>OX402068.1:8403944-9603944 GCA_947859365.1 Archips crataeganus | reverse complement strand
ACTGAAAGAATTTTTCTAATCGGACTAGTAGTTCCTGCGATTAGCGCGTTCAAGCAAACAAACAAACAAACTCTTCAGCTTTATAATATCAGTATAGATTTCTGTATTATATACATAAAAAACACGGCGTGAAATTGCAATCCCGACACGATAAAGACTCCGAATTCGCATTGTACCTGTTAAAAATGGCCTCATTTATCCGCATTTCTCAACGTTCGGCAAGCGAAGCAAGTCGATTCCGCATACAGTAGGCGCTACAAATCATGTACCCTTTTGTCCTGTTGACATCCGGCCAATAAAACCCAGCGTGGGAAGATGAAATTATTCATCGCAGAATATGTAACATCTCAGTCTCATGTTTTATTCCCGCACGCTGTTATCCCGCTCGATTGGGTGGGCCAGTAAATCGGATACACCTCACCTCGGGCTCGTGTTACAATGTCTCGGTCTTTTTAACCCCGTGCGCGCGAGAAGGGTTAGTCGGAATGGAGGGTGCAGTAACGTACTTATAGTTATAATAATAAAATTTTATAATGAAAATAAACGCATCCATCACGTCTTGAAACGAGTTTAACCGGACATGTTTTGGGCTGATTCGTAGCCCTTCTTCCCGGAGTCACACGAACACGGAGTCATGGTGTCGTTTTAAGACGTGAGTGATCCGTTTATTTTCATTATGAGTGAGTCTCACGGTAGTTTCATGTTTATATATAATTTTAGATAATTTTTGGCCAAAAGGTTCTCGAATGACGGCCGCGGACTCGTAGACGCAGTGTAGGAAGACCTCCAACAAGGTGGATCGACGACCTGGTTATGGTTGCGGGAACGCGTTGGATGCGAATGGCGCAGGACCGATCTGTTTGGCAAACCTTCGTGAGCCATCATCATCAAATCACCGTGAGGAAACCTTTTCTTCACCGTAAACCACATTCAGCGAAAATTGTTTTTTAGACAAAAAAACTTAATAAAGCAGCCGTGTTGCATATCGGTGTGAGCCACGTTCAATTTGACGGGCGGAAAAAATATCCTCCCGGGACTTGAAGGTCCCAGGTGGATTGGAACCGACCCAGACCCGGGTTAATTAAGGGTCCGGATGCCGAATTAATATTGGCTTACATTTATTTCTCTCATAAAGTTTGTTACACTATTTAACTGGCTTTGACTGCTGGCATCGCCCCCGCTGAAGTAGATTAAAAAGTATTTTCCCGTGGGAATGAGATATTTTCCCGTTGTAAAAAGTAGCCTATGACACTCTCCAGCCATTCATCTATGTCCGTACAAAAAATCACGGCAATCCGTTGCTCAGTTTCGACGTGAAAGAACAAACAAACACACTTTCACATTTATAATATTGGTATGCATTCTTCAGTATAATAAAATGTATTAAAATTAAATTACCACGAGATTTATAGTGAATGAAAACCACCGAGGAAACCTACACACACCTGAAAAGCAATTCAATGGTGTGAGTTAAGTTCCCAGTCTGCACTGGGATTTTAAGTGGAGGTCTGTACCCAGCAATGGGACGTATATAGTTCGAGATAATGATGATTACTCTCTAAAGTTTATCCATCAAAAAACAGACAAATATGTCACTTTACAAAGATGATGTTCTTTGTGTGTTCTATGCTCTGTAGTATGACGCTGATAGTCGGAGTATCACGCTCCACTGAATCCAAGTATTAATTATAATACTTGGAGGCACCATCCGAATGCAAAGGTGGTATTAGTACTTGGAGGTACCATCCCAATGCAAAGGTGGAATTAGTACTTGAAGGCACCATCCCAATGCAAAGGTGGCATTAGTACTTGGAGGCATTCTCCTAATGCTGAGGTGGCATTAGTACTTGGAGGTGCCATCCCAATGCAAAGGTGGCATTAGTACTTGGAGGCATTCTCCTAATGCTGAGATGGCATTAGTACTTGGAGGTACCATCCCAATGCAAAGGTGGCATTAGTACTTGGAGGTACCATCCCTATCCGAAAGTGGTATTAGTACTTGAAGGCATTCTCCTAATGCTGAGGTGGCATTACTATAGTCGGGGTAAGAAAAGGTTCGTCACTTTTCGACTCTATGTCAACGAGTTAAGGTCGAAAAGTGACGAACCTTTTCTTACCCCGACTATACTTAGAGGTACCATCCCAATGCTTGAAGGCATTCTCCTAATGCTGAGGTGGCATTAGTATAGTCGGGGTAAGAAAAGGTTCGTCACTTTTCGACTCTATGTCAACGAGTTAAGGTCGAAAAGTGACGAACCTTTTCTTACCCCGACTATACTTGGAGGCACCATCCCAATGCAAAGATGGCATTAGTAATCCATGCACCAACCAAACTTATACTCGATAATAGAAGTCAAGGCATGTCCCATTTAGTAACATTATTATGGCAAAAAGCCGTGGTGGCCTAGGTGGTTTGACCTATTGGCCTCTCAAGCAGAGGGTGGTGGGTTCGAGCTCGGGCTCGCACCTCTAACTTTTTTGGAAAATTCCAAACGTAAATACGTGCGAAATTACGTTTAAAATTTACTATGAGCTTAACGGTCAGGGGAAACATCGTCAGAAAATCAGCACACACCTGCGAAGAAATTCAATGGTGTGTGTGAAGCTCCCAAATCTTCACTGGGCCCGTGTGAGAACTATAAACCCTCTCATTCTAAGAGATCTGTGCCCTGTATTGGGAAGTATGGCAGCTGGGATGATTTTATCAAGAAATGGTAAAGAGATTCGCTATTTTTCCCGAAACAGTATCATTTGGAGACATCTCAAGCTCAAAGTTTTCGGTCTGCGATAAAATCGGAAATAAAAATAACCCTGGCAGCCATTTTGTGCCATTAAAAGGGTCGCAAACGGACCGATCGTATCAATAGCCTCTCATAAAAGGTTAAATATGTCGATGGCATGAATAGATTACTTTTATCGAGTTTTGTGACGAGTTAAAGAAACCCTTGTGAAATTATTTATAGCTTGTAATGTAGCCAAATATTTAGGGGTTTTTGTATTGTTTGCTTTGTTAAGCGTTCCGTGATTTTGAGGGGTTTTTAGGGTTCTGTACCCAAAGGATGTCAAAAGAACCCTACTACTGAGACTCCGCTGTCTGTCTGTCCGTCCGTCTGTCATAGGGACCTATCTCTTAAACGGTAATAGCTAGACACTTGAAATTTTCACCGATTATGTTTATCAAATACTAAAAATAAAATAAAGTTAAAAATTAAAAGGGCCGTCATACAAAAACCGTGTCTTATTCAGCGTTTTTAACTGCAGCGTCTGTTGTTAGGCGACAGCTGACAGTTGCTAGGCAACGAATAACAGCCATAGCCATGGCCGCGCATACTCGTGAGCGACCCTATGCTGTTTGGATGTTTTTCGAAAAACTACCTATATGTTTGCGATTTTGGTGCTTACAATGTTTTTAAAACATGTACAAGTCCTACTCGCACTTGACCGGTTTTTTATTATTGCTTGGCTTAAATACTTACACTGAGTCTTGAAATGAATGCTGAATAGTTTAGCAAATAATTTGGCAAGTTTATTAAAACACCCATGTAAAACATATTCACAAAAAAAATCGAACATTTCTGATTTTTCGAGTTTTTTATTGTTATCTAATTTAGAAACTTAGATGTTTGTGAATGAAATTGTTCAGAATTCAAGCGCCCATACTTTAGCTATGTTTTCGTAAGTCAAAATTTATGTCAGAAAACTTTGCTCTAATTCAGGATACCTCGTATTTTAGATCAAATCATTAAAATCAAGATCATAAAAATGTAAGTTACATAGACGTGTAAAATATCTGTAGTCCTATACCTTTACGGCACTATTACTCGGAACTCATAAAGTCGGTGTATATTTTGATGCGATATCCGTATCGATATACGTAACATCAAATTATATTGCTAACATTTTTCAACCTTGAATTTCGAATGTGATACAAAGGTAAAAAAACTAATGTGGCCAGCACGCATTTGCCGTCGGCTTTTTGAAATTGAAATTGCGAAAAAGACATCGAATTCAAACGATTCGATACATCTGTTTCCGGCGATCGTTATTTATGAGTCAAATTTCGAATTCGCACTGGCCAGTAACGTTCTGCTATAATATTTGGTTTTGAATGATTTACGCAGGGAGTAGACCGTATGCGTTTGTAATAAAGGCCTTATTGAACTTCTGAGAAAGAGTTACTTATGATTTTTTTCTTTTTTTGTGGATATCGTTCATCATTTTGTTTTTAGAACATGCCAAAGACGTGAGATTTGTAAGTGTTTCGATCAGTATGTCACTATAACAAATATTTTAAAATAAAAGTCTTGTTTAACAGAACTGCCTGACTGATTCATCAACACCCTGCCTAAGCTCTACCCAAGTAAATTATTATGTATACAAGCTATTAATGTTTGCAGATGAGTTGATTGGGGGCAACGCGGCGAAGTTGGTAGTATACCCGACGCGTACAGTCACATGCAGGTTCGAAGACCGCCTGGTTCATATACCCAAAAACTTTTTCGTTTTTATGATATCTTTGATTTGGATGAAGTAATAAAAACAAATAATATTGAAGTACATTTTTAACCCCCGACACAAAAAGAGGGGTATTATAAGTTTGTCCGCTATGTGTGTGTGTGTGTGTGTGTGTGTTTGTGTCTGTCTGTCTGTCCGTGGCATTATGTCTCTTAAGCAAGTGAACCGATTTGGATGCGGTTTTTTTATTCAGGGTTATTTGTAATTCAGTAGCATCCTTTTAACCCTAAACTCCTACCACTTAAACAAATGTTTTTTGATTCACGGCTTTTGTCATAACTTAATATTTTTGGTGTAATAACGTTTTGAAAATTTGAGATTACCTCTTATTTATACGATACTCTGTGTATTTGTATGGGAAAAAAGTGCTTCATTTTAAAAAGTCGTAAAACAAAAAACATTTGTTTGAGTGATAGGAATTCAGGGTTAGGAGGATGTCAGTGAATTAAAAATAACCCTAAAAGCAGGTTTGTTAGAAATGGTTCTTTCAAATGTTTCATCAGAATTAGTTCAGCCGCTTCAAGGTTATCAGCTCTTTTGTTAGCTGCGGAAGGGATCTTAGATGCATAATGGGCATTTACTTTATTCTCAAACATATGTGTGACCAAATTTCGTCGGGTGTTTTACATTTTTTTATATAATATTATCAATCATTACATAGATTACATAGATGGAAATGATTCAGTGCAATATACAGTTACTATACGGAACAAGAGGCCTAAAAGGTGAACTTGCGTGCGCAGTGTGCCCGCTGTATTATTAAGTTACGTCCAGGGACTACAGAACAACTTAGTCTAAAGAAGCTAGTCTGGTTCATTGCTTTTGTCAAGTGACAACAGCACATGTGCTTAAGCACATGTACAATTAATAAAGTTGCAACACTTTTGGCCAGATAATACGGGCCAGACAAGCGAGTTTAATTTCAAGCGAGAGGCCATTTACCTACCTAGTAGTGAGACGTAAAATCTTTGAAAAACAAAAATATAGAATGATACCCAATTGAAGAACTTTAAAATACGGATGGAAACTAAAAATTGTAGTTAAATATGTAATAAATTGTAGTAAAAAAAATAACTTCCATTCGAACTTCCATTTGATTTTTTTTTTGTAATAATCATTACTTATTTATTGAATCAGGCGTTACTTTGCGGAGGTCCATATTAATGACCTGAGGCGCTACTACGAAATTCGAAAATCGAAGTTCGTATCGTATTATCCTACTCACTCTCGTGTCAAATCATATTAGCGTGAGCGGGACGGCACGAAACGAAGTTCGAATGCACTTCGTGGTAGGGCCTCTGAAACAATTACTGCGCTCACCCGCAAAAGTCTAGTCTAGTTTAATAGTAGTAGTTGTTTAGTCTTTATTTATTCACACACTGTAATCATGTACATTAGTAATTACTTCAAGGTGAATTAATGTTTTGTGTGAATATATAACAAAAAATCTTAAATATTTTGCTGAGCACACATCCCGCTGCTACAGCACAGTTGCACATCGCTCGTAGAACTGACGGCCGATGGGGCCGAAAGGTTCTCGAGAGCGTCCGCGGACCGGAAGACGCAGTGTTGGTAGGGCTTCAATAAGATGGTGCGACGACCTGGTGAAGGTGGCGGGAACGCATTGGATGCGGATGGCGCAGGGCCGATCTGTTTGGCGAGCCTTGGGGGAGGCCTATGTTCGGCAGTGGACGTATTTCGGCTGAAATGATGATGATGTTGACATCCCGCTGCTAAATATAAAACGTAAAACACATTTTGATGTGAACTCGCTGAAACACTAGCCGTGACATAAAGTTGGCAAGCCTACGCCGAGACTCAGCCCACCTTAGTTAGTTATAGGGCTGCCTCCAACTTGCAACTTGGCTACGATCTGAATGGCCTATACAGGGTGTTACAAAATTACCCGTAATAACTGAAGGGTATGGAAGTACCTACTCCAGTAAAGAATTAAATTAGTATTTTTTTTTGGGATGGCGGGAGCACGCCTTTGATAGGCAGGAAAGGAGCAAGAGAGGAGAGGCCTTTGCCCAGCAGTGGGACACAAAAATAGACTAAATAAAAAAAATAAAAAAAAATAAAAAAATATTACAAAAAAAGAGCAGCGCGCAAAGTTACAGTTTTATTTACTGTTCGTGGGGTTTCAGGCTTTAGGGGTTATTTTGTAACACCCTGTATTCGTAGTAGGCGATATTCACGTGTATTTCGGAAGCTAGTTTCATAAAAAACCCTTTGTTTCACCCAGACAACCAAGTTTGATAGCTGGTGAACTAGGCGGAACATTTAATTTTCTTCCGCGAATAAAACTAGTTAAATAAATAAATAAATAAATATCATGGGACAATTCACACCAATTGACCTAGTCCCAAAGTAAGCTTAGCAAAGCTTGTGTTATGGGTACTAAGCAACGGATAAACATACTTATATAGATAAATAAATACTTAAATACATAGAAAACATCCATAACTCAGGAACAAATATTCGTGCTCATCACACAAATACATGCCCTTACCGGGATTTGAACCCAGGACCTCTTGCTTCGTAGGCAGGGTCACTACCAACTAGGCTAAAGCGGTCGTTAAGCGGTAGTTGCGTAGGTGGATTCTAATTCTATATTTTGCTTTTTTTACTTGTTTATTTGCTGATTTCCATTTGTTGAATGTTAAAATTGACAAGAAAAATTTCTTACATCTACCTACACTATTTTTTGTATATTTGTATGTAACGAATAAACTTAAAAACTACTGGACCGATTTCAAAAATTATTTTTCCGTTAGAAAGCTACATTATCACTGATTGACATAGGCTACTTTTTACCGCGGTAAAATACCTTTTCCCACGGGAAAATTAATTTATCGCGGGCGGAGCTGCGGACGGAAGACAGTAAATATTATAGTGTAACCTACTAAATTAAATACAAGAATGCCTTTAAAACTTCCCCACTAGCATCCAATATTTCAGTGAACTTCTATTTATTATCGGCTAAACTATGTGGGGCGTTCCAAAACACGCTCGTAACTGAGTCAAAATTTAATTACACAAATTCCTGATTAACATTCCTACAGAACCCAAAGGCAATAGCTGGGTAAGGGGAGACGCAAGCCAGCGTTCATTCCCACAATAAGGCTATATTACAATTTAAATTTATCTCGAGCTGTACGGGGCAGAAAAAACCTTTTGAGGAAACCTACACACAATTGCGGTGCTATTCAATAATGTATTTGAAATTCCTATTCTGCCTGGGCCCGCGTGGGAACTACAGCCCACAGCCTTTAATTATAAGAGGAGACCTATGCCCATGTTTTAATTGAAGCTTTTTTGCTGATTGTACTTGCATTGTTATCCAAACCATTTACATAACCGTACCAAGTTTCAAGTCAATGCTATTAACGGTTGAAGAGTTCCCTCCTGCGGAGACGATCCTAGCTGTACGACCAGAATATCAACTATCAAATTATTGCGTTTTCACCGGACTTACATAAATAGGTATATCACATTTCAATCAAATGAGATACCAGAAAGTGGTCAAAACAGTTTCCAAATTTTTAAACCTCACCTTGCATACAAACAAACAGAAACCATGCAAGTTAAAAAAAAAGCTTGTGAAAACACGCTGACATTTTCATATTACATGTTTTAAGATTAGATAAGTAGGTGTTCTTAGAAGGTGTAGCGTATTTGCCGATTTACCCCTTAAATTGGCAAAATTTCTTAAATTTGGAGTCCTTAAAATTCTATATTTTAATAAAAATACAAAAAGATGGTATTAAATAATGTTACTTGTGGGGATTTCTTTCTTTCTTGTACCGGGTTTTCTCCGTAACAGAAACAATAAACCACATAATTTTTCCTTATCAATAAACATGTCCAAGTACTTATATAATTTCTGTTAAAATCTCATTATTTACTCAATCTACGGTCGTTCTAAACGCTTACCTCACAACAAGCCTAACGCTAAGCCTTCCAAGTTCGTATAAAATCCATGTAAGCTGTTAATCCTTTCATTCCTTCATCGGATTAATTCGTCAGCGCGCAATCCATTACGTTTAATGTGGGGGTGACGCCAATGCCTATTCTAGATAAGGGTACAGTGAATAATGACACTAAATAAAACACGACGATAATATTTCATATGAAACATCGGAATTGGCTGTCATAGCCGATGTTGTATTCTTATTATCTTTATTTTTATTCTTATTTTTTTTTCATTACTAGCTATTGCCCGCGACTCGGTCTACGCAGAATTCATTTATCGCCATCCCGGGGGAACTGTACAGGGTTATTTGTAATTCACTGACATCCTCTTAACCCTGAATTCCTATCACTCAAACAAATGTTTTTTGTTTTACGACTTTTTAAAATGAAGCACTTTTTTTCCCATACAAATACACAGAGTATCGTAAAATTAAGAGGTAATCTCAAATTTTCAAAACGTTATTACACCAAAAATATTAAGTTATGACAAAAGCCGTAAAACAAAAAACATTTTTTTAAGTGGTAGGAGTTCAGGGTTAAAAGGATGCTAGTGAATTACAAATAACCCTGTATAATTTTCTGAGATAAAAACTACCGTATGCCCTTCATAGGGTCTATAATTATCTCTGTATCAATCTTAATTTAAATCAATTCAGCAGTTTAAGCGTGGAGAGGTATCAGACAGACAGTAGAGCTAATTTTACATTTATAATATTACTAGCCAGCTGTTGCCCGCAACTCCGTTTGTGAAGAATATGGGTATAAAAAAAGACTACGACCTGTTCTGAGACCTACCAAATTATACTTAGACGAAAATTTCGTAAAAATCAGTCAACCCGTTTCAGAGGAGTTCGATAACAAACACCGTGATACGAGATTGTTACATATTAGAAGACTAGCTGTTGCCTGCGACTCTGTCTGCGAAGAATCCGTTAATCGCTTACCCGCGGAAAATACGCAATTTACTGGGATAAATATTATCCTATGTTCTTTCCAACGCCTCTATATTATTTCCTATTATTTCCTTACCAAATTTCATTTAAATCGGTCGTAAGAAACCTGCACACACCTGCGAAGAAATGTGTGTGTGAAGTTCCCAGTCCGCACTGGGTCTGCGTGGGAACTACGGGCCAAGCCATCTCATGCTGAGTGAAGGGTTGTACGGGATGAATATAGGCAAGGATGATATGTAATGAGATATTAGCAAACAAAGTGGGAAAGCAAAATCTTGGAGAAAAATTTGATTGCTTTCTTTCCGTTTTAAAAGTTGGAAGAGATCGCTTCGAAGCGATAAAGAAACCCATTGCTTACCTTATTTTTTCCATGTATTTGTTTTATCCATTGTATCCTTTGTGGTATTCAATAAAGAGTCATTCTATTCATATCGTATTGTAACTAATAAGAAACCTCGGTGCACGAATCCAAATTGCACCTGGCCAATTTTTGTTAATTTTCTACAGAGTCAAAACCTCAGGCATGAGCTAGTCTAATGATAATGTCCCCTTCCACCCCAGTGGGTCCTAAACAGCCCTTTGGCCACCCTTAGGCAATTACTCACACTTTCCGTCATTTGCAGTTGACGTTTTTAACGTCGGTCAGCTTACCTTTTTTTGTAAAATAAATAAAACCGGCCAAGAGCGTGTCGGACAGTGGCGTAACTATAGGGTGGCAGGGCTGGCAAAATGCCACGGGCCCCCGACCCTAGAAGGCCCTGGCCTAAGAAGCCGCGAGATCAGAAGATAAATTACATAAGATAAAACATAAGATAAATTAAAAAATTAGCTAAAGGGGGTCGTCATACAAGAAACGTGTTTTATTTCAGCGTTTTTAACTCGTTCTTTATAGTGGAATTTAACTAGATACTTATTTGAAATTTTCACAGAATATACATAGAGAGAGAGAGAGAGAGAGAGAGAGAGAGAGAGAGAGAGAGAGAGGGGGGGGGGGAGAGAGAGAGAGAAAGAAAGAGAGAGAGAGAGAGAGAGATATGTTTATTTACACATATTCGACACAGGAAATACAATTGACAGGAAAAGATACAAATAAAAATCATCGAGTAGAATAAGTAAATTTTAATTTTTTGTATGTATATATTAGGTATTACTCTAGCCACTATTACAAATAACAAAAATAATTTGTACGGAGGTACAAAACCCTTCATGTACAAGTGAGACTTCGCACTTGACCGGTTTTTCTTACTTTTTTTTACTAAAAAGCAGAACGATAGCCAATCGTTCCTATTGCTTAAAAAAACTGAAACATAGTTGTTCTGTCTCATTCGTCATACTAATCCAACTGTCCTTACTCCAATCGTCCAAATTTATCTATACAATCAATTCCGCCTTAAATCGGGCCGCCATTTTGTGTAGGTCACTGGAGCAGGAAATGGCGGAGGAAATTAAACGAGCGATTAAGTTACGCTTTCTTCCTCGACGGGGAAAAACGTGAGCACCGAGCAATTTGCGCAGCCGCTTCATGTAATGCTATTGAATTTACAGTTTTAATTTGTTTTTATTGCTAAATGTTTAGGAGACAACGAGATTTAGGTGCATACTAGACTTTACCCGCGCCTCCGCTTGCGTGAGACGTTAGATCTGGTATTTGAATTGAAATTGGGGTATTTGCAGTATCGTACTGCTAGCGATAAGCGAGTTGAGCTAGAAAATAATGAATGAATGAATTTAATGAAATTTTATTACAAGATAACATAAGAATAAGAATAAGAATATTTATTAAGAAAGTACAAGCTTCAACATAAACATTGCAATTATGATTAGGTAAAAGTGGAGAATACAACATAGATCTCATCATTGTTAGTACACATACAATCTTAAAATCTTAAAAAAATTGTAGTTACAAAATATTAATAATTAAAAAATAAATCAATATCAATTATAAATCTAACGAAAATAAAACGAAATTAATAATCAAAAGTCAAAAGTACAAAGTACAAAAACAAATCGATTACGCCACTGTTCTCGCCAGCAGTATTTTGTCTCCTTTTCTTCTATCGATAGAAATTAATCTCTGGCTCTTTGAGACAGCTGCCTCTAACATACGTACCCCCCCCCCCCCCCCCACCCGACTGATATTTATTTATTTATTTATTTTAGGGATGAAAAACGGTTACGTATCAAAATATCTAAAATTAAAAAAACCTAACGTAAAATAACCTACGTTCAAAATACCTAAAATCTAAATACCTAATGATTTTAAATACCTAAGCAACTAACACCTACCTACGAATTACCTAAGTTTAAAATACCTAATGAAGTAAATGTCTAATGTTTAAAATATCAACAGCTATGACACCTAAGTTTGATACACCAACATTTGAAATACCAAATGGTCAAAATACCTAACTGAAACGAACATCGGTTAATATTTGGCGAGCGAGCGAAGCGAGCGAGCAAGACGGTTCGGGGCGGAAGCGACTCGGAATGGTAAGGTTCAAAGGCTAATGCGGGAGCGTAGCGGAGCGAAGGTGTTAGTTATTTTTTTTATTATCACGTGAAAATCTAATTTGTTTGATAAAATTTGGTATATGATTTCATACAGGTACATTTCATAATGTTAAAGACAATAATACCTAATGGAAATAATCATTTTCTGTGCTGTTACAAAAAAAATACCTAACATCGAAGGCTAAGGCGGGAGCTACGCTACGCTTCGCTCCCGCCTTAGCCTTCTGAACCTAACCTATCCGAGTCGCTTCTGCCTTAAAAAGTCTTGCTCGCTCGCTTCACTCGCTTGCTGCCAGCGAGATACCGGTTAGGATATACGAAAGCTTTCGGTATTTTGAATATAAGTGAAAAAATGATTAGGTATTTAGATTTTAGGTATTTTGAACGTAGGTTATTTTACGTTAGGTTTTTTAATTTTAGACATTGTAATACGTAGGCATTTTAAGCTTTCGGTGTTTTGAATATAAGTGAAAAAATCATTAGGTATTTAGATTTTAGGTATTTAGACCGTAGGTTATTTTACGTTAGGTTTTTAATTTTATATATTTTGATACGTAACCATCCACGGTTGGCCTATATAGAACATAACAAGGAAATTTTATCATGTCTTATTAAAAAAGAGTTTGTTAGGAACAACAAGTCTTTGTTTTATATGAGACCATACAATGCAGTAGGTAAATAAGGTTTTTATAAGACATTTATCTTAAGACACGAGACATTTTCTCGACTTTAGACATGATGCCACGGAGGGCCAGAAACAAAGATACATACTTAAAATTGGCTTTAGTTCTGATACAGATCTCCAAAAACTAAGTCTGTATCAATAAATTAAGACAACCAACTTAACGTGTTATCTTAATTCAACCAAAAACTACTTGCCAACACCATCCAACAACAAGATCCGGCCTAATGGGCGTGCTGCGAATAAACGGCCTAATCCCCGCATTACAGACGTCAGGCCGACGCCGTGACGAATAGACAGCTAGGACACAACCACCGCAAACGCAAAGAGGGCACTGGCTTCTTAAACCGTTCCATAATTTGACATGAGCTAATAGGTCTTTGAACGGGTTCAGGTTACATAAAGTTGGAAAACAATAATGTCGCAAACAATACAAAACCAATAAATGGGCAACTTTACAGCAGTGTTTGTTTTATACAAATCTAACCTAAATCAATCTGTAGATCTATCAAAAATTCGTCTAGTTAATAGGTTAATTTTATTACTGTTATTATTTGCTTAAGTATTTAAATCCTTGTCATGCCAAACAAAACAAAATCAATATGAGATTGACTGTCAACATTGGATAAAACATAATTATATTTCCAATCTGACTACATGACTTGTCGATATTTGTCAAGCTATGGACTCGTCAGTCAGAGGAAAATATTTTATGGTAATGCTCCTTTTCTATATCTAACTATAGAACTCAAAAGCCAGAAACTGAGAGGTTCAGACGTTTTTCTATAAAAGTGAATTCACTAACGTCATCTGTCCTGAGAACAGAAGTAATCTCCGTGAGTGTCCGCTAATGACGGTGTTCTGTCTCTAACTAGCCCTCGACGCGAGATCTCGTGTTAATCAGGATTGTGTGAGAACAATCGTCCTTTGCTGTCTTTTGTTTCTTCTGAAACAGTGGTTACCTCTTTGTGGAACTTATCCCTGAAACTTGTCCAAAGTTTTCATTAAACCTTAATGATTTATACCGCCTTAAACGGATAAGCGTTTTGCTGATTTTTATCCAGTATCGTAAATAATAAGAAAACTAATAAATACCACGGAACACTAGACACCAACTATAGAGTACACGGAAAGAACATGTCTAGTCATCTAAGCAACTTTTTGAGTTATAGCGGTATTAATATGGTAAGTTTTTTGGAAATTATGTGCGAAATTTCATTTGAAAATCGCAAAAACTTGCGAAGAAATTCCATGATGTGGGAACCACGGCCCAAGGCCTCTCATTCTTAGAGGAGACATCGGCCACACTTAGAGCAAACTTAAGGTTTATTTAAATGGGCCGAACATTAGCCAGGCGTCCCACACGCCAACGTGGACTCCACTAAAAAATATTGGCTTTAGACCCTTACCTTTTTTATTTACTTTACTTTTTTACGACCGCTTTAGCCTAGTTGGTAGTGACCCTGCCTACGAAGCAAGAGGTCCTGGGTTCAAATCCCGGTAAGGATTCCTGAGTTATGGATGTTCTCTATGTGTTTAAGTATTTATTTATCTATATAAGTATGTTTATCGTCGTCTAGTACCCATAGTACAAGCTTTGCCCCGTATTGTCCCGTAATATTTATTTATTTATTTATTATTTATTTATATAATCATCAATAAAAATAACAGTATTACAGTATAAGAACAATGCGCTGTAAAATTCAATTCAAAAATACAAATAAAAAGACAAGAAAACTTAAAAGTATAACTATTTAGGGATTTTTGAAAGACGTCTTCGTCGCTTCCCTAAAACGACGGAACACCACACCTTCCGGCCAGAAGTCGGAGCGCGGGAACATCTGTTGGTGTTTGGCAGGCACTTGGAGCCTAAATGAGCTGAAGTTTAGCCCTCTGAGACTCGAGCGGGTAGATGAACAGCTGGGATCCCTGTAACCGACCCCGTGCTGCCTCGCGGACGTGCTCGCAGACCTTCTCCGTCGTCGTCTTCATGTCCAACCGAGACAGGTAGATGTCCACCAACGGTACTGCAGCTTGGATACAGGACCTTTGTTATGACCACAGGAGAGTCACAAACAAAAGAATATGTGTTTGACGACCGGATAGCCTAGTTGTTAGAGAACCTGACGTCGAAGATAGAGGTCCCGGGTTTGAATCCCGGTCGGGGCAGATATTTGTGTGAAAAACACGAATGTGTGTGCTCGAGTCTTGGATGTTTAATATGTATTTAAGTATGTATACATACATAATGTTTATCCGTTGTCTAATACCTATAGTACAAGCTTTGCTTAACGACTTTAACGACCGCTTTAGCCTAGTTGGTAGTGACCCTGCCTGCGAAGCAAGAGGTCCTGGGTTCGAATCCCGGTAAGGGCATTTATTTGTGTGATGAGCACGAATATTTGTTCCTGAGTTATGGATGTTTTCTATGTATTTAAGTATTTATTTATCTATATAAGTATGTTTATCGTCGTCTAGTACCCATAGTACATACAAGCTTTGCTTAGTTTGGGACTAGGTCGATTTGTGTAAGATTGTCCCCTAATATTTATTAATTAATTTATTTATTTATTTGCTTAGTTTGGGATTAGGTCAATTGGTGTATGACCTGCTTGAACCTTGCAGTGGAACGTATATAGGCTGGGGTGATACAAAATTACTCGCGATAGTCGCGGAGTAGACAGTAAGCCCTGATTGACCTATCGGGGTCTAACAAATAGGACTATTAGAGGCAGTCAGTGTGAAGATCGCGGACTAACGATCGCATCAATCGACCTTTTTCGTCAACGTCGGGGAAACGTCTGCCTCTAAGTGGGGTTTCACAGTGTAAGAGTAGCATGGATATTTTGCAAAGCGAATAATAACAAAGTCGCTGTCCACGCTTGTCTACAGGTTGACACAAAAATGGTGATACAAAATTAGTGTTTTTTGCTCAGTTGATCATCATCATCATCATCATCATCATCATCATCATCATCATCATCATCAGCCTATGTTCGTCCACTGCTGGACATAGGCCTCTCCCATGGCACGCCACTGAGCTTGATCCTCGGCCACTCTCATCCAGCTCTTGCCAGCCGCCTTGCGAAGATAATCGCTCCACCGAGTCTGAGGACGTCCCACGCTACGTTTGCCGATCCGTGGTCTCCACTCAAGAACTCGTCTACCCCAACGGTTATCGGTTCTTCGGGTTATAATATGGCCTGCCCATTGCCACTTCAGCGTGCTAATGCGGTGGGCTATGTCGATAACTTTGGTTCTCTGTCGGATCACTTCATTACGAATTAGATCTTTTAGAGAAACTCCGAGCATAGCCCTTTCCATAGCACGTTGAGCAACTTTAAATTTGTGGACCAGCCCTACAGTGAGTGCCCATGTTTCGGCACCGTATGTCATAACGGGTAGGACGCACTGATTGAAGACAGCTCAGGCGGCTCAGTTGATGTTGGACATTAACTAATTTTTTTAAAATCCGTGTTTTTTCTGTGAATAATGTTTCAGTTCGTATTTAGTATGAAATATTTAGATATTTAGTTTATAGTTAAGTTTTATTCATTGTTATTGTTTCTTAATATTTGTATTCTATGAATAAATGTATATATTCATAAAGTAGTTGGCTTGCTGTGAAAAGTTGCTTAGGTGACTAGACATGTTCTTTCCGTGGACCTTTTATACAGGCTGTTAAAAAAATCCCGTACGATCCAAAAACCAGTGACAAAAAAAATGAAAATGAAGAACTTTCCCCAAGGAACAGGGGTAGAAATACAAAAAAAATTGGACTGCATACAAAACATCCGATCAGCTGACAGAGTTAGTATGAAGCGACCACAATTTTATTTCATATTCCGACCCATGTTCCTTGGGGAAAGTTGTTCAGTTTCATGAGTACTGTCACTGGGTTTCGGATCATACGGGATTTTTTTTAACACCTTGTATACTAGTACCTTTATTTTCTCATAGAGCTTGTCTAATGTATAACCTACAAATTTATATGAAACCCTTGATGCGCGTGTTAGATATACTAAGTAATAGAAACTGTTATAACATTATTAGATATGTAAGGTGATAAAATATATTGTTAAAATAAGTAAGTAAATGAAATATAATAATGGAATTGATAATTTTGGTAATGCTTGGCTCTAAAGACAAGCGAAATAATAATTAAGATACTTTCCGATTGTCTTACTCTGGTGACGTCAGTTGTTTGCGACTCACCCAGACGGCAAGGCAAACTTATAAAAGACCTTCTTAGGCCAGGTAGAGGCACTTTGTTACGAGCCGTCGCCGTGGTCACTTGACAGTTAAGTACTTACTTGTTTGTATGATCAATAAATGGCTATAATTTGTTTCTATATCTTTCATATGTAAATATATTAATAATTATCGTATAGCTTATATATCAACGTGTATAGCTATAAATTAATGAATACTTGAATTATGTTGGTAACTGAATAATATTTATATATGTCGAGAATCTTGTGTTGTTGTTATTCGTTATCATTAAAAGCTATTATTTCATTGGAAAATAAGGTTTGTTTCAATATAAGAGATTTCTCGAAATATGATTTGATCTGTTTGTTTTACTTTCCAAATATAATATCTTAACCCATCATAAACTTATTATTTTATACTCCGTTAACTCCTGGCCCCGATAAACATCAAAATAAGTTATTTCCTCGTTTAATATAAAACATGTGACTATAAAGCAGCTAAGCAAGATAAATTAACTGTCACTTCCCATATATATTTCTAAGTAAAAGAATATCGATAGGTATATAGAATATCTAATATGAATAGAGCTAAATCTAACACGCGCGTTCGACTCGCACTTGGCCGGTTTTTATAGAAACAAGTATGGAGTTGGTAAACACTGGACAACCGGGTTGTCGTGTGATGGATCGACCACTTTACGTTTTAGCGGAAGCAGCGGGAACACTGAGCAATCGGTTTAAGGTTCCGTATTAAAACTTCCAACGGATCGAGTCCCGCAGAGACATGTTCTATTAAATAACTTTACTTTTGATCTCGGAATAGAATGGATAAAATTATAAAGACCGGATTTTGAACCGACTGGCGAAGGTGGTTTATGCTTTCACCCGACTGTCGAAGAAGGAAAGAAGATATTTATTCGCTTTTAGGCATAAACCACACAGAAGAGGTGCGGGACGGGGACGGGGCGCGTCGCAGTCACAGCGTCCCTTGAATCAGTTTTCATATTGAATGTATAGAAGCGTCGCGATCCAAAGCAGACAGAAGAGACGGGGCGGCGACTCTTCTATTTGGCTTGCACCTTACAAGACACACAAATACATTACAAATACAAATAATACAAATAGGACGTTTATTATCTTCGAGCGTATGTATTTATAATAATAATTATTATCAATTGCTTATTTATTTTCAGATAACAGAGATCCATTTTTTTGTTATACTAAACTTACATGCTAAGTAAGTTTAGTTAAAATTTCTGATCAACAATAAAATAAAAAATGTGTCAAATTAGATTTTTTTTTTTTTTTAAATCTTTATTTTAAGGAACTTTGATCAAGTGGATTGAAAATTAGAATTAAAACATCAACTTAAAACTAATCTATTCCAACCATCAAAGGGTAAAAAAACTTATCGCTATCCGTCAAGACCTCATTTCTCAGGAACGTCTGATGGCATCAAATTAAAATTTAATAAGAAACAACAGGGCTATTTGTTTGGAAATACAATAATATCTATTACTCCCGCCTAAAACAGTCATTTGTCTCCAAACATGTCCCAACTTGTTCCCCGACGTTTGATTGACAACAGCTTTTTCCTCATCCCTTATTCATGGAATTGAGAAAATAACAAGCGTCCAGGAAAACAACCATTAAAGCATTTGTTCTATCAAAGATAACGAGACGAGACGTCTGTTCTTTTTCTTATTTTAATAGGGTAGTTTTCTCGCAATTCCATAGACTTGAGTTGTTTGATGTTGAGTCGATTATTACAAGATTTTATTTAACTAGCTTTATATGATGAAATCCGCGCAAGCACTAAAGTCACCGGCATAGCTCGAAGAATCGCCAGACTCAAGTGGCAGTGGGCAGGGCATATTGCTCGTAGAACTGACGGCCGATGGAGCCAAAAAGTTCTCGAATGGCATCCACGGACCTGAAGACGCAGAGTAGGTAATAGACCTCCATCAAGATAGAGCAACAACCTGGTTTAAGTTGCGGGAACGCACTAGTCACCTCACTAGATGAGAGTGTTAAATATATTTTATGCATTCAAGGCAGAGCATACGGTAAACTATCAAAATGATTCCTTTTAACGGAGCCTAACGGAGGCGACTAGATAGTTATTATAATCCCCTTTCCCCAAAGCTAAATCGTACCTCTCAATACTCTTATTTATTAGTTTATCCTCCTGAGTGCAGAAACTTCTATCTAATAAGCCTTCAGCAAACTCCAGCGGTGCCTTCAGTAAATCAATAAAGCTGTGCTTCCGCGGCTTTTGCAAACTCTTCCGTTGGATAAGTTTGAGTTTGGTAGATTACTTACTTATTTCCTGGGAAGGATACGAATGAAAAATATTGAGATAATGGGGATGAAATAGAAACGTAAGTTATTGTAAACAAAATAGTAGAAAGTTATTATCATTACAAAACTAATCGAAGCAATCTGGTACTTTACTTAATTTATTTTTTTGCTTGTAGGTATAGAGAATTGTAAGACGATTTTAGTTTTGTAAAAATGACCTTCTGCCAATGATAGTCTTTCCGAAAGCACTTGTAGTCATAAACAGACAAGATAACTATAAATTAAAAATTTTAAAATCCTCCGACGCAATTTAGTCTAAGATCCCTTCTGCAGCATTTAAAAGATCTGATAACTTTGAAACGGCTGGATCAATTTTAATGAAACATCTCTAAGAACCATCAGCAAAGAAACCTACTTTCAAATAAAAAACCGCATCCAAATCGGTTCACCCGTTTAAGAGTTATGATGCCACGGACAGTCACACAGACAGACAAACAATCACACATACAGGTCAAACGTATAACACCCCTCTTTTTGTGTCGGGGTTGAAAAAGAGCCAAGTTGACAAATGTGTCCGTACATAACTACCACGAGCGTATATTTTGAATTAAAAAATCCGTTAAAAAATCTTTTTGTTCAGCCCGCTTTACCCAATCATATAAATTATTCTTAAAACACCATGTTTAAATAAAAGTACATCGATTTTGAAGAAATGCCAGACTCAAGTGAGTGGTACATCGCACGTAGAACTGGATGGCTAAAAGGTTCTCGAGTGGCGTCCACGGACGGACCGGTCGACGCAGTGCAGGCCTCCAACAAGATGAAGCGACACCAGTGCGGAAACGCGTTGGCTGTGAATGGCGTCGAACCAATCTGTTTGACGAGCCTTGGGGGTGGACTATGTTCAGCAGTGGACGTCATTCGGCTGAAATGATGACGATGATGATACCGATTTCGGCTACGGCGACTGCCACGTCTCCGTTCGTGCGCCCTCACATGGCTCAAGTAGCCAATCTTCCTGAAGAACCAAAACACCAGAATTTAATTCCAAATTAAAACATTTGAAAATAATGAATTCAGACTAACATTAAGAAGTTGGGGCTCCTTGGACACTGTTTTTACATTGTTAAAGAATTTATAAATTATAGACACACCAGATAAAGAGGAAGCTTGTGCACAGCAGTGCTTAGACCATAATGATATATTTACGATGCTTGAACCATTTTAATGTTTTGTGATTGATTTAAATGCTATTGATAATAATAATAATAACAATAATGCACACTGGATAATGTAATGTAATGAATTTTTCCTACTCCTGTACTTTTATCTGGTTTTTACATGGTCGCGAACAAATATATAAGAACATAGATAATATGACTTCAGAAAGTCTATACTTAATCTATTCGCCATAACAGCACTTGTGTCGTAATGTCGTTATTACGATACACCTAGCTGCCACATAATATTAAATGTAGGGTACACTCAACACTAAAGCCCAGTTTAGACCTGCTGAGTTGAGTAGAGTAGGGTACAGTCGGGTACAGTAGGGTACAGTCGGGTACAGTCGGGTACAGTATGGTAAAATAGGGTACAGTCGGGTACAGTAGGGTAAAATAGGGTACAGTCGGGTACAGTTGGGTACAGTAGGGTAAAATAGGGTACAGTCGGGTACAGTCGGGTACAGTAGCGTAAAATAGGGTACAGTCGGGTACAGTAGGGTAAAATAGGGTACAGTAGGGTACAGTCGGGTACAGTAGGGTAAAATAGGGTACAGTCGGTTACAGTCGGGTACAGTAGGGTAAAATAGGGTACAGTAGGGTACAGTCGGGTACAGTAGGGTAAAATAGGGTACAGTCGGGTACAGTCGGGTACAGTAGGGTAAAATAGGGTACAGTAGGGTACAGTTGGGTACAGTCGGGTACAGTAGGGTAAAATAGGGCAGTCGGGTACAGCTGGGTAAAATAGGGTACAGTAGGGTACAGTCAGGTACAGTCGGGTACAGTAGGGTAAAATAGGGTACAGTCGGGTACAGTCGGGTACAGTCGGGTACAGTAGGGTAAAATAGGGTACAGTAGGGTACAGTCGGGTACAGTAGGGTAAAATAGGGTACAGTTGGGTACAGTCGGGTACAGTATGGTAAAATAGGGTACAGTCGGGTACAGTAGGGTATAATAGGGTACAGTAGGGTACAGTCGGGTACATCGGGTGCAGTCGGGTACAGTAGTGTAAAATAGGGTACAGTAGGGTACAGTCGGGTACAGTAGGGTAAAGTAGGGTACAGTCGGGTTCAGTAGGGTAAAATAGGGTACAGTAGAGTACAGTCGGGCACAGTCGGGTACAGTAGGGTAAAATAGGGTACAGTAGGGTAAAATAGGGTACAGTCTGGTACAACAGGGTAAAATAGGGTACAGTTGGGTGCAGTCGGGTACAGTGGGGTAAAATAGGGTACAGTCGGGTACAGTCGGGTACAGTAGGGTAAAATAGGGTACAGTAGGGTAAAATAGGGTTCAGTAGGGTACAGTCGGGTACAGTCGGGTACAGTAGGTTAAAATACCCTATTTTACCCAACTGTACCCTACTGTACCCTATTTTACCCTACTGTACCCGACTGTACCCTACTGTACCCGACTGTACCCCATTTTACCCTACTGTACCCGACTGTACTCTACTGTACCCTACTGTACCCTATTTTACCCTACTGTACCCGACTGTACCCTACTGTACCCTATTCTACCCTACTGTACCCGACTGTACCCTATTTTACCCTACTGTACCCAATTGTACCCTATTCTACCCTACTTTACCCGACTGTACCCTATTTTACACTACTGTACCCAACTGTACCCTACAGTAGGGTACAGTACAGTACAGTAGAGTCGAGTCGTAGGAAAAATATTGTATGCAACGGTGTATAATTTGGTCTTAACGGCTCGTGCCGTCTTCCATTGCGATACTCGCATTCGCTCGTATCGCAACTCACGTCACTCGCTTTTTAAGACCTCACTTATACAACAGTTGCATAAAATACTATTAATGAAATTATTAATGAAACCAAGAATAATAATTTTGACATATTTATATTTAGATAAAAATTTTGCATGTAAACATTTTAGTAGGTACCTTATTTTTATATTTGCATGCTGTACGAATGCAGCGAAAAAGATGGAACAATATATCTAACATAATACTAAGACATGTATCAAACTAACCCTTTTTTCTGCAAATAAACATTGTCTTATCTTATGTTATCTTGAGGGTTCGTGCACACAGCGGGCACGGGGGTACACCAATCACAAAGCGCCCCCCACTTCCCTCCCCTCCCCTCCCTTTAACTCCCCTGCTTAACACAAAACGCAGCTGAAATGTTCATCTGGGGATCCTATCGATGTTTAGAAAATTTTATTTCCGAAGGTTTAGAATCCCGAAAACTTCATTTGTCCAAAAACATTTTTTTCTGAAACTGTAAATATTTCAGGATTTATTTCAGGACCATCGTGTAGAACCCTTTAGGTTAGGTTAGGGTTGTTTTATAAAAATCCTGAAATATTTACAGTTTCAGAAAAAAATGCATTCGGATAAATGAAACATTCGGGATTTTAAATATTCGGAAAAAAATAATTCTAAATTTTGATAGGTAACCGTTCATCTGATTAACCCGTAAGTCACGTCTCTTCCAATCAGTGGGGATTCATTTGACGCTCCTAATCACAATTTGCACACATTCAATCAAGATACGGCCTTACATTAGATCGAAAGGCTTTGCAATTGTTTTCAGAATTTAGGGTTAGCATTTGGGTAGTTCTACTAGCGTTTGAACCGCTATCAGTCTCCTGTCGCATATATATAAGAAATAAGCTATAGTTAGCGTGAAATTTCAACAAGTTGAAATTATACCACGAGCATGCTGTATCGTTATATAAAACCTTCTGCTAGGTGTAGCTCATTTCTTTAATATATGCGACAGGAGACTGATAACGGTTGAAACGCTAGAAGAACTACCCATTTTTAGACGCCGTTCAATCGGTATGAAAACTTTTTGTAAAACAATGTTTCGGCTAATAATATTTTTTTGCTAACAACGACGTGTTGAAGAGAATAACTTTTAAATTTAAATAACATAACACTTATTATTTCATTTTTGACCTAACATTCATATGGAATAAAGTCATTTTGTATACCGATCGTAATGTTTACCGACTTTTGATATATCGATCAAGAGGCATAATATAAATGACTAGCTTTTGCTCGCGACTTCTTCTTTATTTCACTCATTCAATAAATCAAAAATCTTAAAATCCATCTTCAGCGATATCAGTTTATTCTTTATTTATCCCGTAGAAATTTTCAAAAAATCCTGTACTTAATCGGTTTTTAGCTGTTTTAATCACCTATGTTAAGTACCTACTTGCGTGCCAAATTTGAAGTCTCTAATAATTATAGTATAAAAGCTAGATGTAATTTTTTTACAACTTTGATCTATTTATTATAAAATAAGGTATAAAAACAGGGACTAAGTATAAAATTAACATAACTAAAACTAACTTAAAATAGCTAAACAGAAATTAAAAACTAAAAATTATTATCTAAATTTGGACCCTTAGGTAGGGTGCCCATCACGCAGGCAGCATTCCCACGTTGAATTGCTATAGCAAGTCTTTGTGCGAGAAAGCTGCCTGCGCGAGGGTCACCTGTTGCCTCTCTCAGGCGCTTGCTTAGAGCTCCGTAGAGCCTTCGTGCGCCCTTATTTATTTACAACACAATACTTATATAATTAAATATTATACATGTACAGTCGCGAACCGGGATTGTTGAGCCACTTGCCATTGTTCGCAATTTAGCCGTGTAATCAATGACCGATGTTACGGACTAGCTGACAGCTATTCGATTTGCATTACACGGCTAAGTTACAAACATAGGTGAGTGGCTCAACAATCCCGGTTCGCGAACTATCCTAGACTAAATAAAAGTATGACAGAAGAGATGTAGGACGGGGGCGCGTTGCAGTCCGCGTCGTTTGTCCGCAGGCCGCGTCTCCGCCCCGTCTCTTCTGTCTGCTTTGGATCGCGACGCTTCCATACATTTAGTATGAACACTGATTCAAGGGCCGCTGCGACTGCGGCGCGCCCCCGTCCCACGTCTCTTCTGTGTAGCTTGCTCCTAAGCTTGGTACGTAGTCCTTCATGATACAGGCAGCCTGCAATGTGCAGCCGCGCATATCCGCTTCCGGCTTCACGATCACTACGCCCAACTCCAAATAAATAAAAATAAACTTTTGCGCTCACTTATTTGCTCTTCTACTTGAAGAGGAATTCTGGATGCTGCTGGTTCATACAAATACTGTAGTCAAATGAAAATGTGATTTAAATGCTATAGAGTTTATTTTTAACCCCCGACACAAAAAGAGGGGTATTATTAATTTGACCGCTATGTGTGTGTTTGTGTGTGTGTGTGTGTGCATGTCATTGGTTCAGCTCATAAATGCGTGGACATGTTTTATCAAAACTGGTTCAGCCGTTTCAAAGTTATCAGTTTCTTTGTTAGCTGCGGAAGGGATTTTATAGTATATAGTAGTATAATGCCAAGATCGTCTCCTAAAGACGGAAGTCTTCAACTGTTCATCCCAGCCTATCCTACGTGCCACCACAGGGCCTTCTCTCAGAATGAGAGGGGTTGGGCCATAGTCCCCACGCGGTCCCAGTGCAGATTGGGAACTTCACACACACCACTAAATTCTGTCGCAGGTGTATCCAGGTTTCCTCACGATGTTTTCCTTCACCTTCAAGCTCATGATAACTCAGGAGGTGTGAGCCGGGATTTGAACCCACGGCCTCCTGCTTGAGAGGCCATAGGTCAAACCACTAGGCCACTGCGGCTTCAACTGTTAATAGCATCGAACTTAACCTCGTAAGGCCCAAACTATTTTTAGGACGTTTGAAATAACGACCCTGTGTCCTATTTGTAGGCACATGTACATACTGCTAGCCCAGGAATACAATTATTACAATATTATTATAATACTTAAATGTATTTTAGACAAGTTAGTAATTGCAAGTTAGTAATTTTTAGTGTGTGACTTTATTTTGGGACATTGGGACGGTATTTGATGAATTTTAACATTTACTTGTGCTGAAAGGATTATATTTTACAGTTCTTAAAATAGGACGTTGGGCCTTAAGAGATTAAACTTGGTATGGATACGTACTTTAATGACAATGCAAGAACATTCAACAAAAAATACAGCATAAATTTTGTATTTTTTTTAATAACAACTTATTTTAAGTTTGTGTGGCTGGCGGCAACAATCGGACCTTTCAACTCCCCTCTGAGTAAGTCAGACACACGCTAAGCTAGGTTATTAAAAATACTATGTTTTTTTTTACTTTTGCCATCGCATCTCTTTTTGGATGAGTCGCAGTTATGTAGGTGCATAATAAAGGAGACTTTATGTGAACCTTACTAATATTACAAATGCATGCATGTCTGCGTACATGCGTGCGTGCGTGTGAGTGTGTGTGCGTGTGTGTGTGTGTGTGCGTGTGCGTGCGTATGTGTGTGTGTGTGTGTGTATGTGTGTGTGTTTGTGTATGTGTGTTACTCCTTCACGCGAAAACGGCTGGACAGATTTAGATATAATTTGGTTTGTGAATTGCTGAACGTCGAGAGTAACACATAGGCTAAGTACCTACTTTTATTTTTTTTTCTTGTAAAATTTTCCGTGAAGATATTTCTTTGAAGTGATAAGGCCGCCTTTTACTCAATTCACTGTATTGTTTTCTATGCGATGTAATTCTCAACCGTTATTAAAAGCTTTTTAGTAACTTGCAATGTATCTATGTATGTACGCCTGCACGGGTCAAATCTTAGAAGTCAAATTTGACCCACTTCCAGTGGTCGGATTACCTTGAAATTTGGTATACTTATGTAAGTTGGATGACAATGCAAGTGCAGTCAACAAAAAGTACAGTCAGCTAAAAAGCTTGCTCTTAAAATGAAACTTTTAACAAAAATTTATTGTAAAAGTAATGTACTGATGGTCTTACGTTGGTTGACCCATAGAAGAATACTGCTACAATACGACCCTCAAAGTCCTCAGATTGAAATGATAAACAAAAGATGCATTACTGCCAAGTTTCTTTCGGTGCATTCTTCTTGGCAATGATGGTCCTTCCGAAAGCGCTGGGAGTTTAAAAACCGGCCAAATGCGAGTTGAACTCGCACACGAAGGTTTCCGTACCATTATCTATAAAAACGGCAAAAAAATCACGTTTATTGTATGGGAGCCCCCTTAACTATTTGTTTCATTTTAATTTGATTATTTATTTTTAAAGTGAAAATAAATAACTAAATATTCTGTGAATATTTCAAGCGGCTACCCGTTGCCGTTATCAATGTCAAGCAAAAATGAGGAAAAAAATCACATTTGTAATTGTATGGGAGCCGCCCTTAAATATTTATTTTATTCTGTTTTTTAGTATGTTTTGTTATAGCGGCAACCGAAATACATCATCCGTGAAAATTTCAACTGTCTAGCTATCACGGTTCATGAGATACAACCTGGTGGCAGACAGACAGACGGACGGACAGCGGAGTCTTAGTAATTGGGTCCCATTTTACCCTTTGGGTACGAAAGTCTAAAAAGTGACATGTAAAAGTGCTCATTGTGGCCAACTTACAAAATAATAGTTATTTGTGATACAAGGTTGGTAAGTATGGTTTTACAAATGAGTTGACGAGTGATAAACCCGAGCCGCACGGCGAGGGTTTTCATCGTCACGAGTTTGTAAAACCTTGCCAACCGTGTATCATACCACGTTTTACAATAAATTTGTGAGAAAATAGGCAATTAATAACACAAAATTGTAAAATAAAAACAAATTTCTCGAGATACTTATTGGTAGCAAAAGATTATTTTGCGCGGTTTGCGTCTTACTTTAAATATCGGGCGGAATTAATTCCATGTTATTGTCGACTTTATCACTTGAACATCACTCATTCTGTTTGGTTTTTGTACATCTACATCTACATCTACATCTACATCTACACTATCTACTTACACTAATATTATAATCTACACTAATATTATAAAGAGGAAAGATTTGTATTTTTGTTTTTTTGTATGTAATGAATAAACTCAAAAACTACTGGACCGATTTCAACAATTCTTTTGCCGTTGGAAAGCTACATTATCACTGAGTAACATAGGCTATATTTATTACTAGAAAAAATTAGAGATCCTCGGTAAATCTTACTAAAACCAACCCAAGGTGTAAAAAAATTAGCCATAAAATGTCTATCATCGCATGCGCTGCGGAAAGTATTGATGATAGAACAAAAAAATGTTCTACAATATTAGAACGTATCAATATCTACAAAAAACTTCACGAGACCATGTGACCAATTATTGTAGTTACGTCACTATAACTACTTTTTTACATTTTAAAAGATGATAGAAATGCCTATCAAAATCAGACCATGTTTTCCACACCTTTGTATTAACTCTTATCCAAATTAATTATTTCGTATTCAAGACTGGTTCAATACCTGTTGATTTCTTTTTGAATTATCGAAATCGGACATTCCGTTCAAAAAATATTACGAAATTAAAAATGTCAATATAAATAAATGCCTTAGTTTTTAATTTTGGAAATTATGACAAACTAGCGACCCGCCCCGGCTTCGCTCGGGTGCAATTATGCATGTATTATACAATATAAACCTTCCTCTTGAATCACTCTATCTATTAAAAAAAACCGCATCAAAATCCGTTGCGTAGTTTTAAAGATCTAAGCCAGACACACAAACGACAAGACAAGCGGGACAGACAGACAGACAGCGGGAAGCGACTTTGTTATAATACTATGTAGTGATAGTGATTGAGTCATGTAGGTACGTTATAATTAGCATACTTATATATAAGTTTAATTATCTTTATTTATCCCAAAATGTTTATAAAGATATGTGATTAATTCAATAAATAAATAAATAAATAAATAGATTAGATAAATAATTTTTTATTATTTATTATAAAATAAGGTATAAAAACCGGGACTAAGTATAAAATTAACATAACTAAAACTAACTTAAAATAGCTAAACAGAAATTAAAAACTAAAAATTATTATCTAAATTTGGACCCTTAGGTAGGGTGCCCATCACGCAGGCAGCATTCCCACGTTGAATTGCTATAGCAAGTCTTTGTGCGAGAAAGCTGCCTGCGCGAGGGTCACCTGTTGCCTCTCTCAGGCGCTTGCTTAGAGCTCCGTAGAGCCCTCGTGCGCCCTTGCCCCACGATCCGAGTGTCTCGACACCGAATGCGACGAACTCGTACTGGGCGCCGAGACACTCGTATTTAATGGCCTTGAGCCGTTCTCGGGTGTCGGCCGCTGCACCGGCACGTCTGCTCGTTGTGGGGAGGTAGGACGCTGCCAAGGTGTCGGCGCAAGTGTAGATAAAATAAACATTCCATATAAAATACAGATCATTTCGGTGGGACCTGCCTGCCAATTAAAAAAATTAGAGTCAATTTATGATTGCTCACGGACCTGAGGTTCAAAGTAGCTTTACGTTTCGCTAAGTATGACATTAAAAAGGTTAAAAAAGCTACTAGAGAATTATAAGAGTAGATTATTATAGCTAGACCGTTTAAATGTGTCTTCGCCCGCGCGGTACAGGGGCTGGGGAGTATGATTAGAAAGGGGCCGAGAGAGGTGCGTTTCATAAAACAATTTCATAAAACTCGCGAGATCTACTACAGCTCACAGAGCCAGCAGTCTATCCATACTAATTCCATACTAATATTATAACTCCGAAAGTGTATCTATCTGTCTGTCTTGTTTGTCTGTCTGTCTGTCTGTCTGACTGTCTGTTACCTCTTCACGCTTAAACCGCTGAACCGATTTAGATAAAATTTAGTTTACAGATAGTTTAAGTCCCGGGAAAGGACATAGAATAGTTTTTATCCCGGAAATCGCCCTTTAAGGAGGTGAAAAGGGGGGTGAAACTTTGTATGGAGTATCAATAACCACTTAACCGATTAAGACGAAGTTTGGTATGCTTCCACGCATCCTTGATTGCTTGCATGCTTGCTTGCTTCCATGCCTGCTTGCATGTCTGTTTCCATGCCTGCTAGCATGCCTGCCTGCATGCTCGCTTACATGCCTGCATGCCTGCTTGCATGCTCGCTAGCATGCCTGCTTGGATGCTCGCTTGCATGCTCGCTTGCATACTTGCTTGCATGCTTGCTTGCATGCTTGCTTGCATGCTTGCTTGGATGTTTGCTCGCATGCTCGCTAGAATCCTGCTTCGATTCTCGCTTGCATGCTTGCTTTCATACTTTCTTACAAGCTTGCTTGCTTGCATGCTGCTTGCACGCTTGCTTGCATGCTTGCTTGCATGATTGTTTGCGTGCTTGCTTGCGTGCTTACTTGCATGCTTGCTTGCATGCTTGCCTGCATGCTAGCTTGGATGCTTGCTCGCATGCTCGCTAGAATCCTGCTTGGATTCTCGCTTGCATGCTTGCTTTCATGCTTTCTTGCAAGCTTGTTTACATACTGCTTGCATGCTTGCTTGCATGCTTGCTTGCTTCCATGCCTGCTTGCATGTCTGTTTCCATGCCTGCTAGCATGCCTGCCTGCATGCTCGCTTACATGCCTGCATGCCTGCTTGCATGCTCGCTAGCATGCCTGCTTGGATGCTCGCTTGCATGCTCGCTTGCATGCTTGCTTGCATGCTTGCTTGCTTGCATGCTTGCTTGCTTGCATGCTTGCTTGCATGCTTGCTTGGATGTTTGCTCGCATGCTCGCTTGAATCCTGCTTGGATTCTCGCTTGCATGCTTGCTTTCATACTTTCTTACAAGCTTGCTTGCTTGCATGCTGCTTGCACGCTTGCTTGCATGCTTGCTTGCATGATTGTTTGCGTGCTTGCTTGCTTGCTTGCGTGCTTACTTGCATGCTTGCATGCTCGCTAGAATCCTGCTTGGATTCTCGCTTGCATGCTTGCTTTCATACTTTCTTGCAAGCTTGCTTACATGCTGCTTGCATGCTTGCTTGCATGATTGTTTGCGTGCTTGCTTGCGTGCTTGCTAGCTTGCTTGCTTGCTTGCTTGCTTGCTTGCTTGCTTGCATGCTTCCTTGCATGTTTTCTTGCTAGCATGTATGCTTGCTTGCATGCTCGCTAGAATCCTGCTTGGATTCTCGCTTACATGCTTTCTTGCATGCTTGAATGCTTCCTTGCATGCTTTTTTGCAAGCGTGCATGCTTGCTTGCATGCTGCTTGCATGCTTGCGTGCATGCTTGCTTCAGTCTTGCTTGCATAATTGTTTGCTTCTCAGAAATATTTATGGTTCACGATAGCAATGCCGCGGGTAAAAGCTGTATTAGATAAAGTGATTCAAGAGGAAGGTTTATAAGTATAATACATGCATAATATAGTTGTACCCGTGCGAAGCCGGGGCGGGTCGCTAGTATACTATAATCAACAACTCAAAACAACTCAAAGTTTTACAAAAATGGCGCGTCCGTAATGCGCATGCGTAAGTTTTGTTTTTAATTAGGTTAACTAAAATTATCAGGCAAAGGTTCGACGCGTTCAGCCACTGCGATTTTTTCGAATAAATAAAAGATATAAATCATTAAAATCTGCGGTAATTAAATTACAGTTTATAATAATAACAATCAATTTTGCAAATTCATTACTTAGTTTTGTATATTTATACATTTTTCTACGTATAAATCGATATTTTTTTATTTTTGTCACTTAAAACTCTTTGCTTGGAAACTTTTAAACTGGAGAATTAAAAAAAAACTATAAAAAATCGCACTAGTGCGGTAAAATTAACTTACGAGCCATGTATACATCCTTTGAAAGTGAATTTTTCGAGCAAATGTATTGTAAACGTTTTTGACGTGACAACGTCTAATAAATTGATGAACGCCGGTTGCATACACGAAAAAAGATGACTCAATGTAACGTTACGTACGTACATGTTCGTACAGAGCAGCGAAGGCCAGTTGCAAGAGAGCGGCGAAGACCAGTTGCAAGAGAGCGGCGAACGCCAGTTGCAAGAGAGCGGCGTAGGCCAGTTGTAAGAGAGCGGCGTACGCCAGGATGTACAATGCGGGGTGCGGGGGGGTTGCGAGGGATATGCGAGGGGCGGGGGGGGGAGGTGCGGCGGTATTTTTTAATGTTTTGTTATGACATTGTCACGTTAAACTATCGTTCGTAAACCGACTTTACAGACAACCGGTTTTATTTTGATAAACATTTGAAAAATAAGCAAAACATCCGAGTGGTGATTAGTTTACTGCCGAGACTTGCCTCCTGATTTAATAAATGCTCTCTCTCCTTCCAAGTCGATTATTTTACTCAGTGAACTCAGGCTCCTATTTATTTTGCTGTACTACTATTTGTTCTCAAACCGAGTTCGGGATCTTTGACTTTGAGATTAATGGAAACTTCCCTCTACGTTAGAAAGGCTTTCAAACTTTCTTCAAAGAGCGCGTACTGTAGATATTTCTTTGTATTCGTGTGCCAATTTATTGTTATATTCTGTCCTATCCATACTGATACTATAAATGCCAAAGTGTGTCTATCCGGCTGTCTGACTGTCTGTCTGTTACCTCTTCATGTTTAAACTGTTGAACTGATTAGATGAAATTTGGTAAAAAGATAGTTTGAGATCCGGGGAAGGACATAGAATATTGGTGTGAGACAAGAGGACGTTATATCCCCCAAATTGTTCACAAATGCATTGGAGGATGTGTTCAAGACGCTGGACTGGAAGGGGCGCGGCATTAACATAAATGGCGAGTACCTCTCACACTTGCGATTTGCAGATGATATCGTCATCGTGGCGGAAACGCTGCAAGATTTTCAACATATATTGAATGGCCTAGCTGATTCTTCTCAACGCGTTGGTCTTCGAATGAACCTGGATAAAACCAAGGTTATGTTCAATGAACATGTAAGTCCGGAACCAATTGCAGTTCAAGGCAATATTCTCGAGGTTGTTAAGGAGTATGTTTACCTCGGGCAAACTATGCAATTGGGTAAAAACAACTTCGAGAAAGAGGCCAACAGAAGAATACAGCTGGGCTGGGCAGCATATGGGAAACTGCGTCAAGTCTTCACGTCGCCAATTCCGCAGAGTCTAAAGACGAAAGTCTTCAATCAGTGCGTCCTACCCGTCATGACATACGGTGCCGAAACATGAACACTCACTGTAGGGCTGGTCCACAAATTTAAAGTTGCTCAACGTGCTATGGAAAGGGCTATGCTCGGAGTTTCTCTAAAAGATCGAATTCGTAACGAAGTGATCCGACAGAGAACAAGGCAAGGCGGCTGGCAACAGCTGGATGAGAGTGGCCGAGGATCGTGCTCAGTGGCGTGCCATGGGAGAGGCCTATGTCCAGCAGTGGACGAACATAGGCTGATGATGATGATGATGACATAGAATATTGTTATCCTTGAAAATTGCACAATTCCCGCGGGATAGTGACAAATGAAATCTTCGCAGACGGAGTCGCAGGCCACAGCTAATACAAATGAGAAATTTTAAGAAATTTTTTGAATGATTGTTAGTCAATCACTCAGTAACGGATTTAGTTGAAACTTGGTGAACAGATAAATAAATATCGCTGATGATTTTTTGCATTTTTCATAAAATAATAAATTCTTACTGTTCTGTTAATACTTAATGTTCCGGTAATGCGTTTCCATTGGATAATATTTTAACTTTAAGCAAGATAAGAGGGTGTCATCCAAGAACTTTAGAGATACATACTTATAAGTAGATGCGTTAACTTCGTCTGGTTGTGCTTTAAAAAAGTTACCCTAATAATTTTTAGGCTAAATTTTCCGATTTTAAATATGTTTCTCGTAGAGGTATTTCTAATGCTACGCAATAATAAATCTAAATTATTTGTTAATTCATTATCATTTTATTAATTTATCTTTTTATTAAGTAGTTTATATAGTATATTTGTGTATTGTTCCGTGAGTCACAGACGGTTCTGGCAGAAAATCAGCGCTGCAGGCGTCTAACGCCTCAGCATAATGCTGAGTCAGCGACCGTTTCACTTTTGCATGGACACACATGCAGATCTGTGTATTTATTACTTCGTTGTTTTCTGAACTTTGTTTATTTGTATGAATTTGTGTGTACTTTCTTGTATTTGTGTGTCTTGTAAAAGTGAATAAATGTCTTCAATCTTTCTTTCTTCTTTCTTTAAAGCAGATGAAGCTAAGCTAAGGCTAGTTTCATTATATTTTACCTACTATTTTTGCGTCCGTCAACGATATCAGACCGGATAGTGTGAAAATGCTTCTGATATCGCAAGCAAAATCACCATTTAGTAGAGTGAAGTGAGTTCTATTAGAGAATCCCTAGTAGTACAGTCATAAAGTACAGATAGGGACTCGAATATACCATCCAAGTATTAAGTACATAGGTACTCGTAATAGGCCGTAATTTGTTCCAGTAAAATGCAGACGTAAATTCAACTCATAAATTTAAATGGTATTTTAATGGATACAGTTTTATTTTGCAGCGAATAATATTTTGTATTTTCAGAATTCAAAATGGCGGAGCTTGCGTACGCTTTTAAAAAAGTAATCTCTTTCCGTAATTCCAATGTGATATTCAAATTTCCAATGTTCATTTTAAATAAATACGCCATTTTTCATTAAATCCAGAGCATCATTTCAAAGTGAATCGCCACAAATTGAAATTTAAAAAACTTATAAAAAGTTCACTTATCAACCTGTTATCGTTCTAAGGACATACTTAGGCACAGCGTAATATTAACAACAGTTGTTAAGTCTCAACTACGTCCCCCCCCCCCAACGCTAACTTACAGGCTCCGGTTCGTGTCACCCTCAGTGCGCGTCGGGACTGACTTGGTCGTGGTCGATCGCAGGCACAAAGATTATTGTAATATTATATGAACAAGAGTGGCAACTCTATGGTCAAATATGCATGTATGGAAGGTGCTGCTGCCCTACGCCCTGGTGAAGAACTAATGTGACGTATCTATAGATGTATACCTATCTATATGTATATGTTGGTAGTGATGTACAGCTATAATTACGCGTAATTTTAATTGATAGGCTAATTGCCCCTATTCGTATTTTAGCCGTCTAATTCAAATCAGCATATACGAAGTATAAGCGGCTAAACCCGATTTGCACTATACGGCTAAAATACGAACATTGGCAAGTGGCCTATCAATTAAAGTCCTTGACCGTACAATTTGGTACGCCATGGCCATGGCCGATGAATGACAACTGACAAGTTTGACAAGTCAACCAAGATGGCCGCTAATTTAGTTCTCCACCAAACAACCAGAGATCGCTGTAGTCGCATGAAAAGTGTGATATATGTAAGTGTGCCCCCCCTGCGCAGGCAGTCGATATATTTGAGACGACCGTCCTGATTTTTTTCAAAAATTTTATACCAAAACCCCCGCAATGATTTTGAAAGACCTATCCAACGATACCCCACACTATAAAGTTAGGCGACAAAAAAAAACACCCCCACTTTACGTCTATAGGAGGTAACCTAAAAATCACCCCCACTTTACGTCTATAGGAGGTAACCTAAAAATCACCCCCACTTTACGTCTATAGGAGGTAACCTAAAAATCACCCCCACTTTACGTCTATGGGAGGTAACCTAAAAAAATTTTTTTTACGTTTTTTATTTTATCACTTTCTCGGAGTCATATATATCCATATATCCATGCAAAATTATAGCTTTCTATCACTAATAGCTACTGCGATAAGCCGCGGACAGACAGACAGACAGATAGACAGACAGACAGATGGATGGACAGACGGACATAAAATAAATAAATAAATAAATAAATCTTTATTCAAAAATACTTTTACAATATAACATCTATAGTCCGACATCTATAGTTAGACATGACGAAATTATAAGGGTTCCGTTTTGCCATTTTGGCTCCGGAACACTAAAAAAGTAGTTTGCAATGATATTTAGCAGTGTCCGACAATCCGAAAGATTCCTCGGAGCACTACCCATTCCAAAAAAAACCGCAGGCAAAGTTTCAAAAATTCCATTTTAAATTCATCCATCCCTTTCGGCCCACATTTAAGCGACTCGTTTATTCCGTGTTGCTTTTTACCGCTATCTAAAAAGCAGCGATACATAACCGTACATCACGGCGGAGCGATTAAGGCGCGAGACGTCACGGCGTAATTCTGTCCGTCCGTCCGTGCGTACGCTCACACCAACCATAGTTATCCAGTACGGAAGCTTTTTATTATACAGCACTACTTTACAAAAGCTCGTATCTCAAAATCGATATTATATGTACCTATTCCTTTTAAGGCCGGCAACAGATTGGTGACTCTCTTTGAGTTGTTGATATTTATGGGCAGTGGTGATCATTTTCCATCAGATGACCCGCTTGCTCGTTTGCCTCCCTCTCATAATAAAAAAAACTTGACTTAGCATATTCAAAAGTCAGTTTAATAAACGTATTGATTTTACATATCTACAAGTTTTTCCAAAAAGTTTCAACTTTGGCAGTAATTTCACTCGGGTAAATTTATTTATTTGCAAACGCAAACAATACAAAACAGGTACACGAAATATAAAACTTAGAATAAACATTCCGCGTACATTCAAGTGTAAAAATATGGGTGCATACAACTGACTCGTATATATGTCCCATAGCTCTTATGTCGTCGAATTAAAGTATCGTTATATAATAATGAGAGGCTTAAATCGATACATATTTTTGCACTTGACCGTACATAATTATCCATAAGCAAAACGATTTTTTTCAATAACCTTTTGAATGCCGTTGCTTCGCTTCATTTTATTTTATGGCTATATTTTTTTAGAGAACTTCATTGTTATGCGTCATAAATTTGTGCCAGATTTTTGGATTAAGTAATAAAGTTATGCTTATTCACGTTATGCGTGTTTACATTGTGCGTATTAAGCATTATACGTTTTTATTGTTTTACCAAGTTTACTATGCGTTTTCATGTTAGAACATTTAATAGTATGCCAATTTTATCAAAATTACTTCAGAAATCACAATTTAATTACAATTAATCTTTTAATCGTTCTGTTTTTTTGAAAAAAACATGTTCCTTGAAAATAAACATTTACTGTCTTAAATCTGTGTGGTATGCTCGGTACACATAAATCGGGTGCACGGGCAACCGGCGATATATCTCCGGGCCGCATATTCATGAGCCTGGATCAGGGCTGGACAACATGCCTTATACCTACTCACTATGCCATGGGTAGTCGAAACATATTGCAAAGAAGGTCAGCCTTAAACTAAAGAGACCAATTAGAGTGTTATCACATAAATCGATCGATCGTAGATCGATGCCATCGACCGATGGTAGAATGAACAGGTCGACGTCAGTCGACAGTTTCTATTTATATGTATTTATATTTTTGCTACGTTCTCATGAAAGTGATTATAATAATTTTATATGAGAATAGATGTCTTTTTAACCTAAAGTACGTAATTATTTTTTCATTTACTTTTTTATGCAGTGTATAAAGTATTATGAATACAATAATAACTATCAATTTATTCTGCTTTGGCAATTCTGACGCTTCTCTCCTTCCTCTCATAATTCTGATGCTCAAAATAGAGTACCCTTTGCCAACGCTCAGTTTGGGCCGCATAAGTAGGATGATTAAACCACCTAAAGATTCTCTCAGCTTTAACGTTTACAGTGAATAAGTTTAATCGTTCATTAAAGCAGCGTTTAAAGGGCAGTGTCCACAACCTGGATCACAGACTGTATAATAAACCCTCAAGTCTTCCCTTGACACATATTCATGAGCCCAGGCTTGGAGTTAGGTCGGCTGGGCGCTGCATGATAAATTACGCCCGTGTAGAATTAGCTTGACAAGGGATTTGGGTGAAAAAAATTATGTACAGTGCGTGAATTTTCAAAGAACTGTCGACGCCACTATCTATGAAAAAAGATGGCAATTTTATTGTATTTTTTGTGAATAAGCATCGAAAAGAGGAGTTCCTGTTTCCCGCCTCGTTTCGTTTTTTTTCGTTCTCATTCCCAAAAATTACATTGTGGATTTCATTTGACATTTACTTCGAAGAATATGCAAGTTGAAGTGACAATAGACAGGCTGCATTGCTTGAAGAACAGACAACCGTTGGGGAGAAAGGTTCTCGAGTGGTGACCACGAAACGGAAGGCATTGGGAAGTCTCCCACTAGTTCCACTCTTCGCTAGAAGAAATTTTCCGGCCAATGAGGTTGATAATGACGAAACCTCTATACCATAGTTGACCCACCGGAATATTTATATTTTCGTACTATGTAAAAAGCAAACTTCGAACTCCCAAGTTTTCAAAAACTTTATATTCTAAGTTCAGCATTAGCATACAACCCTTGAGTTTGAAATTAACATACAAGGGAGGAGTTAACAGTATTTACTGTGTATGTTGACGACATTATCGACGAATGAAGTATGCAGATAATGAACTACAGTTTTACCGTAGAGTTAGCGTGTTACATGATGTTGGTTTATGTACACACAAAACACATAAAATTACAAGAAATATAAAATAAAATAAAAAATAAAACATTAAATTGTGTGTGAAAAAGGTCCCGCCTCAGCATAAATGCGGACTCCTGAGGTGGAGCCAGCGCTGGTCTTCCGGCGGAACCCTTTTTATCAGTCACAGAAACCCCGTCGCGCAACACGGCCTTAAGCGGTATGCTGAACGCAGCCGTTGCGACTGCAACGAGCAGCGCTGTCTGGCGGCGAACAAACGCAACGCAGACATTTATAACCTAAAAGACCGTGCGCCCGACACGACATGGTTACTGTAACTGTAAAATTTAATAAATACAACAAATAACTTACGCAAAACGTATGTGGAAATAGAGGGCAAGTTTAACAAGAATTCACGTGTATCGCACAGATGTAGTTGTCGCGCACACATTGTTGTGGAGTAGCAACGTCAAAGGTGAAGATTAATCTTTGAATCATAAAAATCTTTAAAAAACTATTCCAGAGTTATGCTGAGTTAAACTGCTGAAGAAATTCAAAAAAAAATTAAAGCACCTTATGACCTTGACAAAGTAAAAGTCCTTGAATCTATCAATTGGTAGGTAGTCTAGTGGTTTGACCTATGACCTTTCAACCAGAGGGTCATGAGATCGAGCCCAAGCTCAAACCTCTGAGTTTTTCGAAATTTATGTGCGAAATTACGTTACAGATAGAAATATACAATGAGCTGTATCAAGGAAAGCATCGTGAGGATACATGCACACACCTGCGAAGAAGAAATTCGTTGCTTAAGTGTGAAGTTCTCAATCCACACTCAGCACCAACCATTCTGAGAAAAGGCCTGTGCCCTGCAGTGGGACGTAATGTATTTAAGCTGAGAAGATGATGGCGCTGAATCAATTGCCAACATATAGAGGTAAGTTTAAAACTAATTAAATAAAATAAATAAATAAAAAAAATATCACGGGACAATTCACACCAATTGACCTAGTCCCAAAGTAAGCTAGGCAAAGCTTGTGTTATGGGTACTAGGCAACGGATAAACATACTTATATAGATAGATACATACTTAAATACATATTAAACACCCAAGACCCGAGAACAAACATTCGTATTTTTCATACAAATATCTGCCCCGACACGGGAATCGAACCCGGGACCTCAAGCTTCATAGTCAGGGTCTCTAACCACTAGGCCATCTGGTCGTCTACTAACCAAGTAAAACGGCATTTAAAATCAAAACTTTTGGACCACGCCGTATTTCAACTTTCGGGCCTTTGTGCTCCATCAGCGGTTTCTCTGAGGGTCCAAATTAACATTCGCCCCTTATAATTTAGCAGTTAACACGTAAGTGCTCGTAGATAAGGGCTCTTGACCCTTGGTCCACTTAAGCCTAGGTGGCCAGGGCTCTCTGAATGTTTAATGGTGCCCCTTCACTACAAAGCTGTTGGATTTTCACTTTTAAAACGAATAAGACTGTTACTTCTCACTGTATTGGAAGCAATTCTACTAATTATACTTACTTATACGAGGCCTCCTGATAAAGGTATGTTAATACCTACTAGGTGGTCTCAAACACCATCATACCAATGTACAAATTTGTTTTACCCAATAAACGATTTATTATTTATTATTATTATTATTATACTTAATATTATACATGCGAAAGTGTATCTGTCTATCTGTCTCTGCCTGAATGACTGTTACCTCTTTACGCATAAACCGTTGAACCGATTTAGATGAAATTTGATATTAGAAAGGGAAAGGACAGAAGCTTTAATTCCAGAAATCATTCTTTAAGAGGGTGAAAAGGGGTGTGGAAGTTTGTATTGGGAATCAATAACCACTGAACCGATTTAGATTCGTTTTAAAACGACCGCTTTAGCCTAGTTAGTAGTGACCCTGCCTACGACACAAGAGTACCCTGGGTTCGAATCCCGGTAAGGGCATTCATTTGTGTGATGAACACGAATATTTATACCGTCTTTCTTTCATCTTTCTTTTCTTTTAATGTATACTATCTTTTGTACCACATTTTAAGCAAAATAAATGACTTATGACTTATTTATTTATTTTCAAAAAAACATTACACAGTATTACAGCTTATGACTTATTTGTTAACGAGTCATGGATGTTTTCTATTTTGTATCTATATAAGTGTGTTTATCATCGTCTAGTACCTACCCATAGTACAAGCTTTGCTTAGTTTGGGACTAGGTCGATTTGTGTTAGATTGTCCCCTAATATTTATTTATTTATTTAGATGAAATTTGATATGGGTGAGACCCTATAAAGGACATAGGGTAGTTTCATCCCGGAAAAATGCATAGTTACCGAAATAATGAACATTTATTATGATGACGGATCTTACTCCACCGTGATACAGTTTAAACTAGTACGGGGTGTGAGGAACATTATTTATCTGATCACGCTCATGTTAATAGTAACACAATATGTAACTAGCTTTCTACCTACATATGTATGTTCGTTATTGACTCTGAAACCATCCAACCGTTGTCGGTTTGAATACATCGCTGTAGTAACTAGACACTTAAAACACATATTTGGGTATGTATTCGAGCGTTTAAACCGACTTATTTGTCTGGTCTGGTCACTATTTATCAGGAATATGATGATGTTAACTTCACTTCACTTGGTGGGTGCTGGAGAACGGCCAGCGACGATGAGGGAGACCAAGAAGGAGATGGCGGGATGATTTGGACGTGTACGCAAAGGACGGGCCTGACATTGCGTCAGACCTCAAGAGGGGAGGCCTTTGCCCAGCAGTGGGACACCACAACAGGCTAAATAAAAAAATGATTAAGTTATATGGTAGACGTATAGGACCTCTTATATTATAACTGAAAGCCTCATTAAAATTTACAGCCATTTCTAAAAAGATCATCATCATCATCAGCCTATGCTCGTCCACTGCTGGACATAGGCCAAGCACGGTTCTCGGCCACTCTCATCCAGCTCTTGCCAGCCGCCTTGCGAAGATCATCGCTCCACCAAGCCTGAGGACGTCCTACGCTACGTTTACCGATCCGTAGTCTCCACCCAAGAACTCGTCTACCCCAACGGTTATCGGTTCATCGGGTTCTACAAAAATTTGACCAGATAAATGTGGCGGCTAAAACGCTCGAATAAATGCCCTTTTAATGTTAAAAAACTTCCAAACAGCAAGCTTGTCTATTTGTTTTCCACCCGTCGCAGCTTGAATTAACGATGCTAAGAAAAACTACACCGACAAGACAAATGGCTCGGAGTCGGCCATTTAACCCCAAATGCACGTGAAAAGAAAAGGTTCTGAGAAAGTTTAGAATAAATCATTAATAAGATGAGACGACGGCTTGGTTAAAGAATAAAGCTCTCATGACAGGACATGCCAAGACAAAAAATGTGACAGTTCATGAACACATTGTTCTTGTTCAAGGGTATTTGCAAGATAAATTTCATCCACTCATCATCATCATTTCAGCCGTAGGACATCCACTGCTGGACATAGGCCTCCCTCATTGACGCTTAATTATTACGGTTGGAAGAAACTTGCATCCACCCTGAACCTGCGGCTTTCACCAAATGGTCCGTCCATCTCGTTGGTGGACGTCCCACGCTGCGCTTGCCAGTCCGTGGTCTCCACTTATGGTGAGTTATTTGGATGACAACGAAAATACACCTAAACGTAAAGCTAGTACTCTCAAACCAACTGAATCGTGACCCACTACGGAACTTTTTTACAGAAAATGTCACAGTGATATCGCATTGCTTGACATGGAAAAATATTATGATGCTTACTGTGAAAACGTTCTACGATATGTTAGTAATCATTGAGAGCTGAGTGTCTTCGGGTCGACCACTTATATCGCCATTAAAAATAACTAAGAACCATATCATAATATATACATTGATTAATTCGTTTGACAGCTAGAATGCCCCAGACGTATATATATACACAATATTAAACTTCGTTATACACAATATTAGGTATACCTACCTATTGTTTGTTATTTGTATAGGTAGAAACATTTGTTACATAGAACTTAATCTTAAAAGTTGCATGTTACTTGAACTTAGTCTATATTTCGGTGCTTGCTGATATGTTTTAGCATTTTCTCAATTATGGAAATGTAAAATTCTTCGAGAAAGAAAGTTTTTTAACCATAAAAGTATAAACCTTTTGCGTAGGGGTTAAAACACGTTGGCTGAGTTGTTCCAACTAAGGCAGTAACAGTTCATCGAGAAGATAATTAAAACGTTAAGACCGCTCCTAATTGTTGCAAGATTGCCAAAAACGTCGGAACGTGCCGCAGCCGCTATCGTGGCGGCGGCACGCGCGGAATATTCTCGCATCGCGCTGTAGATTTATCGCAATCGCTGTGCAGATGTTGAGATTCTAGAAATGAATTCGTGAAAAAAATTCTAGAAAGTCTAAGTTCCATCGTCACCATCTCGATTAATGGTAGTCTATCACTGTACGCTTTCTTCGGCATATCCTACCACGTACAGTGAAACTGTGGAATCAACTTCCGGCAGCAGTGTTTCCGAACAACTCTGACATCGAGGCTTTATTTATTTTATTTTATTTTATTTTATTTTATTCGGAAAAAAAAAAAAAAAAAAAAAACCCTTTAAGGAAAGGGTTTATACTACCTTTAAAGGCCGGCAACAGACCAGTGAATCTCTTTAAGTTGTTGATATTTATGGGCGGTGGTGATCATTTTCCATCAGATGAGTGATCTGTCTCATGATAAAAAAAAGAAAAACTAGAAATTGTGAACGATAGCAATGCATCTATCAGCCGTGGTATCTTATAGTTGCTACACATGTAACGAATTAACGATATATCGTAGCGATTAATCTGTGCAAACCGATTTGCGCAGATTTATCGAATGTGTGTATGACAAAAGTGTGCAACGATTTGTCATACACACGACCGATAAAAATCTGCACAAATTAGTTTGCACAGATTAATCGCTACGATATATCGTTGCATGGGTAGCAGGCATTAGTAGTTTGACCTATAAGCCTTTCATGCAGAGGATTGTGGGTTCGACCCATGGTTCGCACTTCTAAATTTTTCGGAATTTATGTGCGAAATTACATTTGGAATTTACCACCAGCTTCACGCTGAAGGAAAAGATTGGAAATTTGCGCACACCTGCGAAGAAATTCAATGGTGTGTGTGTGAAGTTCCCAAACCGCACTCAGCCCGCGTGGGAACTAAAGCCCAAGCCCTATGGCAGTGTTCACCAGTGCTCACCGAAATATACACACAAGAATTGCTCGTCTATTGATATTTATTAGGTTACTGGGTGTTGCCAATCACTCACGCTGAAAAAACTATAAACAAAAGAACGCTTCTGTATATTTGCTGCTGCGAAACGTTACCCTATCATTAACAACTGAGTTGGTTAAGGTTGATCCTGATTGTGTTCCCAGAATCTGTGTAGCTTTTAAACAGCTGTTTTAAGACATCCCTTCCAGCTCTGAACATCTGCGCCGGGTAGAGATTTAGTAGGGTCCTGGTTACCTTATAAATTCACCCGCACGAGTTCGTGTTTAGCGGTTTAGTGCCTGCTAGTGTGTTTTTGTACAGCGAATGTGAAGTGTTATATCGAATGGTTTTAGAATGGGACCCTTGTGAAGGTATTTTTAGATGGTGAAATAAGATGTGTGCTTTGCGAGGGCAGGGGAGTGATTAGAACGTTTGATTTATTTGGGGTTGGTGCAGTCGTCAGGAGCCGGAAAAATAGAAAAGAAAAATAAAATGAATCGAGTCTTTAACTATTACATTGACCTTGTTTTAACTATCCTGTTTGAATATCGAAATAAAAAGTATTCCTAAGGTCTACACACCAAATTTACGCTCAAATCTATCTAGCCGTTAAAGCGTGAAATTAATAAATAAATATAAATAATAAAATCATCATCATCATCATCCCAGCCTATATACGTCCCACTGCAGGGCACAAGCCTCCTCTCAGAATGAGAGGGCTTGTGCCGTAGTTCCCTGGCGGGCCCAGAACGGATTGGGAACTTCACATACACCATTGAAGTAGCCACCATTGAAGCCGTGGTGGCCTAGCGGTTTGACCTATGGCCTCTCAAGCAAAAGGTCGTGGGTTCAAGTCCTGGCTCGCACCTCTGAGTTTTTCGAAATTACATATGTGCAAAATATTTTGTGCAAAATTACATTTGAAATTTACCATGAGCTTTTACGGTGAAGGAAACCTGCGTCCACCTGCGAAATAAAAATAAAAAAAAATATTTATTTCCCAAAAACACAGTAATCAAAACAGGATCTGTAGGTAAAATAGGAGTGTAGCTTAGATTTAAGTAGTTAAGAAACATTTTTTGTTTAATTAGATTACTAGCTGTGGCCCGCGACTCCGCCTGTCCCGCGGGAACTATGCAATCTTCCAGGATAAAAACTATTCTATGTCCTTTACCGGGACTCAAACCTATCACTATACCTTTCATTTGAATTGGTTCAGTGGTTTAAGCGTGGAGATGTAACAGACAGATAGACACATTCGCATTTATAATATTTGTATGGATATGGATCTTCTTTCCGTCCTCCTGTTCCGTTTTCGTTATTAATCTAAATCAGTGTTTTTCAAACTTTTTGGCGTCACGGCCCTTAATCACAAAATAAAAAGGTACAGAAGTCAATCAAGTGTATGTACTTCACTTTTCATACCTACGCTCGGCGGTCGCTCTAGGGTTGTCAATTATGGCATATGCACATAAAACTTATCGTGATAGTGGCACTCGTATCTAGTTGTTTGATTTATTTATTTATTTATTTATTTATTTTTATTTTATTGATAATGGGAAACAAACAGCGAAAAATAACATTTGTGATTATTTTAAATTGTTGTTATTGTTGATATTCAAACGGGAAGAATGGTAATATAAAATAATAATAATAATAATAATAATTAAAATACCTACCTACAAAATTTAGCGTTTGTCAATTTTCACTATCGAAAATCCCTAATAACTTCTAAACGGATTATCCTAGTTACACAATTTCCATTGTCCTATCGGTTTTAGACCTAAACCTATCTAATGACACTAAAAACAACACAATATCTATACAAACAAAAAAACATGTTTTCAACTTACGTAATATCAGTGGCGTGAATTTACCTTCCAAAAATGTAATTAGGTACTTGCTTCGTTTATACTGATTCAAAAAAAAAGTAGTTACCTAGAACAGCTAAAACATGTAACAAAAGTAAGGGCATCTTTTTGCTCTCCATCCACTATAACTCATACCAACATTAAAAAGCAAAGCATAACTGTACTCAAAATATAACGTCTCGTTAAAAGCAGTCAAAAATTGCTCCACTAACGAACTTACATTTACCTAGTCCAATAGCTTTTAAGGCCCCTTTGATGCAACGTACGGGTATTTCGGCTAAGTGCGTTTGATGATCGCATCCCAGCCTATATACGTTCCACTGCAGAGGCCTCCTTTCATAATGAGAAGGTTCGAGTCGTAGTTCCCACTCTAACCCAGTGCTGATTGGGAATTTCACGCACACCATTGAATCTATTCGCAGGTTCGTGCAGGTTTGCTAGCGATGTTATCCTTCAACGTAAAGCTCATTTTACACATAAAGTCCGAGAAAATGTAGGTGAGCCTCTTGAGGCTTCGCAAGATGTACTTAAGTAAATAAAAATGGTATAAAAGGCACACAAACGTATAATGAAAAGAGATATCCAAAGTATTTACAATAAATGGACTTAAGGAGTCAATGAACGATATAGGTATTTGGAATGGGCCGGCTCGTCCGGGCAGTATCACCCTCTTACAGAAGATCGGCGTGAAGCATCAGTACTCCTGCTGCGTTTCGTACGGTCAGTGAGAGCGCCTAAATACCTCTCCCCCTCCCTCTCCCCTATTCCCTCTCCTTTTTAAAGGCCGGCAACAGATCAGTGACTCCCTTTGAGTTGGTGATCATTTTCCATCACATGACCCGCTTGCTCGTTTTCCTCCCTCTCATAAAAAAAATAGGGTTCACAACTCCTTCACGTAGTGTCTTAAAACTCAAGCATTGTTTACGTGAACAAAGCCACAGATAAATTCTAGTATATAATACTACCTTACGAGGTTATCTCCGAACCTTTCCCAGCGGTACCCTGTTTACTGAACGCGGGAACTGCACGAACGAGATAGTTTTTAGAGTGTATAAAAATTTCTTCCGCGCTGGTTTGCGAGGGGTTGCCAGAATGGGGATTTCACATTTTTTGAGAAAAATGGGGACGGGTTCAGGCCAAATTCGTGTGACATTTAAATAAATTAAACAAAAAATAAATTGATACACATATAATTCACCTTAGAGTAATAATGTATATACAACTATCCTAAACTAAAATTACGTAAGTAGGTTGAGAAAAAAAAATAACTGAAACATTATTATGAAAAGCAGTCCCCTTGGGCAAGTTTCCGAAGATACTGGCAGCGTTCCCCCTTTGAATAGCTAAACTAATTCTTGGGTCAAGGTAGCTGCCAACTCTTCGATCTCTTCTGACTAACCTTTTTGCTATTTCCTTTAATATAGACTTAAATTGACATCCCACAGCTGGCACATGCCACCTCTTAGAATAAGAGGGCAGAAGCGGTAGTTTCTACCATTGATAAGCTTTGCTGATTGTTAGCTACCTCGTGATGTATTCCTCCATCGAAAAGCTCATGTTAAATTCTAATTGTAATCTATACTCTATACTAATATAAAGCTGACGAGATTGTTTGTTTAGTCAAACGCGCTAATCTCAGGAACTAATGGTTCGAATTAAAAAATCGAAATAAAAAGCCGTGGTGGTCAAAGACTTATAGTCGTGGTTTCAAATCCCGGTTCGCACCTCTGAGTTTTTCGAAATTTATGTGCAAAATTTCTTTTGAAGTTCCCAATCCGCACTGGGCCCGCGTGGGAACTACCCAAGCCCTCTCGTTTTGAGAGGAGGCCTGTGCCCTGCAGAGAGACATATATATACTGGGATGATGATGATGATGATGATGAATGGTTCCAATTGAATAATTATTTGTGTGTTAAATAGTCCATTTATCGAGGAAGGCTATAACATCACGCTTCGACACAGTAACCATAAACGCGGGTGAAACTGAGAGCACAGCACATAAATTCCGAAAACGCAGAGTTTCAGGTCAGAGTTATTCACAGACTTGTTTTTTTTTGACTGGCAGCCCTGTGTTTATCCGCGCTTGCTCTATAAAAGGGGGGGGAGGAAGATTCAGCGGAAATTTCCCGGTAGACTGCAATTTGGATGTTACGCAATAAAATACATATAAAGTGGTTGGCGGCCGCGCTAGCACTGGTAGCCGCGACTCGCTTTGTCGCTAAACGGAATTAGAGATGAGCGCGTAAAAGACAAATGCGATGGTTTCACTAGGTTCTATTTACATGTGTAATCTTATTTTTATTTATGGCTTATTTTTTTAGTGCTGATAAAAGATGCAAATACTCGAAAAAGGTAGTGAGAAGTGAGAACACGGGAGGCGTATGTAAATTGTACGCTTCAAATAAATAAATAAATCATGAAACGATTGACACCAATTGATCATGTGCCCAACTAAGCAATACTTGTACTATGGATACTAGACAACGAATAAACAGACTTTATTAAACATCTAGGACTCGAGCACAAATATTAGTTTTTTTCACATAAATATCTGCTCCGACCGGGAATCGAATCCAGGACCTTAAGCTCCGTTGTCAAGTTCTCTAACGACTGAGCTATCCGGTCGTCAAATTAAAAAAAGGCATAGTTTTCAAAGCCTTTTCGACCACATGTTGGGATCCAACTGAGCTAAAAATCCCCCTAATTATTAATTCTGTGGGGTGTGTATATACGCTATATACGCTACAGACGAAGAACTTGGACAGTTAATTTCAAACTAACAACGCTAAGCTTTAAACGTTAATGCGTTTTTAGAAAGTAAGTAGCAAATCTGACCCACTTTCAATGGTCGAACTGTGTTGAAATTTAGAACAATAATAAAAATAAATATCTCGGAACAATCGACACCAATGAATTCGTATCCATTGCCTAGAGCCCACAATACAAGCGTATTGTGGGCTCTAGGCAATGGATAAACATAGGTACTTAAATATCCTCGTCCTGCCAGGGAAATATTAATCAACTGAAGATGGGAAAAGATTCAAATTTGTTTTTTTTTTAATCGAACGAAACAAAGTAAATGCAACTCTGTTCCAAGTTAGAATGATAAAATTCCTTTGAAATGAGGATGTTCATAATAGCTCATTGGGCAAGACGAGGATAGATACTCAGTACCTACCAAATTACGTTGGAGGTTATTTTAGGGTTCCGCAACTCGAAAGGAAAAAGCGGAACCCTTATAGGATCACTTTGTTGTCCGTCCGTCCGTCCGTCCGTCTGTCTGGCAAGACCCTTTTTCTCAGGAACGCGTGGAGGTACGAGGGGCGTTCAATATAAAGTGAGAATGAGATGCAAACTCTTTCAATATTAGGAAATTAAATACTGGCCGGTAAAGCTAATCTATCTAGCTGATTGCTATGAAAAAAAAAAGTAACTGTCTTTTGTTTAAAAAAATTACGGTAATTTCTTTGCAATGCTATTGAGTACGTTAGCGAAAATGGAGAAAATTTAACTGCGCGCCGTTATCAAATACTTGTGTTTGAATAATTTTTCTACGGACCAAGTCAATTTAGATTTGCGGGACACTTTAGGGTCTAATGCTCCTCCGTATTCGACAGTCGCACCTTGGTGCGCCGAATTTAGATATGGAAGAACATCGACCATGGACGACCCCCGCTCCGGACGCCCTACTACTGCAATAACTGAAGAAATTGTGAAAAAAGTTGAAAACTCAGTTTTGGCGGATCGTCGTGTCACGATTCGTTTTATTGCTGAAAATGTAAAGATTTCAACGGGGAGCGTGCATAATATTTTACATGAACGCTTGGGTATGAAAAAGGTATCTGCGCGTTGGGTACCAAGAATGCTTACTGACACGCAAAAACAAACTAGAGTCGAGATTTGTCAAGAAGCTTTGGACCTGATACAGCAAGACCGGGAACTTTTTTTGGCGCGATTTATAACAATGGACGAAACATGGCTCCATCATTACGACCCTGAAACGAAACTGCAGTCTATGACATGGAAAAGGCCATCATCTCCAACTCCGAAGAAATTCAAGGTTCATCTGCCGGTAAGGTCATGCATGGGCTCTGTTTTTTGGGATGGTTAAGGGGTATTAATGATTGAGTATCTCAAACACGGAGCCACTATTACGGGCACTTTATACGCCAAACAAATAGCAACATTGCGCAATGAAATCCGCGAAAAGCGGCGAGGTAAACTCTCGAAAGTTGTGCTGTTCCACCAGGACAATGCCCCGGCACACAAGTCCATCGTTGCAATGGCTGCAATTCGTGATGCTGGGTTCAATATCCTTAAGCAACCTCTGTATTGACCAGATCTCGCTCCCAGTGATTTCTACCTATTTCCGAGATTGAAACAATACCCGAGAGGCCAGAAATTTGAAGACGACGACGCGGTAGTCGCTGCAGTACAAGATTTTTTAAGTACTCAAGATGAGACCTTTTTTAAAAATGAAATTTTAAGTTTAGAAAAAAGATATAATAAGTGTAAAATAAGTGCTAAAAGGTGACTATGTCGAAAAATAAAATTACATTTAGTAAAAGTTGTTTATAATATACTCATTCTCACTTTTTATTGAACGCCCCTAGTATCAAGCTGAAATTTATATCAAATACTCAGGTCTACGGTCCCTTGGGGCTGTGAAAAAATCAAACTTCTAAGCCAACGCAATCAAAAGATCCAGCCGTTTATGCCGCTAATTTCCGCAAATTTTCGAAGCTCGCAAGGGAATCAAAACCTACAGGGTACTTACTTCCCGTGAACTCAGAATCTTGAAATTTGGTACGAAGCAACATATTATAGCACAGATAAAGGAAAAATTGCGAAAAGCATAAATTTTTAACGCAATCAAAAGATAAAGCCTTTTATACCGAAAATTTCCGCAAATTATCGACACTCGCAAGGGAATCAAAACCTACAGGGTACTTCCCGTGAACTCAGAATCTTGAAATTCGGTACGAAGCAAGGTCTTATAGCACAGATAAAGGAAAAATTGCGAAAAGTATATTTTTTTTTGTCTGTCTGTCTATATCATTTACCAATCTACAATGATCCCACACTGCGCACATTTTGCTTAGGAGCAGGGGTCTGCTAAGACTGGATGTCATAGATACATATAAATTTGTACGGAACCCTCGGTGCGCGAGTCCGACTCGCACTTGGCCGGTTTTTTTTTCAAGGAGTCAAGTCCCTGAATGCAAGGTGCAAATATAATAGTCAGTAAAACTTCTCAAAGTGCTCACAAAGTATAATAGCCATAGACGAAAAAGTTGGACTATAGTTAATTTGAACAACAGTTTAAATTTTAAAAGGCGTAAACGTTTAACTGCGTTGTTGCATACGCTTTAGCAAGTAGCTTATCGTTGGAAAACCTATTACTAGCCCATAAAGCCGTCGGCAACTCCCCCCTGGCTGGCGCAGTGTTACCAGCGTGTCTACTTACCTCATTTACAGTAAAGTTACATAAAGTTTACCACTGACATATGGTTTGCCTTCATTTCATATTCAACTTTAACGACCTACAAATAAAGCCAATTTTAGAATACTGTTACCCACGTTTGCAGATTTTGTAATAACTACTTTATTTGTATGGTGTTAAAGTTGGAAATGAAATGAAGGCAAGCCATCCGTCAGTGGTAAACTAAAAGTAAACGTATTGTATAGCCTTTAATACCCTAAGACTAAGAATCCGTGCTCTAAGAAGACAAGCCGTGGTGACCTAGTGGTTTGACCTATGGCCTCTCAATCAGAGCATCATGGGGTCAAACCCGGCTCGCACCTCTGAGTTTTTCGGTATTCAAATACAAATATTTATTGATAGATTGTGATTTAGTATACATAGGTTCTTATTATTATTTTTAGTAGGTACGACACAATCTGACAGGGTCCAGCACACAATTTTTTTATTTTTTTTATCTTTTTTATTTTAATTCATCAAAATTACACTTGAAATTTACCATGAGCTTTGCAGTAAATTAAAAAAACTAAAAAACACGCTTTAAAAAATAAAAAATAAATTTTAATAAATTTCAATTCAGTATTTTAAACATGAAACTACCGTGAGACTCCCTCATAGTGAAAATAAACGGATCACTCACGTCTTAAAACGAGTTTAACTCGACATGTTTCGGGCTAATCCGTAGCCCTTCTTCTCGGAGTCGCACGTCACGGCCAGGCCAGGCCAGACCAGGGCGTTAGCACGCAGTGCACGTTTGGCAGCCGCCGTGACGTGCGACTCCGAGAGGAAGGGCTACGGATTAGCCCGAAACATGTCGAGTTAAACTCGTTTTAAGACGTGAGTGATCCGTTTATTTTCACTATTCAATTCACTATTCTTATAGTGCAGTAAAAAATCTTAATAAGCAGTTATTATATTGTTATATCCAGATCAAAATTTGTAAACAATTCTAAATGATGCTGTAATGAATTAAATAAATAAATAAATAAATAAATAAATAAATAAATATTGATAAAATAAATAATAATAGTTTAAAATATTTTATTGTAAAAAAAGCGTGGGGTGCTTTTTAAGATGTTATCAAAAAGATAACACCAAAAATTGTCCTTGAAAATTGACACCATACACCCCACGCTTTTTTTACAATAAAATATTTTAAACTATTATTATTTATTTTATCAATATTTAGAATTGTTTACAAACTTTGATCTGGATATAACAATATAATAATTGCTTATTAAGATTTTTTACTGCACTATAAGAATAGTGAATTGAAATTAATTAAAATTTATTTTTTATTTTTTAAAGCGTGTTTTTTAGTTTTTTTAAACCATTATTTTTTTAACTATTATTTATTTTCAATTTTTAGTTGCATTTTTTTCACAGTGAGAGTTGCCATGTGCTAAAAAGAGACAAAACGGTCCATCTTATACTTGGTCTTTGGTGCGCGCGCACTGCTCTACACTACTAAACGTAAACCTCTTTCTTTCTAACTTTACCCCCCTCACCTAAACCCCCCAACCCCCTAAACCCAACCCCCCAACATCCCCCACCCCATTTCCCCAACCCCCCCCCCCAAACCCCAAACCCCAACCCCAACACCCTTACCCCCAACCCCCTAAATCCCCCTTACCCCCTCCTCATTTTACAAACCCCCCAACCACGTAAACCCAACCCCCCTAACACCGGACCCCCCAACCCCCACCCCCCTAAATTGTATATTGGTTTCTGTATAATATTATTAGTATATAATTAGATCTAAGAATTCCTGACATATGCACCTCCCGCCCATACGACAGGTGGGCTCCGGACGGGGGACGCACCCGGTAGTCCCAGCGGGGACCTCGTGGGAGCAACGGCGGAAGCCTAAACAGAGAATCGAGACTAAAAGTTTCTTCTCTGGCCCTTCAGCATTGGCTGGGGTAAGGGTCTGCCGAGCTCCGCATGATCCCTTTAAGACACTGGGGCGTCCAGCCGTCCGGGGGACACTCCTCGTCCCTCCGTATTATTATAGCAGAAAAACTATCGATGGAAGCGGAAACGAAAAGAGGGTATCGCTAGGAGACAAGCGCAAAAAAGCACACAGCATGCCAAAAAACCACCAGGCATAAAGGGTAGCCCCACCCAAAAGATGGCATCTAAAGCCACACAATGGGTCCAAAAGATCTCCGACCCACCCTTCCATCGCAGGGCAAAAGAAAGGAAGCCCGTAGTTATAGATAAATGCATATGACAGGAAAGCCCACCAACCCAACCAATAGCACTAAGTAATTGTACAGAAACGGGCGAGGGTCGGTCAAGGAAGTAACCAACGGGTAAAAACATAAAAGACCGACCTAAGCACCCCCAGTGCCCAGCGGGAGAATGCATGCTCCTCTCCCGGCCTTGCAGCAAATGGCTGAGGCAGGACACTGTGAGTAGATTAAGTCCCCTCCCTACCCCTCCCCTCCTCAAAATTTAAAGCACACGTTTTTGTTTTGATAACCAATAGAGAAGGGGACTTGTGACCGGGTTTTTTAGTCCGTGCAAGTCGGACACTGTCTGGACCCTCCATTCCCAGTTCGTCCGAAGGGATTTTTCCCGAGCACAAGTCACCCTTCCAATCCTTAAAGTAAAAAACAGCAAAGACTTCGCGTCTTTGGCCCCTCTGGCGACTCATTCATCAGATCAGCCCCATGTTACAATAATATTGCATTGTCATCCAATTTACACATATGTGCAAAATTTCGGCTCAATCGGAAACCGGAAAGTGGGTCAAAATCGCGCCCTAAGGAGTCGATTACAAACATACATACAAACATACAAACATACAAACATACAAACATACAAACATACAAACATACAAACATACAAACAAACATACAGGTGAAGCTAATATAAAGCGTGTAAAAAGAAGCCTGGATACAGTGCGAAACAATTCAATTGTGTGTGAAGTTTTATTTACTAGATGTGTTTATAACATCCTTTTAGAATTAACCATTTTTATATTTTTTCCCGTTCTTTTACCGATTAACTCCGGGGTTGCCGTCTTTTAGGACGGCAACACTGGTCTAGTGAGATAAGTTCGGAACTCGTTTTACGGGACCAGACTGCTCTAAACTGCGCTTAAAGGTAATTTAAGTTAGCACAATGTTAAGCTAGCACGCTGAAATAGTTTCTTATCCCATTTTTACTATCTTCAAAGTCTTAAAAACTTTATCGGCTATCATCGCAAGAAACTAAAGTTGTCTCTCCTGTGGACATAAAAGTAGCGACTCCGAGTCAGCGAACTTAAATGGGCTGAAAGTTGGCCAGGCGTCCCACACGCAGATGACTAGGAAATATTGTCTATAGACTTTTAACTTTTGCCATGTACACAGGAATGTCTAGTTAGTGTCATTAAAGATCGAGTTGAAAACGCTGAAAAACACACGTTTCTTGTTTGACGACCCCCTTTAATTTTTAACTTTATTTTATTTTTAGTATTTTTTGTTATAGCGGCAAGAGAAATACATCATCTGTGAAAATTTCAACTGTCTAGCTATCACGGTTAATGAGATACAGCCTGGTGACAGACAGACAGACGGACAGTGGAGTCTTAGTAATAGGGTCCCGTTTTTACCCTTTGGGTACGGAACGCTAAAAACAGAAAAATGTGAATGTTTCACGTAAATAATTTCGTACTTATTTATATTCTTAGTAGGATGGATGAGCAATGACAAACACAATGACATATTTTTTGGCAAATTGGAAATCATGCGTCAATATCTTTGTCATAATCTGGAACCAGCGAAAAAAAAGCTTAAAATACCTACATAAACTTTTAAATATAAAAATCAAAATAAAGAGGTCGTTCAAACTTCAATTGAACCCTTCATTACATTATAGCTATAGCATCTTCCAAAATCCTTTTAATCTCACAATGTGCCGTTCGATAAGGAAAATAAGTAACAAAATTCCTCACATCCTTTTCGTGATCAACAATAAAGATGGCGTCTAATCCCCGTCCACTATATCCTCATCATCTGTCATATTACTCCGCGACAATCGGCTCTCCACAAAATGGCGGACCAAAACGGCCGCTGGCAGGGATTTCTTTTCAATTGACGCGGTATGCTTATGTGGGAGACATGGGGCTACACATATCATTTTCAATTTAGTAGAACCGACGATCATGATCTTTATTCAGACGCGGAAAGATACACGATCATGTAACGGTACGCCGTTACCTAACTGACGCATGACGATCCCCTACTAATTAATTATTAGAGTTACATCAAAGAGTATTGTAATATTATATGAACAAGAGTGGCAACTCTATGGTCAAATTTGCATGTATGGAAGGTGCTGCTGCCCTACGCCCTGGTGAAGAACTAATGTGACGTATCTATAGATGTATACCTATCTATATGTATATGTTGGTAGTGATGTACAGCTATAATTACGCGTAATTTTAATTGATAGGCTAATTGCCACTATTCGTATTTTAGCCGTCTAATTCAAATCAGCATATACGAAGTATAAGCGGCTAAACCCGATTTGCACTATACGGCTAAAATACGAACATTGGCAAGTGGCCTATCAATTAAAGTCCTTGACCGTACAATTTGGTACGCCATGGCCATGGCCGATGAATGTCAACTGACAAGTTTGACAAGTCAACCAAGATGGCCGCTAATTTAGTTATTTACCAAACAACCAGAGATCGCTGTAGTCGCATGAAAAGTGTGATATATGTAAGTGTGCCCCCCCCTGAGTTACATTGCCGTTTTGAGCTGTTTGAAGTTTTATTTCTTTTAATACCATCCCATGGCTATATCACGCGGAAAGAAAGTATGTCAAATATTGTAAGTAGATAGTAAATTTTACTGAAAGAAAACTTCATTTAAATTTTAAGAACAATTTAAAATGCATTCGAAGTTATTTTTAAATTAGCCTCTTTCTGAGTCGGGTTTTTCATAGGCAGTCAGGATAAAAGTTATTTTTAACATCGCATCAACTTTTATTTTCCATTTTCTATCTCTTATTCAATGTCACGCAATCTACCAGACATGTCACAAAAATAGACTTTACCCAAAATGTTCATATAATTACGCATTTCAGAATTTGAGACAACTTTCTCATTTCCCTAAGTGTCAAAATTAACGTAAAACGCGAGACGTCTCAGAAAGACCTGTCCCGATGGACGAGGAAAAAGTTAGTTGATTAACTTAAAAAACTTAACGGCGCACAGACCGTAGAAGCACAGACTTTCCTTAAACATATTCATAAATCTAATAAGTATTTAACATACCTTTTCGACAGGCTTTTCTATTTTTTTTACACAGGGTGGAAAAAACGAACACTAAGTATATGGAGTGCGACCGCTTTAGCCTAGTTGGTAGTGACCCTGCCTACGAAGCAAGAGGTCCTGGGTTCAAATCCCGGTAAGGGCATTTATTTGTGTGATGAGCACGAATATTTGTTCCTGAGTTATGGATGTTTTCTATGTATTTTATTTATCTATATAAGTATGTTTATCGTCGTCTAGTACCCATAGTACAAGCTTTGCTTAGTTTGGGACTAGGTCGATTTGTGTAAGATTGTCCCCTAATATTTATATTTATTTATTTTTTTATTTAACTACCTTAAATATTGGAAATAGCATATTCTACATATGTAAAGGCGAGACTTTCTTTTATTTTCTTAAACAGTAAATTTGAAAAATCGCTTGTTATCGAGACTCGAACCGGTCAAATGCGACAGTGAATAGTATTTTATGATGCAAATCGAAAGGGTTACTATTAAGATGAATTTGTCTGTGAGTAATAACACAGAATGCTATGAGAACTAACAATTACGCGTCGATTTTGTTTTCAGCTAGAGTAAGAACGGACGACGAAAGAGACAGTTCTAAAATAATTTCGCACATAAATTCCAAAAAAAAAGATACAAGTCCGGGTTCATACCCACGGCCCTCTACTTGAGAGGCGTTAGGTCAAACAACTAGACTGTCACAGCGGAAAGCCTCTTCTTCTTCTGATTGGAGAACTTGACTACGAAGCTTGAGGTCCCAGATTCGTTACCGATATTTGCATGAAACATGCGAGTGTTTATGCTCGAGTCTTAAAAAATTAACATGTATTTATCGATATACTTGAGTATGTTTATAAGTTGCGAATTTGTCAATATTAGACATTAATGACATCGCAATAAGAACCACGGCACGCGTCATCTCATCATGAAGGAATCGCTCTATACAAGCTTTGCTTAGTTTGAGTCTAGATCAAATTATGTCAATCCTCCAATGATTTTTTTTATTTATTAAGGATTCAAAAATGATGTGGACACTTTTCTGTCATTAAACACAAAACAAAAACGGTTGTTCAAATAAATTTTGAGCACCCAGGTATCTTCGATTATTGGGAACGTTAATACAGTAATTTAAAAAAAAATCAGCTCATACCTACCTAAAATACCGCGTTTCGAAAATACTACATTACGTATTTATTACATTCCCACTATACCAGATATCCAATATAAGACCTACCACTAAAAATCACTTCCTTGAGGAATCTTCAATTTCGTAATGTGGTGCAACGAGTATCTGCTGGTAAGCCAGAAATGTGGTAAATACGTAACGTAGTATTTTGAACAATGTGGTATTTTTGAAAGTAATATTCTAGGCACGAGTGAAAAAAACACTAATTTTAACCAATCTAAAGTTCTAAATACCACCGCGGCCACAGTGCACATTAAAACAGTAATAATAATCCATTTAGAGACGATCGCGTCCGCAATTGCATTTTCTCAAAAATATCCGTAAAAGTTGACATTATTCTTTACATATCAGAACGTGAAGTGCATAGGTCAGTAAAAAAATTACAAAGTTAAAAACATTGCAGGCTCGATAAACTCGACAACAATGTCGCATACAAATTCCATTATTGTCGAGTCTCAAACTTTTTAAAAAGTTAAAACGGCCATGGTGTTAATTTGGCACTATTCGTATACAGCCAAATCAAATGACCGGTATCAGTTGTTTTGTTGGAACTCCAGACTTTTTTTATTGTGTTTGAATCAGCTTGTGGTGTTTTCGGTAGAAAAATACACCTGCAGTTTTTTTTTTTAATGGAAAAAGGCGGGAAAGGGTTTAATGACATATAATTTCAAGTGATTTGCAATTCTTTGTACCTATTTAAGTTAATAAAAGTTTATTCTAATTTTTTTCCTTCACCATTTTTGAGAAAAGCTTTATATTAGTCTCGGCTGGAATAGCAATTGCTGGCTTCGTATTAGTTAAACGGACTCGCAAGCTCGTCCGTTTAATACTCATACTCAGCCATTTTGCCTACTTCCAGGCCACGACAATAATGTACTATTTTATTCGAAACTTCTATCCATTCGTCGTACTGTACCCGTAAAATGGAGCTCTCGAAAAAACTCCAGACTGCAGCGAAAACTTGGGACTTCAATTAAGTTTCCAACGCTGCATTACTAAGGCCGCAGTACACAGAAGATAATAATAAAACGTTACAACGTCTAAGTGCCTATTTCACTTCTAATTCATATTACTTGCTAGCTGTTACCCGTGATTCCGTCTGCTAAGAATTCGTTTATTGCTATTCCGCGAAAACTATGCAATTTTGTTTAGGTTATTACCTGTTCACGTTTAAACGCTGAACTGATTTAAATGATTGGTATGAAGATAGATTGAGACCCTGGAAGGACTAAGGATAGTTAATATCCCAGAAAATTTCATAGTTCCCGCGGAATATCAATAAAAGAATTCTTTGCAGACGGAGTCACGGGCAACAGCCACAGAAAGACACACATTTTCACATTTATAATATTAGTTTGGATTTTATGTTCATCAAATTGTATGTGTTCTGCTATGGTTGTTAATATAAAACCCTGGGTCACACTTGGTTTCTTTAGTTAATCTGCGACAGCCACGCCATACAATAATTGACGTTAGTGTCCGTTCAGTGCAGTTGTGTGTGATCTCTGATGGCTTCTAAAAAGATATTTTGCTAGCAATACTAGAACAAATGTTAGACGACCAGATCTGGCCTAGTGGTTGGAGAACCTGACTACGAAGCTTGAGGTCCCGGGTTCGATTCCCGTGTCGGGGCAGATATTTGTATGAAAAATACGAATGTTTGTTCTCGCGTCTTGGGTGTTTAATATGTATTTAAGTTTGTATCTATCTATATAAGTATGTTTATCCGTTGCCTAGTATCCATAACACAAGCTATGCTTAGCTTACTTTGGGACTAGGTAAATTGGTGTGAATTGTCCCGTGATATTTCATCATCATGATCATCATTAATTTAAGAGCTTAGCTCTTGTCGTGATATTTATTTTATTTGTTTTTATTTTTTAGAAGAAGATGAGGATAACAATTTGCAATTGCTATTATTATTACAAGCGTAGAAGTTCAATTGATCCAATTTTCAGAAATAGAGGTGATGAAGGATTTTATCGTATTTTAATACAAAGACTCTTGTGATGTTATGAATAAATGTATTTTCTTTCTTTTATATTAACGCCTTGCCATACTGTTTCCCCAACATTGACTGTACGTCCACCGTCGCCTCAAGTTACGTCTTGTCCGTGGTTGTTGAATGTTACGAAATTGAGAAATAGTTCGGAATCCCAGCGCTCCTTGTTGGATTCCGAATTAATGTATTATAATTTTAAATAGTTGATGCGTTTCCTACGGCAATTTAACGGAACAGGCGAAAAATTGTCCGAAAAAGTTCGACAAAAAAATGAAATGAATCAACTGCAGGAATTTTTGGCATTCACATAATTAATGGGCTTTATTATTCATTGAATAGCCGTGGTGGACTAGTGGTTTGACCTATGGTCTTTCAAGCAGAGGGCCATGTACGAATTTAAATTAGAAATTTGCCATAAGCTTTACGGTGTAATGAGGGAATCTGCACCTGCAAAGAAATCAAATGCGGTGTGTCGAATTCCCATTTCGCACTGGGCCCGCGTGGGAACTAAGGCTTAAGCCCTCACATTCTGATAGGAGACCTGTGCCCTGCAGTGCGACGGATATAGGCTGTGATGATGATGATGATGAACTAATTATTCCTGAAAACCCGAAAAACGACAAAAATAATATTAAAAGCACATTTCCGTGCAATAAAAGAGACCTACTCCTTGTTTTTGCTCTCAATCTGTTTAATGGCAGTGGAAATGAAATGCGGGCTTGGCCGGTTATTCTCAAAGTCGAGCGGTATATTGTCGAGTGAAATTTTAAACTATTAATTGTGCGTAAGCTGGAACAAATTGGAATCAGAGGCATAGCATTGGATTTGCTTGGTGACTACCTTCATAATCGAACTCAAAGAGTAAGGATAGGTGATGTGGTGAGCCGTGAAGCAGCTATCACTTTTGGTGTCCCGCAGGGAAGCGTGCTTGGCCCCACCCTATTCCTTATTTATATTAATGACCTGACTGGCCTGCAACTGGGGAGTGGCAGCGTTTTCTCCAATGCTGATGATACTGTTTTAGTTTTTGAGGGTAAAACGTGGGAGAGTACGTTTGAATCAGTAGAATTGGGACTCAAGGTGGTGTCATCCTGGCTCAGGGATAACCTCCTTACTCTTAATATAAGTAAAACTAACTACATATGTTTTTCTAAATATGTAAGCACACAGCCTTGTAGTAGTCTTAAATTAAGGATACATAACTGTAACCAGTCTTTTTCTTCTCAGTGCAGTTGTATGGAAATTGATAGCGTTGCTTCCACAAGATATCTTGGCCTAATGCTGGATCAGCGTTTCTCTTGGCACACGCATATTGATCATCTTAATGGTCGAATAAGGAAGCATGTTTGGTTATTTAAAAAGCTAAGGCATGTAACCACTAAAGTGCTACTTAACCAACTTTACATTTCCCTAGCACAGTCTATTATGACCTATTGTATTTGTGTCTGGGGAGGTGCAATAAAGACCAAATTCCTTGAAATAGAAAGGGGCCAGCGCTGCATTGTGAAGGTCATGTTTTGTAAACCATTTAGGTTCCCTACCAGTGAATTGTATCGCATCAGTGGCCTTTTAACGATGAGAAAGTTGTATATACTATCCACAGTACTAAAACTACATAAGACCCTTGTATTTAACCCATCTCTCTTGAATCGTAGGCGTATTGATGTTGTTGCCCCATTATCTATTTGCAGATCCGTTTTCGCTCGGAGACAATATTTATCGCAATCTGCGTACCTGTACAACAAAATTAATAAAAAGATTAATATTTACCCGTTAACCTGGTATAGTCATACCACTGTAAAAAAACTCTATGTGTATGGTTGAGAGACCTGAGCTATGACGATACAGAAGCACTATTTCGCCGTGTAGCTTAATCGCCACACACACACATAAACACACGCGCACACGCACGCACGCACACATGCACACACACACTCACACATACACACACGCACACACACATACTCTCACACACACTCACACACGTAAACAAAAAGGGTATAAAATTAAATTATAATTGTTTTGAGTTGAATTGTTGAAAGTTATGTTATGTAATTGTAGTAAACTGATAATTTGTTATTGTTAGGTACATAGTATTATAATTAATATTAATATTAATAGTATTATAAACATTATAATTGTTATCGTTTGTCATGTCTTTATAATTGCATTTTATTCTAGAAGAGCGAGATCTCCTGCCACAGGTATTTTCACATATCTACTAGGAGGTCTCTAACCTTCTTCCTTGTTACTATGGCTATTGAATAAATACATTTTCATTTTTTTCATTTTTTTTCATTAAACACTAGCGTTTATCCGCGGCTTCACTCGCACAAAAAATTAGCTACACATGGAAGTCACATTAAAAACAACTATATTCCCATGGGAATTCCTGAAAAAACATTGTGCTCTTCATCTACGTTGCATGACGAAGGCCCGTGCTTTCATGTCTCTTGACTTCATCATCATTATCATGATCATCATCATCATCATCATCATCATCATCATCATCATCATCATCATCATCATCATCATCATCATCATCCCAGCCTATATACGTGCCAATACAGGGCACAGGCCTCCTCTCACAATGAAAGTGTTTGGACCGTAGTTCCAAACACCGTAAAGCTCATGGTAAATATTTAAATTTAATTTCGCACAAAAATTCCGAAAAACTCAGAGGTTCAAGCCCAGATTCGAACCCACGACCCTCTGCTTGAGAGGCTATAGCTCAAACCATTAGGCCACCACGGCTTTTTGCCTCTAGACTTAGCGGATATGATTTTGGGATTTTACATAGATCCCGTGGGAATATCGGGATAAAAGAAATTTCAAATTTCATCCATATCCGTTTTAGCACAAAGGAGTAACGAGCACAAATACACACCCACACATGCACAAGCATACTCGCAAACTAATTTTAATATTAGTAGGATCAAAATGTTTACTTGCTGTACCGTACCCGGATTTACAATAGGACGGGCTTCGATTAACAATACAACTCCGGTCCATCATCAAATCAGCTCCATGTCACAATAGTACCTATTGCATTGTCAACCGATTTACACATGCATGCAAAATTTCAGCTCAATCGGAAATCGAAAAGTTGGTCAAATTAATATAACTTGCAATATTTGATGGTACACAGATAACGTCTTGGCGACTGATTGGCACAAAACCACCTTTTTTAGTACCTATTATGATTGTTTACCATTAATTCTAATTTTAAAATCCACTAGGACCCGCCTGTCAGAGACGGAGAAGTTAGTTGCTCTATCAGATGGGTTGTGCTTACACCTAATTTCTTTTAATTTACTTATTATTACAGTTTATAACCATTTTAAACGTGCATTTCATTCCTACCAAGTACCCATAGTATCGTCAACACAACGGGACAGGTGAAGGTAAATAAAAGCTTGTAATAATAAAAAGTAAAAAAACTCGACTTTGAGAATACACCCCCATTATTTTTTCCATCTGACGGCACTAAATCCGTGCTCGCGTTAATGTATCGGTTGAAATAATATTTACGGAAGGGAAACATTTTGACGTCGCAAAAGGGTACCGCAACGCGACTACGCGCTTCGCGGTCCGATGGTTTGGGTTTTAAAAACGTGTTTTTACCAGCTTTTATTTAACTTGCAACGTTCCTATATAACCTGGAGCGCGTTGGATGAGGATGGCGAGGGATCGGTCTACTTAGCGAACCTTGGTTATTAGTTAGTCTGATAAAATTTAGGATGTTCATAACATAACTAAGGGGAACCTATCGATGTTTAGAAAATTTTATTTCCAAAGGTTTAGAAACCTGAAAATTTAATTTGTCCGAAAGCATTTTTTTCTGAAACTGTAAATATTTCAGGATTTATTTCAGGACCATCGTGTAGAACCCTTTAGGTTAGGTTAGGGTTGTTTTATAAAAATCCTGAGTTATTTACAGTTTCAGAAAAAAATGCATTCGGATAAATGAAGCATTCGGGATTTTAAATATTCGGAAAAAATATTTCTAAATTTTGATGGGTAACCATAACTAAGTATACACTCGGCGTGAAAAATATCGCTCCTCCTATTTGTGCACTTTTTTCCGAAACGCTCTGATTCACAAGCCATTATGTTTCGTTTAAATTAAACATTGTTAATTTAAAACACATTAAGGGGCTGTTTCACCGCCCATTGATTAATTTTAACTGACGGATAAATGTGATGCCATCTCCGTCTATTCGAACAAAACAAATAGAGACGGCATCACACTTATCCGTCAAATAAATTTGATCAATGGATGGTGAAACAGGGGGTTAACGTGCTTTTAATTGATACTACATAATATTAGTTAGGTAACATAATTTCGCTAAGGTCTAGATTAGCTTGAATCTGATTTTCGCCGGAGTGGCGATATTTTTGACGCCGAGTATACTTAGTGGAAATTAAACTCTTCACTACCTTCTCAACCAATGTGCAACCAACCGAATATAAAGAGCCGAGATCCAACCGAGTCTTTTTTCTGTGTAGCAGCGGTACAGTAAAATCAAACCGAAACAACACTGTCTGAAAGCCGCCTTATAAATCGCGATCGCATTAACCATTGCCCCCCCCCCCCCTCCCGCCATGCCATTGTCTTTTTGGGGCTTCAATCCTCCGAAGCACTTCCCCAAAATGCCTTTATTTAATCACAAAAATGTTTTATCTTACCTACTAATATTTTAAGGCGAAAGTTTGTATGAATGGCTGTATGGATGTTTGTTACTCGTTCACGCTAAAAGTGGTGTGGTGTGTGGTCACAGAGTTCAAATTAGTTTCAGTTTATGGACCTTAGATTAATGCCTTGGGGCCTGTGCCCTGCAGTGGGACATAATATAGGCGGGGATGATGATGATGATGATTAATTATCCTTAGATTTTCATTACTCACGGGATACGGCCCGGCCGGCGGTTGAAACGCTTCACGGCCTCACCTACCCATGTATGTGAAGTTTCAAATTATTAGAGATCAAAAATGTAAACAAACAACTGTCAATGCCAAAGTGATGTTCCAGGAGTAATCAACTTTTAATTTTAACTAATGAATTAAAATTATATAAATAAATAAATAAATATTAGGGGACAATCTTACACAAATCGACCTAGTCCCAAACTAAGCAAAGCTTGTACTATGGGTACTAGACGACGATAAACATTAAATACATAGAAAAATCCATAACTCAGGAAAAAATATTCGTGCTCATCACACAAATAAATGCCCTTACAGGGATTTGAACCCAGGACCGCTTGCTTCGTAGGCAGGGTCACTACCAACTAGGCTAAGGCGGTCGGCGGTCGGTGGTCGTCATATTCTATTTAGTAAAAATAACTAGTGTTAGTTTTTTATTACATAATTAAACAAAATGTCAACAAAATTGGTTAGTAAAAAAATCAAAACTCTTAAAAACTAAGTTAGTACAGCACCAAACATACAATATACACTAAATTTATCCTAAAATTATTAATAATTAAATTAAATTAAGCTTGTTGGTTCAAAAATCCCTCCCCGCGACGAACTGGAAGCAAATGTCCCCATTACGCTCGCAGCATTGCCTCTCTGGATGGCTATGGAGATCTGCTGAACAAGCCACGATCCTGAATGAGCATCACAACCACGATCTCTTAAACGGCGACCCAAGTCACCAAAAAGCTCCCGCGCCTCGAAGCCCCACGGCCCAGCCGTCTCAACCGCGACGGGAACGGGGACGGGAGTGTTAGTTACTGCTCGCTCTGGGCTCTTTTGTTTTACTCATAAATTAGATGTATTAATTTTTACTAAGCGTAATCATTGAGTTTTAAGTTTCTACTGCGCGGGTTGGAGTTTATTGCAGTGGCAACACATTTTTTTGTCATTTGATCTCTAATTCTATATCTAACTTTAGTATGTGAGTGCGTGTAACTGTTTTTTTGTTTCAGCAAGTGTGTTTGATTAATCAAATTTCTTAATTCATGCAAAATTAAATTATGCATTATTAATAAACACTTCTCATCCAGCTTCTTCCATTCAAATCTTGTTTACATTGCCGTTATTATTATTTGGGCCCGTACCATAGCTATTGAATTTCCTACAAAATATCTGCTTCGTCGAACAAGAACAATGTTCGTAATTAAGTACTAGTACGTATTTAATTAATAGGGATTACGTGATGACAAAAAAAAACTTTTTTATTTGCATGTAACGACATTATTAAAGAAAATAAGGCCAAAAATAAAAAATATCTGACCAGCGATGGTGTAGGGGTAAGCACGCGGCACGGAATGCAGAGGACCTGGGTTCGATTCCCAGCATTGGTCTTTTTTCTGGGGTTTTTTCTGTGCATCTATGTTTCAGTTTGTATTTAGTATGAAATATGTAAAATATCTGTTTGTGCATTTCTAATTGATCATTTGCTTATACTTCGGGTATTTTTCTGAATATTTAATAAATACCTACGCTATAATAAGCCATCATTTGAGCAAATAAATGTCATAGTAAAAAACTGAAATCAGGCGGCATTTCTTTATTGTCATAATTAAACATATATATATTAATCGCACTCAAATTAAAATATTACGCAATAATAAAATGACATAAATCAACATCAGACATACACATAAATTGGTAAAACCGATCGTAAAATCCAGCTAGGCCAATTCTGAGTCACAATTTTAAAACAAATTTTCTCAGTCGGAAGCTTTTGTACATTTGTATCATACCTACTAGGAATGTAATATTTATTCAGTAGTATCCTGGGTGAAAAAAATATGATAATTAGTCCGTCGGTTAGGATTATCAAAAAATATTGAACACGTATTTTTTCTTTTTACACGCTTTATATTAGCTTCACCTGTATGTTTGTATGTATGTTTGTAACCGACTCCTTAGGGCGCGATTTTGACCCACTTCCCGGTTTCCGATTGAGCTGAAATTTTGCACATATGTGTAAATTGGATGACAATGCAATATTATTGTAACATGGAGCTGATCTGATGATGGAGCTGGATGGTGGCCATAGGAACTATGTAATAAAACAACACAATCCCATCGAGTTTGGGCTCGTTTGATTCGTCTTGACGAGCACTTTGATCTCAGATGGTAACCAGGGTCTGATGATGGAGCTGGAAGATGGCCAAAGGCACTCCACAATAAAACTACACAACCCCGTCGAGTTTGGGCTCGTTTGATTCGTCTTGACGAGCACTTTGATCCTAGATGGTAACCAGGGTCTGATGATGGAGCTGGAAGATGGCCAAAGGCACACCACAATAAAACGAACCAACCCCATCGAGTTTGGGCTCGTTTGATTCGTTTTGACGAGTACTTTGGTCCTAGATGGTAACAAGGGTCTGATGATGGAGCTGGAAGGGGGGTAGGTGGCGGGGTGGGGGGGGAATGGGGTATGGGGTAAGGGGGTCGGGGGTTAGGGTGTGGCGGTTGGGGTTAGGAGATGGGGGGGGGGGGGTTTACGGGGAATAGGGTGGGGGTGTTGGGGGGTTCGGGGGTAAGTGATTTTGGGGGGTTGTGGGAAATGGGGAGGGGGTAAGAGGCCTAGATGGTAACAAGGATTTGATGATGGAACTGGAAGGGGGGGGCGGTAGGTGGCGGGGTGGGGGGGGGGGGTTCCGGGGGTTTGGGGGTTCGGTGTTAGGGGGGTTGGGTTTAGGTGGTTGGGGGGTTTGTAAAATGAGGAGGGGGGTAAGGGGGGATTGGGGGTAAGGGTGTGGGGTTCGGGGGGGGGGGTTTGGGGAAATGGGGTGGGGGATGTTGGGGGGTTGGGTTTAGGGGGTTTGGGGGTTGTAGGTGAGGGGGGTAAAGTTAGAAAGAAAAAAAATGCAACTAAAAAATAGAAAATAAATAATAGTTAAAAAAAACTAAAAAACACGCTTTAAAAAATAAAAAATAAATTTTAATAAATTTCAATGCACTATTCTTACAGTGCAGTAAAAAATCTTAATAAGCAATTATTATATTGTTATATCCAGATCAAAATTTGTAAACAATTCTAAATATTGATAAAATAAATAATAATAAAATATTTTATTGTAAAAAAAGCGTGGGGTGCTTTTTAAGATGTTATCAAAATGATAATCCTTGACAATTGACACCATGCACCTCACGCTTTTTTTACAATAAAATATTTTAAACTATTATTATTTATTTTATCAATATTTAGAATTGTTTACAAATTTTGATCTGGATATAACAATATAATAATTGCTTATTAAGATTTTTTACTGCACTATAAGAATAGTGCATTGAAATTTATTAAAATTTATTTTTTATTTTTTAAAGCGTGTTTTTTAGTTTTTTTATTTCAATCAAAGGAAAAAATTACAAAGATTACAGCGCGTCAAAATTCGGGGCGTAAGAGCGTCCTTTACTTTAGCTCCCATAATAACTTTAACTCCCATAAGATAAGAGAACTTTAGCTTCCATAATAATAGAAAAATATTTCAAATCTAAGTGTACAAACTAGGAGCAAAAATTGTTATGCGGTTGTGGTGCTCCAAATGATACAAACATTTTATTTTATTACCTTGGCAGTAGCGTCATGTTTGGATAATTTTGAGCTCCACAAATTTCTGATGATGACTGTACAAATAAAAATATTGGTACATAGCTTCTTTACCTACTGCTTACAATACAGTTATCAATTATAATTCTAACTTAAGTATGATTTACAAAAAACTTAAGCCTAGCCCAGCCCAAGTGAAGTCGAAAAGTCCCCCAAGAGGTATCCTTGGCGAAAAGCTATCACACTGGCGGCGTTATCACGCTGAATGGCGATGAACAACCTATGCACCAGGTACGAACACGCACGGGCGTCAGATCCCCTTTCTCTGATGCGACGTCCCCGTATGATTTTAAAATCTAAATCAAGACGAACATGGACAAAACGCTAAAACGCGAATTGCTAAGGAGTGGAATTCGCTTGCATTGTCTGCTTTTTCGGATAAGAACGATTTAGGGTTATTCAAGGTCAGAGTGAATAGACTATTACTGAACCAGTGAGTCAGATCTTCGGCCTCATCTACGCTTCTAAGGTGAGACAGATATCAATCGCTGTTCAGTTCTAAATTTGAAAAAGTAGTCCGTCGCATACCGTGTTTTGTTTCCGATGGCCCGGTCCTGATACTGGCCTCTTTCATTCACGCAAGTAGTATTTATACGGCACGATAAGAACTTCGAATTACTTTCGTAGTATTTAGCCCTGTGTCGGAATGATGACTGCATGATGCAGCCTAGTGGAAGGGAACATTAAATTAATAGTCCAGCAGCATCTCTAGAAATATCGTGTAAAGCTCAAGCCGCCCTGCGGCCTCCAGTTGTGGTTGAAGGTGGGGAAGGGCGACTGCGACTTGGTGATGCCGGCGTTCAGGTCCACGGACGAGGTCGGGCTGCGGAACACGTTCAGGTTGCCCATCGCCGAGTAGTCTGTCTTGCGGAGCAGGTCCGTGTGGGAAATGCCGAGAGAAGCACCCACTTTGTCCCTGGAAGAAGAATTCAGTTTGTTTATTTATAAAAAGCCATGAAGCCGTTGTGGCCTAGTGGTTTGACTCTTGCCTCTCAAGCAGAGGGTCATAGGTTCGCGCTCGAGCTTGTATCTCTCAGTTTTCAAAATTTACGTGTGAAAATACATTTTAAATTTGCCATGAGCTTTACGGTGAAGGTAAACATTTTGAGGAAACCTGGACACACCTGCAAAGAAAATTCTGAAAATGTCAGAGGCCACGATCCTCTGCTTGAGAGGCCGTAGGTCAAACCACTACGTCGCCAAGGTTTATAGGTTAAGTACCAACCTGAAACCTAAGAGGCACCTGAAAACCAATTCTTACAGGATATAAACATACCTGAAGGTGTAGTCCACGCTGCCGCCCCTGGTGTTGAAGTTGGGCAGATTGGGGATGTTGGGCATGGTCCTGGTGACGAACGCGTTGGCCCCGAGCTTGTGGTTCTCTGTGTTGATGAGCCCCAGCCTCCCGGCGGCGGTCATCTGGTTCCCGAGCCCTGGGACGTGCTGCCCGGTGAGACTCAGCTGATGACCATGACTGAAAAAAAATTTTTGCTAGAAAGTTGTTAAGTGGAGACAGTGGTAGTTAATGTAACATTAACGAAACACGAAAACACGAATTGGGAATGTCTAAAAAAAATTACCAGTGGTTTTTATATTTTTTTTGTATTGAAAAGTCAATTATAAGACACCAATTTCAATATTTTGTCATTTAGTTCACTACTTTTTCAAAATTAATTATCTAAACTATTTTGGTTGATGATGTTAGAGTATAATTGAGGGCTCCCACAATGCCAATTTTCTAAATCTATCTAAATGCGTAGGTACAATAAGGCAACCCCTTTACTTATTTTTACTTATTTTTTGCGTAGTGGTATACCGTAACTCTAGTGTCACTTTATTGGCGCTGTCAAAATGCTAGATGTCGGACAGCGGGTCCAAATCAAACTCCGTAGTATAAGCCACGCGTAAATTGTGAATAATTCTAACAACACTGAATAAAGTACGACTTTGACCGGTCACGCAATTTACACCAATGTCAAATGAAGGACGTTGCTAATTTGTTATGTAATAAATTCATTAAATAATATTAAAATTAAATAATTAAGTTAGAAAGCATTTAAGTATCTCGAAATGGTTTTCGATTTACTATACATTGCAAAAAAATAGACACCCCCAATGGTTTGATCTAAGCCCTCTCTAACAGAGGGTCGTGGCTTCGAGCTTGGGCTCGCACCTGTGAGTTTTGGAATTTATGTGCGTAATTAATTAATAAGCTTTATGGTGAAGGAAAAGCTCATGACAAAACATGCACAGCACACGGCTGCGAGAAAATTCAATGGTATTGTTTGAAGTTTTAGTTAGTTTAGCGTGGAAATTACGACTCAGGCTCATTCTGAGAGAAAACCTGCGCCCTGCTGGGGCGTATGCACACATAACTAATTTATTTTCACTTGCCAATACTCACATGTTGTCTAAAGCCAGTCCGCCGCCAGCAGCCCCGTACCCCGGCCCAGTCTTGATCCCCACGTCCCTGTAGCCACCTGCCGACTGGATCCCCGAAGCTGATCCCACCGCACTCAGCACGTTACTCTCCCCGCGGATGAAGGGCACTTTCAGATTCAAATTGGCGCTCCCATCAGGGTTCGTACTCATGCTGCCGAGTTGACGACGAACTCTGTTTAAGTAAGCTGGGTGTACGGACTCGTAGGGATGATCCGAGAGGACGTCTTCGAAGTCATCTTGGTCGATGTTAGTGACATCTATGAGGTAGGGTTGTAGTTTTAAGTCTTCTAAATAGACGGTGCGAGCGTGTGCGGTCGCGAACAGCGCTAGCGCGAAAAAGTGGATGGTCAGCATGGTCGAGATTAGCTGAGAGTGTTTGAGGTTTTGCAGAATTATTATTGAGGACGCGATTTGATTCGTACAGTTCAGCTGGAGGAACTGTGTGAGACTGTGATGTATGTTACTATACATGTGTTTAAATATGAAGCGCGGGCGATAATTAAGCGCTTGCGCAGGGATTCCCTGGACCCCAGGGATAGTGGAGCTTAGGCTAACTAAGCTTTTTTTGTTTTATAAATAAGATTTTTTCCTTATTCGTTAATTTTATATTTTCCTTAAAAGCGGGAGGTTTTTCATAAAATAGAAACAAACAGGTATTGTGACCGACTTTAATTGTAATAAAATAAAAACGATCAAGTGCGAGTCTGGCCTGCATGCGAAATGTTCCGTACAGCAGTACTGTATTTTTAACTTTATTTTATTTTCATTCATCATCATCACCCCATCTATAGACATCCAACTGCAGGGCGCAGGAATCCTCTCAGTATGAGAAGACTTGGACTGTAGTTCCCACGCGAACCCAGTGTTGTCTGGGAACTTCACACACACCATTTAATTTCTTCTCAGGTGTATGCAGAAACCGCACGATTTTTGCCTTCACCGTAAAGCTCATGATAAATTTCAAATGTAATTTCGCACATAAATTCCGAAAAACTCAAAGCCTGGGCTCGAACACAGGGCCCACTACTTGAGAGAGACCATAGATCAAACTACTAACCAATCCAATTAGTACCAATAAAATCTGTCGGATCGATCATCACAGGCTACCCACGACTTCTCTTTTCGGTTAAGGAGGCCTAAAAACGGAATCGATAAAATTCACACATGTAATGTAAAATTCATACCTATACTATCATTCTAAAAACCAGTCAAGTGCGATTCGAACTCGTACTTGATGGTTTCCGTGCCCCCGTAAAATTTCATAAAAGTTCAGTAAAAAATATATCATAAAGATCCAGTATAAAACGCTGAAAAAAAAAACATTTCTTGTTCATATGTTTTTAACTTTACTTTATACTTAGTACTGTTGGTATAGCGGCCTCAGTAATACATTAATCTGTGAAAACTTCAAGTGGCCAGGTATTACGGTTCAAAAGATAGAGCCCTATGATAGACGGATGATCAGACGGACAGATAGCAGAGTCGCAGTAATTGGGTTCCATTGGTACCCTTTGGGTACTAAACCTAATATAATCATCTAAATCGGTTCACGGAACGCGAAGATATACCGGCAAACATAATGAAATTAAATTAAATTAAATGAAATAATTTATTTTGCTAGAAAAGGGTTGGTTTACAGGGGTTGTCTTAAAATTATACATGCTCCTTATTCAGCTTTAAATAGCATGCAAAATATTAAAATTATCATATTTAAATTGAACAAAATAAAGAAAATTAATTATACATATATTTTAACATAATTATGCATTCATCATTTATTTATACCATGCCATGTCAATATATTTAACAACTTATTCTAGTTACATTGGAATTAATTACATTACAGTATACAGGGTTATTTTTAATTCACTGACATCCTCTTAACCCTGAATTCCTATAACTCAAACAAATGTTTTTTGTTCTACGACTTTTTAAAATGAAGCACTTTTTTTCCCATACAAATACACAGAGTATCGTAAAAATAAGAGGTAATCTCAAATTTTCAAAACGTTATTACACCATAAATATTAAGTTATGACAAAAGCCGTAAAACAAAAAACATTTGTTTAAGTGGTAGGAGTTTAGGGTTAAAAGGATGCTAGTGAATTACAAATAACCCCGTATACATATGTCAAATCAGCTACTCAATATTCATTAATATGTCACAAGTTAATAATGTTCTAAAAATTCATTCAACTTATAAAATCTATACTTTCTAAAAGCCACTTATGGAAAGAAATTTTGAACTGTTATTTTGTTGTACACATTCACACACATTACGCCGCAATTCTTCCTAAATTTAGCAGTTTTTTGTTGTTTATCAAAAACAAGGCGACTACCATTTCTTGTATTACGTGGATATAATTCCGCAGCTATTTTAAATAAGCGACCATGACGTTTAACAAATTTTGATATTTCAAAAATATATAAACATGGGAGAGGTAGTAGGTACGCCCAGTTTGAGAAATAATGGCTTAGGTACACGATTCAAATGGTCCAACTCCACAAATGGCACGAATACATTTTTTTTTGGGCAATAAAAGCTTTGTACATATCACCACCATTTCCCCAAATAATGAGACCGTATCTTAAAACAAACACTAATGACACGTACATTTACTCAAATTCTCCCCCTTTTTGAAGACGATTAAAGAATTAAAATGGGCGTAGAATCATCTCAAGATTAATGAGTCATTGCAATTAGAAACTTATTTTAATTTCAATAAGACGCAACTGCAATGAGTAATACCACAGTGCATTGCACTCATCTTCGCTTCTCCAAAAGCAAATTGCATTAATTCACAAACCAGTACGATCCCATTTCAACCTTATTACAAGTGCTTTAGATACAAAATGGAGCTCAATGACGTTCATAAGATTTTTTGCCGAGTTCTTGGAGGAATCCCCTCGTTGTATAACCTCTGAACCTTTTTATTGATAAACTAAGGTTTAGTCCCGATATCTAACAGGTTACGTTTGTTTAACCTTAAGACATATTTTGAGCGTATAATGATTTAATAATATTGATAAGAGAATGAAGAGTTAAATTATTAATATTGCTATATATATCCAAATACGTCAAAGCCAATTATGATAATAAAATTACAGCTTAATTACGTCATAATTTTTACAAGCACTAATTTAATTTTTGTATGTTTTTTTTGATTTGCAAGTTATAATTATAACCCATTTTGGTGATTGGATTGACTTAAAATTTAGCAATTTCTAGGTTTCATAAAAATGTAGGTATAGTAACGTCAGTAACGTAAGTATAGTCACGTGTGTGTGTGCGCGTGTGATTGAGTGTGTGGTGAGTGTGCGTACTTGTATGTTCACGTATGCGTAATTAATTGTAAGAATAATTTTGCGTGAATCAATTTGTTCAACAATGGCACTGATAGTAAAATACGTATGTTGTTGTATTTGTTGTAACCATTTCTATGTAATCCTTGAAAACAATACGGGTTCCGTCATAAGGATTCATGATAATAATATACATACATACCAACCATGATATTTACACGAACTGATAGCCTAGTGGTTAGTGACCTTGACTATGAAGCTAAAGGTTCCGGGTTGGAATCCATATAAATGTTTGTACATGGCTGATAACGAATCATCATTATCATCAACATCCTAGACTAGAGGTCCACAAACTTTTTTCTCTGATAGACCACTTTCAAAATTTAGCTGGTTCCGGTGGACCCCTTGCAGCTACATTTCTACCAAAAATTCCTAAAACTCGACAAAAATGTGAAGATTGGATCTAAATATGGACCCCGTCGAGTCTCCCGTGGACCTCTGGGAGAGTGGGGGTCCACCTGGACCACTTTGGGAATCAATGTCCTAGACTATATGAATGTACGTACGTCCATGCGGCATACGACAACACATCTGCAATGTTCTGAAATTTTTTAATTTTCTTAAAACCAAAAATTTTTATTTTTTAATTAAGACTAAGAGTCACCAATATTTTTGTCTCCGCATTAATACACATACGATTATATTTTGAACACAGTAGTAAGCTAAGGAATGTTTCTGAAAAAAAATATTGTTTAAAAGTGCATCCCACGACCCTCTGTTTGAGAGGCCATAAGTCAAACCACTAGGCCACCACGATGTGGGAATCGAATCCGGGACTTCAAGCTTCATAGTCAGGTTTTCTAACCACTAGGCCATTTGGTCGTCAATTTGGTGTATTTTACACACTCATAATCATGTAATTTCACAAATAAATTCCAAAAACTCAGAGGCGCAAATCCAGGCTCGAACTCACGATCCTCTTCCTGGATGTCCATAGATCAAAGCACAAGTCTACCACGGCTTTTGTCGTTGCTTTATAAAACGAAATATTCCCTATTTTCAATAAAGGTCCTTTCATGACGTCCAAAAACCCTATTGATCACGACTTTTATAAACAAGTAGGTACTTAAGAAAAATAAGTACAAAACCTTCAAGAGAAAGGGTAACAGACCGTCGCTGATAAGATTATGCTTCACCCGCATATTCAAACAAAGAGAAACATTGAAACTTCCGTCATATAAAAAAGCATAAAAATACTTCCCAATTTCAACCAGCCATCTCAGACCCCTCGCACAAAACCAAGCCATAAAATTAGTATGAGAAAACAGATATAAGTACGGGACGTTAGGGGTAAACTTACACTGGCCAGCGGTTGAACTATATCGCACTAAATAAAATACCTTTTACGTGCGATAAAGCCCACAAGAAAAGCCGAGACAGTTTTTCGAACGTTTTGCCCGTGTAAGCGGGTATTCGAATTTAACCCTTATAACGTAGGGCGTAAGGATTGGGTGGTTACGTAAACTGTCGCGGTCAGGGTTGCTACTTCGGATAATCCGGATTTGATTGGGAGGCGAGAAATTTTTCATCTCTTTTTAGATTTTTGACAAGTTAGGGGTAATTGGATGAGTAAGTCCCTTGTTCATAAACGCTTGTCTTATGTCATGGAGGATTTAACGAATAGCATTAAAATGTTTTCATCATCAACAACCAAATGTTTATATTTCAAACTAAATACAAACTGAAATATAGATGCACAGAAAAAACCCCAGAAAAAAGACCAATGCTGGGAATCGAACTCAGGTCCTCAGCGTTCCGTGCTGCGTGCTTACCCCTACACCACCACTGGTCTAGAAGTTAGCGACGAATCTTTCCCATACATCGTACACTTCAGTCTGTTATAATCACATTTAGGCAGTGATAAAGCGCATCTATGTTATGCCCTCTACCGAGAGACTTCAACACTCCTTCGGAGCTACCCGCTCACCTGGACCAAGAGATGGCGCTACTAGGCCAACTTTTACAAGTTAAGTATGAAGTATCTTTTTCTATTTTATTTTTTATTTTCTTCTACTTCATTTTTTCTGGGGTTTTTTCTGTGCATCTATATTTCAGTTTGTATTTAGTTTGAAATATATGGTTTCACGGGATGACCGTAAAAGTAATTAAAAAAAAAATGAAGTTGAAGAAAATAAAAAAATAAATAGAAAAAGATACTTCATACTTAACTTGCAAATGTTTATATTATTGAGCCAAGGCTTCCCTGCCCCTTTAACGCCACAATGTCGAACAACTTGCCACCTACATCCACCGGTTGCCTGCAACTCTAGTCAACATCATAATTTAATAAAATAAGTGACTTTAAAGAACCTTATCTTATTTCCTACCTTAATATGGCATTAACCTCCTTACGTAAGTTAATAAATAAGTGAGTTAAATATGTTAACTGTTTTTTATTTTAGTTTATTTATTTATTTATTTTTTAAATATTTGTGGAAATTGTATGAGGCGGAACGAAGCATCGAGACAAACCTGATTCAGGTTTAACGATGCTACTTAATTGTAAAATATTATTGTATAAAATTTGGAAAATAAATAAAAAAATAAAAAAAAAACCTTACTTTACTTTACCTTAATTTCAATTTCTGTTTGGTCCCACTTCAATTATTTTAAGAAAAACTATCTTGAAAATTATTTAACTACAGAGTTAAATTTATTGTATAGTCCGGCTTATCTATTCGCTAAAGCAATAATGATACCCATGGTACGCGAGTCCGGTTTTTAAAGTCAAATTAAAAATCACTTACATACATACCCAAATAAGGAAAAAGACCAAGCAAATCTTTCCAATTTAGTTTTTTAATAGTCTTGTTACTTAGTATGTTTTAGTTATTATTTTTAGCATAAGATATAACCTGTATGAAGGAGCGAATTCCTCCTAATACAAGTGCTTTACTTAAAAGGAGGATTCGACACCACCTAACCTGTCAAAACGTTTTGTTAAAAATAAATAATTTTGATCTTTTTTTTTTTTGACATAAGTTGGCCTTTCAGTCCGACTTATGACGTGCCTTTTGCTGTGTGAGAAGAGGCCTGTGCCCTGCAGTGGGACATATGTTGGACGTTAATTTTCAAGATAGTTTTTCTTCAAATTCAAATGGGATCCAACAGCGATGGTCCAAACGAATAAACGTGCAAAGGCCCTTACACAAAATTTTTTTTTTGCTTCTTATGCTTTTATATACCCTAAGGCATGTTGTAACTTTTTTTTAAGCCAATCCGATTTACCGTTTATGAATAATATGTATTTAATTTTTATTCGTTGGTAATTTTCCATATAAATTTCTACATTGACTTTTTTTTATTCCAATTTTAGTAATATTACTTTGCACGTTTATTCGTATTAAACTTTGTTAGCAAGATTCGTGTAAACTAGCATTACACCTTTGATCGCCTTCAATCTTGTCAGCCAAATTTTAGTTATACTAGCTTTCACATATTACTCATTAACATTAACGTTTGAGTCATAGAATAAAAATCATTTTATGGACCTCCGCAAAGTAACGCCTGATTCAATAAATCATTTTAATAAATTAACACGAACAAAATTGCAAACACCGAATGCGAAATCAAATAAAATACAAAACTAAATGTTAATGTACATTGCGCTAAAAGCAATTACACTTTTTAACACGAATAACGGTGCAATGAGCCATAACACAAAATGACCTGAAGATTTATGATTCGAATAAAAAAATAAAGAGGTTTTTCACTATTTACGGGAAAATGGTTAAAAATAAGGGTCAAATATTTACACAGTTTTGTAGGTAATTTTGATATCTATCTAATGATATATTATAAGCACATATATTATTATAACGGCTGCCAGAACTGTCAGTTATCTTGGTTAAAGTTGATTTTATTTTTACTGTAAAGTTGTCCTTTTACGATTACACGTTTATTCGTTTGGGCCATCGACAGGAAGTACACCTTCCCAAATAAATAAAAAATATTTTCATTGCAAATGTAAGTTGCACAGGCTGGGATGATGATGATGATGGCAAAAGTCAATCTTGTTAATTCTCAAAAACACCGGAATCCTCGTCATGTGAGTGCGCTTGCCCAATTTTTGGAAGTAAATCCAAATAAATGTTGCCCGCAAATCCGTTTAACATTTTCATCCGTTCGCGGCAGCCCTGAGCGGATGAAGCGGGCTCTATTGAAATCGGCAAAAAGGTCCGAAAGGTTTGCGTCTCGCGAGGGTACTATTTATTTTGATCTCAAGTGACGTTTTCTGAAATCAGACGCGAGACGTAAAAAATATCAGTGGGGCGTGAGTTTTGGCGGGATTTTCCTACGTTTATTTCAAAGATGAAAATATAAAATCAACTTATTAAAGCATCCGTCAGTTAAAACTATCGCTTTCCTCTTCTCAAGTCATATTAGGAAAAAAAGGACAGAGCTTACATTTATCTGAGAGATACTTTTATCTGGAGAGTAAGAAATCGGCCCTTAAAGTAATTAGTTCATTTATTTGACAATATTCGATTACAAAAATTATTAATGAAAGAAAAAGTAATTATATATTTAGCAACTATGCTAAACTATGTTGCTTGGCATCCAATAAGTATACCGCAGTGTCTCAAGTCAAGTCTTTGACCAGTGCGTGTTGCCAATGATGATTTATGGCACTAAGACGAGTAAGACGTGGCCGCTGATGATGGGCCGCATAAGAAAGCTCAAGGTCACTCAGAGGGCGATGGAGAGGGCTATGCTCGGATTCGCATTGAAGCTCGCACACGACGCGACTAGTTACTGACGTCAGTAACTATCGCGTCGTTTGCGAACATCAATGATTGTATGGGCGGTGACACTCAAGCAACTCGTTAGTAATTTAAGAACATGACTAAATAGTTCTGTATGGTAACATGTTTAAAGTACAATGTTCGCTCTTGCATCGCCATCTATTCATTGCAGACGGAGTTAACGCGTCATATTGAAAGCCGAGGTACTTCAATGTTCTTGGACAGCGCTCCTCTCCTTTAAAGTTAGAACATTATCCCACGGGACAGCATTACCGGGATATTGAGTATCCAATGTCTCAAGCCAATTTTTTTTTCTATCTGTACCCCAAGTTTCAACCAAATCCAAACAACTTCATAAACTTTTTCATTTAAATGAAGTTACTTAGATACCTAAGGTTTTCCTGGCACGAACTATCCGACGCTAGTGATTTCTTTCTGATACTTCGTTTACCGTCATATTATAAGTGGAAATATATAAATGTGACACGTTTTAAAAGCTTCTAATGTATAAAAATCTCGTGTCACGGTGTTTGTTATCGAACTCCTCCGAGACGGCTAGCCCGTTTTTATGAAACGTTTTTTCTCTGTATTCGGCAGGTCTGAGAATAGGTTATAGGCTATTTTTTATACCCCTATTCTTCGCAGATGGAGTCGCGGGCAACAGGTAGTATATGAATAATAATTCCAAACCGAATCGATGTTATTATTAAATCACACATCGTTTGTGCCAGGAAAATCTCTAGGTATATTTATAACATTAGTACGATTTATTTCGCAACAGGAGCCCCGCCCCACTAAAGATATATTTAAAAGGATTGCCAGAAGCTTTCCTTTGCCCTTTGATTCTATTTACATAACCTAAGCTATGTATAAAATATGTTAAATATATGGTAAACTCGCCACGAGGATAAATCAGAGATATTCCGCATGAATGAACTGTTTGGGAATTACATTTTTATACGAAACTAGCTGGTGCTCGCGGCTTTGTCTGCGTCCCGCGGAAATTCCACACGTTCCCGGGATTAAATATAGCCTAGGCCATTCGATGGTAAAATAGATTTACGAGCTGTTGCCCGCGACTCCGTCTGCGAAGAATCCGTTTATCGCTATCCCTCTGGAACTATGCAATTTTTTTTTTTTTTATTGATAATGGGAAACAAACAGCGAAAAATAACATTTGTGATTATTCCGGGACAATAATTTTAATTTCAATACTAGATGAAAAAATATCCGCCTGTATAATTCCCGTTGCCACGGTAATTTCGGGAAAATACATACCCTATGTCACTCTCTGAACTGAGACAAACCTAATGACATCTCGCACTTCAAAATCCGTTGAGCCGTTTAGGCTGCAGGGCGTGCCAAAGAATGATACATAAATAAATACATACGCTCGAAAATATTTAACCCTCCTTCGACAGTCGGGTTAAAAGTATCCTACATGTTAATCCAGGTTTTGAAGTCAAGTATTTGTGTAACAAACATCCACACATCCATTCATCGCCGCAAACTTTCACGTTTATAATATTAATGGGATAAGCCGGATAAGTGGGATATTAAATAATGAAAGAACTTTTAAAATCGGTTCGGTAGTTTTTAAGTTTATCCATTCCAAAGAAACACACAATCACATAAGTAGACATATTTTTATCTTTATAATGGGCCAACTTTTATTTTCTTGTATGATTTAACTATTTTTTGATTTGGAAAATTTTACGTGATATCTGATCAGAATCACAAGCTTTTCTGATCCTAGGATTGTGTCCCAAGTTTTTTTCCGTTGTGTTACCATTTTTCAAAGACTTTTATAATTATGACCTAGTTAAGTTTTTTTCACTGTATTCTTAATTGTTTTATTTTTATCTGTATTTTCTGGTGTACAATAAATTTGAAATTATAGGTATACCTAATGAATGAAAAAAAAATTATGACCTTTATATGATAAAATTGTATGGTAATGGGACACTTTTTGGACCAGATATGGACCAGAAAACCTGCATCATAGAGATCCAAATAAGTTCCAAAATCAAACATCCAACGAAGCATTTTTTTCTGGCTTCCCACTAAGAAAACCTTCCCTACGATTCTTCTGTTTACCGCTTTAATTTACTTAAAACATCCCAAAAATGAGCGAAAGAAAGGCAGCATTAGTGTTATTAATACTTCTTTCAAAGGTTTCAGAAGCAGCTGATAGTAATTGATTTTTTCCTGAAAAAAAAAGCCAACAAAAATGTAAGTATGTAACTACAATAATACTAATGTATGTATGTAGTAATACTGCGTTTCTCTTGTCTGTTATTTCTGCCACCTGCATTAGTCTGTTGATATTTATTAATTTCTGAGTTATTGGTTGTCTGGAAGAGATCGCTTTTTAGCGATAAGACCGCCTATTGTCTACCTGAATTTTTATTTTTGTAATAATAAATAAATAATAAATAAATAAATATTAGGGGACAATCTTACACAAATCGACCTAGTCCCAAACTAAGCAAAGCTTGTACTATGGGTACTAGACGACGATAAACATACTTATATACATAAATAAATACTTAAATGCACAGAAAACATCCATAACTCAGGAACAAATATTCGTGCTCATCACACAAATAAATGCCCTGACCGGGATTCGAACCCAGGACCTCTTGCTTCGTAGGCAGGGTCACTACCAACTAGGCTAAAGCGGTCGTAATGTCACTGTACTGTTTTTGGTGATCAATAAAGAATATTTGTATTGTATTGTATTGTATTGTACAATGTAGCTCACGACTTATTACTTTTTAACCCCTGACACAAAAAGAGGGGTGTTATAAGTTTGACCGCTATGTGTGTTTGTGTGTGTGTCTGTCTGTCTGTCTGGCTGTGTGTCTATCTGTGGCATCATAACTCTTAAACGGATGAACCGATTTGGATGCGGTTTTTTTTTACTAGAAAGCAGGTTTCTTGGCGATGGTTCTTAGACATGTTTCATCAAAATTGGTCCAGCTGTTTCAAAGTTATCAGCACTTTTGTATGCTGCGGAAGGAATCTTAGAATTAATTAAGCAAGCTTAGAAGCAAGAGGTCCTGGGTTCGAATCCCGGTAAGGGCATTTATTTGTTCCTGAGTTATGGATATTTTCTATGTATTTAAGTATTTATTTATCTATATAAGTATGTTTATCGTCGTCTGGTACCCATAGTACAAGCTTTGCTTAGTTTGGGACTAGGTCGATTTGTGTTAGATTGTCCCCTAATATTTATTTATTTTATTTATTATTTATTTAATTACGTTGGGGGTTTTTAAATTTTTTAATTTATAGAGAGTGTTCCGTACTGTTATAGAGTCAAGAATATGAATAATAAATGCAGAAGTTTGTGAGTATTTATTTAAACTCTTTACTATACAAAAATAAAGAAAATACAAAAACCGGCCAAGTGCGAGTCGGACTCGCGCACGAAGGGTTCCGTAGCATTATCTATTAAAACGGTAAAAAATCATGTCTGTAGTATGGGAGCCCCCTTAAATATTTGTTTTATTTTAATTTAATTACTTATTTTTAAAGTGAATATATAACTAAATATTCTTTGAATATTTCATGCGACTACCTGTTGCCGTTATCAATATCGAGCTAAAAGGAACAAAACGATGTCGAGTTGTATGGGAGCCCCATAAATAATTATTTTATTCTGTTTTTTAGTATTTGTTGTTATAGTTTAGCGTCAACAGAAGTACATCATCTGTGAAAATTTCAACTTTCTAACTATTACGGTTCATGAGATACAGACTGGTGACAGACGGACTGACATACAGAAGGATGGACAGCGGAGTCTTACTTAGTAACAGGATCCCATTTTACCCTTTGGGTACGGAACCCTAAAAATCACTAAGTATTTACAACCGCTGAGATAGATGTACAAAGGTGAAATAATCCCTTTAAGGGATCTCTGCCAGACAGCCTTTGAGTAGATGGGAGGAGCATTTTAGCCAGAGACCGACAAAGAGTAAGGCGCAGGCCATACAGAAGAGACGTGGGACGGGGGCGCGTCGCAGTTCGCGTCGTTTGTTCGCAGGAAGCGTCTCCGCCCCGTCTCTTCTGTCTGCTTTGGATCGCGACGCTTCTATACATTTAGTATGAAAACTGATTCAAGGTGCACCGCGACTGCGACGCGCCCCCGTCCCACGTCTCTTCTGTGTGGCATGCGCCTTAGCGTGATGATGACGAAATCTTTTAAAACATCAGGTAGCAAATTTAACTTCATAATACGGTATAATTTGCTTTGATTATTCAAATATCCTCCAAAATAAAACGGTACTCTTATTTATCCCAAGTGGAAACAAACCCGAATTACAGCGGGCTTCGTTTAAATATCTCTGGTAAAGTGCCTATCTGAAAGGTTGATACACAGTGATAGCATAGCGTAGTAATAACACATGAATAAATACAGAGCAGAGTAAAAAGTTCAAACAACGTCGCGCACGCATTACACTACTACACGCACAACTTATGTGTGCGTGACCTGTCACAGACAGGACGGGGGGGGGCGTGCACCGGCGCCCGCTCGGAGACAAACCGGTTTGAACTAGCTCAGTGAGTAGACAAAGTTCAGGTGTGCCGCTAGCGACGACGCGACCGTTTAGCGTTTAGCTACATAGTTCGGGTGTTCGGTTGTTTTTAAAGATGCCTACCTGTTGTAGTGTTTGTAGATATACAGATATTAGATATTTAGGTACTTCAAACTAAATACAAACTGAAATATAGATGCACAGAAAAAACCCCAGAAAAAAGACCAATGCTGGGAATCGAACCCAGGTCCTCAGCGTTCCGTGCTGCGTGCTTACCCCTACACCATCACTAGTCTAGAAGTTAGCGACGAATCTTTCCCATACATCGTACACTTCAGTCTGTTATAATCACATTAGGCAGTGATAAAGCGCATCTATGTTAATGCCCTCTACCGAGGGCATGTATATTTCAGGGCATCTATATTATATTTCTGTGCATCTATATTTCAGTTTGTATTTAGTTTGAAATATATGGTTTCACGGGATGACCGTAAAAGTAATAAAAAAATGAAGTTGAAGAAAATAAAAAAATAAATAGAAAAAGATACTTCATACTTAACTTGTATTTAGGTACTTGTTTGAATAAAATATTTTGATTTTTAAAATATTCTTTTGCCGAGGGACAACCCTATGATAATAGGTAAGAATTTCGAGCACTGTTCGGAAGCTTTTCTTCTGCTCTGTATTTATTCATGTGGTAATAACGACTGGTCAGGTAACTCAGCCCGCCTATATTGGAAAACTGCGCGGTGCGGGGCCCCAGTCCGTCAGACCTTCCGTGCGCCCAGGTCTGGACTGTTTGGGACAGATTTGTAACGAAACAAGATGTGTTATACCGTGTGTGAAACGTAGCAGTAAAAAAGTAACGTAATCCTTCAATGCGTAACAATTACATTTTCTCAAACATGCTATGAAATATTGACGTTATGTTCCTTATAATACGCCACGAAGTGTCACGTTGAAGGTGCGGCTAGCCGTGCGGGCGACCGTGCGGTCAATAATGGAATTTCATACAACATTGCTGGCCAAGGCCAGCAAAGTGATCGTCTATTGTTTCATGTGACACAGCACCATGACGGTTATTTATAGTACTATGGCATCATAGCATTTAGCCATTAAAAAAAAACTATAAGCAATATTTGCGTTTTGGTTCATTATGGTTTTGGTTCTGCCACTACGTTTATTTAAGGTGAGATGATGATGATGGTGGTAATGGTGATGATGATGGTGGTAATGGTGATGATGATGGTGGTGATGATGATGGTGGTGATGATGATGGTGATGGTGATAGTGATGATGATGATGACGATGATTTTATGATGATGATGATGATGATGGAGGTGATGGTGATGACGATGGTGATGGTGGGTGATGATGATGATGGTGATATTGATGATGGTGATGATGATGATGATGGTGGTGATGATGATGGTGATAGTGATGATGATGATGGTGGTAATGGTGATATGATGTGATGATGATGATGACGATGATTTTATGATGATGGTGATGATGATGATGATGATGATGATGGTGATGATGATGATGATGATGATGATGCAAGTTTGAGAAAAACTCTATACAAGCCTTGGCCACGAACAGGGATTGCCGGCCTCGTATCGCTAGATGGCCTCGTTACCACTCGGCCATCTATAACTACTCGGCCGGCAATCCCCTATTTCGCGGCCGCTGCAGTAATGTACTATTATTTTGTGCTAACGTGCATCCCGACGGGAACTGCGTCAATCGTTTATGTTGTTATCATTTCTACCTTCTCCTGATGCAAATTACTAAAGAATGTCTATATTTTCAGACACCTAGGATCTCTAGCAGTTCTAGAAACTCGGTGTTCTCTAGGCTCATCAAGGCTAAATAGAGTGAATAGACTAGACTGTTACTGACTCAATGAGCTACATTTAGCCTCATCTGCACTTTCCAAAGGATCATTCAAACGTTGATTAGCTTATAGTAAAAAAATCGGCCAGATGCGAGTCGGACTCGCGCACTGAGGTTCCATACAAATTTCTAGGTATGTCAAAATACTGTATACGCCGTAAACAGCAGCCGTAATCCCGCCTAAGCAGAGCCCTGGTTTTAAGAAAAATATACGCAGTGTGGTATCATTTTATATTGGTTAGTCGAGATTGCCCTTAGTGATTAATTTAATTGTATTTTTATCACGGACGAACGAACAGACAGACAGCGGAGTCTCAGTAATAGTCCAAAAAACATGTAAACTAAAAGCCACGTCTCTAAAATGTTTTCTGCATACATACTTGGTAGAGATCCCTTAAAGGGATAAGTTCGCCTTTGTACATGCATTTCAACGGTTATCAATAATGTATTTCTTTTTTTCCTTATTTTTGTACAATAAAGAGTTTATATACATACATACATACATACTTTATTTTAACTACAAATCAATCAAAATTATCGTCCAACAACCACTAGGCGTCCTAGTAACTTGATTTGAGCTTGGTTTGACATTTCGTTACGCGTTTTTTGTAGAGCATAAATATATTAGATACTCGCTTTAAATGGACAACCTGCCTTAACAAAACCCAACAGTATTCAATAAATACCATTACTTACGCTAAAGGACGTCTCTGTGCGCTCGGTTAATGGCTTTAATGGGCACTTAAAAAACTGAATCATTAATGAATCTGTATAGAGAAAAAAACATTTTACAAACGTAATAGCTGAGAGCAAGTTACGGTACCTACTAATTCGGGTCTAATGAAATAAATCGGCTGCAGTAAGTAGCTCTTATTTGTAAGGTTTTTCGGAATTTTATTAACTTAGTACTTGTGTGCGTATTTCATACTAGCTTTTGCCGCGACTCCGTCTGGGAAGAAATCGTTTGTCGCTAACCCATGAGAACTAAGGTAAACGCCAATATTATCCACCGGCGGATCCTATTTTTTTGCGGTATTTAGTAGCCGTTTAATTATTTAATTGCTATGGACCGCGGCATTTTAGACGTTAAAAAGAACAGTAATAGGGTGCCGTTTTTACCCTTTGGGTATGGAGCCCTAAAAATTATCTCATGATGTTTATTAATTAATTATTTTACTGACTGTCATCAAGACCGAAAATCGTACAAGCTTGTATATTCCGTCTATTCAATCAACCTTATTAACCCTTCCAGTCCCAAAAGACTAACGCAGGAATCAAATCAAATAGTGGCTCAGGATAGTTCGGGAGAAGTACACAAACTGGATTACTCTTGCCAACTCGTAGCCCGTAACTCAATATTACTTCGATCAACAACTGTATTAAAAGTTATTTATTATAGCCTCTATCTACTCTTATTGGTCTAGGGCTTTTGGTTCACATAGACGAGCAGGGACAAGGGCTCAAACACAGACATAGAAAGGGTTTGAAACTTTTGTCGGGTATATTTCTTAATTCGGATATAAAGATTTGTATTAACTTAAAGTGCCTGCCCAAATCGTGATTCAGGCCCGAGATCTTTTGCGTTAAAGTTACCACAAGGCTATCGAATCGTCAGTGAAAAATTATCAATTATTTTTTGAACCAATCATTGCCATATTTTTTTAACCCCCGAGACAAAAAGAGGGGTGTTATAAGTTTGACCGCTCTGTGTGTGTGTGTCTGTCTGTCTGTGGCATCATAACTCTTAAACGGGTGAACCGATTTGGATGCGGTTTTTTTTTATTTGAAAGCAGGTTTTTTGGCGATGGTTCTTAGAACGTTTCATTAAAATCGGTCCAGTCGTTTCAAAGTTATCAGCTCTTTTGCATCTTAGACTTAATGCCGTTGGGGGTTTTTAAAATTTTTAATTTATAGTTATTCTGATAACTAGTTATTGTAATTTTCTTATGAAATTTAGAGCCCTCTCTCTCAAAAGTTTGCTATCCATTCATTTAAATCAAAACCGACCTCGTCCAATTTTACTTACGCATTTATTTTTAAATTGTGGTAGCCTAGTAACCTTTGATGACCATGACCTCTCAACCAAACCACCGCTAGCTTATCAAAATTCTTGTGCGAAATTATATTACCACGAGCTTTACGGTTTGGGCAAACCTCGTGAGACACGTGAAGGAATTCAATGGTGTGTGTGAAGTTACCAATACGCACTGGGCCCGCGTTTAAACTATTGCCCAAGTCTGAAGATGAAAATTCTGAGAGGCTTGTGCCCAGTATAGTGTAAAACTTAACTAAAGGACCTGATGCCGTATTGTCTAACGCTTCTGACGCTTGCCTTCGCTTTTACCATCTCTTTATGTATCAACTTATACCGTTTGACAGAAAGAAATAGTGATTGCGAAGGCAAGCGTCAGAAATGTTAGACAATTGACAACATTTCATATTTCTAAGACTATAATTTGATTCGTTTTCTGTATTCTGTTTGGAAAGAGAAAGACGCTGATAGTTTTAAATTTTCACTAGGATTATTAATTAATTTGTTAAAATTTTTTAAAGATGTGCCTATTCTAAAAGAGCGTAACGATAGAATAGATCCATTACTTTTATCTAGTCTCTATTAAAAAAAGTGATGACGTAAATTTGACGTTAAGGTTGTTATCAAATTTAAAATTATGACAGCTCTTTTTTCTAGTGTAAAGGGTAAAGGAAACATATCTATTCTGTGGACGTATTTGTAATTACGTATATGTTTTTAAATTTGTTGTATTTTTTTAAATATGGAGAAATAAATTATAATAAATATTTTTCCGTGTTCAGGAGGCGAAACTCTTTCGATTCCTGCAGTAATTTTCAGGTAATAAAAAAATGAAAGGTTGTGAATTAGCCTGCTGTTGTATGTACAGTCAAGTGCAAAAATAAGTATCTATTCGAACCACTCGAAAATATGTTACTACGGCCTTATTGCGTCGGAACAAGAGTCTGTGGTACTTATTTTTGAAACTTTGAATAGGTTCATATTTTTACACCTGACTGTACCTATGTAGTAGTGCGCAGAATTGATATGGAGCGTAAGTCATTTTTCTAATTTGGAACGTTAAATTGTTACATGTTTAAGTATTGTTTGTTTATTGTTGTTTTTATACGGACACGTTACTACGACATACAGTAGGTCATTTACTTAAGTTTTTCACCTATAGTGATACGTTATATATAGGCCGACATGATTTTTTTAGCCACCCGTTTTCTCTTCAAACAAAACCGTCCCTCTAAATGTCCAAGTAATGGCCATTATCATCACAAATATAACGTCTAAATATCTCGTTAAGATAATAACGAGGGAAGGGCTTTCTAGAACATAACAATATTGTTAGCACAAGGACTCTCGAAATTCCAAGGAACCCAAAGGGGTTAAGGGAATACAAGGGTACACTTTAATTGAGAGCTAGTTGTTTGCCTGTTGAACCATTTGTACCTATGTGTGGGTTTAGCAAAGGAAGTATCATGACCTGATGTTACGTTGACCACGGGCTGGCAAGCGCAGCGTGGGACGTCCACAAACGAGATGGACGGACGATGTGAAGGCCGCAGGTTCAAGTTGGATGCAAGTCGCTTCCAACCGTAATGATTGGGTATCAATGAGGGAGGCCTATGTCCAGCAGTGGACGTCTAGCGGCTGAAATGATGATGGACCACAGTGATGGACGATGATGATGACGACCAGATGGCCTAGTGGTTAGAGAACCTAACTACGAAGCTTGAGGTCCCGGGTTCGATTCCCGTATCGGGGCAGATATTTGTATGAAAAATACGAATGTTTGTTCTCGGGTCTTGGGTGTTTAATATGTATTTAAGTATGTATCTATCTATATAAGTATGTTTATCCGTTGCTTAGTACCCATAACACAAGCTTTGCTTAGCTTACTTTGGGACTAGGTCAATTGGTGTGAAATGTCCCGTGATATCAGTGAGAGGTGGTCGCTTGTTTGTGGCGCTGACCGTACTAGTACTAGTAATAGTAATAGTTTTATTTTATTTCGTTTATTAATTAGTTATAATAATCTTAAATATTTAAAGATTGTAACTAAGTATGAGAAAATTGTTACAACATTAATTGCAATAAACAGATTAAATTTAAAAAAAAAATATTTATTTATTTAAAAAAAAAAACTCTTTATTGTACATAAAACATGAAATTAATAGTTAACAAGAGAAACAGATGTACAAAGGCGAACTTATCAACGGCCAACAGCTAGATAAATATAAATAGCTTTAATTTTGAGTAACCAAAAAATCTATATAAATAAAAATGAATCACCGAAATGTTTGTACGCGCATAACTTTCGATTGACTGCACCAAATTAGATAATTCTTTTATTGTTGCGTTTGTTAGAAGGTTTGTATGAAATAAATTTTAGAAAAAATAGAACGGGGGCGAAGCCGCGGGTATCAGCTAGGTAATTAAATAAATAAAATATACAAATACGAGTATTACTTTAAAAGGACTACGTTAGGTTCTACTCAGCTTTTGCCTAGCTTTTCCCGGGGGATACAGGCAGGATTCATGACAAAACATCTGAAAACTGTGCCAAGAGATTTATCGGGCGAGTTGGCGACACTCGGGAGCGGACAACTTTGTTTTAACTGGGGCGTTAGCGCTTTAACTGGCAACACTTAAATTAACTTCTCTTTAGACTTTATTAACTTTAAAATACGGCCGGGTCATAGTAAAAAGGGGATCAAGTTTTCGGGTCGTTTAGAAGTAACGATGTAAAACCAGTTGTCTGTAAAGTCGGTTTACGGACGATAGTTTAACGTGACAACGTGATAACAAAACATTCAAAAAACAAAAACCGGCCAAGTGCGAGTCGGACTCGCGCACCGAGGGTTCCGTACAAATTTATATGTATCTATGAACATCCAGTCTTATCAGACCCCTGCTCCTAAGCAAAATGTGCGCTGTGTGGGATCATTGTAGATTGGTTACTGATATAGACAGACAGACAAAAAAAAATATGCTTTTCGCAATTTTTCCTTTATCTGTGCTATAATACCTTGCTTCGTACCAAATTTCAAGATTCTGAGTTCACGGGAAGTACCCTGTTAGTTTTGATTCCCTTGCGAGTTTCGAAAATTAGCGGAAATTTGCGACATAAACGGCTGTATCTTTTGATTGCGTTGGCTTAGAAGTTTGTTTTTTTCACATCTCCAAGGGACCGTAGACCTGAGTATTTGATATAAATTTCAGCTTGATACCTCCACGCGTTCCTGAGAAAAAGGGTCTTGACAGACAGACGGACGGACGGACGGACGGACAACAAAGTGATCCTATAAGGCTTCCGTTTTTTCCTTTTGAGGTACGGAACCCTAAAAATGAAACCAGGTGGTCACCCATCCAAGTACTGACCGCGCCCGACGTTGCTTAACCTCGATGATCGGGCGAGAGCCGGTGTTTTGTCAAATATCTTGAAAACGGTGCATCCTACGGCAAAATCAATGAAATTTTCATCCCCCCTTTGTTCAGCAGTGGGCGTCTTTTACTGAAACGGTAATGATAATGATCACATTGGGGATGGGAGATACTTAGGTACTCGACTTGACTTTGTAGTCTCGTTTCAGTTACTTTGGGATAATGATCAAAATGAAAAAAAATTGAAAAACGTTAAAAAAAATTCAAGAAGGTGGTCATCCGATTTCAAAAAAATTCGCGAGGTGTCGGATAAATTAGTCGACGTCTCTGGCGACCTCCCATCCAGCGCCGGGTTTTATTTCGCCCAGACGAACAAGAGAATGCGACAAGCATACTAGGCACTATGTTTTAAGAGTTTTGTAGAACAATAGGTACTAAAAATGACAGCTACATATTTGCGGGTTTTGATGTTGAAACTCTGGGGCCGTGGGGAACCGAAGCTCAAAAACTTTTTAAATTTTTAAAAAGTAAGTTATTCGATCCACAGGTGACCATAAGGCTGCGTTTCCACCAGAGATGTGCGAGGATGCGTTGCGAGGGATGTGTCTGTCATGAACCAATAGAAACACTTCATTCACTTACGACCTTTTAAATGAAGTGTTTCTATTGGTTCATGACAAACACATCCCTCGCAACGCATCCTAGCACAGCTCCGGTGGATACGCAGCCTAAGGCTGGCTTTTTCCTCGGTCAACGTATTGGCGTTGCCATACAACGAGGAAACGCAGCTAGCATTATGGGCACCCTGCCCATTAACATTTGACGACCGGATAGCCCAGTTGTTAGAGAACCTGACTGCGAAGCTTGAGGTCCTGGGTTCGATTCCCGGTTGGGGCAGATATTTGTGTGAAAAATACGAATGTTTGTGCTCGGGTCTTGGATGTTTAATATGTATTTAAGTATGTATTTATCTATATTTTAGTAAGTTTATCCCTTGTCTAGTACCCATAGTACAAGCTTTGCTTAGTTTGGGACTAGGTCAATTGGTGTGAATCGTCCCGTGATATTTATTTATTTATTTATTTACTAGCTTTTGCCCGCGACTCCGTCCGCGTAGAATTAGTAATTTGGGCAGCTTATTTTTTTATCCAATTTGCTTTTTCATCAATTACGGCTCTCCTTAGTTCCTCGATATTAAAAAAAATACCCCCCCCCCCCCCCCCCGCATCCCCCCCCGCACACCCGCGTTCAAATTCACCACCGTACTCACAAGTCAAGCGTGCCTATAGAAGTTTTACTTCAAAAACCCCCGATTTTGAAACATTCTTCCGCTCCGCTCCGCTGCTATTGGTGTTAGCGTGATGATTATATAGCCTATAGCCTTCCTCGATAAATGTGCTATCTAACACTGAAAGAATTTTTCAGATCGGAGCAGGAGTTCCTGAGATTAGCTTGTTCAAACAAAAAAACCTGTTCGATAAATTCTTAAAATAGACTTATCATTCTTATTTGTGAACCGATTCAAATGAAACAAACACTAAATGTTAATCCAAGAAAATACCAACATATCAGTGAAAACCGCATCCTTCTAGGTTAAGCCATTTCTGAGATTAGCGCGCACAAACGCACAGACAAACAGACAAACAGACAAACAGATAAACAAACAAACAGACAATAATTCTAAAAATCATTGTTTTGGGTTCTATTGCGCTAATAAGTAGCCCTAGTGACAGTTTTTCTCAAATATCTTCAATGTACAGACACCGACTTGTTACAGATTTATTATATTATGTATAGATAGATTAGCAGCGATCTGGGAGATATACTTATTTGTAAATATAGGTTTCTAGGTTTAGTTTTTTTAAGTTAATTTAAGTTAGTTTTTTTTTTCTTTTAAAATATGTTACGGTAAAAATGACTCAATGATTTGAATGTAATAAAATCAAAGCAAAAATTGGTCTATTTCAGATAACCTGGCGCTGGACAGTGGTGGTAAATAGTCATTTGTTTTAGCTTGGGCTTGCGTTGTAAGAAGCACAGAACCACGTGCATCATCTGTTGCGGATGTGAATGGCTCGTGCGAGTCGAGCGGCGAGTCGAGTTGTCTTCGCTGAAAAAACCGACCAACTTCGCTTGCGCTTAGCTATATTATAAGTGTTGGTGCAAGTCATAAGCACCACTCACCTAATGTATAAATCAAATAAATTTTGTGTAAAAATGGCAATGTAGTTTATTATTATTTATTTAAAATATGGCTTCTGTCCTATTTTAGGACAATTTCGCCAGTGTCAAGGTAAGCTCTATTTGGGAGCGACGTTGTACGGTGATTGTAGTTTCTGCAACTTGATAGTAAAATTCCAGAAACCACGTGGAGACAACTTGCGCATTAAAAATGTCAGCCACGAGAACAATATAGAATTTTGTGATCACTGTTAATTAAGGTTAATCGCCGCATAAAACACTATCAAAATTATACTTCATCTAGCTTAAGAAACAGAAATACCAAAATTAGATACTGTCTACATCCGCAATGTTCGATCGCTACAAATCGAATCCGCAATGTAGTTTCAATCAAAAAGCTTTTTCACAAAAACGGTTTCATTGTGCATGATTTCTTGCAGATGATAGTTTTATCGAGAGTTGGCTGGTGAAAATAAACTACATTGTAGATAGGTGTAAATTCCCATTTTATTGTAATTCCATACACCTTATATGCTACAATGCATGGCCCTTATCTAACCGTCAGAATAGATAGATGAATTCATATAATATAGAGATTGTTGGGGAATATTCTTCGATAGCAAAGAGAGATATGCAGACACTTACCTAGACTTCACGAACACAGCTCCTGGGGGGGGGGGGGGGGGGGGCGATGATTTGTCGTTCACAGGCGTATATCTGGACTTGATGGACGCTTACGTGAGCTTTTTCGAATTTTTGAATCAGCACTGTCTTAGAGGTGCTGCGTTTCGTTTTTCCTTTTTGGAAAGCGTTTGGTTCGCATATGCGTTCCATCTTGCTATCGACTTATATGGATTAAAATTTAGTTAGAAAGCAAATGATCGCCTTGTGCTAGCTGAACGGTAATTTCTAGAAATACGGAACAGAGATCAAAAATTAAAAACTAACAACTGTCAATGTCAAAATGACGTCCCAAGGGTCAACTTTTATTCTGTTTTAAATTTAAATAAGGTTCTCAGCCGAGTACCACATACCGAAGCTACCAAACAACGGCCAACCGATAGTGTTTTCCTTAACTTCGACATTGGCAGAATCATCGATAGTATCGATGGAGCTATATTTTTAAAACTGACATGAATGAATGATTACACATTCTATTTAGTAAGCTCATAACTACTTTTAGTTATATTATTATTTCATAATAAACGAACGATATTCGTATTTAATCGATTTCTACGTTTTTCTAAACAGTTCGTAACAGAATTAAAAATAATATTAAACAGGTACATCGAAAAAATTGCCAGTGGAACCAACTGAACCAACCAACCAACCAACCAACCAACCAACCAATTTGTAGTAAAAAATGCGCTTGTAACTTAAACCGTTCTTTCTCTTAAAAACTACGGATGAACTCTTCTCCAGCACCCGCTGTTCAAACTTTTATAAAAAAAGGTAATTATCTCGATGTCGGACCCAGTACCTGGCCTCGAGTCTTACTTTAAAAAACTTCGTTAACTTCAAATACTGAGTCATCCCGGCCTGCATACGTTTTATCAAAGATGTATAAACTAGGTACAACTACGATATGTATATCGTAGTTGTACCTAGTTTATACATCAATGAAAAAGAAAAACAGTTACGCTATGTGCATAAAAAATACAATAATTTACCGGACTCCATAAAAATAATCTCATTAGATTCCTTCAAAACTCAACTATTCTGTTGGCTTCACGAAAATTGTTTCTACTCTTTGAAGGAATTCTGGAACGATACCAATATATGAATAGATTTTTAAGATATTTTGTTATTAGTACAGTAGAAGAAATAGCATAGTTGCATGAATCAAAATATTTGCATGACGTATGAAGTTTAAACCACCATTAATTATTGTACTACATTTAAGGCAAATAATCAAATTGCCCATTAACAATTGAAAAATATTTAACGATAATTATAAAACAGTTGCCGTTAAAAACGTAGAACAAGCCCGTATGCTCCCTTTGGAGTTATTTACTTTAATAGTAAAAGTTTCCCAGCGCAGACGATGATAGTTAAGGAGTTTAATAAGCACTACTACTCGTAGTGGCAGCTTTTTATAGAGCGCCTGTAACAAATGAGTTTCAGAATAACACTGCATCGATCAAATTGCATTTTAGAGTGATATAGCTCTATCTATCTTGGTTGGATGGTTGTTTTTGGAATAGTGTTTTATGCACAATAAGGAAATGTGGGGTATTGATAACAATGGGGTGTTTTTAGCACAAATATATTGTCGAGAAAACCATAAAATGAATTGTTAGGTAAGTAACCCTTAAGGCAAGGTGGCATGCAACCACGGCTCTCCTCTGAAGTCTACGCATAAGAATTTCGGACAAGAATATTTTCTTGCTTGATTGAATCAGGCGTTACTTTGCGGAGATTTATATTTGTAGTTGCGGAGGAGCAAATTAATTGTGTATAGTCCTTGCACATCTTCTTATTTCATACTTTTTAGAGCACGTTTTTTCCGTAGTCGAGTTTCAGTTTTTTTAAATATTTTTTTTTAAACTTACTTCTATAACAAAAGAGGTTTGTTATCTTCACCTAGGTAATTTATTTAAATAAAAAAGTTGACAACACATTGTTTGTGATTGACGTTATTTTCGAATAAATTATTTTCAAATGATTTTAAGTATTTAAAAAAATCAACTGGATAAGAAATTATTTAAATAACGCCCAACTCTGCGAGTCACAACAGCACATCTTAAACTTACAAGAAGCTATCTAATATTAGGCACTTCATCACGTCGTTATCAGTACGGAGCCTGACGAGGTGGCGTGGCTGAGTGTAGCCATTAGCAGTAATTTGCCGCTAACTGCCGCCAACTTAATATCGAATGCCGCTGACGCAGTGGCCATGTTTTGGATGTACAAGTCCCTGCGAGTCCTAGCGTGCTTTTATAAAGAACAAATCAATTGTAAGAACAACTGTCGAGTGTATTTATAATATACGAATTATTCAATTAATAATGAACTTTAAATATGCCTAAATAATTTCTTAAATTACAAAAGTTATGATTAATGTGGGAACTACGGCCCAAGCCCTCTCATTCTGAGAGGAGGCCTGCGCCTTGCAGTGGGACGTATATAGGCTGGGATGATGATGATGATGATTCATGTCGGGTCCTAAGTAGTACACCAGTTAAACTCCAAACGCACAGACAGCGGAGGCGTGGCGGTGCGGTAGCGGTGACGGTTGTAAACACAGGTTGTCATATTTTATTTATTTATTTATTTATTCACATAACAACTATCATTACAGGATAACCCAATGCAATAGTGTTTTAAATAACAATTCCATAATAATAAGGCCTATAAGTAACATTCATAATTTTGTTAGTGATCACAAAAAAAGTCTTAAGTATACCTATGTTAGTAGAAACTCATTATTAGTCTTAAAATTTAGTAAAAATAGGCCAATCAATATCAAATTTAAAAATACATTCATGTTAATTAAAAACATTTAAAAAATAATAATAATAAAAATATATCAAAAATAATAGTCAAATTCAATTAAAAATAGATTAAAAAATATATATATATTCAAGTAAAAAGTAGTCTATCCATTCTAAAACATATTACACAAACATATTACATTAATAGTCCATTCTAAAACATATTACATTCAATGTGACTATTTCAAATTCTCTCATTGTACTTATATTCTAACTTGTATGAACGGTTGTGCGGTACCGTACCGCGAACTCGTTCATACAAGTTAGAATATTACAACCGTCACCGCCACCGCGCCGCCACGCCTGCGCTGTCTGTGCGTTTGGAGCTTTAGAAAAAGTCAGGAGTAAGGAGGATAAACACTTTATTGAATGACACATAAAGCCTTTTACATTTTATGTTTATAATTTTACATAGAAATAAGACAAAATTGTGTATGTAAAAAGATGTATACGATGACCGATGGAGCTAAAAGTTTCTCGAGTGGCGTCCACGGATTAGAAGATGCAGTGTAGGTAGGCCTCCAACAAGATTGATGCCGCAGGACAGGACCGATCTGTTTGCCGAGCCTTGGGGGAGGCCTATGTTCAGCAGTGGACGTGTTTCGGCTGGAATGATGATGATGATGATAATATGAAATTTGAATGTACACTGCGCTCGTGTGGTATCAATCCACAATCACTCAATCTAAAAAAAAATATTCTACAAAAAATAATATTTCTCATTAGGGTAGTATGTATATAGACATATTAATAAATTACCATTACCTTCAGAATCCACTAACCTAAATACAACTTCATCCCAGCCTATAAACGTCCCGTTGGGCCGTAGTTCCCACGCGGGCGCAGTGCGGATTGGGAACTTCACCATTGAATTTCTTCGCAAGTGTATGCAGGTTTCCTCACCGTAAACCTCATGGTAAATTTGAAATGTAATTTACAACTTACCATTTAATAAATACAACTTATCATTTAATTAATGCCTACATTATTGTCACCCTAAAGTCGGTAAACTATAAGCTGTTTCGTAATAGGCAGTAACTCGAACACATCTTGTGGTCAGGCCATGAGGTCTCCTAGCTACGTACTATCGCCCCAAGCGCCAGATAACCACCTTAAAGGCTCAGTTTGCGTGCAGTGGCTAGACATCTGTCCATAACAATCCAAAGCAATAAACATCAACGGCTGCAAGCAAATTTGTTTTGAAAATGGGTATCTGGCGTCTGGGGCGATGGTACGTTGGAACCTTGTCGCAATTAGCCGCCGCTTTACCTGGAATGAAAGTCACTGTGACAATTTACTGTGAAATGCTCCCACGCTCTTGATGAGCTGGAAATGGCAGGCAACACAACAAGACAAGATGCAGAACATTCTTGAAAAAATGCAGTAAAAATTTCCGGAAGCTTTCTCGAGAATTGAAAGCAAGATTCCATTCAGTGAGTTTCCTGTAAAGAAGAAGAAAAAGAAGTCGTGGTTTGATCTATGACCTCTCAAACAGGAGTTCGTTGGTTCGACCGAACCCGGACTTGCTCTTCTGAGTTTTCTGGAATTTATGTGCAGAGGTACTTGAAATTTGCCATGAGTTTTTCGATGACGGAAAATCTCTTGTACTTCTACTGTTTATCTGTACTTTTACTTTTAAATTTTTTCTCAAACATGCTATGAAATATTGTCATTATGTTCCTTATAATACGCCACGAAGTGTCACGTTGAAGGTGCGGCTAGACGAGAGATCAATAATGGAATTTCATACAACATTGCTGGCCTTGGCCAGCAAAGTGATCGTATATTGTTTCATGTGACTACAGCACCATGACGTTTATATAGGTCTATGGCATTTAGCCATTAAAAAAAAACTATAAGCAATATTTGCGTTTTGGTTCATTATGACATTCTGCCACTACGCTTATTTAAGGTAAGATGATGATGATGATGGTGGTGATGATGGTGGTGATGATGATGATGATGGTGGGTGATGGTGATGACAGTGGTGTGGTGATGATGATGATGATAGTGATGATGATGGTGGTGGGTGATGGTGATGATGGTGATGGTGATGATGATGATAGTGATGGTGATTATGGTGATGGTGGTGTGGTGATGATGATGATGATAGTGATGATGATAGTGCTGGTAATGGTGATGATGATGGTGATGATGATGGCGATGATAATGATGATGGTGGTGGTGATGATGATGGTGATGATGATGATGATGGTGATGATGATGATGGTGATGTGATGGTGATGATGATGATGGTGATGATGATGATGATGGTGATGATGATGATGATGATGGTGATGATGTGATGATGATGATGACGATAATTTTATGATGATGATGATGATGATGGTGGTGATGGTGATGATGATGATGATGGTGATGATGACGACGACGATGACGAAGATAATGATGATGATGATAGTGATGGTGATGATGATGATGATGATGATGCATGTTTGAGAAAAACTCTATACAAGCCTTGGCCACGAACAGGGATTGCCGGCCTCGTATCTCTAGATGGCCTCGTTAACACTCGGCCATCTATAACTACTCGGCCGGCAATCCCCTATTTCGCGGCCGCTGCATTAATGTACTATTATGTGCTTGGTCCTAGAAAGGTGAAATATTGCTTAAAGGTTGTCTTTGTAGGCAAGGAATGAGGACGGATTTATTGAAATTCTCACGGAATAAAACGGAATTGTCTTAACAAATACCGATAATGATAATGGATTAATGGAAGTTACCGTTGCCGGATTTTTGCTTTATTCAATAAAACGGATGAATTTACCAAAAATTTTAATTCTGCGCGAATTCGCGGAAGAAATCTAGTACAATATAAGTACTTTGCTTCCTTTAACGCAGTATTTTACTAGCTCATACTAACTTGCTCTTGCTACTCTTCCCCGAGGCACTAGATGACTGAATAATTTAAGCTCAATATCCTGTGAAACTATTACATAATATCGTTACTTCCAGTTGGGGCACAGGGGGGACTGTAAATACAGTATGGCAACATATTAATGTTATTGTTCTTAGTTCAGCAAGCGGACAGCCTTGTGGTTGGTGCTACTGAGTATGAATGAAGCTAGAAGTCTTCGGATCGAATGCCGATGGAAGCCGCTTGTATGATAGGCATGCCTATTATGATGACCCGAATCAAGGGTGTTTTATGCACGCCTTGGTTTCCCATAATTTAATAAGTCATTGTTTATAACTTTCTATAATTATCATTATCAGAAAGTGATTTATTTCTGAAATAGTATTTTCTTCAGCCGTGGTGGCCTAGTGGTTTGACCTATGGTCTCTCAAGCAGAGGGTCGTGGGCTTGAGTCCGGACTCGCAACTAAGAGTTTTTCGAAATTTATGTGCGACATTACATTTGTAATTTACAATGAGCTTTACGGTTAAGGAAAACATCGTCAGGAAACCTGCATACACCTGAGAAGAAATTCAACGGTGTATGTGAAGTTCCCAATCCGCACTGGGCTCGCGTGGGAACTCCGGCCCAAGCCCTCTCATTCTGAGAGGAGGCCTGTGCCCTGCAGTGGGACGTATATAAGCTGGAATGATGATGATGATGATGATGATGATGATGATGATGATGATGATGATGATTTTCTTCAGGGTTTTTTGAAATGCCATCTTATAGAACGCAGTAGGTGAAGTTAGGTTAGTTTAATAAAAAATCCGAAGAAAATATTGTTTCCAAAATAAATCAATTTATGACTATTGATAGTTATGGAAAGTGGTACATTATAGCTTATTAAATTATGGGAAACCATAGAGTATTTTGTGTATTTATAAGTAGGTTTATCCGTTGCCTAGTTTCCATTGTACAAGCTTTTTTTAGTTTGGAACTAATGCAATCCCATATTTGTGTCCAGTAGAGGACGTCTTTTGGCTGGTATAATAATGATGAAAGTAACTCTATAGATATGTCTGTTAACTCTATGCGCGCTACACAACTGACTTAGATAAAATTTGATGTGGACATACTTTAACCCAGGAAAGGATATAGCATAGTTTTTCATCCAGGAAAATTGTGTAGTAATCGAATTATTTGCTAACGAAGTCTCAGGCAACATCTATTTAATAAAAGCCTTTTAACACAATTCGGCTCCGGCAGCGTACTTCTAAGCCCTTGTACTATGCTGGCCGAAATGATCGTAGTCACGAATAAGTGTCACTGTCATAGGAATACAAATTCTTTAAACACGTATGCGTGTCATTCTGTCATTGGTATAGGAGTAAGAATTTATTGATCACAGACGTTGTGTCACTGGCACTGAATGTGTTAAAGTGCAGCGTTGTTCGGTGAAAGCCATGCCAACTTATGCGTTGCTCGCAGTAAAAATTGTATGATTACTGCTTCTATTCTGTATACTTTGGGCTCTGGAACTAGTGCGGTATTGACTTTCGCGCGAACAAGCATTATGCGAATAATCAATATTGAAGTTATAGTTCTGAACAGGACTCTGTGTAATTATGGGTCGTGTATTACAGCTCGTTTGAAATTAAACTTATTTCCTTACAGAACATGTATCTATAACAGTTCGCTGCACTTGTAAAATAACGCACTAAGTATTTCAGGTTCACTAACTAAATTGACTAATAACAGAATGGCCCCCACGCGATGGTAAAAGGAAAAAAGGCAGACAGGCAAATAGATTGATAGATGACATCAAGAAAGTTGGAGACGTTACTTGGATGAGGAAAGCTAGAGACAGAAAAGAGTGAAAGCAGCTGAAAGAGGCCTATGTCTCACAGGGCACGCTGATCACTAAACCCGGAAACCAGATGTGTTAGTTTATAAGCAACTATTTTTGTATTTCTTTTTATTCATTACTTTTAAGCAATAAAGGCTTAATAAATGTCTATTTAAAAAAAATATTAGCAAGTGATCGTTTTACAAGAATCGATTCTTCAAAGTTTAATCATTGTTGTACAATTATTAAGCCTTAATAACTAATTTACAAAAACTAACTTACAAAAACTCTCTTGACAAATAGTCAAAATTGCTTAAAACTAATTTACAAAAACTCTCTTGACAAATAGTCGAAATAGCAATCACTATATATTAAAACTACCTGCTGCCCGCGACTCCGTCTGCAAAGAATTCGTTTATCGCTATCCCGCGGGAACTAAGCAATTTTCCGAGATAAAAAATATCCTATATGTTAATGTTGTTATATACTATCTGTATGCCAAATTTCAGTGGAATCCGTCAAACCGTTTCAGCGTGAAAGAGTATCAAACATCCATACAAACTTTCGCGTTTATAAAATAAGTAAGATAAAGAATTCAATATTAAAGTGTAAATGTGTTTATATTTTTCAGTTCACCCAGTACCTACCTAATCATAAAGTTCCCGAATTCACAAAATTATCAGGCTCCTAAGGCCTCGGAAAATTATCTTGCCAACAATTTTAGGATCGCCACTGGACGTAAAACTCACCTATGCGATATCTGCCATAACACTAACCGTCCTTTGCCCTAACAGCGGGTTATTACAGTAAAATACGATTCGGGTTATTCGATTACACTTGCCCCGGGCAGTAATTTCCATTTGCGTCCCGTATCGAGGGCTCCAATTAAGGTGATCCCGGTAGAGAACGGAGGGCGACCAGGTTTGAGGTAAATGAAGGATAGTCCACTTTTCTGTTGTATTTTTTTTTTTGGTGATTCTTCGACCGACTTTTGAAGAAGTAATAACCGCTGAGAATACCTCGGAGAACATAACATTTACCCTGATAATTATTTAAAGTCATGAATAATTTACATGAATGCCGAAAACAATACATTCCTTTTCTTTGGTCAGTTGTGTATTAAAAAGTATGTAACGTGCTTACGTTACACGAGCGCGAGCGTCGCTTGACGGTAATTTATATGACTCGCCCTCAATTATTTATTTCAAAGTAAGCTAAGCTCGTATATTTTAACATCTTAATTAATTCTAATCTACGCAGTATTTTCTGGACAATCGACTACAAAGAGACTGATACGGCCAAAGTTAAAAATATAATAATATGTGTAAATAAATAAAAATAAAAAATATCATGGGACAATTCACACCAATTGACCTAGTCCCAAAGTAAGCTTAGCAAAGCTTGTGTTATGGGTACTAAGCAACGGATAAACATACTTATATAGATAAATAAATACTTAAATACATAGAAAACATCCATAACTGAGGAACAAATATTCGTGCTCATCACACAAATAAATGCCCTTACCGGGATTTGAACCCAGGACCTCTTGCTTCGTAGGCAGGGTCACTACCAACTAGGCTAAAGCGGTCGTCGTGTACCTACACTACTTTTAGCTGTATTGAGCTGACCGTACTATTTTATGTTTATTTTGTAACTAACTTTTGGCCGTAGCTCTTCTTGCGTTTCCGTTGAAATATTTTTGTCCAGCGTTGTAAAGAACACTTCAATGTCGATTGTCATTAAAAAAAATATATATATTAAATATTAGGGGACAATCTAACACAAATCGACCTAGTCCCAAACTAAGCAAAGCTTGTACTATGGGTACTAGACGACATACTTATATACAGGGTTATTTGTAATTCACTGACATCCCCTTAACCCTGAATTCCTATCATTTAAACAAATGTTTTTTGTTTTACGACTTTTTAAAATGGAGCACATTTTTTCCATACAAATAAATAATAATAAATAAATACATCTAACACAACATCGTACTCTATGAGTTTTATGCGCCGCGGTCGTGGCGGGCAATGAATGAATGACTTGCACAGCACAGAGTATCGTAAAAGTAAGAGTGAGTCTCATATTTTCAAAACGTTATTATACCAAAAATATTAAGTTATGACAAAAGCCGTAAAACAAAAAACATTTGTTTAAGTGGTAGGAGTTTAGGGTTAAAAGGATGCTAATGAATTACAAATAACCCTGTAGATAAATAAATACTTAAATACATAGAAAACATCCATAACTCAGGAACAAATATTCGTGCTCATCACACAAATAAATGCCCTTACCGGGATTCGAACCCAGGACCTCTTGCTTCGTAGGCAGGGTCACTACCAACTAGGCTAAGGCGGTCATTAAATTGGTTGCCTATATATATACCTCTATGTTTTTGTATATAATATCTCGTGTCACTTTCGAGTGCCTATAGATAGGTGGCTATCATTTACCGTTCGACCAACTGGCTCGTGTACCTTCCTCACTGAGTAAAAAAAAAGTAAAATTCTTTGTCCATCAAAATACCGAAGCCTGGTATTTCTAGTTGATGCGGCGGGTCGCATTGAGCGCACCCGCGGTTACACTCGCCCAATTACTCGGACTGTCCGAACACCGACAGTGTGGTCACCCAGCGCGGACTCGTTTTAAAACTATGATATGGACACCCTTGTGCCTTTATGGAGTATTAGAAAGGTAATTTAAATAAATGTCTTAGGCCATTTTTAACACCAATTGACCTACTTAGGTATACTTAATTGAGGAACAGTCTAAACTTATGACAGCCTATGATCACATAATGGTTAAGGGTTAAGGTTGCGGGATTACATTTTGTCTGTCTTTCTGGCTCTCTGCTTCTGTCTGTCTGTCCGCGCTTAGCACAGCGGCTAGGTATTAGTGCTAGAAAGCTGTAATTTTGCATGGATATATATGTAACATTGACCCCGAGAAAGTGATGAAATAAAATGTAAAAAAATATTTTTTTAAGGTACAATTTTTTTATACACGTAAAGTGGGATGATTTTTTTTCTCGTCTTACTTTATAGTGTGGGGTATCGTTTGATAGGTCTTTTAAAATCATTACGGGGTTTTGAAGACGATTTTTCGATACAGTGATTCGTTTGCGAAATATTCAACTTTAAAGTGATTTTTTTTGTTATAGTCGTGTCCCCCCCCCCCTGTAAAAGCTAAACTGTGGGTATAAACATTTTGAAAAAATCAGGATGGGAGGAAATATCTCAAGTTAACAAGGAAAACTATAACGGCTAAGTTTGCTTTTTCTGTAAGTATATTTATTTTTTATGTGCAATCAAGAGTACATAGTTATCTCTTAAAGCCGCTGTATACAATACTTATTATCTTAAGTTACCTATCTTTACCACCAAAGACCAACCAATGCCGTTGTCGAATTCCAAATACAGCTGAACCTATAAATTATACGTCCAAATCTAAATTTAGGGCTGACACGCCATCTTAATTACAGAGCGATGTAGCCAGAATTTACAACCCTAGCATCCAGCGTAGCCAAGGCATCAGCAACTCTACTAGCTACTAAATACAGGCGGTTATTGAATAGTTGGATAGTTCTAGGATACCAAGCATAGGTTTCAGTGGCTGTGGTAGCGGGAAATGCTGAAAGCGCTGAAATGTGTGAAATTTTCAACACTGGCTTGCGATTTTGCGATGGAATGAGACTTAGGTATGCAGTTTCCGTAGTTGGGAATTAATTGTACTTTGAGCCGTCGAATAGTAAGAAATTTTACTAGTATTGAAATAGTCGGTAAAACATGATACGTGAAGACAACAATTTAGGACTTTAGGAGTCGAAATGGTTAGTTTCCAGTCTACGAATGTCATTAAAGCACATTGTAAGATCGTTAGGAAGTCTGCTATAAGCAACAGGGATAGTTTTTTTTTTAATTGACGGTCGTTTTTCCGACCCTTGCTAATATTAAAAATGTGAAAGTTTGTGTGTTTTCTTTTAGGTTAAAGCGGTGGACGGACTGAGATGGTTTTTTATGCGAAATATAGGCTTATGTTTGACCACAATCACGCCTGGTGGAAAGCGAAGATGAGGTCTACGATGGAGCGCGTGTACCTTGCGTGTTTGTAGAAAGCTGGATCTTGGACAAAAGAAACAGACTACCTACATACTATTTAATACGGTAACATGAAAATACAAAGATATAAATGGTATTGACATTTTGTACAAGTTTTTTGGAAACAAGGACAATGGAAAATTTGGAAATTGGAATTTAGAATATTGTGTAATTGAAATAGAAACACATTGAGATCTCGGAATTTCAATTCAAATGGCAGATCCAAAAGGTTCGGGCGAGCAAAGCCGCGGATAAAAGCTAGTTCAGTATACGTAAAATGTAATCAATTTGTTTTAGTATCGCTATATATAATATTTATTTACTACGAATGTTCATGGCTGGTGGTGCTCACTTATTACTTGATCTAAAGGTGTACCACACCAATCGATCGATCGTATCGATCGTCGATCGATGGTAGAATGGATTTTTTCGACGTCCAACAGTAGCATCGAGCGGCTGTCGATCAATCGTTTATCAACCGGAATCCGTCGCTCAGCCAAACCTACCACACCAATCAATCGACGTCCAACAGCATCAAGCGGCTGTCGATCAATCGTTTATCAACCAGTATCCGTCGATCAGCCAAACCTACTGCACCAATCGATCGATAGCATCGATCTATGATCGATCGATTGGTGTGATAACATTGCTCATTTTCCACCACAGTTTGCCATCGTGTCATAAAAAAAAACTTTGCGACTCTTTTAATGGAGCCCATCACTAAGGCTGCAGCCATTTCGTCTGATTTAATTCCACTCCGAGCTAATAGCTCTGAACCTAGGCTGGCAATTCCAGTAAGACGCAGCCCGCAATTTGGGTGTTACAATATTTCAGTACCCATTTAACTTTAACTAGTCAATTTACTAGTCGAAGGCTTGTATCTTACAGTCTTTGTGTTATCACCAGAGCTCGGAAAGGGTGAGTCATTCTTATGTCATACGTCTTTTGGCTAAAATGATGATGGTGAAATTGATGAACAACAACTGCGGATTGTAGGTACAAGATCAATCAATAAAGACATACAATAAAAATCATTGTACTGTGTAAAAGAATATGATATTATCCTTATTTAAATTTGACATCTGAATCAGAATGTATTTTTATTCTTTTTGTTTTTAATGTTATTATTTATTAGTTATTTGGTCTTATGACATCTTCACATTATGTGAATTAATATTATTCACTTACAACCTACACTCCTTACTATCAATACAAGCCGAAAAATGTACTGGAAAGTAACACAGCCAAACTCTACTGGGACCGCGACATAATAACCGACCGTACCATCCTCAGCAATAGACCTGACATCACACTTATCGAAAAATCTAGTAAAACTACTTACCTTATAGACATCGCTGTTCCTAACACACACAACCTGAAAAATAAACACACAGAAAAAATACAAAAATACATACCTCTAGCAGACGAAATAAAACAGATGTGGCATCAAGACGTCGTCAAAAGAAAAAAAAAAAAAAAAAAAATATTAGGGGCAATCTTACACAAATCGACCTAGTCCCAAACTAAGCAAAGCTTGTACTATGGGTACCTAGACGACGATAAACATACTTATATTATTATAGATAAATAAATACTTAAATACATAGAAAACATCCATAACTCAGGAACAAATATTCGTGCTCATCACACAAATAAATGCCCTTACCGGGATTTGAACCCAGGACCTCTTGCTTCCTAGGCAGGGTCACTACCAACTAGGCTAAAGCGGTCGTTAATCATTATCTCCTCAACAGGCATTATTCCAAAAACCCTTAAAACAGCACTTAAAATATTAGACCTCCACGAAAACACCTATATACCCTTACAGAAATCAATAGTTTTAGATACTTGCTCTACTTATAGTACGCAGATTTCTAAATCCAATTTCTCTACCACTGCAGAGCAATCAAGAAGACAATCACACAAACACAATAATTCGACATAACACCCACACTAACACAGACACTACACAAACATAACACACACAATGGTCACATGATACTTGGCTTGTGCCCGTATCATGAACCAAAAAAAAAACCGACTTTATGTCGAGATTAAAATTACTTGAGAATAATAATAATAATAATAAAAAAAACAATAAAGACTAACATACAAATATGCAAAAATATTTTTTAAAGTTACGAAACTTATAACTCCCATCTCAGTCTTAACTAAACACTAGGTACATAGAACAAGTCAGGACTCAGAGGGATAAAGAGTTATATTATCAGCGACTAACTTAGGCTACTTTGTATCCCGGGAAAGTAAGGAAATTCCGTCGGACGCAAAGTTACGAGCAACAAAAAGTTAATAATTTAATAGTTTAACCCCCCGTTTCACCATCCATTGATCAAATTTATTTGACGGATAAATGTGATGCCGCCTCTGTTTGTTTTGTTCGAATAGACGGAGACGGCATCACACTTATCCGTCAGTCAAAATTAATCAATGGGCGGTGAAACAGCCCCTTAATGTACCAGAGTAACAATATTACAGAGCTTGTGTAACTTCAACTAGTCAATATACTCGCTGTATTGTCGCTGTACGCCGTATTGTCTAACGCACGGGCGCTTGCTATTGCATTCACTGTTTCTGTCTGTCAAATGATACAAGATGGTGACAGAAAGAGATGGGGAAAGCGAAGGCAAGCGATAAGCGATAGACAATACGGCGTCCGGTTAATGTTACTGGCGTCTATTATCGCTTAACTACTTGTGACATGGATCTTTTTAAGGTTCCGTACCCAAAGTGTAAAAACGGGACCTTATTACTGAGACTCCACTGTCCGTCCGTCTGTCTGTCTGTATATCTGTCACCAGGCCGTATCTCATGAACAGTGAAAGCTAGACAGTTGAAATTTTCACAGATGATGTATTTCGGTTGCAGCTATAACAACAAATAAAAAAATAAAAAAAATTTTTTGGGGCTCCCATACAATAAACGTGATTTTTGTGCTCGTTTTTGCTCAATATTGATAACAGCAACAGGTAAACGCTTGAAATATTCACAGGATATTTAGTTATATATTCAAAATTAAAATAAACCAAATATTTACATGGGGCTCCGTTTTTATAGATAGTAGTACGGAACCCTTCGTGCGCGAGTCCAACTCGCACATGGCCGGTTTTTCTTATGTTTTCAGTGTGCCAGGTTTTCGTATTCAAGTGGCAAGCGAAATCCCAGAATCGATTAGGCAAGAAACTTGTTACGAAATATTCAAAAATAAATAACAACATTCTTAATCGAAAAAAGTTTTTTTTTTTTGAAGAGGACTTCCTAAATTATGAAAATAGACTATAATATTGAAGTCGGTTAAAAAATTGTACTGTGGTCTTTTGACTTCAACCTTAAACCAATTACAAATTCTAACCGGAATAGAGAAATTCGCCCGGTTGAAATAAAGGGAGCTCCACAAACCGGGCAGAGAACGATTACGTTTATATATGCAACGTCCATCCGGCGGACTTAGCGGATAATCCGGATATAAGCTCCGTTTAACATCTGTGCGGGCAAAGTATCCACAATCTGGGGCGGGCAGAAGTTCAACCACCGAATCGACTAATAATTGAAATATTAATAATAAATCATGGGACGATTGACACCAAAATTGATCTAGTCACCGATCTAGTCCCAAACTAAGCAAAGCTTGTAGGGTCGACGTCATAAATAAGTGATCCCTTTCGTACCTTGTCACTTCAACGTCATGTTTGAAAAGCCATACGAAATTATGTAACGACTGAAAGCGACAAGGTGCAAAAGTGATCACTTATTTATGACTGACTGTACTATGGGTACTAGACAACGGATAAACATACTTATATAGATAAATACATGCTCAAACACATTAAACATCGAAGACTTGAGCACAAACATTCATATTTTTTACACAAAGGGGTTGGAACCCGGGACGTCAAGCTCCGTAGCCTAGGCTATCCGGTGTCGGGTCCGTCGTGGTAATAATGCAAAAGTTTGAGTGTGTGTGGATTTTGATTATACAAAATAAAGAAAATATAAAGTTAAAATATACCTACACCGTGGGTACGCAAATGCACCAGTCATAAGACACTTCTGAGCCCTTAAAAGTAAAAAAACGTTTTATGAACCTGGGGTCGAACGGGCAATTTTAATTTTCCTTTTTTTTCAAACAAAAAAATATTAGTATTTTATTACGTATGCCTAAATTGAAGAAACAATTTTGACTTTTGACTTTTTTGATATTGAATTAAGTACCTAGTCTACTGCATTTCTATTTAACCTGTGACTTCCCGACGTCTGCTAATAACACTACGCCCATAAATCGGACTGGGTAAAGTTTGCCCGCTATTTATAGCAAAACAGCATTTTAATTAAATTTATAACTGGGATTAATAAGAATTGTTAGGCTAAGTACAACAGACGGTATATCTAAAGAATTTGACAGTTGGGACAATTGGCTAAGTAAAGTTTTTTGAAGAGGTGCTAATTATATTTTTCTTCGGCAGTCGGCGTTCTGGAGATTGAGAAACTGCAGCTGTTTTATTTTTATCTCCTATTGTTTACTGGAAATATTTTTTTGAGTGTTTGAGATGACATTTGTGAGATTTTATGGTTGACAAGCCGTTCGTGCTCAGAACTTAGTAGAAACAGAAAAAAAAACTGAAGTGAACTGTCACTGCTGTCAATGTCAAATCGTTTGCGTTTCGTTTGCTTTGCGTTTTGGTGTGCTTTTTTTACTATTTTTATCGACCTCTGCATAAAATCCGGACTTTCAATTTTACCGCATTTCTCCACAACTTATGCACAATAATTGGATCACGATTGAATACTTTCGATCACTATTTTGGAACTGCTTCTTGGACAACGCAAAGCAAACGAAACGCAAACGGTTAGATTTCATTTGACATTGACAGAAGCGACAGTTGATTTCGTTTTTTTTTCTATTTCTTCTTAGTACTGAGCACGAACCGCTTGTCAGCCATAAAATCTCACAAATGTCATCTCGAACACTTAAAAAAATATTTCCGATAAATAAAAGGAGATAAAAATAAAACAGCTGCAGTTTCTTGGTGTTGAAGTCGACCACTGTCGAAAAAAAATATAATTAGCATCTCTTCAAAAAACTTTACTTAGCCAATTCTTATTTTGTTCTTATTCATAAGTTTTTTTTTTCGGGACTTTATAGTGAACTATTTAATTGCTGTATTTACTCTGCCATGCGATTGATATGTTACAAATTTATATAGTGTAACCTTTTCGAAGTGAAACTTCTAATGCGACTTCCAACAAGCGTTGCCTTGAATGCGTCGCGTTAAATACGCAACGCAACGCAAGTTGACGTTTACGAGACGTTCGCCTTGTATATATACTAACGGATGTTAAAAACTTCGTCAGTGTGATCCAGAACAGTTGCGTGGTTTAGTGTGAAAACTTGTAAAAATCAAAACTATTTTAATGGTAGATCGTAGAATATAGTATATTTCATTACGAGTGCGGAAAGCCTGTCATTGCAAAGAGTTCCGACAAATGTCTACCCGAGCCGAGGCGCAGCCGAAGGTGAGGGTTGACAGTCGGAACAAGTTGCAATGACGGTTCCGCACGTGTACTGAACAACTATTTTTAATACAGTTGCGAAAAATGTAGCAATTTAATAAAATAATAAAAACACAATAAACTCAACTAACCAATCATTTATTTCTTATAAAAGTTATAATTCACATATATAACATATAATCTTTTAAAGTAATATTGGCTAACTCCTCTGTGCGGCAAGCTCCAACATCGCCAAAAATCAGCGCAACCTATAAAAAAAGGGATTTAATTAATATTTTTTTAAATATTATATTGACTGTATTTTGCGATTTCGTAAACTGAATACTAAAGAAAAATATAAGTATTTATTAATAAATTACCTTTGTGGCTAAATAAGGATCATCGGGAGCTTCGTTCAATAACCTTTCCACTTCATTCGATATTAATATTTTCGACTTTTTAGTTGTAAAACCGTCTGATTGTCGTTTTAAGCAAAACATTTAGTTTTGGGTATTCACTTATATCCACGTTGTTCCTTATTTTCAGTATACTTTTTACCATCGAAAACCTCGACCAGAAAGCAGCAGCAGAAGGCGCAGAAGGTTTTAATTTTGCTGAGAGTTCGGAGAAGTATGCCAACATAACATTTTCTGAAAAACTATTTGCTTTTTTTCTCTTCTCTCCACGCAATAAATTCGTCGTATGTAGATATGTAGCGACTTTTTGACTTTTCCGGTAAAATGTTCTCCGAAGCATTTTGTGCAATTATACTGAGTTCCAGTGGTGTTAATTCAAATAAAATATCGTCGAAATTACTCATTTTGTGCAACAAACAACTAAACTCGCAAAGAACATTTTAGGAAAATGGCGCCAACCGTAAAAGAATATAAGCAGAGATTTTTTTGTTTTCTTCACCCATTCTGGGTAGGCAAAGGGAACTATGCCCATACAGCCAAGTCTTCAGTAGAATTTTTTTATTGATATGAAATGAAAATGAAATTTAATGAGAAGAAATTAAATGAAACCTAACTAACTCATTGAATAAAATCATTAATTCTGATATTGAAACAAATTAGAAGCTTCTTTTTAGAAATATTTGCATGAATCGTAAAAACTTCGATGAATATTTTTTAGTAAAAACTTCGTGGTTGGTTTTTTCTTTTTAATAGACAATATTTTGACAGTTGGGAAAGAGAACGCACGAGTTCGGAAAAGGTGAAGAAAAAGCTCGAGTATGTAATAGCCCACATCCCGAACGCTATACGTCCCTGCAATATGCCACTTTTTGAGCAACTGTATTAAAAAAGTATTTTTCACCTCACTAGCTCGGAAAGCCCTTTTTGTTTGTTTGACATCTATTGAGAAAATCGCTTTTTATCCACAAGTGAAGAAAGAGTTTTGACATTTGAAGGCAGCTTAAGTGATATTTGACAGCTAACAAAACGTAAAACGTTAAAAGTGCTGAATTTTTAACATCACAATTAATGAATTGCATCGAGTAAAAAACACTAAATACAGTCTTACAACTTTATTTTAATTCATAAATATCAGCATTCAACATTAACCTTCATTCTTGTTGTAAAAACGGATAAAATGTTCTGACAGTCCAAGTAAGTCGATGTGCGATCAAAACGCATCCGAAATAATAAAAAAAAACTTAAGTCAAAACGGTATACAATTTAACAGTAATACAGTTTGCTCGTATCTCAAAATCGATAATCTGGCTAATTGAACTTTACTCGATGTGCAATAAAGTTCAGTGTGGTTTATTCATTGATTGGAAATACGAGTTTTTTCAAAGTAGCGACGATATGTCGGTATTGGAATAGTTCCATAAATACTGGATTTGCTTAGGCTATTTTGCATTATTTTTGATTTTACCAATATTTCTATAAGTACTTCAAAATTATTGTATTGACAAAGAGGTAAATAAATAATAATTGATAGTACAAACCCTTTTTCTTATTTTCCTCGCTGTAGTGAGGTGAAAAGTTTTGTGTTATACACGGGTGAAAAGTTATTTTACGTCTCGTGTGTTGAAGCACTCGCTATCGAAAGAATTCTATTTTTGAACCACTCGCTTCGCTCGTGGTCAATCATACAATCCTTTCGATAGCTCGTGTTTCAAAATGAACACTCGCAGTTAAAATACAACTTTCCCCCCTTGTATAACAAATAACTATTAAACATATTTAGTAAAAAAAAGTATTGAATATCTTTGAGAATTACGAAAAAACAAGAAAAATTATTGAAAATAACGTGCGCACGAGGAGCAACGCCATCTAGCGACGAGTTATGTAACTTGTTTCGCTAGCGCTGTAGTTGGTTGCTTGCTAGCCGCAAATGTATGAGACTTTATAAAAGCGCCATCTAGTGAGTAATTTAAACACATAGATGCATAAGTAAATCTATTTATTATGAAGTTTCACTTCTTCCGCGTGGAGGGATTCCACGCACCATCTTTTTATTGGTATTGTGTCTCGTTGTTGGTCTGGTTGGTTTTTCTGTCATCTTTAATTTGAATCGGGACATGGAAAAAAGAACAATGTTAGTCAGATTGACAGAGATGTTTGGGCCGTGCAGGTCGATTCACAAGAGTTGGCACCACAGAAATAATAATAAAGAGGATAGAAGTGCCTTAGACGCGTGACCTTGGCGCCGCGCTTGTGACTAGTAGGTCACAAGCGCGCGACTTGTTGCTCAGTGCTATTTGAAACGTGGGTATGACAACAAGTGCTATAAAATGGTGTTTTGCAGCATTAGCAATTGCGGAAACTCGTCCGCACTGTGTAATTACACTAATAAGGGGATTACATTTCATTGGTATGTATTAATTTAATGTAATAATGCGGTTTATATCAAAATACAACTTGAGAAAATATTTCATTATGAAATATTGGTTTACACGTTATTAACACGAAACTTCATATACCATTGCTACTCATGCCCATAAAAACGCAGATCGTTTTGAATTATACGCAGCAATGTAAAGTAATTTTTGATAACCCTTCCGTCTTGCACAAAAGTTAGTGATACGGACAAAAAAACAGGTTACGACTAGTACAGACATAATGCCGACGCGGCCAATAAATGGCGCTGTTGTGTAAATGTGGGTATGACTTACGTTGAGTGTTATTCAATGCTATCTCTAAGGTGTAAGGTTCGTAATTGTTTGTAAGCAAAAATATTAGTAATTGTGTGCGTGATTGCGTAGTACGGTTCCGGTCTTTTGCATGTGTGCATTAACACAGTAAGTAGAGGGGATGAAGCAGCGACACGAGTTCCGGAAGAAAATAGGAACTAAGGCATTTCTATCCTCTTTATTATTATTTCTGTGGTCAAGCGCGGATCCAGCCCTCAAAAAAGGTTGTGGTCACAGCTACTACAAAATCGGCTAAGTACGAGTCGTAGCATAAAGATGCTCATTAACAATCGTGCAAGTCGTTTATGAACTTTGGAATTAGATTATTTCCTTTTTTCTAAGCATCAGGACTTTGGCCTTAGGAATGGAAATAAACTTAGGAGGAAGTCGGACCTGATTTTTTTTTAAATATAGTCAGTTTCGATCCAAACCTATTTCAATCAATAACTTATATTTTTTTCTTTTTTTCTAGTAGCCAGTAAGCCAATATAGGGACACTAGACTGGGTAAATAGGTACCTAGTTGGTTACTAAGTTCTGTTACTCGATTTGCAAAGCCTTTTCTTGCGTTAAAACAAATGCTACCGAAAAAATAAAAAAATTACGTAATATGGCGGGTTGTTAGTTATAATTTTATAGCACACACAACACTTATCTCGTCGTATTTATAATGGACTGGGGTCTAAAAAAAAATCGTGTCCCTGAAATTGCGTTGCACAAATGCGGGCATCCGCCAAACGTGATTTTGAAGTTGCTTCAAAATCTGAAAATCAACAAATAATTCGTTTATCGTACCATTAATAGGTACAATAGTACCCTGAGCTTTGATGATCGCAAGAGGTTTGGAAGACCACGCACCGTTTGGACCCCAGCTCTAATAAAGGCAGTGAAGGCGAGAATCGCAAAAAACCCCGTCCGGAAGCAAAAGTTGTTGGCAATTTAGATGTCTGTGAAGAGAAGCTCCCTTAAAAAAGTTATCAATCAAGACCTTAGACTACACGCTTATCGTAGACGGAAAGGTCATTTGCTTAATGGACGATTGAAGACTATGAGGCTGAATAGAAGTCGCGTGCTACTGAAGCGGTACGCACAAAATGGCCACCGAAATATATTATTTACAGACGCAAAAATTTTTACCATTGAAGAATGTTGTAACCGCCAGAATGACAGAGTGTATGCAGAAAACAGTCCAGAAGCGAGTGTAGCTGCTCCGAGAGTGTAACGAGGCCATCATCCCTCTCAAGTCATGATTTAGTTAGGTGTGTCATACTCAGGGTTAAGACAGGTCCATTTCTGTGAAAAAGGTGTCAAAACTGGGGCTAAAGTTTACCAGGAAACCGTTCTGGAACCAGTAGTGAAGCCTTGAAGCCACTCTCTATTTCAAAACCAGCCCTGGGTCTTTCAACAAGACTCAGCCCCTCCACATAAAGCAAAAACAACTCAAGCCTGGTTTCGAAGCAACAAAATTGACTTCATTGCCCACGAAGACTGGTCCACCTCCAGCCCAGACCTCAACCCCCTGGATTATGTTATATGGCAGGTTATTGAGGAGAAAGCCTGTGCTAAACCCCACACAAATCTTGACTCCCTCAAGCGAGCCATAGTCAAGACAGTGACGGAATCAGATATGAGAACCGTGCGTGTCGCTATTGATGACTGGCCTCGTCGTCTGAAGGCCTGTGTTCAGGCCCAAGGAGGCCGTTTTGAATGAAATTGACAAATGTAAATCCTGATTGTGTGTACTTCATTTTAATATATAATTTATTTAACTTTCGTTAGTATATTTTATGTAGAGAAGGATTATTACAGTAACAGAACTTAGTAACCAACTAGGTATCTTGACGTTGTATCAGGAGTAATATAAGTGATATCAGCAAGTGAGATCCACCAGGCGAGATTTTGATTATTTTGACATTTTCTAAGAATATCAAATTAAATTAAATGCTGGGTACATTTTACATTAAACAACTTTATTTAGGTACTTACTTAAATTACAAATTCAAGCTTACGTTTCTTTTTTGCGAAAACGTTGATAATGTCATCGATATCCAGGTTCACATCTTTGTGTATATTTAGGAGAGCTAGCCCGGATAATCTTTCCTGTGCCATTGAGGCACGCAACCAAGATTTTATTCTGCGAAGAGTAGAAAAAGATCTCTCTGCGGTAGCTACGCTGACCGGAAGAGTTGCCAGTATTTGTAAGAAAATTTTTATGTTAGGGTACAAATCTTGGTCGCATGCTTCAATGAGATGAGCTACCGAGTCTGGTATGACCGAATTGTTCTTATATTCTCTTTTCCATTTGGTCATCCAGCTTTGCTGCGTTCCGAATCACGCACGTTTCATGATTCAGTGTGTTTTTAAAATTTTATTAATGCATATCGTTTATTATCATCAGCCTATCGATCTCAATAGACCGTAAAAGTGTGACGTCACAAGTCTATTAAGGTTGTGGGCATGCCCATCGTGCCCACAACGGTGGATCCGCCCTTGTCTGTGGTTGGCACGAATGGATTGAATGAGTGAATGAAAGTATATATATGTTACCTATTTGAATACACTTCACACAAATATGAAAATGTCAAGCATCAGTCATTTTCCTACAAAAATGTCAAAGTGACATTGCTTTCGTTTAATCCATTCGTGCCAGCTTTTGTGACTCGACCTGTAAATACGTGCATGATGGTGAAAATCTGGATGTCTCCTGAATAAAAAATATTGTTTCGTTTTGATCTTGAAGAAAACCTTATTACTACGTGATTTGTATGTATGTATGCATGTAAACTCTTTATTGTACAAAAATAAGGAAAAAAAAGGAAAACACTATTGACAACCGTTGAAATGCACGTACAAAGGCGAACTTATCCCTTTAAGGGATCTCTACCAGTCAACCTATTTGCAATTCCTTATTTTTCTTTCTTAAGCTATAAAATTTGGGTGACTTCTTTTGTTTTTTTTTATTGTGTCATTTTGGTCTTGAAAAATATACAAATTACTACGTGATTTGTAGTGCTATTCCTTAATTAGGGTTCCGTACCCAAAGGGTAAAAACGGGACCCTATTACTGAGGCTCCGCTGTCCGTCCGTCTGTCCGTCTGTCCATCTGTCCGTATGTCCGTCCATCCGTCCGTCCGTCCGTACCGTCTGTCCGTCTGTCACCAGGCTGTATCTCATGAACCGTGATAGCTAGACAGTTGAAATTTTCACAGATGATGTACCGAAAAAAATACAATGCAATGACTCTTTATTGTACACCACAAAGAAAACAATACAGAAAAACAAGTACATGGGAAAAATATACAAGGTAAGCAACAGGCAAAATATTAGCGGTTAGGTAAAATATTAGTGCAACTTAAACAATTTTTATTACTAGTGTTAGTGCGAGTTAAGGTTCACAAAGAATGCGTATGAATAATCTAAAGATTACGTCAGTTGATACTGAAAAGTAATTAAAGCGGGAGTTAGTAAAGTAGTTAGAAAAGTAATTAAAGGCCGGCAACGCACTTGTGACTCTTTTGGTGTCGCAGGTGTCCATGGGCGACGGTAATCGTTTACCATCAGGCGATCCGTCTGCTCGTTTGCCCCCTATATCATAAAAAAAAAAAAAAAAAAAAAAAAGTTACTTCTTATCTCTCTAAGTTCAACACTAAGATGAACCGAGGGGAAGTACTTTACACATGCGCTAAATAAATACCTAGGTATTTATGAGTACAGTCATACGTAGATAATGGAAGGAATCCCCTTTGGTCTCCTCACTTTGCATATAAATACGGGTTCGGTTCATGACATTATCACTCCGCCATTTGAGTTTTATAGAGAATCATCTTCTGACGAGAAGAAATACCTTGGTAAGTAAATAAATAAAACAAACAAATAAATAAATATCACGGGTCAATTTACACCAACTGACAACATTTCATATTTCTAAGACTAGGTATAATTTGATACGCTCTCTGTATACTGTTTGGAAAGAGAAAGACGCTGATAGTTTTAAATTTTCACTAGGATTATTAATTAATTTATTACAATTTTTTAAAGATGTGCTTATTCTAAAAGAGCGTAACGATAGAATAGATACATTACTTTTGTCTAGTCTCTATTAAAAAAAAGTGATGACGTAAATTTGACATTAAGGTTGTTATCAAATTTAAAATTATGACAGCTCTTTTTTCTAGTGAAAAGGGTAAAGGAAACATATCTATTCTGTGGAGGTACAGGTAAGTACACATATGTTTTGTAAATTTGTTGTATTTTTTTAAATATGATGAAATAAATTATAATAAATATTTTTCCGTGTTCAGGAGGCGAAACTCTTTCGATTCCTGTAGTAATTTTCAGGTGTTAAAAAAATGAAATGTTGTCAATTGAACTAGTCCCAAAGTAAGCTAAGCAAAGCTTGTGTTATGGTTACTAGGCAACGGATAAACATACTTACATAGATAGATACATACTTAAATGCATATTAAACACCCAAGACCCGAGAACAAACATTCGTATTTTTCATACAAATATCTGTCCCGACACGAGAATCGAACCCGGGACCTCAAGCTTCGTAGTAAGGTTCTAATTCTATTAAGTGACAATAAGACACTTTTTAATAGCTTTTATTTAACTTGAATTAAATTTAATTGTCTTCGTGTGTGTCTTGGTAGGCTAGTGGTTTAACCAATGTCCTCTTAGAGCTGAAGGTCGTGGGTTTGAGCCCGGGCTTGCGCATCTAAGTTTTTAGGAATTTATGTGCGAAGAATTTATCATAAACTTGACGGTTAAGGGACCCTAACACACTTGCCAATTTAAGTAATTCAATGGTGCGTGTGAAGTTTCCAATCTGCAATGGACCCGATTGGGAATTACAGCCCAAGCCCTGTCATTTGAGAGGAGGCCTCTGCCTAGCAGCGGGATGTATGTAAGCTGAGATGATGATGATTATTTTCCTCTAATTTTCTCATTTTTAAAAATACTTTTCCATATTTCAGATCAAAATGAAGTTTCTGTACGTTTTCGCTGCTCTACTCGTTGCCGCTGCCGCGCAGGAGTACTACGAAAACTACGAACCTCAAGCGTTCGTAGATAACAGGTAAATGAAGTTTAAAATGGTCCTCCAAAGATGGCGCTGTAATCAAGTTCTGGAAATACAATTTTTTGTTTGTTATAGTGACTATCAATACAGATTGGATCAGTTGCGCAAGCAACGGGATAGAAAACGTCCGCGCCGTGATGTCACTGGCTCTATCCCGCTCGGCCAGGATGGGAAACTCATCGGGACACTGGGAAGCACCGCTAGAGGAGGATTATTTGTAAGTAAGCTTGTCTTAACCTAGCATTTCGCCTGTTTGTTGATAAAACACGTTTCTGTTGATTCTAGTCACCTCCAACTTTGTACTTTTGAATTGATTTTTAAATTTTGCACAGTTATTGGATTTTCTTTTTGTTTTGATAAAAAGCATAATGGGTTAAATATCTGATCATGGTACCTGATGCCAGAAAACCGAATATGAATATCGCCGGCTCAGTGTGGATTGGAAACATCACACATACCATTGAATATCTTCGCAGGTGTGTGCCCTTACGATGTTTTCCTTCTCGAGCTCAAATGGGCGTTTATTCGAGCGTTTTCGAGCGAGGCCTATGTTCAGCAGTGGACGTCTTTCAGCTGAAATGATGATGATGAATGATGAAAATAAAAATAAAATATTGGGCTTAATTAATTAAGTAGCTAATTAACATTTTATATACAAGAACAATTACATAACCTAAAACTAAAAACCTGAAGAAATATAATATTAATAATAACTAAAATATATTATGAAAAGGAGTCCTTTGGATAGCTAAACTAATTCTTTGTCCGAGGTAGCTGCCAGCTCTTCGGTCTCCTGTGACGTCGACAAACCTTTTTGCTGCTTCCGTAAAATAAAATCTGTAACGAGGTATAATCATTTTTATCAGGGTCAAGGAGGTTATGAGCACAACATAATCAACGACGACCGCGGTCGTCTGGCGGCGCAGGCGTACGGTACGCGCGTGCTTGGGCCCACGCGTGATTCCACCCACTTAGGTAGCAAGCTCACCTGGCAAGACTCCAACTCTATGGCCTCCGTTGACGCTAGCAAGAGGCTTGGCGGACGCGCTAGGGTAAGTAACATAAATCTGTAACTGCTCGACGTCTAGTTAAAGCTATAAAGTCTGTATTAACTCAAAATAAAATACGTTATTCTTTATAACGAAGCACAGACACGTTCGCTTTCTGTAACCTAATGAGCTAGTCTGCTCAATTATCCAAATTTGCACGCACAGTCAAAAGTTTATTGAAGATTATGACTGACATTAGTCTCAGTACACCAATGTTTCTTAAGCATGATCATTTTCAGCATATTAGTGAGCAGACCAGTGAAAGCGAAGTAACATAATAATGTCTTGTTCACAAATTACATGTTTTCTCTCTCCTTAACAATATCCTGGACAGTGACACAAGTTTCGATTTGTTTTTACTCCCGAGTCGAAGTCAACTGGCTAGTTTGTAAGTATTAATAATGAGATATAGAAATAAATTATTTTCTGTGTTGTTAAGGTGGATGTGGATGCAGGTGGCAGATGGGAGCCGTTCAAGAACTCAGAGCTGACGGCCGGAGGATATTACAGCCACCGCGAAGGTCGCCCTTCAGATTACGGCGGCCGCGCCAACTTCAACTACCGGTTCTAAGCCGACAGTATCGGAAAAACCATTGTACCTGAAGAAAAAAACAGTGATGATGTAAAATTTTGTTAAAATATCTGGGCGCATTACGCTTTCCTCACAAGGTCCGAGGAGGAGGAGGAGGAGGCAATTCATTAATATCGTAACCGAAAAAAATCTCGTATCTTAAAATCGAAAATCTGCCAAGTGAACTTTACTAAAAGTATATCAAGGTTCAATTTGGTTTACGTATTGATTTGAGATACGTGGTTTTTTCAAAGTAGTGACGATATATTTGTTGTCGAATTGTGGCACATAACTTAGTTAAATCCTGGTTTTCCTTGGAATTTGTAATCGAAGTGTAATTTCGTATTATCTCTCCTAAGGCAATCTCAAAACGTTTGGATATTGCAAATTAAATTGAATGTATTTGGTAATTATTCAAATAAATTAAAGTATTTAAGTGAAATATCTACTTTTTATTTTTGTCTCCCATTATTTTTAAGATTCTACGGGTTGGAAATACAAACTAATGCAAGACTTTTACAGTCTACTGTAATTATTGTAAATAATAATGTGATTTTGCGAGAAATTTTTAATTTACCTAAATAATACCTTATAAAAAATCAAAATGAAGAAATGAAAAAATAAATCTTAAATGTTTCCCTTTATTCATAACATGATTTAAATAACAGGAAATTCAGGAAAGATAAAATCAGTTCTGTATTTTTTTTTTATGTTAAGGAGGTCAGACAAACGAACTAGTGGGTCACCTGATGTTAAATGATCACCACTGTCCATAGACACCCGCAGCGCTTTACACGATGCCAGTGCGTTGTCGGCCCTGGGAAAAGGAGAGGGAATAAGGGAGGGGGAGAGGTATTGGGCCCCCGGCGCTCTCACTGACCGTACGAAACGCAGCAGGAGTACTGCTGATTCACGCCGGTGTTCTGTGAGAGGGTGGTACTGCCCCGACGAGCCGACCCATTTGTGATGCAGCGGCTAGCTACAACATGGCTCTACCACTACAAAAAAGGAATCATTTCACTCAAAGGTATCATTTGTTATTAATTATTTTCTGTGATTATTTCGTAGTAATGTGTTTTCTTAAACATAAATGCCTTGGGGGAGGCCTATGCTCAGCAGTGGACGTCTTTCGGCTGAAATGATGATGACGATGATGAAACAATGATAAGGCGTTTTTAAATTTCAACACTAAATGTATTTTTTTAAATGAGTCAGTTTTTAGGGTTCCGTACCCAAAGGGTGCCAACGGGACTATATTATTGAGACTCCGCTGCACTGTCTGTCTGTCTGTCCGTCTGTCACAGGGCTCTATCTCTAGAACAAGCTAGACACTTGAAATGTTCACCAACTATGTAGGTATTACTATGGCCGCTATAACAACAAATACTAAAAATAAAATAATGTTAAAAATTAAAGGATTCAAGATTCAAGAAGTATTTATTCAAGAACAATACAAGTATCGTGTTTGAAAATACAGTTGCAGCAGGTTAAACATAATGATAAAACAAACCCACTTACAACCAATAATAATAAAAAAATAATGAACAGAAACTAAAACAAAAAATGAAAATTACATACAGGTCTAAATTAACAATCCTTATTAAATATTTCGTCTACAGTGTAAAAACATCCTCTCAACAAGAATACTTTTAATTTCTTTTTAAATAGCATAGGACTTGTTATAGTTTTCAGCTCAGTAGGTAGTTTGTTAAACAAGCGCACAGCTTGAAACCTCGCGCAGTGCTTAACCACTTGCAATTTTGGACAAATTCTATGTCTTATGTTTTTAGTGCGCGTGAGCAGACGTAATTTTTGTTCTTCAGCTGTCTCATAACTAGATAATTTTTTAATAAATTCTGTGAGCAATATGAGAACATACAAACCAGGTACAGTGACTATTGACAATTTTTTAAAATGCTCTCTGCACGATACCCACTGTGGAATACGAAACATCATGCGGATGGCACGTTTCTGTATAATAAGGGCTCTATTTATATTATATTTGAAGCTGTGACCCCAAAACATAATACTGTATCGTAATTTCGATTCAACTAATGCATGATAGACTAATTTCAGCTGATTTATATTAATATCATCTCTAAGGCTTCTTAAAGCATAACAAGCTGATGATATCGAATTTACAACAGCATTCAGCTCCGGTCTCCAATTTAGGTTACAGTCAACATTAATACCAAGAAATTTTACACTATCCACTATATCTAATCTGCATTTATTCCATACGACATGGAGCTTATCTGTTTTCTTGGAATTTTGTTTAAAGAGCATTAACTGAGTCTTGTCAGTATTAATACTAAGATTATTGGCAGTAAACCAAGTATAAAATGACAAGAATGCACTATTTGCTATTTCATTAAGCTGAATTATGTTATCAGCATGAATGATTGCATTTGTGTCATCAGTGAACATTACAACATTACAATTTGGAGTTGTATTACGAATATAGTCAATGAGGTCATTTGTGAATATTGTGAAAAGAACAGGGCCCAAAATAGATCCCTGTGGAACGCCTCTTTGCACTTTTATCATTTTAGACTTGACAGATTTCTCTACTCCACATTCAATATTCCTTAGTTCCACATATTGATACCGGTTTTGAAGATAGCTATGGATAAAATTATACATATTGCCCCTCATTCCATAGAACTCTAATTTACTCATAAGAATAACATGATCAACAGTATCAAATGCAGAACTAAGATCAAGAAATAATCCGGCAACTCTTTTTTTCCTATGTATTTGTGACACAATATCCTCAATAAGAGTATCAATGGCATCAATAGTCCCTATATCCTTTTGAAACTCAAATTGCCTCTGATTAATAATTCTATTAACATGAAGATGTATCAGAAGGCGACTATTTATTAATTTTTCAAAGGTGGTCGTCATACAAGAAACGTGTATTTTTTTCAGTGATTTTAGGTTGCTAGGCGTTATTAGGCGTTGCTAGGTGGCCTAGGTGACAAGGAACCGACAGGTTGCTAGGCAATGCAAGCGACCCTTTGTTGTTCGGATGTCATCGAAGCATCACATAAAAATCATCACTCATAAAAACAAACAAGTAAGTAAGTCTTAGCAATTTCGGGACGAAACAGCAATGTGAACGAATAGTAGATTGTACACTAGAGTATAAAACGGGCCATTTTACCCGAGACACATATAACCTCCCGAGCCGGTACGTCGAGAGTGGATAGACACGTCGAGGGGAAAATGGGTTTAATGCTCGAGTTTTACACTTTGCTTTTCACTTCGATTGCAAGGAAATTGAACAGCAACATTGGAAATAAAATTTACAAGCTTTTATTTATCGTGCATTGCAATTTCTATAATAATTTACTAATTAAATATTCCTAAAATTTTTATTAATTTCGTAATCTAAATCACCAGTTATATAAAAAAAACAAGAAACTTATAATTTATAAATGTTTACTGTTCGTGACTGATTGCGCTTGACTGCCTTGGTCTTAGAAGAAGATTTTACTTCATGCATTAAAGCATAAAAAGTCATTTTATGCAGCATTCTCTCGACATAACAACATAAAGAACAACTTTACGAGCATGAGGACTGAAAAAATATTAATAAGGCATTTATTTAATAAACATTTTTTTGTGCCAGCAATTATAAAAGTTGGATTGTTTCAACATTATTAAAGAGAATCAAAATTATGAAGGAGTACAATGTTAATGATCACAAAATACGCCTATTTAATATTTTTTGTGTTTCGTCTGCAAAGAATTCGTTTATCGCCAGCCTGCGGGAACTGTGCAATTTTCCGAAATAAAAACTATCCTATACTTATCCTTCCTAGGGTCTCAAACTATCTCCATACCAAATTTAATCTAAATCGGTCCAGTTGTTAAAGCGTGAAGTGGTAATAGACAGACAGACAGTAATGATTAGTAAGAATAGTAAAGATGAACGAGGTCCGAATAAAAAGAGTTTTTTACTTATATACAAAAATGTATTTCACACAATCCAACTCTTATTTCACAACGACCAGATTTTTTAACTTATTTTTGGTAGATTCTAGTTCATTATCACTTTCTTCTTCTTCTTCCCATCCCTTCTTGATTCAGAGGTTTTTTATACTGTTTCAGTCATTAAAAGCGGTAGTTGAAGATGCCGCGACCACCGTAGTCAGAGGGACGACCCTCACGATGGCTGTAGTAGCCTCCGGCCCTCACCTCGGCATTCTTGAACGGTTCCCATCTACCACCAGCATCCACGTCCACCTAAATCGTAAATAAATTATGTTATTTGTAAACAGGACTATATTAAGCTACTGAATCTTCTCTTCTACTAGTACTTAGTGGAACTAAAAAGTTGTTTAGGCAAAATTCGTGAACAATGTCGAATTTAAGTCGTAATCTAGAATTAACTTTTGAAATGAAGCTGACTAGCGTATGGAACCGTGGTGGCCTTTGATCTATGGCGTCTCAAGCAGAGAGTCGCGGGTCGAAGTTTTCGGAATTTATGTGCAATTACATTTGAAATTTACCAGGAGATTTAGCACACACGTTTCAAGATTGTAGGTACTTGATATGTCGAAAAATTACACATTTACCTGGAACGTACGGGGTAGTTTATGAGATTTTTTTTAGTATTTTGTGTAGGGTATTTTCCTTTCTTTCTCTGGTACAGTAAATGCAGTAGTGAACGGACGTGTTACTTCTTGCTCCGACTCTACTCGGAGATCATATACCTCAATACTAACGCTACTTACCCTAGCGCGTCCACCGATTCTTTTGCTAGCGTCAATCGAGGCCATAGTATTGGCGTCTTGCCAGGTGAGCTTGCTGCCGAGGTAAGAAGAATCACGCGTGGGCCCGAGCACGCGCGTACCGTACGCCTGCGCTGCCAGACGGCCGCGGTCGTCGTTGATTATGTTGTGCTCGTAACCGCCTTGACCCTAAAATCAATACAATTTTTTTTTAAACTGCAATTTCTATCCATGCGTTTGAGAACTACAATTCCGTAAAATGAAACCAGTACATATACGTACTTAGTCCTCTTCCCGGCTAACTGTCGTAACTAGCATGTATTACATAAGACAGTTAGCGGGATAGAAGACGATATGGCAGCTCATACCACTCTTTCCTGTATTCAGGCAAATAATGGAGTTCTAATAAACATTGTACTCGTAGATCTGTTTGCTCAGCAGAGCAGAGCAGTAATCTTCGACTAAGTACATTTTTATGTCATATTCAACAAGAATTTCAACATTTCCGAATGGTATTTTCCAGGCTTGATTTTAAAAATTGGCTCTCAGTATCTAGGGCTCAGATAGGCCAACAGAAAAATCTATATAAGGAAAGTTTAACTTACAAACAATCCTCCTCTAGCGGTGCTTCCCAGTGTGCCGACGAGTTTTCCATCCTGGCCGATTGGGATTGAGCCTGTGACGTCACGTCTAGCCCTGTGCTGCTCCAATGTCTCATCTAACTCCCATGGATCCGACCTAACGAGAAAAATTATATCTTGTAATTTAAAAATACCGACCAAGAGCAAGCAGGAAACGCTGAAGGTTGCGCACAAATTAAATCCAGCAAACAAAAGTTGTTAGTACTTCACAGTATTTCTATGAAAATCAAAGTTGAACAAGGCTTTTTGGCAAAATTCCTAAATTCTATGTCAACGAGAAGTTTTTTACCCACGGCTTTATGTAAAAATACACTATCAAAAAGTTGTATCTTTTAAGCTTTTGATGGAAGGACGTAAAAATTTGTTTATTACAGTTGCAAGTAATTCTAATCATAGGTCTGCAGGTTTTGTTTTCATTTCGCCTTGATAACTCGCCCAAAAAATGGAACCAGACATCTGTCTGAAGAACTAAAAATGATCTTCCCATTTACGTAAAGAAAATAATTAAGTAAACTAAGGTTGTATTTCCACTTACAAATGTCCTAAGAAACTAATTCGTGAAGGATATTTAACTAATTCTGTCCGACGTCAATGACCTTCATTTCTCGTACCTACTACTCGTACTTACTATTGTATTGTTGTCATTATTACTAAAATAAAAATGTAACAAATTTAATTTTAGTTCATAAATTGAGTATAGCGCCATCTATGATCTTACAAGCGTTACGCTACCTTACCTGTATTCATGATCAACAAATGCTTGAGGTTCGTAGTTTTCGTAGTAGGCACTATCTTGGGCGGCCACAGCCAGCAAAAAAGCAGCAAATATACAGAGGAATTTCATTTTGTCTGCAAAGTTGGTAGAAAAAATAAAAAATGATTAGTTTCTTATGAAATTAACGTACTTACATTTTTTTAATAACGTAAGGCACTTTGACTATCGGTCGCTGAAAATATCAACCCTTCAGATTACAAAAAGGAATTATCTCCGTTAATATTTGTATGGTCAGCTCCATTCGATAAATAAACAAGTGGTGGAGTAATCGCGTAACAAAGATGCGAAAAAAAACATTCAGTCGAATTGAGAACCTCCCCCTTTTTTGTCGTTTAAAATATTTTAGACAAAGTAATGTAAAGATAGAAGTTAAAAGGAAGTCCTAAAATTTAGTGTAAAGATTGACGTACCAATGAAAAAGCTTGCTCAATGCACAAATACAAACACCTAATGAATGATACAGCTTCTTTCAATCGCTCGCTATTTATACCACTCAAAGACGCAGGGGAACCCTCTTTAATGTAAAAGGTACATAACCTCAGTTTTTCCCCTTTAATACTGAGCTGTTATACAAACAAATTTACGTGATAAGGAATAATTCCCGTTTTAATTGGCAGGAGGTTATCGTGTTCCTGCGACCCGTAACATAGGTTTGGTGAACTCGAAAGGAAATCGCTTGAGAAAATTTATCACAATGTACGGTCAAGGACTTTAATGAGGGTTTTCTATCAGAGACTATTTGGCGCTAGTATCGTCAGGTCCGTTTGACAACTTTGACATTTGTTGTATGGGTGTAACGTCAAATAGACCTTACGATACTAACGCCATCTAGCGATATTCCACCTGTCAGAAAACCCTTATTCATGAGCCACCATGGAATCTTCTCAAAAGAAAAGTCATTACGATTTTCCTTGTTAATTAATGCGATGCCACTATGACGTTTACCTGAAATGGTTCCATGGTTCATGAATTAAAGTCCTAGACCGTACGTCCATGTTTTAATTTTAATAAGTATAAATTAAAAATTTAAAAACCCCCAACGCAATTATGTCACTCGTATTCTTGAACATTAAACAATGCCCGTTATGCGTCTAAGATCCCTTCCGCAGCTAACAAAAGAGCTGATAACTTTGAAACGGCTGAACCGATTTTGATGAAACATATCTAAGAACCATCGCCAAGAAACCTGCTTTCTATTAAAAAAAACCTCATCCAAATCGGTGCACCCGTTTAAGAGCTATGATGCCACAGATAGGCAGACAGACACACACACATAGCGGTCGAACTTATAACACCCCTCTTTTTGTGTCGGGGGTTAAAAATGCGAAAGTGCGATTGTTTCATCTGTTTGTCCTTCTTTCACGTCGAAAATGAGCGTCGGATTGCCGTGATTTTTTGTATGGACATTGGTAGTTTAAGGACTGGAGAGTGACATAGGCTACTTTTTACAACGGGAAAATACCTCATTCCCATGGGAAAACACGTTTTAATATACCAGCGGGGGTAAAACCGCGGGCATCAGCTAGTATCATATAAATTCAAAAATGTATGTGTTTGCTACGCTAGTGAAAATAGAAGTAAAAGAAGTTTAACGTCTAATTCATAACTGAACGTCTTTTCAAATGTTTGTAGCATTTTTCGTATATTTCTGCGACGGGTTCTATTTCCGGGACCTTTCCACAAGAAAGGCGTGACGTGTCGTATAAAAAAAACCTTTCCCTTTTCACGGTTTGCTACTTTTTGCAAGTGTCATGGTATTTTCGGACCGGACTCTCTTGGTAAGATTAATTGCTGTATTTATTTATCCACCATTTTTATCCAGCGAAGGCCTGAGCTGTGAGTACGTACCTATTTATATATGTAGCTACGGAGTTATGTTAAAAGTTATGAATGAACGAATATGTTTAGCTGACATTTTTAATATGTCTCGACAAAAAGTTAAATTGGGATTGATCATTTTTTCTAACCCCTCCTTTTTATTTTTTTTATCGAAAATATAGAGCATTTTAAGAAACTAATTTGAATATTTCAGCAATTCATCACTCCAATATTTTTTTATAATTTATTGAAAATTTGAGATACGACTTCTCGTAAATTACATGCCGCGGCTGAATCTGTGTATAAACCACAGACATAATGACAAAAAAAATGTGTCACAATCGATGGTTAGTTGTCATCTGACATTTCTGACAGTGTCACTTTACATTACAATAACAATAACACTAAAGTGGCCGATTCTTCCAAGAGAATAGGTAAAAAAAACGATTTACGGCTATAGTATTTTTTGTATGTATAAAATAAAATGGTCAGAAGTGTTCCCTTGAAAGTTCTTTGGCGGATTTAATCCATACTTACATTAAAATGATCCTCAAAACAATAAGTACATCTTGTAAACTTTGAATTAACTTTGCGGCACCACTTCTCTTGTAAATCTTCTCTAATGCAAACAATTAATTTGTTTGGGCTATTGACAGAATCATTTCCACAAGTAGGAATTAAACACTTCCTGTATAAATCCATTATTAAAATATGAAAAACGCGAAGAATGTTTTTCAAAATAGTATCCTTAAACTGACAGATGATAACTACGTCGAAGTGACAGAGAATAGTATAGAGAAACTAGACGGACGGCTTTTTTTTCTTGTTGCAAAGAATTTCAAAGTTAATGCCCACAGAAAGGTCAAACAAAGGTCAATTTTGCAAAAATACACACGATCGTTTAATATTTTTTTACTACAATGTTACAAAACGATTTAATAAACCTATTCCTCGAAATGGTTTTGGAATTAGACCACATTGTAAAAAAAGTGATCAATGCCTTAAGTAGTATAGTCGACTACTTAAATAAGTGCTTCTTTAAACAGGAAACTACCGTGAGACCCACTCATAGTGAAAATAAACGGGTCACTCACGTCTTAAAACGAGTTTAACTCGACATGTTTCGGGCTAATCCGTAGCCCTTCTTCTCGGAGTCACACGTCACAGCGGCTGCCAAACGCGCACTGCGTTCTACCGCCCTGGTCGCGCGGCTACTCGACGCAACTGACAGCGACCCACAACTACCTCCGTTTTCATCATCACTTTTATTGTCATTGTCAATGTAGGGTAGCAGACAACACTAACAACATCACTTTGTAAAGGTTCGCTCACACTCACCGTTGACGCAGTACGAACATTCAACACTGTTTTCCAACTCGGGGGTACTGGCCAACCACTATCCCGGTTGAAATTTGGATGACGACACAAATTAAACTCGTTTTAAGACGTGAGTGATCCGTTTATTTTCACTATAAGTAAGTGCTTTACCATTTTTGATGACAGTTCCTACGTCAGAATAAATACAATAAGGACGATTGTCACATTAACTTGTAAGTGAAAGCAGCCTTTGACGTACAACTGACATTGAATTTCTTGGTCGACTATACATTTCACTTGCAAGAGGATTTTCTTCGAAAGGAATTTTACTATACCGCACTTAATAAAATTAGGTAGGAACACGAAATTCTAAGTTAGATAGCTTTGTCTCTAATATATAAAAATCTCGTGTCACGGTGTTTGTTACCGAACTCCTCTGAAACGGCTCAACCGATTTGTATGAAACTTTTTTCTCTGTATTCGGTAGGTCTGAGAATAGGAAGTAGACTATTTTTTATACCCCTATTCTTCGCAGACGGAGTCGCGGGCAACAGCTAGTATCTAGTAGATATTATGTTTTAGTGGGAGCTGCTTAGGGAGGAAGTGCATGTTATTCTGTAAACTATTTAAGAAGAAAACTAGCTCTTGCCCGCAACTTCGACCGCGCCGGATTCAAAGTGGTAATGCTTCTGTGTACGTTACCGACGCATCTCTTTCATTGAATACCTAAAATTATTGTGTCGTCTCATGCAAATTGCCATAGTGGCTTATATTAGCAGGGCCCAATTGCATAACAAAGTACAACTTATATTACAAGCGGAACTCCCTTTCCAGTTAATATACCTGAAGCGAGAGTTCCGCTTGTAATAAGTATTAGTTGTACTATCGTGCATTAATGTCGTTCATTCTGGGTGGAAAAATACGGTGTCGTACTCTAACTATCTACTGCACCCGAAACGTTTACTCAAAAATCACCCGTTTATTAAATTAGTGAGTGAGTAGGTGCTTCGGGCCAAATCTTGCGAGTCTAATTTGATCCACGTGTATCCATGATTGACTTGACATAAAATCATCATCATCATCCCAGCCTATATACGTCCCACTGCAGGGCACAGGCCTCCTCTCAGAATGAGAGGGCTCAGGCTTTAGTTCCCACGCGGGCCCAGTCTGGGTAGGAAGCTTCACAGACTATTGCATTTCTTTTGAGGTGTATGCAAGTTTCCTCGCGATGTTTTCTCTCACCGTAAAGCTCATGATTCAAATATAATTTCGCATACCATTACGCATAAATTCCGAAAAACTCAAGAGATGCAAGCCTGGGCTAGAACCCACAATACTCTTTGGAACCCACGACCCTCCCCTTGAGAGGCCATAAGTCAAACCACTAGGCCACTACGGCTTTTTAGGGTTCCGTAGTCAACTAGGAACCCTTATAGTTTCGCCATGTCTGTCCGTCTGTCTGTCTGTCTGTCTGTCTGTCTGTCTGTCTGTCTGTCCGCGGCTAAGCTCAGAGACTGTTAGTATTAGAAAGCTGTAATTTGGCATGAATATATATATCAGTCACGCCGACAAAGTGATTGAATAAAAAAAAGAAAAAGAATTTTTTTTATGGTACCTCCCATAGACGTAAAGTGGGGGTGATTTTTTTTTCTCGGCTAACCCTATAGTGTGGGGTATCGTTGGATAGGTCTTTTAAAACCATTGCGGGGTTGCTAACATGGTTTTTCTATTCAGTGATCTGTTTGTGAAATATTCAACTTTAAAGTGAAAATTTTCATTAAAATCGGCCGTCCCCCCCCCCCCCTCTAAAATCTAAACTGTTGGGTGGAAAAATTTGAAATAATTCAGAATGGTAGTAAATATATCAAATTTACTAGGAAAATTATAGCGGCTAAGATTGCTTGGAAATTATTTGTAGTTTAAGAGTAAATAGTAGCCTAAGGTATAAAACATGCCTAAACTTGGATGATTCCGTACACATACGAAATCCTTAGAAAAATATTACTTGATTTTTTTGGTAATGGCTACGGAACCCTACCTTGGGCGTGTCCGACACGCTCTTGGCCGGTTTTTAACATAAAGTGCATTCGTCAAAAAAGCTTGTACCTTTTACCAAAATAATTTTAGTTTTAAACGTTAGTAGGGGATTACCAGTAAAGCTGACGAATGGAAAAATTATCTGTCTGCCCCATTCTCTTATTTCTCTGATGATGGTCTTAATATTCAGGAATTCTCGTCCCGGGGAAAACATTTCCAGCAACTTAAGTGCGGTAATAAAATTCCTTTCGAGGTAAATTCTCCTGGAAGTAAAACGTACTACCTATACTTTACAGCTTTAAAACTCGAGCTCGTATTAAAGCCGAGTTTCATATCAGTAAAATATGAATATTAATGGGGTTTATTAGCTTTTGCGTTGTATATTTTATAGCGTAATATTTCTTGATATCGGCGTTGTTGAGCGGTAAGGTGGCTATTGAAATATTTATTAAATTAAATATTTGATGACGATGATAATAATGTTGATGGCGAACTCTTTTAATTCAAGAACTAATTTGGTATGTTTCGCATGTAAGAGCAAATGATTCGCGGATCCGAACTTTGTGCTAAAGGTCGGCGCAGACCAAATACGTGTGTGTCACGTACCAGTTGTATGTAATGAAATTAATGAAACTGTAAGAAAGATGGCACACCTTTTTTACAGTTTCATTTATTACAACTGGTGCAACGCAACTGGTCTGCGCCGGCCTTAAATGTGCGATCACAAGACGGCTGTTCTCAAGAGTTAAATGTGTACGCACATCGAGTAGAAAAGGATAATTTCCGTTTTTTTTTAGTTGTAACCAAATTGTTGTTGATGTGAATAAATTGGAATACATTTGTTTTTAGTAACAAGTGAAGCTAATAGAAAGGGGTCGAAACAGCCGAGATAATGCTCTACCTACCTTGCAGTTGCTCTCTTACTGAATTTGTTGTGAGTTGGCTTGAAAACTAATATAACTAGGTACACTAGAGGCCATTATGTCTAAGGCTGCGGCGGAGACGAGCGGAGCTGAGTGGAGCAGAGCAGTGAAGAGTTAAGTGATTCCACTGAAGCGGAGACGAGCGGAGCTGAGTGGAACTAATATGATTGGTCATCCCTACACGTCTCCTCTACGCTCCGCTCATCTCCTCTTGACTGTTTCCATTGAAGCAGAACTGAGACGAGATGTGGGTTTCAACTAATAATGATTGAATTTATTAATGATTGGTCGATCCCTACGTCTTCTCTCCGCTTGACTGTTTCCATTGCATCGGAGCAGAGACGAGATGTGGATTTCAATCTAACCTTTAAACGAGCAATTCTGGTATATATAATCAGAATCTCGGAAACGGCTCCAACGATTTCGATGAAATTTGGTATGTGGGGGTTTTCGGGAAAAAAAATGATCTAGCTTGGTCTTATCTCTGGGAGAACGCTTGGTACCGAATTTCAGCCCGAGCGGAGCTCGGTCGCCCAGGTACTTAATATGATTGGTCGATCCCTACGCGTCTCCTCTCCGCTCTGCTTGTCTCCGCCTCAGTGGTGCTGCAGTCTAACGTGCGTGCGCTTGTGATGGCATTCACTGTCTCCTTTCCTCATCCTATTCCGTGTGACAGAATGAAGTGAACACGATTGTGATGCTGAGTGCGTTCCACAAGAAAGCCTCTGGATCTATCGTATTTATGTTACTACCATAATGCTGGCCATACACGTTACGGTTTACCGGAGAGGTCTACCTGTGCAGGTGTACCTGCGCAGGTCGACCGGAGCGTGTATGCCGACCGACCTGTGCAGTTTTTTTGACCTGCGCAGGCGACCGGAGCAAATTCGAAAATCGATTTTGCTCCGGTCGCACCGTACGGTGAACCTATGCGTGTGTGCGTACCTGCTCAGGGCGTCCGTCAGTTACAGAGCCACTTCACGTTTATATTTTTTTTTTCAAATTCTAAAATACCCATTGCAGGTCATTTTTAGGGTTCCGTAGTCAACTAGGAACCCTTATAGTTTCGCCATGTCTGTCCGTCTGTCTGTCTGTCCGCGGCTAAGCTCAGAGATCGTTAGTACTAGAAAGCTGTAATTTGGCATGAATATACATATCAGTCACGCCAACAAAGTGGTAAAATAAAAAATAAAAAAATAATTTTTTTTAGGGTACCTGCCATAGACGTAAAGGGGGGTGATTTTTTTTTCTCCACTAATCCTATAGCGTGGGGTATCGTTGGATAGGTATTTTAAAACCATTGCGGGGTTGCTAACATGATTTTTCTATTCAGCGATCTGTTTGCGAAATATTCAACTTTAAAGTAAAAATTTTCATTAAAATCGAGCGTCCCCCCCCCCTCTAAAATCTAAACTGTTAGGTGGAAAAATTTGAAAAAATTCAGAATGGTTGTAAATATATCAAATTTACTAGGAAAATTATAGCGGCTAAGATTGCTTGGAAATTATTTGTAGTTTAAGAGTAAATAGTAGCCTAAGGTATAAAACATACCTAAACTTGGATGATTCCGTACACATACGAAATCCTTAGAAAAATATTACTTGATTTTTTTGGTAATGGCTACGGAACCCTACCTTGTGCGTGTCCGACACGCTCTTGGCCGGTTTTTTCTTTTGGCAGCTTCTTTGGCGTAGCGTATTTTTTTATAACCTTTTTATTTATATTTGTGTTTTTATTAATCTGTGACAACCCTGACTGTATCTATTATCTGTGTTGTTTTTAAAATAAATCAACATTGTAACTGTCCAAATTCTACGTTATTTCCAGGGCAGCCGCTCGGATCAAAGCGACTGGCTATGCTACAGTAGCTGTTAAATATTGTGATAAAAGCAAGAAAAAGTATGTGTCTGGGTTTTAGTTTTAAATGTAGAGATGTCAACGAGCCGTTCTGATACAAACCTGTATAAAAACCCTTCCAACTTTTCTGCTTGGATAAATTAAAACAACCACATTCCTCGAAATCTTTATTTCTTACACACCTCTCTACTAAACTATGTTCTGTACAATAGAAACCTTCACACATGGAGTGTCATAGAGTAAAACGTAATTAAATTATAAAATAAAGTCATCCAAATAAAACACCGTTCGTCGGCGGAGTGGCTAGCCACGGTAGCACTACACAATTAATATGACACGTGATAATATGATTAATATGGCGCATTCACTTTAATTTCAAACATATGTGTGACCAAATTGTCTTGGGTTTTTTTTTAACAATATGTATAATAGGCAGGTCCCGAGTGTATTAAGAATTGTAGTTAATTTACTTTTCTGTTCATTGCTCGTCTTTAATCTTTCTTTAAAAGGTTGAATATCAAGGTTTCTTTAAATTACCCTAAGAAATGATGGCATGCCAATAACACTGCATACTTATCGTCGTTTTTTGAATCGCAGCATATCATATTAATTATGTCGTACTACAAGTCATAGGTAAAATGATTCTACGATATTGAGGTACAATTGGCTGCATAGAAACATTTTCACAATTTTTATTACAAAAGAAAATGCATAAACTTTGTGGATAAAAACTTTAAAAACTTTTTATAAACTTTACCAAAAATTGCGAAAAAATATGTTAATGCATTATCTTCATGAACCCGAATTATAACCTAAACTATAACATTAGGTACACTTGTATCCTACTAGAGACTTTACCAGCAATATTTTATTGAGTACCAGGAAAACGTTGATTTAATTTTAGTTTACAGCATTTGTGCTCGGTATTTCAATTAGTTTTATAGGAGTTTAATTTCCTAGATGGTAGCAATGGACTCGATTACCCATATAGTTACGGGGGTACAGAATAAGAAGTGAATATGCCTTTGTCTGCAAGGTTATCTTCACAAGTAAAATACTAAACTGATTTAGGTTTAATTTTATACGAATACCACAGATAACGGAAAAATTATGGAAAAAATAATCGATGGCAAAAGTACAGAAATTTGTTATCCTTTTCCATATGTTTAATAAAATCAATATGACCATGAAACTATTTGAATTTGAGTGGGTAATTGGAGCAAAAATAAACTAAATTACCAAAACAAAAACATCGCTTTTTAATAAACTGAAAAACTTTCCGAAACTAAAAAAAAGTCGAAAATAATAGACATTACAAAAAGAAAACATAAAATAAAGTTACTTTTTATAATTAACGTAATAAACTCGACCATAAATATTGCTTTACTTATAACCACGCTACATTTAGTGCCCGTTGTTTGATCAGTAGTTAAAGATACTAATAGTCAAATTGCCTTTGAAATGCGTTAACTATTGTTATTTTTGCCATATATTTTAACTGTTAGTTTGTTTAACTATTGATCAAACAACGGGGCATTAGGTAACTTAGATACAAAAGTTTTCTTAAAAATAAAGGTGACACTACAAGCATAGGATTTTACATTAAAATTCTTGGACTTGACAAAATGTATTAAGTATTTTATTCATTTAGATCAGTAATATTCTATCTTTTGTACTTCGATGTAAAAACATAAAACAAACCTTTTTTTTTAAAGTAGAAATGTAAATCAAACCAATTTTAATTACACAGAAAAGAAAATCATCTAAAAATAACTTATTATCTAACATATTTAAACTAAAAGCGTAATGGCGTGTTCACACACAAATATATCGAAAATAACCCCTTACAATAATATAAATACTAGAAATTACACCTATACCAAGGATGATATATAGTCTGGATTGGCAGTCGCCATAGTACGGATCGGCCGCGTTTTTTGTAGTTCGATTATTAAATCTAGATGGCGCTGAAATATAGCCAGAGGCTTTGAAGGCAAAACAATAAGACTACAGATATTTTATATCACTGCAAATGTATTATTATGCAATATTTTTAAAAAATAATACATTTGTAGCAATACGAAACATCTGTAGTCTTATTGTTTTGCCTTCAAAGCCTCTGACTATATTTCAGCGCCATCTAGATTTAATAATCGAACTACAAAAACCGCGGCCGATCCGTACTATGGCGACTGCCAATCCAGTCTATATCATCCTTGCCTATACTAAGCTAAATATCTGTTTATTGACATGATGTGAAATATTGGTACAAAACAAAACTGCATACAAAGTGGTTGGATAATGGAAGATCACATGATTATTTATAGAAAATAATTATACATAATTATTATTTATCCATATCAATAACTGTTTCACACACAATCGTTTCAAATAGAATCACACATATAAACAATCTTAGGAAATTCAAGCGTACTTTTGCATGAAAGAAAAATTCTTATCATTGAACAATGGATAATTTTCGAATGTATAAACAAATTAGCGTAAGGTATACTCATTCCACTCCTTAGCCGGACTTTAAAAGTACTAAATCAATTTGCTAAATCCTCAGGTATTTCACAGCTTCCATTTCACGTGGCCTTATGTAGTGTAAATGTTCGATACTCAGAAGTTAAGTGACCGAGGCTTTAGCGCAGTCTTCTTGAGGTACTGATGCGCTAACTTAGTCAGCTCAAGTTGGTCCTGCGTTTTGCCGCAAGCGAATGTCTTCCATTTGACGTCACCCTGTAAAAAAATTACAGTAAAATTACATAAAGTTTACCACTGACAGATGGTTTGCCTTCATTTCATAATCAACTTTAACAACCCACAAATAAAGCCAATTTTAGAATACTGTTACCCACGTTTGCAGGTTTTGTAATAACTACTTTATTTATATGGTGTTAAAGTTGGAAATGATATGAAGGCAAGCAATCTGTCAGTGGTAAACTAAAAGTAAACGTATTGTATCTTCGCTACGTTGTAGTCAGTATCAAAAGCTGTGTAGCTGGTGACTTTTGTACCTTGTCGCTCTATAGTTAGGTGCAAAACGTCATACTTGACTAACAATTAATTGTGTTATTATGACAAAGTACAAAAGTGACCAGCTACTTTTGATGCTGACCGTATGTAGGTACATTACGAATAAATTATGGAGTCCAGTCGATATAATTCAGTTTTAAGTTTATGTAGGTACTTGTTTTGAGTTGACCGGATAGCCTTGTTGAGGTACCGGGTTCGATTCCCGATCGGGGCAGATATTTATGTGAAAAATATGCATGTTCTGCTCGAGTCTTGGATATTTAAAATGTATTTATCTGTATACATGTATGTATGTATTTATGTTTGTGTGTATAGAGTATATTTATCCGCTCTCTAGTAGGTACCTATAGTAAAAGCTTTGCTTAGTTTGGGACTAGGTCAATTGGTGTCTATCGTCCCATGATAGTATGATATACGTGTGGAATGTAAGTAATTCTCAACTTGTGTTGTCTTTTAAAGCTAGTTTCGCTTGTTATTTTAAGATTACCGACACTCAACAGAAATTAGTTACTTTCCACGCTAAGTTTTTAATACTTAATACAAATGTGTATATCTTGCAAAGTGTATCTTGATATAGGGCCATAGAGTAGATAATCATTTCAAAACTTCAATGCAGTTGAAACATTTGTTCTAGTGTCACATGTCTTTAATTTCACCATCGTCATCATCATCATATCAGCGAAGAGACGTCCACTGCTAGACAAAGGGAAATAGTAGGGGAGCCCAAGAGGGGATTTGTGAAGTTACTCGAGCGCGGCAGATTAATATGCGAGGGGATACCTTATATCCTCTAGACTTCTAAGAGTACCCCCATTGAATATGAGCACTGCATGTGGGGGGGTTTGCCTAGGCCACCCCGTCAAAATACTTTGTAAAAAAATTGATTCTTTAAAATACTCGAGCGAGTTACGGGACCCAACCCTCCTCATACGTACGACTTCCAAACAGCTAACAAGTAAGGAACCTTAACCCACACGTAGTTACGTGACTGTTAAACTGCTGATGCTACCAACCAATAAAATTAGATATGTTTATGTAAATCGTAGCATCAGCATACTTCACAAGCGACGTCACGTAATAACGTGACTTACGTTTAAGCCATAGTTAGTAATTTGTGATTACAAATAGACTCGTTAAGTTAAAGTTAGTTAATATTGTCTTAAGCTAGAACTAAGCAGTAGTGCTGTATTTTATACTTAATTAAAAAGTTGAAAGTATCTTCCCGGCCTAATTATTTATCTAGCGCGTTGACTAACGTTGATTATACATTATGACTTGTTAAACTATGTGAAACCATAGCCCTTTAATTTGCTTCTAAGCATTACCAATACTCACCAGTATAAAATCGACAGGCTCATCTTTAACCTCTGGTTCTCGTTCAAACTTGATGGAGCGAACCGCTGATTTTTTCAGCACCACAGGCTCGTCGGCCGGCAGTCGAATCTATAATATTACGCAAATGGAATTTGATGCCTACAATAGCGGCGTAGGACCTACAAGCCTATTGGTTTGACCAAAGGACTGATAATAAAAGTAATAGAAATGTTATTGTGCCAGTTGCCTATAGACTATCGATAGTTAAGACAAAACCACGTGTCAATACTATCGATAGTATCGATAGTGCTTTATGAGCAATACTGATAATGGCGATACTATCGATAGTTTTATGTCCAAAAGAATCAATAGTATCGATAGTATTGCAAAATCAGCCAGTAGTAACCAAAAACAAACGATACTATCGATAGTACTGAAAATACGATGCTCTCACTCATACGCCATGACAACGGAATGTCAAACGCGAAGTTGAACCCTACAGATATGCATGTAGGTAGATATCGCTCTGCACGCCGTGACTGATATATCAGTCGTTGGCGTAGAACCTGCGGTGCTGATATTATGTGTCGTTGGCGTCGAAAACGTCTGTCGGGTCGACAGTTACAGAGCTTACACAGCACGATTTCCATTCAGAATTGATGTCAATTTTCGCATCTGCTACTATTAGGCTGCGTTTCCACCGGAGATGTGCGAGGATGCGTTGCGAGGGATGTGTGTGTCATGAACCAATACAAACACTTCATTCACTTAGGACCTTTTAAATGAAGTGTTTCTATTGGTTCATAACAAACACATCCCTCGCACATCTCTGGTGGAAACGCAGCCATAATGTGCACATTTTCTTTGTGTTTTCATATGTTTTAGTAAATTACGATACTCACCAGTAAAACGTAATATTTTTTAACCTTTGCAACGCCAACGATGGATACATGCGTCACAAGGAGCAACGTAAAAGCGATCTTCACGCAATAGCATAAGGTTCAAAGTACGATTAAATAGGCTTGACGTTGAAAAGGTTAACCATCTCTGTAATAACTCATTATTTGAGCAACTAACTTCGTTACAGAATAGGGACAATAAATATATGGTGTTGTAGCCATATATCCACCTTGCGCTTTTAACACGCACGACATTTCTATTATCTTATTATTAGTTCTCAAGGACAGAATCGTGAGTTCGAGTAGCACGTGTTTTTCCGAATGTATACACCAAATTACTTTTCAAATTTATCATGACCTTCGTACCAGTTCTATTGTGTATGAAAGGTATGTAAGATTTCCTATCCGCATTATACCTTGACAAGCTCGTGCGCGGCGCTCGGCGGAACCCTGTCGCAGACAGCCTCTGCTGTCCTTAACAAGATTGTTTTTAATAAGTGCGACAAATACTGACTGCGACAGGGTTCCGCGGAGGGTCGCGCGCGAGCTTGTCGGACTATAGGCCCGCGTGGGAACTACACCGAAGCCCTCGCCTCACCGGCTTGACTTAGATTTTGTAGTATTTTCCTGCCTCAAGATAACTTTACTGTTCTCATCATTCCATTCGTAAACCAAGCTATACTCATAACGTAGTAATTTGTCTCGACTGAAGATCGGACGGACAAGGGTCTGCGAATTAGCGTTGGGGGGACCTCGACAGTTGCACAGTCAAAACGGCTGAGTTAACTCACTAGTTATTATTACGCTATGAGTATGTGACAAGTACAAATCGTTTGCAAATCGAATGCAAATCGTTTTTGTATGAGAATACGGAGTTTTAGTTTAATATGCATTTTCTTGACTTATTTCACTGAATTATAATATGTTTTAGTATTATTATTTAACCGAAAACCAAGTTTTCCCGTACAACAGTTTGCATTTTTTAATTTCATGTTCTAAATTTTGCAGTGTGGTGGTCATATTCTGTACCTAAATCAACATATTTTCCCTTCTGAAGTTATATTTAATGAGCTTGCTAAAATATTTTGATATCCATAAATCTAATCCAAACCTAAACCAGAATTTCCATAACCTTTGTTATGTTCTAGAATTAATAGTCACTGATTATACTGTTGTCAAGACTCGCCGTCCATGATGGCATAAATCATCGGCTAGTGAAAGATTAATCAATAATCTATTATCGATTCTGAGAAGAATAAAGTTGGCGCACTAAAGATTATTGCCTGTTTGTTTGTTTGTTTGTTTGTATAGTATAGTATAGCTCTCTTTAGGAACTGGCTGGGGTATTTTAAAAATAAATCAACATAATAATGTTCCAAAATACATTTATTGAAATAAAAAATGACATTGGATCTCTTTGGACAGTGGAGTGGAATACAATACAATATTGACAGTGACATTAAACTACTCAAAAAAAAAAAGAAAACACAAATTAATACAAAATGTTGCCATAATACGCACTACGACTACGGAATAAATTAAAACATATTTTTAAAATATAAATAATAACAAAAAACAATCGATTTAACAAGATAAATAAGTTTTTTATAAATAAAAAAAACAACACTGGCCTGTCAATATTGTGGTGGGGTTGGGTGGGGGTTCAAAGGATTAGGAGGGTAATGTCATTTGTTTATTCCAAAAAAGTACTCTTTTTAAGTATAGCTGCCGATTTATATTTAAAATTGTTATAGTTTTAACAAACAAGGTATGCCGTAGAAATAAATAGTTTACACAATTCCACAACCAACGCGTCTGCGAGAAAATTTTGCACAATTAAAATAAATGAAATGAAAAAAAAAGTTAATATTTGTAGGCAAACATTACAAAGCAAAATACTATTAACAAATTGTAAATAAATAAATAGAGGAAAGGATGGGGTCGCCTAATGGGAAATGTTAGTAAGTAGTGACATTTTTAAAATTTCATCTGATTTATTTTATTTTTAATTTATTTATGTTATCTTTTTAAGAAGCAAATTTAGGAAAAATAGTTTTGATTTTTTTTTTTTTTTTTTTAATGCAACAGCATTATGCCGTTACGTGATAATGATAACCCCATGCCAAACAGTTAACATTCATAAGTTTTTAAACTAAGAATATTTAGAATACTGCTGCAACAGCCCATTTTTTTAGTTTAGTTAGAAAATAAAATAACTACACTAAGCCTACGCCTACATTAATACTTGAACTTCTTAATCGTACTTTTTAAAAGATAACACTAAAATAATTTGGTGCATGGTAAACTTGAGGTATGTTTTCGTTTAATATTACCCTATTTTATAATTACTTTTTACCAATATATTAATTCACAACGATTCATTTGATGAAAGTATCGTCTTTGGTAGCCTAGGTTTCCGATCCCGTCAAACGTTGTTTTGGTGCGCTTAAAACTAATTAATCCTAGCGAAAAAAATTAATTTAAAAAAATATTTAAAAATCACGATATGTTCGCATTTCTTAATAAAGTTAATACGTGTCCCAACTCGTATAAAAAATGTTTACAGCGTCGGTTATATAAATTATAAAAGTTTAAAAATAGAAAACTACATATCAGAAAACACGTAATAATCACTAGAGAACATTTCGTCGTTTTGCCCCGAATCTTTATTTTCCATTTGCCACCATTGGTTTTCTTTTTGCGTGAAATCAGCGTTTGCGCCTCTACTCATCATCTTATTGGTCAATATTTCGTCTATTCTCGAAGTAGACGGTTTCTGATTGGTCACTTTATAAATATGGTCCGCTAACGCGTTAGCTAATACTTCCTTAGGGGCTATCAAATTGGAATTCTCACAGGAATTGAGTTCATTGATTGAATTGATAGTTCTTAGCCGTTCCGCGTTGAGTCTAGCGAAGCTTCTAGGGGATTCTATATTAGTAATATTCCTAAAAACACTAGGGTTGTTGACATCTGTTTCATAGTAGTACATGTTAGGGTTTAGGTTAGGTAAAGGATTAGTAGGGATTAAGGACCTGTGTTGTACCTTTGTTTTTTCAGTGATCGCGGCTTCGATGTCTAAGTCTTCGTATTTGATGGTTTCCGGAGTGTTTTCGCTCATGAGGCTGTGGAGGCTGGTAGATTCTTCTGCGAGCGAGTTCTTCACGATAGAAGGCGGCGAGAACATCACAGAACTGTCGCCTGCGAGCGTTTTGCTCTGTAACAAAGGTATTGTATTAATATACTATGTATTTATCACTGTACATTGTGATTAAATTATTTTACAGACCTACACTCGGCATTGGATGGTTACTTTGTTATTGTTGGTACTTGCATTGTCATCCAAACTACTAACTACATATCCATACTAAGTTTCAAGCCGATGCTATTAACCATTGAATCTTGGGTAACCACCGGAATTTAACTACCAGATTATTGTACTGTCACCAAATTTAGAAAAGTATACCGGATTAATTACAGCTCAAACGGATACTAGGAAGTGATCGAAAATGATTTGAAAATTTTAAAACTACGCCTTACATACGAACATACATATTTAAATAAAAGATTGTACAAGTTTTTCTTAAAGATTTCATTTTTAATATAAGCTTTTTTGCTGACTTCACTTGCATTATCATGTAACCTACAAAGTATACCTTTCAAGTTAATCCAACCAATGGAAGATGTTTAAATTAGACGCCAAGATTTGATCCAAACAACAGGGCAAATTAACCTTTTCAACGCCATGGGTCGATCAACTGTTTTTTGTCACTCGTTGCTATAGTGACGGTCTCCTGAGTAACTCTTTAAACCGTAAGTTTATCTGATTAAAATTTGCCAAACATTCATTTTTGTGGTAGTTTTAAACCCCTTCTACAATTGGTCATCTAATAAGCATGTTAGTTAATGTGACACAACATTTCTTCTAATCAAACTGTACTACTTTTGTCCCCTCGCTGACGGGACAGAATAACAACAAGAAATAGTTGATCCACCAACGACGGATATATGCGTCACAAAGTACAACGTCAAATTGATTTTCACGCAATGACGTGAGGTTCAAAGTAGCTTTAGGTTTGGCTAAGCTTGGCGTTAGGTTAAAAGCTTTACTTACAGGTGTCTCGACAATGAAAGCGACGTCGGGCACCGTCCTCGCGTGGGGCGTGCTAGTGGCGGTTCCCCAACTGTGGGCGAGCGCCTTGCGAGCCTTCTTATGCGCCGTACTGGCGCTCGGCTGGTTCTCCTTGCCTTGTTCGGAAGCGCGACGCTTCAGGCTGCCGATGCCAGAGTCGTTTACCTGATGGAAATGTTATTTATTTATTTATTTATTCAGTTGCCTTTTATATAACTGTGTTTTTAGGGTTCCGCACCTCGAAAGGAAAAAGCGGGACCCTTATAGGCTCACTTTGTTGTCCGTCCGTCCGTCCGTCCGTCTATCAATACCCTTTTTCTCAGGAACGCGTGGAGGTCAGGCTGTATCTGTATCAGTAACCAATCTACAATGATCCCACACTGCGCACATTTTGCTTAGGAGCAGGGGTCTGCTAAGACTGGATGTTCATAGATACATATAAATTTGTACGGAACCCTCGGTGCGCGAGTCCAACTCGCACTTGGCCGGTTTTTTTTGATTTCCGTTAACTTTAAGGGAAGATTATTCAGGTCAAATAGAGTTCATTTCTCGAAGAATTTTTGAGATATTCAGTAATTAAATTTAATGGCTGAACCAGAGTAAAAGGTCCTTCATTACGTCCTATTATTATTTATCTTTAAATTTTCGTCACTAAAGATTTTTCCATTCATAGCTACATTCGCTACAAGGAGATTATTGAGGCGAGTTCGTTCGACATTACATACTTTTTTCAACTTTTCATAATTGACACTAACTTTTGTGTAACTCTAAGGGACGTTTTGCACTATTATGTATTGATTTATTCATCATCTTCAAGCAACGTGTCGAATATAACGGCAATAAAAAAAACACGGTATATATAGATATAAAAAAACGGTATATATAGTATATACAGATATAAAAAAATAGCAAAAAAATAGGCATAACATCTGCCTGAAAAGAGATTTCGCAATTGTAGCCATACCCAACACAATCTAAACATGGCGAAATTTTAAACTTGATACAAAATATTTCAAACTAAATACAAACTGAAATATAGATGCACAGAAAAAACCCCAGAAAAAAGACCAATGCTGGGAATCGAACCCAGGTCCTCAGCGTTCCGTGCTGCGTGCTTACCCCTACACCACCACTGGTCTAGAAGTTAGCGACGAATTTTTCCCATACATTGTACACTTCAGTCTGTTATAATCACATTAGGCAGTGATACAAAATATTGTAACAGGCAGATATTATGCCTGGAAAGAGAGTTTTTTAGACGGCCGGATAGCCTAGTTGTTAGAGAACCTGACTACGAAGCTTGAGGTCCTGGGTTTGATTCCCGGTCGGGGCAGATATTTGTGTGAAAAATACGAATGTTTGTGCTCGAGTGCTCGAGTCTTGGATGTTTAATATGTATTTAAGTATGTATTTATCTATATAAGCATGTTTATCCGTTGTCTAGTACCCATAGTACAAGCTTTGCTTAGTTTGGGACTAGGTCAATTGCTGTGAATTATTGTCGGGCCATTCTACTTTTAAGTAACCATTAATCTTTCGTGAAATATAAGGCATACCTGGTGATTTTTTTCAAGTGTAAATAACTTATATGAAAACTGAAATAACTAAATTTAATATTTTAAAGCAAAATAACTCAAAATTCAAAGAAGTTTTGTGGAAAAAATTGGTAACTCAGCGGAAAATACACCAATTTCCATACAAATGGCGGGGACACGCATGTCCACTGCGTTACCTACTTTATAGATAATAATGATTACTTTTTATGCGTAGTGATAATTTTAAATATAAGCTTAATTATGTGCCTATTTAAATCTTTAATGATAAAACCGAGCACTTTACCGTTTTTGTAAAAAAAATATTTGAAGAGCACATTACTAAAAATGACTGCTCAACGAAAAGTAGAATGGCCCTGTCCTGTGATATATTTTTTAAAAATTACCTGAACTCCCGTGCCGTCCTGATCGGCAGTAGAAGACAGCATCGAGTCGTTCAGTTGGACCGTGCTGTCAGATTCCTCGCGCTCTATGATCTCCGTGATGTCTTTGACCAGGAGCCCCGGACTGGAGGGCTCGTAGTTCAGCCCGGACTTCTTGCCGATCTCCGCCATTGCTATTTTGAAGGGGGTTGGTGTTCTGAAATTAATGAAATGAGCATAAAACATAAGTTCTTTTCTAAAGTGTACTTAATTTTGTGAAATATTTTAGATTATACCCTCTGAATGAACTGAATAAAATGATAACTTCAGTGGAAATTGTGTTTACTTCTACTTTACAAACATAACATAACATTAAGTTCTGTCATTACATTACATTATTGTGGAAAGAGCGCGAGTGTGGCTGTAGACTCATAGAAAGAAGAAAGAAAGAAAGAAAGAAAAAACATTTATTCGTGACAGTTACATATCAACAGGCATACGAGATAACAATGTAAGGCAAACAACAAGGGTAACAACTATCACGAAACGGACCCATCTCAGCATGATGCCGGCTCGAGCCAGCGCTGGTCTTCCGGTGGGACCGTAGACTCATGCCATTTTAGCGAAAAAGTGATTTTCCAATTAAATATTACAGATATTGAAAAAATAGTAGTTTTTTTTGTGTAACTGCGACCGTGGTCGCCACCGAATACTGATCTAGAAAAATTGATTCCTGATTACAGATTGATAATCATCGTATACAGGGTTATTTGTAATTCACTGACATCCTCTTAACCCCGGATTCCTATCACTCAAACAAATGTTTTTTGTTTTACGACTTTTTAAAATGAAGCACTTTTTCCCCATACAAATGCACAGAGTATCGTGAAAATACGAGGTAATCTCAAATTTTCAAAACGTTATTACACCAAAAATATTAAGTTATGACAAAAGCCGTAAAACAAAAAACATTTGTTTAATTGGTAGGAGTTTAGGGTTAAAAGGATGCTAGTGAATTACAAATAACCCTGTATAATGCATTAACTAAATTGATTAACATGGTGTACAGGGCGATTCACAAGAGCTGGCACGAATGGTTCAAACGAAAGTAATGTCACTTTGACAATTTTGTAGGAAAATGACTGATGCCTGTCATTTTCATATTCGTGTGAAGTGTGTTCAAATGGGTAACACACAGATACTTTCATTCACTCATTCAATCCATTCGTGCCAGCTCTTGTGAATCGACCTGTAGTTATACTTGAAAGGTTTAGGTAGTTAACTAAATGTAAACAAACTTCATATTTCAAACTAAATACAAACTGAAATATAGATGCACAGAAAAAACCCCAGAAAAAAGACCAATGCTGGGAATCGAACCCAGGTCCTCAGCGTTCCGTGCTGCGTGCTTACCCCTACACCACCACTGGTCTAGAAGTTAGCGACGAATCTTTCCCATACATCGTACACTTCAGTCTGTTATAATCACATTTAGGCAGTGATAAAGCGCATCTATGTTATGCCCTCTACCGAGAGACTTCAACACTCCTTCGGAGCTACCCGCTCACCTGGACCAAGAGATGGCGCTACTAGGCCAACTTTTACTTTTTTTAGTCTCTCGGTAGAGGGCATAACATAGATGCGCTTTATCACTGCCTAAATGTGATTATAACAGACTGAAGTGTACTAATGAGTTTAACATTTGGTAGCATAGCATACGGTTGTGGTAACTCTGAAGATGAGCTCTGGTTGAGTTCGAAACACGTCAGTGTAGCTTGGTGGTGGTGATGGTTGGGTTTATGTGATTTGTGTGTGTTCGTACAGTGTGGAGGTGGAGGACCTGCATGAACGCACATTTCTTGCATAAACGTAACTATTGTAAGGTCGCGGGTGAGCAAAGTAATTGTTTTAGTTCATTAATATGGACCTCCGCAAAGTAACGCCTGATTCAATAAATGTATCTATCTATATAAGTATGTTTATCCGTTGCTTAGTACCCATAACACAAGCTTTGCCAAGCTTACTTTGGGACTAGGTCAATTGGTGTGAATTGTCCCGTGATATTTATTTATTTATAGTGTGGTATCGGGGAGGGGCGGGGAAAGGTTAGATAATTACCGATGTCCTACGAACTCACTTGGGGGTGTTATTGCTAGGTTTGCTGTGGCTGTTTATGGGCGTCAGATTCGGGCTGCCCGACGCCAGAGCAGGCGTCGGCGTGTGGAGCAATGGGCTCGCCAGCGGGCCCCAGTCCTGGAAACAAGTAAAACATTTAAGCTTAAATTGCAACTAAACATCGCCTCCATGCTAGACAAGACTTGCGAATCCATCATCATCATCATCATTTCAGCCGAAAGACGTCCACTGCTGAACGTAGGCCTCCCCCAAGGCTCGCCAAACAGATCGGTCCCGTGCCATCCGCATCCAACGCGATCCCGCAACCTTAACCAGGTCGTCGCTCCATCTTGTTGGAGGCCTACCTACACTGCGTCTTCCGGCCCGTGGACGCCATTCGAGAACCTTTTTGCCCCATCGTCTATCAGTTCTACGAGCGATGTGCCCTGCCCACTCTATCCGTCTATTCTAGCTGTCTGTTACCTCCTCTTCACGCTTTAAGCCGATTTAGATGAAATTTGGTATAAAGATACATATGAGTCAAGGGTTACCAATTTTTTCCACAAAATTTCTTTGAATAGAAAGTTTTTTTGCTTTAAAACATTAAATTTAGTTAGTCGACCAGATGGCCTAGTGGTTAGAGAACCTGACTTCGAAGCTTGAGGTCCCGGGTTCGATTCCCGTGTCGGGGCAGATATTTGTATGAAAAATACGAATATTTGTTCTCGGGTCTTGGGTGTTTCATATGTATTTAAGTATGTATGTATCTATGTTTATCCGTTGCTTAGTACCCATAACACAAGCTTTGCTTAGCTTACTTTGGGACTAGGTCAATTGGTGTGAATTGTCCCGTGATATTTATATTTATTTATTTCAGTTTCTACACTTGAAAAAAACCACCAGGTATGCCCATACACCGTGAAATTTTAGTGGTTCTTTTCCCGAAACGAGGTGATTTAGTTTCGATTGTATAATCGATTTATAATTACTATTTTGACTACAGTCAAAAATCCAATTGTGAAAAACGAAAGTCAAAAATGACCGCAAACCAATAGTAACGCTTCGTTGGTACAAGTAGCGTATGATCGTACGATAGGTTAGGTACCAACGAAGCGTTACTATTGGTTTGCGGTCATTTCCGACTTTCGTTTTTCACAATTGGATTTTTGACTCTAGTCAAAATAGTAATTATAAATCGATACTAAATCACCTCGTTTCGGGAAAACAACCACTAAAATTTCACGGTGTATATATTTGACAAAAGATTAATGGTTACTTAAAAGTAGAATGGCCCACCTTATGCAGCTGGTGTGAGAGCGGCGTGGCGTCGAACGGAGGGAAGGAGAGCGCGGCCGGCGAGTTGAGGAACTGCGACGGGCTGAACGGGAGCGCTTTGATGGGCGTCGCGCCCGTCGTCTCCATCGCCTTGCTTATTGTGTCCGACCACGCCTGGAAATACAAACAATAGGGATGTTTCCTAGGTAAAAAAAATAATAATTCTTATTAGTCCATATTTTACATTATCAAAAAATATTAGACACGTAATTTTTCTTTTGACACTTAAACAAATAAAAACCGGCCAAGAGCGTGTCGGACACGCCCAAGGTAGGGTTCCGTAGCCATTACGAAAAAATCAAGTAATATTTTTCTAAGGATTTCGTATGTGTACGGAATCATCCAAGTTTAGGTATGTTTTATACCTTAGGCTACTATTTACTCTTAAACTACAAATAATTTCCAAGCAATCTTAGCCGCTATAATTTTCCTAGTAAATTTGATATATTTACTACCATTCTGAATTTTTTCAAATTTTTCCACCCAACAGTTTAGATTTTAGAGGGGGGGGACGGCCGATTTTAATGAAAATTTTCACTTTAAAGTTGAATATTTCGCAAACAGATCACTGAATAGAAAAATCATGTTAGCAACCCCGCAATGGTTTTAAAAGACCTATCCAACGATACCCCACACTATAGGGTTAGCCGAGAAAAAAAAATCACCCCCACTTTACGTCGATGGGAGGTACACTAAAAAAATTTTTTTTTACTTTTTTCTATTTAATCACTTTGTTGGCGTGACTGATATATATATTCATGCCAAATTACAGCTTTCTAGTACTAACAGTCTCTGAGCTTAGCCGCGGACAGACAGACAGACAGACAGACAGACGGACAGACATGGCGAAACTATAAGGGTTCCTAGTTGACTACGGAACCCTAAAAATGACGAAGATATGGCGCGTTGAAGTTCCGCGTGACGAGGCGTGACGTCACTTGTTCCTAAAACGCTCATACAAAGTGTAGGAACAAGTGACGTCACGCGAAACTTCAACGCATGTCGTAATTTTTTGTTTAATTGACAAAATAAAAAATACGTGTCCAATATTTTTTGATAATCTAAAAGACTGACTAGTTAGGAAAGTAGCCAATTAAATTACAACAAAGATCACCAAGTTACAGGCGAGGGTTTATACCTGCTGAGCTGGCAACGTTGCATTTTTGTTAGTTTTTCACGATTATTCCATAAAAATTGAATGAAAATTAAAAATGTTTTGTATTCAAATTGTTCTAATATATAAGTTAATGTGTCTACTGCAATAATAATTCGTGATAGACTTTTATTTTCTTTTAAAACGAACAAATTATTACCTAACGGTTTTTAAAGAAAATAAAAGTCTATCACGAATTATTATTGCAGTAGACACATTAACTTATATATTAGAACAATTTGTATACAAAACATTTTTAATTTTCATTCAATTTTTATGGAATAATCGAGAAAAACTAACAAAAATGCAACGTTACCAGCTCAGCAGGTATAAACCCTCTTAAGAGGGTACGATGGCTGAGAGACTTTTGAGAAATAGGTATTTTAATGAAATGTCGCTGTCTCGCCCGAACCCCTGCGTGTCAGTACAGCGAGAGCGGGACAACTGCAGCTCAGACCGTTAATAGCCGCGTAAAATTGATCAAAACAGCATTTCGTAATCCCGTTTTCTTCTCGAAAACTGGACCAACAAAATTATTTTTTTCAAAAATAATTAGAAGACAGATTTAGCTATGCTTTCTTTTTGTGTTTTCTTTTTTTTGTTTATATGAGGGATTCTTTTCTGATGAGTGTCTGAAAACACGTTGAAATTGGGCAATTTTTTCAGATTTCTTATGTTAATTGAAATATGGCAAAAAAAACGAAACATAGAGGCATAGCTGTGGTAGATACAGATCACACAGTAAAAAAAATTGGCTCTAAAGTAAACTGGGGATTACGTTTGTATGGAGAAATGGTGCGCATCGTATCCTCTTAAACCTTCATATAATCCATTCTAATACTATAAATATGAACGTGTGTTTGTTTATTTGTCTTTTTTCACGTCGAAACTGAGCGACGGATTGCCGTGATTTTTTTATATGGACATAGTTGAAGGTTTAAAAATACAAAAAGATACTTCAAACCAAACTTGTTAAAAGTATGGCCTAGAAGCGACATTTCTTGTCCGGGTGAGCGGTTAGTTCCGAAGGAGTGTTGATGTTTCTCGATGAAAACTGAACATAGATGGCGCTGTATCACTGCAAAAGTGATGATGGCAGGCTGGAATGTATGATGCATAGGAAAAAATTGTGTCTAAACTCCTGACCAGTGGTGGTGTAGGGGAATAGCACGCGGCACGGAATGCCGAGGACCTGGGTTTGATTCCCAGCATTGGTCTTTTTTCTGGGGTTTTTTCTGTGCATCTGTTTCAGTTTGTATTTAGTATGAAATATACAGGGTAATTTTTTAATCAGTGCAGTGGAACCACGGCCCAGAGCATTTCATTCTGTGTCTGTGCCCTGCAGTGGGACGTATATGCTGGGATGATGAAAATGAAATGCAAATGACATAAAAATAATTAATATAGTAAATTGTCCGATACGATACATAAACTCACATTATGGTTAGGCGTGATCATGTGGTTTTTCTTGTTCTTCCGCCTCAGGATGGGCGGCGGGCTGCTTGTAACGGACGATTTCTTCGGGCTCATGTACACTGACGGGACGACTATCTCTTTCGTGGAGTCCGGCTGCACTGCGTAAGTTACTGGAATTAAACAAGTTTTGGATAGATTAGTAATATTACAAAGAAAAACATTACAATAAAACCTAGGGCTCTTCAAGACTAGTGATTAGGCTGTTACTGAAGCAGCGAGTTACACCTTTGACCTCATCTGCACTTTCATCATCATCATCAACATCATTTCAGCCGAAAGACGTCCACTGCTGAACATAGGCCTCCTCCAAGGCTCGCCAAACTGATCGGTCCCGTGCCAACCGCATCAAACGCGATCCCGCAACCTTAACCAGGTCATCGTCCCATCTTATTGGAGGCCTACCTACACTGCGTCTTCCGGTCCGTGGACGCCACTAGAGAACCTTTTTGCCCCATCTTCCATCAGTTCTACGAGCGATGTGCCCTGCCCACTGCCTGTTGAGTTTGGCGATTCTTCGAGCTATGTCGGTGACCTTAGTTCTTGCGCGGATTACATCTCTAATGCGATCCCGCAGAGAAACTTCGAGCATAGCCCTCTCCATTGCCCTCTGAGTGACTTTGAGCTTCCTTATGAGGCCCATCGTTAGCGGCCACGTCTCAGTGCCATAAGTCATCACTGGTAACACACACTGATCAAAAACTTTTGACTTGAAACACTTCGGTATATTGGATGACAAGATATTGCGGAGCTTCCCGAACGCTGCCCAGCCGAGTCGGACTCGTCTCTGCACTTTACATCAGGTGAAACAGAGGTCAATCATGAGACATTTTTATGTAAAAAAGATAACGGTAAAGCCATAATCATATCGTCCCGCTAGCACTCTTTGAATGCGAGATCCTAAAATAATGATAAATGAATCATCCAATTAGTAAAATATTGATTATTTGTAATATTAATTTTAACATTCACTAGCAAATCATTGACATAATATGTGACTGACTGACAACGCGCAGCCTAAAGTACTGGAGTATGAACATCCTAAATTTTATCACACTAATTTTAGCAATTGATTTAATGCTGGTAATGCTGGTACGAAAAACCGAATTTCACAAAACCTATGAACGGAAAGCCGAAAATTAAAACGTCGAATGTTTGTGTGACCGTAAGTTCAAAATCCCGAAAATAAGTTTGACCGAAAGCTTAAAATCCCGAAGGTTAATACACACGAAAGGCCTAAAGATTATAAAGATCCCCTTTAAGGCAGCGAGTGAGCAAGACGTTTCGGGGCAGTAGCGACTCGGATAGATTAAGTTCAGAAGGCGAAGGCGGGAGCGAAGCGTAGCGTAACTCCCGCCTTAGCCTTCGATGTTAGGTATTTTTTAACCCCCGGCACAAAAAGAGGGGTGTTATAAGTTTGACCGCTATGTGTGTGTGTCTGTCTGTGGCATCATAGCTCTTTAACGGGTGCACCGATTTTGATGCGGTTTTTTTAATAGAAAGCAGGTTTCTTGGCGATGGTTCTTAGATATGTTTCATCAAAGTCGGCTGAGCCGTTTCAAAGTTATCAGCTCTTTTGTTAGCTGCGGAAGGGATCTTAGACGCATAACGGGCAATGAGCATTGACTTAATGTCAAACATACGAGTGACATAATTGAGTTGGGGGTTTTTTAAATTTTTAATTTATAGTTATTGTAACAGCGCAGAACTACTACTACTACGATTTATCAAGTTTTTGTCGAAAAAAATCTAAATCTTTTATATTTGGATCCCCATTCAACCTTTTAATGTTCGACTCTCCTCTCATAGGTCATATGTCATACCATAATCGGTCTTCTGTTTTCGGGATTTCGAACTTTCGGTCATTTGTTAAGCCACTTACCGACGTCGTCTCTGTTGTCCGACCTAGACGAAGCATGAGCTAAGTAACTTTTTATAGGAGAATTTGACGGCAACGTCTCAAGGTTGATGAATCTGAAATAATACAAAAATGCTACGATTAAAATTGTGCACTTGTCGAACTAGTTCTTTAATAATACATTTGTTATAATTATAATAAAATATAGAGGTGTAAGTCTCCCAACGGCTCTTGGACTATGCAATTTTACTGGATAAAAAGTATCCTACATGTTAATCCATGTTATAGAATATATGTGTGCCGAATTTCATCAGAAGCCGTGAAACCGTTTTAGCGTGTAAAGTAATAAACATCCACACATCTATCGATACATCCATACAAACTCTCGCTGTTAAAATATTAGTAGGGATGAATCCCTGTGCATGAATGTTATAAACATTTTTTTTGTATTGTAAAAAATGGCTGCGATATGAGTGTCCTTATGAGTGTTCCTGAATGAGCTAAGTTCTTCCTTTGGAAAAAAATTAAGGTAAATAACTAAGTGTAACTAAATAGCCGTGGTGGCCTAGTGGTTTGGCCAAGCAGAGGGTCGTGGGTTCAAATCCCGGCTCGCACTTGAGTTTTTCGGAATTTATGTGCGAAATTACATTTGAAATTTACCATGAGCTTTAAGGTGAAGTAAAACGTGAGACAACTTGCACCACCTGGGAAAAATCTTGTGAACTGAAACAATTACTTTGCTCACTCGCGACCTTTAAAGTAATTTTTGTTTCAGTTCATTAATATGGACCTCCGCAAAGTAACGCCTGATTCAATAAATTATTTAAAAATCTTGTGTCCGAAGTTCCCTATCCGCACTGGGCCCGCGTGAGAACTACGGCCCAGCCCCTCTTATTCTGAGAGGCCTGTGCCCAGCAGTGGGGCGTATATAGGCTGGGATGATGATGAGGATGATAAACCAAGTGTACAGTAAAATTACATAAAGTTTACCACTGACAGATGGTTTGCCTTCATTTCATATTCAACTTTAACTACCTATAAATAAAGCCAATTTTAGAATACTGTTATCCACGTTTGCAGATATTGTAATAACTACTTTATTTGTATAGTGTTAAAGTTGGAAATGAAATAAAGGCAAGCCATCTGTCAGTGGTAAACTAAAAGTAAACGTATTGTACTCACTTAAACGGCGACTCGCATATCTCTACTGTGTCGGCGGCAACTAAGTCGCCGCGCTCCGGCGATTTACTCAGTATCATCGTCTGTTGCTGAATGTTGCTGAGCTGGTCTTTCAGCAGTTGCCTGAAGCGAAGCACTTGTTTGGAAGCTGGCTGGCTTGTGCTGCTTTGGCTTGAGTCGTTGAATGAATCCCAGTCCTGGAATCAAGGAGTAAATAGTTTTATAGACTGAAGTTAGATTTTATAGGAAAACTAGTTTTTGCCCGCGACTTCGTACGCGTAGACAATAACGTTAGTTGTTTGTATGAAAAGCTAGTTGTTTTAAAATCGGCCCCAAAATTTAATCCCGCAGGAATTTTGCATTTTTCCGGATAAAAAGTAACCGATGTCACAGAATAAGTAATAGTACTAACGTACAGAAGGATCACTCTCGAACAAAAGTCAACTTTAGGTATAAAAACTTGTCTATTCTTACTGCATGCATGCGAAATTGAAACTTATCGTGTGATCTGAGCGTTCATATTCCGTTGGGCACCGCTGATCCGAAACCAAGGGCACAGGGTTCCGACTCGCCGATGTTTGGTAGGTATAAAAATCAAGAAAGATAACAGTGTGTATTAATTCAGCAAAACACCTTTAGTAAGTAAGTAAGTTATTTATAAGATCGTTTAGAAGTCATTGTTTGTTGCATAAAGCACAAAAAAAAGATGCGAACTGAAGGCCAATTGACAACCTACTGCCATACTCCGCCCGGGCGGAGCGCCGGCCGAACATACCTAAACTGCGGAGTAAACCCCCTCTGCCGATGTCAATTAAGGATAGCGTAGCTTTCTAATGAAAGCTATGCTAATCTTTGTAAGCGCGGACCGAACCGCGCGATCTCGCCAACTGTTACATAAACCAGTTATAGTTTTTAACAGTGGCTAATAATGTTAAAAATGTAGAAATCTATTATATGAGTAAATAAACTAAAAAAAAAAAACATGGTGAAAGAATTTTTAAAACCGGCCCAATAGTTCCAGAGATTCCGCTACAAACAAAGAAACAAAGAAAATTTAGATATTACCCTATCCAGTGGAAATTTCGAAAAATCCTTCCTTAGTTCACCTGTACAATACTCAAAGTACATGTATGCCAAATTTCAAGTCTCTAGCAGCAGTAGTTTAGGCTGTGCGTTGTCTGTCAGTCAGTCCGTCAGTCACGGTACTGTTTTATAGGTATAGAAGATAGGGTAGAGAATTTACGGTGAAGCAAAACGTCGCGAGGAAACCTGCATACACCTGCGAAGGAATTTAATGGTGTGTGTTAAGATACCAATCCGCACTGGGCCCGCGTGGGAACTACGGCCCAACCCCTCTCATTCTGAGAGGAGGCCTGTGCCCTGCAGTGGGACGTATATGGGCTAGGATGATAAACTGGGCTTTAGATCTTAGCGTACTTAGGGGCTGTTTCACCACTTTTCTTAAAGTTTGGATTAGCATAATCATAACCTTATTTGACAGATGGAATTAAAATTTCTGTTTCACCAGTCTCGATTAGCGCTAAGTGACGGACAAACTGTTTCTTAATTTGACCATCAGATCAGGAGGCATTTAGCATTTTTATCCGTCACATATAAGTTAGTTTATTTTTTTGTGGCCATGGTTGGAGAGCCCTTCAGCCGGTTTCAGAAAAATAAATCAAAGTATTTTTCATTTTTGAAAGAAAGAGGTCATGCTAAATTGCATAAAATAATTTAAATATCAAGATTTGAATAAAAAAATGTAGGTACACTTTTAGTATGTAAAAATAAATCCAAAATTTCGTAATATTTTTTAATAACAAACTTTTTTTCAGCTGCTCAATCGTTTGTTCTACCTGAACTTGTATGTCGCCATTAAAAAAAAGTTTATCTGTCAAATGGTTTGGCGCCACTTTTCGATTCGTTTTACGTGATTTTATTTTTCTTTGTTATTGTTAACAAAGTATCGTAAATAAATACCGTTTTTGGATCAATTATAATGTTACATATTTTGTTTATGCAAAAAAAATAGATGTATTCAAAAATTATATAGCCATTTCTTTTGCTTTAATAATGAGTGACTCTTTGAACGAAAGTGTGCGAACAGGAACGCGTGGTCGTGAAATGCGACGTTGCCATTCCGACTTTTTGTTAAACCCACGATTAGTTAAGTGGTACTTAGTTTGCACAGGACCGGAGTGGTGAAACTGAAAAAACACTAGCTGACAGATTTGTCCAGTACTTAGTTTATTCATTGGTTACGTAACCAGCAGTTTGACAATAAGGTGGTGAAACACCCCCTTAGACTATTATAAAAGATACAACTACATATAGTTTACCTACTTCTATTTTTTTAAACTATTTCACGGTAATAATAATAAATGTATGGGCTGGAATAATGTTCAGCGAACCTCAATCCTTTTAAAAAAGGCATTGTAAGCCTAATAGTTTGACTTATGGCCTCTCAAGCAGATGGATCGTAGGTTCGAACCTGAACCTCTAGAATTTATGCGAATTTTTGTGAAGTTACATTTGTAATTTAACTGTGAGCTTTTCAGTGAAAGAAAACATCGCTAGAAACCTGTATACACTTGCGAAGCAGATCAATAGTGTGTGTGAAGCTCCTGTTCTGTACAGGGCCCGCGTGTGAACTACAATCCAAGCCTTCTCATTTCCTTATGTACGACAATGTAATGAAATATACATTGTGGAATCATATTTCGAACAAACTGTGAGGTGTTGCATTTAATATTTGTAACTGCCAAAGAAAATATAAAAATAAAACTTTACTTGACCAATGTAATACACTATATTAGCTACGTAACGCTCAAACGGTTACTAAAAGCAAAGCAAAAAATTAACACAATTTTAAGTACATACAAACACATGTTAATGAAAACCATGAAAGATAGAGAGAGTTTTAATTGTTGAAAATATAAATTAATGAGTGAATAGAGTAAGTGAAATGAAAAAAAAATAGAGTAAGTGAAATGAAAAAAAGTAACTTTGTTAGTCATGTCATGTGATTTCTAACCTACAATCGAGAAGAATGTTAACAGTTTGGATTTATTTCTACAGTAAAGAAAACACTTTAGAAAACGAAAGAAATAAAGTTCCAGCTGGAAACCGAACCAAGATTCTTGGCATTGCGTGAATGCTAACCAATACACCATTCCGAGCCCTAACAAATCGCCATCATAAATATAGGAGCAGCCAAAGTGTTCAAAAATATCTTAAGAGGGTTCATACCTGCTGAGCTGGCAACGTTGCATTTTTGTTAGTTTTTCTCGATTATTCCATAAAAACTGAATGAAAATTAAAAATGTTTTGTATACAAATTGTTCTAATATATAAGTTAATGTGTCTACTGCAATAATAATTCGTGATAGACTTTTATTTTCTTTAAAAACTAACAAATTATTACCTAACGGTTTTTAAAGAAAATAAAAGTCTTGTCACGAATTATTATTGCAGTAGACACATTAACTTATATATTAGAACAATTTGTATACAAAACATTTTTAATTTTCATTCAATTTTTATGGAATAATCGAGAAAACTAACAAAAATGCAACGTTGCCAGCTCAGCCGGTATAAACCCTCTTAACACGCACTTACGGACTTGACAATACGGTCGTGTTCAGATATTTTTTACCACCCCGACAGCTCCGATATTTATGCTAGCGAATCTTGTTCAATTTAAATCGATAACTTATTATAAGAGTTAGAAGTTAAACATGTCAAAAAATCGGTGTAGATATGCATGAATAAAGCACAAAAAATACGTACAGGTGGTAAAAATTATTCAAAGAAAACAGCCAGCACATAAAGAAATCAATAATGATTAAAAACACCATAAAATAGGAGAAAAGTGGAGGGTAATTCGTCACATACTGAAGTTATATTAAGACCTTTGCTTATGAAACTGTTTAGTTGAACTGCACGCTTTGAACTGGCAGAAATATAAAAGCTTAGACAATTGGGAATGTCTAAAAAAATTACCAGTGGTTTTTATATTTTTTTTGTATAAGAAAAGTCAATTATAAGAAACCAATCTAATTTCAATATTTTATTTAGTTCACTAGGTACTTTTTAAAAATTTATTATTAAAACTATTTTGGTTGATGACGTCAGATTATAACTGAGGGCACTAACTGCCAAATTTCTAAATCTGTCTTAATGCGTATGATAAGGCAACCACTTTAATTATTTATTGCGTAGTGGTACACTGTAACTAGTGTCACTTTACTGGCGCTGTCAAAGTGCTAGATGTCAGACAGCGGGTCCAAATCAAACTCCGTAGTATAATCCACGCGTAAATTCTGAATAATTCTAACCACACAGAATAAAGTACGACTTGGACCGGTCACGCAATTTATACCAATGTCAAATGAAGGTCATTGCTTATTTGTTATTTAATAAATTCTTTATATAATATTAAAATTAAATAACCACAGAAAACGAGTTGAAAAGCATTTATCTCGAAATGGTTTTCGATTTACTATACATTGCAAAAAAATAGACATCCTCTATTGCTTAAACAAAATCTTATAATTATTCTGATCATGATATTTACGTCAGTATGTGACTGTTCTGAACTACCCAGAAGCAACTATAATTAAGAAGATGAAACATGGATGCTTCGATAACTTTGATCATCTTATCTTCTTTTACAACAATACCTCATTATAGGATACTTCGGTCTTTTTTGTCTCCAAATTGTATGCAAATTATTCTTTCATCTCGACCTATATACGTCCCACCGCAAAGCACATGCCTCCTTTCAGAATGAGGGGGCTTGGCCTGTGGTTCCCACGTGGACCCAGTGCTGATTGGGAACTTCACACACTCCATTTAATTTCTTCGCAGGTGTGTGCAGGTTTCCTCACAATGTTTTCCTTCATTGTGAAACTAATGGTATAATTTAAAATGTGATTCCGCACATAATTTTCAAAAAAGTGAGAGCTCGGGTTCGTACCTACAACCCTCTGCTTGAGAGGCCATAGGTCAAACGACTAGAGCATATCCGAATTAAAAAGGATGTAATGTAGTCTAGGACATCAGGACAATTATAAAAATAAAATAAATAAATAAATATTAGGGGACAATCTTACACAAATCGACCTAGTCCCAAACTAAGCAAGCTTGTACTATGGGTACCTAGACGACGATAAACATACTTATATAGATAAATAAATACTTAAATACATAGAAAACATCCATAACTCAGGAACAAATATTCATGCTCATCACACAAATAAATGCCCTTACCGGGATTTGAACCCAGGACCTCTTGCTTCGTAGGCAGGGTCACTACCAACTAGGCTAAAGCGGTTGTTAAACATTTGCTTTTTATTCCAATTAAATTAGATGATAAGAATTACACTTGCATACCTTTCTCTGTAACCCTGCTTAAAAAGTATCCATTTTTCATCAGAAGAATGTGGATATGAAACTTTGGCTTTAGACTCAATTTCACTATTCCCGCAAAATGCAATACATAAAGAGTTCCCGTATTTACAAAGACCCATTAACCCCCTGTTTCACCATCCATTGATCAAATTCATTTGACGGATAAATGTGATGCCGTCTCTGTTTGTTTTGTTCGAATAGACGGAGACGGCATCACATTAATACGTCAGTTGAAATTAATCAATGGGTGGTGAAACAGCCCCTAAATCTTTCAAATACTTGAGAGACACAAGCCAAAGTGTCATGGGGAAAAAAAACATAAAAAGCGACTAACATCGTTAAATGCTACTTGCACCAGCTGTGTATCACTTTGGTCATTGAACGTGTCTCGCTTTACCCTTGGCCCTTTCCTCCGTAGACTTTCGTAGCTGTCCAGAAGATCTGGCTCGAACTTCCGCCTCATGGTCGAGTTCCAGTGGTTCTTTATTGCATTGTCCGTTCTGAAAATTAAATAATAATAAATAAATCGTGGGACGATTGACACCAATAGGGATGTTGACACCACCAATCAACTGACGTACTTTTTATGAGCTGTCAAAACACATTTCTCCCATAGAGTTTGAATGGCAATAGCAACATATGACGTCACTTGTTCGCATACTCAATTAACTTACTATTTATTTGTTTTAAAGCAACAAAAAATCTAATTTTGCAGTTAATCGAAAATTAATCTGGGTTTTAGGGCTAAAATAAAGCGTTTTTTTATTGGAGTCGTGTCTTCGAATTATTTTTTAATGGTGTCAACATCCCTATTGACCTAGTCCCAAACTAAGCAAAGCTTGTCCAGTCAGCTGCAGAGAAAAAGGTACCCCTCTGTAACGGCGGCAACCATACCAGGGTGGTATATGCGTTTGGGGTGAGAGGATGTTGATTGATACCAAGGATGATATAGACTGGATTGGCAGTCGCCATAGTACGGATCGGCCGCGGTTTTTGTAGTTCGATTATTAAATCTAGATGGCGCTGAAATATAGCCAGAGGCTTTGAAGGCAAAACTGTAAGACTACAGATATTTCATATCACTGTAAATGTTGCACCAATATGTTGCTACTTATCCTTAGGCAGCCAGGCAGGTCTTCCTTCTCTTTTGAATGTCTGGGTACTTAGTTGGAGTCTTCAATGAGATTTTTTGATTACTTTTTAGCAATAATTAATTTATTAAAAATATGAAATCAAAAATCATGTATCAAGTAGTAAGATATATCGACGAATAACGACCGTTGACTTTCCCCTCGCACCGCTACCCTCATCCCGCCGTCATCTGTGTTTTCGCGAGCTATCACTAGGTGGCGTTAGGCGTCAACATAAGCTGCCCGCCTTGGAAGCTTCCTCTGCTTCCAACGAAGTGAAGACTCGATGGTCACGACGTGGCGACATGATGAGCTTGCTTGATCGAAGTTCATAAATTTAGTCTTCAGGATCACGAAATAGTGGGCAAATTTTAGAGAATGCCCGACGAACAATAAAAAAAAATATATAAAATAAATAATAATTTGAAAAATATTGCATTTGTATTAATATGAAACATCTGTAGTCTTATTGCTTTGCCTTCAAAGCCTCTGGCTATATTTCAGCGCCATCTAGATTTAACAATCGAACTACAAAAACCGCGGCCGATCCGTACTATGGCGACTGCCAATCCAGTCTATATCATCCTTGTTGGTGCTCTTTGGTTGAGTTAATATAAATTCCTCACCTGCCCGGCAGTAGTTTGGCGATTTTCGCCCATTGGTTGCCCAGTTGCTTGTGGGCTTGATAGATAACTCTGTCCTCGTGCTCCGTCCATGCAGTCTTCTTTATAGACGGATTTAGGTGATTATGCCATCGCTCTCTGAAAACACAAACATGAATATCATCAATATGGGTCATTTTCAAATTTTGCGCAGGTAAACTTGTCCCAGCCTAAAAAAAGTTGGTTCCGTTTACACTGTCTATTTTCTGCGGTTCTTTGAGTGAAATGATTGATGATCAACAATCAGCTATATACCACAGATACTTATTGAATATCAGAATCGAAAAAAGATGCTTAGTATTTATGTAATATTTGTAATAATGCTTGGTACCAGAGCGGTAGATACGGATAGTAACATAGCGTAGAACACTCTTATGCAAAATTTGAAAATAACCATTATATGGTGCTTTGAATGTGAAGAAGACGGGCCTACATTGGATGTTCGATAGTTTAATAAAGTGATTGTTTCATTTACTTAATTAAAAATAAATTGTATCAAACTAGAATAAATATAAAATAAACCCATCGTAATCTAAGTAAGATCCTCCATAATAATTTATTGAATCAGGCGTTACTTTGCGGAGGTCCATATTAATGAACTGAAACAATTGTTTGTTCCTCGATAATAAATTTAATTTTCACGAAAAAAAAATGCACCAAACAATAACTCAAGTAACGACAACATGAGGACAAAAAATGTTTGACGATGCGATGGGTACCCAACAAAGACTAAGCATAGGAGACTTCTAATATGTTCTTGTTTCATACATTTATGTTATGGACGCAGATGTACTTATGCTCTACTCACCTGCATTGTTTTCCTATTCTGCCCTTAAGATGCCGCGCGATAACCGTCCATTTCTTAGGTCCATATTTGGCCACTAATTCTACAACTTTCTCGTCTTCCTGTAATAGAAAAAAAAATCAAGATAAGATGGAGAAAAAAAGGTCTTTTAACCGTCAATTTGACACAGAATTATTACGATTATTTGCTAGCATAAAAACAATCGCTCAATTTTATGTCTATATTTGGTAGGTCTGAGAATAGGACGTAGGCTATTTTTTATACCCCTATTCTATTCGCGGGCTACAGCTAGTAATTATAGGTAGCTAGTAACATATGAACACAGATTTGCGCTAGCGCACCTAAAGAAGTCACGTTGACAGCTGGCATTGAATTGTTAAAATATTTATGTACACAACATTATAAAATCACGAAAGAAATCACAGGTCACCTTTAAAAAAAAGGCCAAAATGTGAGGCAAAATATGATGGCTTTGCATTGAATTTCGATAATCAATCCGGGGCCATAATAAGGGAAACAAAAAAACAATATCGTTCGCTACTTGTCGGGCTTTTAAGCAATTAAAATGAAGCTGTATGCCCGTTCATCCTTTAAGGATCCTCAATACAATAGCGCAAACAAAAAAAGAATGACCAATCATCTGTTTGGTGCCGTGCGAAAATTCGTTACTACACAAGGTGAACGAGTGCGTGGGCGATCGGTAGAAAAAAATACGAATTTGTATACGTTTGGAGCTGGTGCTTGTGAAAGAGTTAGGTCTGCTTTCATAGAAAACGATATCAATAATCGGGGCCCTTAAGGGCCGGCGCCCACTGACGGCATGGCACGGCGTGGCATTTTATTACTATCAAGTTATTTTGAATCTTATTTCAATGAGTTTAGAATTCATGTTACTTTGTTGGTTACGCGTGGCATCGGCCCTCAGGACGTCGCGGCATCGTGGTATCGAAATAAAGTAACATGAATTCTAAACTCATTGAAATAAGATTCAAAATAACTTGATAGTAATAAAATGCCACGCGATTAACGTGATTGAGAAAAAACAAAAAAACAAACGCGCGCACCCACTATAACATTCGCATTTTTATAATATTAGTAGGAAAGTAGAACGAACTTGTAACAGGAAAAAAATATGTCACTTGGTTCTTTAAACATATACCCTAAACAATTATTTATTTATTATTTATTTATTATTTATTATTAAAAAAAAGTTTACACGGCATTACAGTGAAACCAATACACCGAGAAACTTAAACTACTTAGAAAATAACATTTATAATCTACAGACAAATACATTATTTATAAATACTAGACAGTCTAGCATCAATCCTTTCGCAAAATCTCAAGCATTCTGAACACACAGTCAGCCATCGACTTGCAAGCAGGTCACACTCTGGTGCCGATGCCAGGAGCGCATTCAGAGACGCCAGTGCGCGGGGCAGCGGCGAGTTCCTGCGAGATACGGTGCGCGCCGCCGGGACTGCAAGCAGCCCGCGCGCCCGAGGGCGGAGGGTTATACAACCAACTTCCGGGACGTAAAGCCTCACCACACGACCCACCAGTTCAGGACAGTCAGACTCACCCCGCAAAATACTACAAACTGTGACTAGCAAATTATAATTACGCCTCACTTCAAGCGAATTGAAACCGAGACAGCCGAGTAAGAATTTGGTCGGATACAGATAAGGATAATACCCAAAGCTTTTCTTAAATAGAAACCTTAAAAAAGCCTTTTGGACCTTCTCTAACAGAAGAATGTATGAGTACTCATAAGGGTTCCAAATGAGTGACGAAGCCTCCAGCTTGCTTCTCACCAGAGCAAAATATACAAGTTTTATGACTCGAGGGTCATAAAAGTCTTTGACGTTGCGGATCACAAAGCCTAGGCGCCGAAAGGAACTAACCGCGAGTGACCGTATATGATCGTGAAAGGTGAAACGAGTGTCAAACACTACGCCGAGATCTCTAACCGAGAAGACACGTTCAATAGGCTCACCTTCAAGCAAGTATTGGGCATGAAAAGGGGCAGATGCGCGACTGAAAGTACACACACAGCACTTGGAAGCATTAAAAAGTAATTTATTCTCGACACTCCACCTGACCACTGAAGCGACATCCTCCTGTAACAAGTCACAGTCCACTTTCTGTTCCACCCCATACACCAACTTAAGATCGTCAGCATATAACAAACATTTGGAATGCTTAATCACGGATTGTAGGTCATTTATCATTATCCCAAATAAGAGTGGACCCAATATCGAGCCCTGACTGACGCCTGATCGAGTGTGATACGGCTCAGACCGAAAACATCCATGCCGAACGTACTGTTGTCGATCGCGTAGATAACTCGAAAAAAAAGTAAGCAAATTGGGAGAGAAACCAATATCATCCAATTTGCCCAGCAGCACGTCGTTATCTACGCGATCGAAAGCCTTTTTAAAATCAAAATAAAGAACGTCAACCTGGACACCCCTGTCGAGATGCTCAGATATTTCGTCATTCAAGATCAGGAGATTAGAGTTAACGGAACGATTCACTCTGAAACCATGCTGCGAGTCACATAGAAAAGGCTTTATTTGCGGAGATATCACTCGGTGCAGTATAGACTCGAACAACTTTGGAAGTGTCGAAAGAACAGCTATGGGCCTGTGATTTTCAACACTGGCATTGTCACTCGTCTTAGGGATCGGTTTGACTCTCGTGACCTTCCATAGGTCCGGATATGTTCCAGAGGAGAGTGCCAAGTTGAATAAAAAGAGTAAAGGAACCATCAACTGCTGCATGCATCCTTTAACGACGTACGCCGGCAAATTATCCGGTCCTACAGAGCTTCTGGATTTTAGACGCCTAATACCTGCCTCAATTTCTTGCACTGATATATCATTTATATGAACATAGTTCGCAGTACATCTCTGCTGCTGTTTATTGCCCAAAACATAATCAATGTCAAGACGAGGAACATCTGCCAAGAAAACGCTCGAAAAGAACTTTGCAAAAGCGCGAGCAGCCTCTGCCCCAACAAACTGTTTCCCCTCGAACTCTACCTGCGACACAAATCCGCCCTTCGACTTAAGACCGTTTATGTGCTGCCAAAAAGAGCGCGGATCACTTTTTATTTTGTCTTGTATTCCTCGTATATGCTCATCGTGAGCAATGGATATTTGTTTCTTAATATTAGTCCTAAGCTGGGCAAACTTCATATACGCAGACTTATTTTTAGATGCCTTCCATTCACGATGAAAATTAGCTTTTAGTTTTAAGTCACTTATCAATTTCGCAGTAAACCAAACTGGATACTGTCTACAGGGCTTATTCGATCGGATCTTCCTGGGTATACAAAGATCAAAAATACTGTAAATAATTTGATAAAAATGGTTTACTGCAACATTGATGTCGTGGGACTGAAGAATGTGCTGCCAGCTCTCCTCAGATATGAGTTTATATAAGAGCTCATAATTGCCCTTGGCAAAATTCCAGTCATGTCGCGAGTCTAAATTACTAGGGTCTATTTTCTCAGAAGAGGGTCGGTACTTGCCTCTATCCACTGGAATCGATATCTCCAACGGGGGGTGGTAGGCATCACGTTTAGGAACCAGTCCGCCATCCTCCATTTCGAGGACACTGGCGCCACGGAGGCATTCCGACACCAGCACTACGTCTAACTTTCCACCGTGTGCATTCTTCACCTCATTCGTCTCAAACAGACCACAAACAGTTAAAAAATAACAATAATAGCAAGAAATACTACGGGACGTATACAAAGGATTTAAGTTTAAATCACCGACAATGACCACTACACCATTCAGTGTATCTATTACACGTTCCACTGCTTCAAACCACACCAAACCAAACCAAACAATAGTTAATGGGCATGTTATTAACTAATTATAAAACCTCAACCACCACAAAACAGAGTACATTCAGATGTACTTATGATATTTTTTCGCGTGATCGCAATCAATGTAAAAGAACAAAAGGTAGCAAAAACTCCATGCCAATTTAGATTATTGTATACCTTTAAACGGAGCGATTATTTGTGATCGATTTAAAGGGCAAAAAGTTTAATACTTCTCTTCTCTATTTGAGGTTGATTTTGCTCAGGCCTATCTGTACAATATAACAGTTGAATTACGCGTAGCAAATTTCTTTATACCATGAACTATGATTATTATGGGTTGCGGAAATGCGGTATGTTTCCATTCCACAGGGTGACTTGTAATTCGACCTATTCCTTGAAAGGGGTTATTCTAGAGCTTATTTACAATGTTTTTAGCCGAGTCAACTAGGGGTCACTTCCTTTGGTATTGTATTGGTATGCAATTTATTTATTTATTTATTTTCAAAAACATTAGACACAGTATTACAGCTTAAAACTAATGCACTGTGCAATCATAATAAATTACAATAATAACTGAAGGCATAAATTATATATAAAAAAAGAAAAACAGGTAAAAATAGCAATAACAATAATTACACGTATGTTCATTGAACAGTGGGCAAACGCTCATTCATCCGCTCAGAAAATCTCAAACACTCGGCACTCACACTGGTCCATCCACTTGCAAAAACATCGCGTCAGGGGCAGACGTGAGCATCGCATTGAGTGAGTTCAGCGCTCGCACTAGCGGCGACTGCCTATGAGACACAGGCCAGGAGGCCAGGAGGTGATTAACGCGCAATGGATCTGTCCCCCAAATAAATCCAATGTCACAAATGACTCATAACTTCATCACCGCCTGTCCCACGCCACTTAAATGTAATCTATTAAAAACAAAAAGCCTTTATATATTTTTAACAAACATATGCCGATCCATCAAGCAAACACGTGTGGTCACTGACAAACATACAAAAAATGTATGAACGAGTCAAGGTCAAGCCCAAATACGTGAATTAAACTGATTGATTGATGATGATCTGGTTCCGACAAAACTTCATAGTAAGAGGAACAGTATTTTTATCGCTTGTATTTGTATCGCATTCAAAACCCAAATAAACTTTTGCTAAAAATTTTATTTTTATCACAAGCTTTTTTTGGTGACTGTACCTTTTGCCCCTAGTTACCATCTAGGATCAAAGTACTCGTCAATACGAATCAAGCGAGACCAAACTAGATGGGTTTGTGTTGTGTTATTACGGAAAGCCTATGGCCACCTTCCAGCTCCATCATGAGACCCTGGTTACCACATCTGGGATCAAAGTACTCGTCAATACGAATCAACGAATCCAAACTCGATGGGGTTGTATCGTTTTATTACGGAGTGCTTATTGGCCACCTTCCAGCTCCATCATCAGAACTTTTTAAATAAATGAAATGAGATGAATTTGAATAAAAAGAGAAGATTCCCATCCAAGGTTGCCCAACCTTAGATTTTCAACAAAAAGTGTGCCCCGATCAAACGAACCGAAAACGGTAAATTATGATGTAACAACCAAAATTCCAGTCGAGAAAGTAAATCAAACAAACTGATTACCACATACAAGTTCTAAACCATACTAAATGGTAAGTAAACCTGTTCAGACATTTTCATTCTTATTTGAGAGATAGAGACGGAGAACCGAGTGCACGAGCACTCAATATACCTCTGAGCCATCTTGTATCGCAAGCGTACTTATTTTTTTTTCACAACTTTTGGTGCTAGCGCGCACGTCTGACTTTTGTCACCGTAACAGTACGTCTTTTTTTCATTTCGAACGTGCAAAAGAGACAGACATACTATACTGTCACGGTGGCAAAGACACTAATGCGCGCTAGCCCTTACACACACACAGATCACAATAGGTTCCGAGATTTTTACTGTCTCATTTGATCTTCTCATAAACCTTTAAATAGCAAATCTGAACACATTAAAAAAGTTCTATCTATACCTTGACAAGCTAGTGCGCGGCGCTCGGCGGAACCCTGTCGCAGGGAGCCTCTCTGTCCTTAACAAGATTGTTTTTGTTTTTAATAAGTGCGGCAAATACTGACTGCGACAGGGTTCCGCGGAGGGTCGCGCACGAGCTTCTCGGACTATAGCAGACCGACTCATCAAAACATAGCCCAAACCCTTGGATCGACAAAGCTGAAATTTTGCATAGAGCCCATAGAGGTTCTCTTTACTATGTATACAATGAGGTCTTATTTTAGGGAATTCCCGCGAGACAGGGAACTTCTTCCTTCTTTTCTAGTTGGACACTAAATAAATCCAATGCATTGACCGTACTTAACCGTACCAGCGAATTGTCTTGACTATTATTGTAAACTCATTTTTAGACTAGCCCTGAATCGGCCTTGTATAAAGGAAATGGTCACTTTTCTTCGCGTTCTCTTTGAGTCATGTTTACTTCTCCGAATTACAGAAGTAGTATTATTTCATATTCACCTCGTGACGCGGTTCACAATGGTTTTATTATCATCTGTAGGTATCGGATTAATTTTAATTCGGAAGTCACTCGAATGCTTTGGATAAAGAATTTATTATTTCACAACATTCTTCAAGATATACTATAACTAAAGTGATGAAATTCCGATTATGGTATTTTAAACTTTCGGATGTTTGATCATAAATCTCATAATTAATTACTGCTCGTGAAATGAACGTGCTACCCTACAGTTTAGTCTACTCGTGGACGAAAAGTCGAGATAATTTTAACAATATAGGTATTGCGTGATTAATTCCCTTCTTAAAACTTTTTACACACATTAACACCTTAATTTCTGGAGCCCCCAGACCATATTTTGCCTGAGCGGAAGGGAATAATAACTCCCTCGCTAAAAATTTATCCTTGATATCTATAATATTAATATACTTATTTACAGTCAAACCCGTTTTTAACACGTCTTATACTTGACCAAACATCGATGTCATAGAGGAAACCCACAGGAAACCAGTTAAGCTACGTAGCAAGTTTACTCAACAAACGAAAGGCAAGGAATGAGGAAGACCTTATTTGCATAAGAAACAGTCTAAGAATTCTCTAAAACAATGAATGAGTGTTTAATTATGCAGGTATTCTATGCGAGTATGCGATTCAAAACACGTCCTGTTGCACATCTGAGTATGATACATACATTTCACAGGCTCTTATGCCGGTGCTTTTGCGCGTACGAAACTTCAACTGTAAATGCTTGGAGTAAGGTTGATTTTGCACTGTAAAAAGCAAGTATGACCGGACTAAAATGAGTCGATAGACTCATTGGCGATTGATGCTCGTTCATTCATAAATCTTAAGTCGCTGACTGATGTTTTTAAAACATCATTCATTGGTGTTATATTACTAAAGGCTGGGTTTTAAAAGTCTAGGTTTATATCGATCGGAATGGCATTGTGGACTGTTTCCCTTTTTTTATTAGTGTGCAGTTTATTTATTTATTTATCTATCTAAACAGCGATCCGGGTGTCACCAACGGTGCTGGCTGAAAATCAGCGCTGGGGTGCTGTAAACGCCACAGCATTATGCTGAGCCAGTGTCCGATTTGCAACCGCAATGACGCATTCTATCTTTAGCTTTCGTGTTGTCTTCTGTTTTGTAAAATGTCGATGATGACGTGTCTTGTGTTGTTGTAAATAAATGCATTTTTTTTCTTTCTTCTTTCTTTCTTTTACCTTTCATGGATAACGTATCAAAATTGATAAAAATCTTGCAAGTAGGTACTGCAAGGAAAATCAAGTTCAGTACAAATTTCCTCGCAACTGTCAACATTTTTGACATAGTGTACGAATTCCAAGAAACTAGTTTCTGCTTCATCCGTTTTACTTCTTATTCTGAATGAGGTAGACTCAGAATGAACGACGACAATAATGCAATCAAAATAACGCTTATTGCCATAAGGGCTTGATTTAGCAGGTCTTATATTATTGTCATTGATTCCAGGTCGACATTTACAGATACTGAATACTGAATCGTTAGCCCCGCGGCGCCAAGTTGTTTCTCACACATTCAAGTTCTAACCTAATCGTTCCATGAACAAGTTAATTAAGATACCAACCTCCTTGGTCCAAGGCCCTTTGACTAGTTCGGGGTTGACGACCTTCGTCCACCGCTGTTGGCACTGCACATCGGACCTGTCCGAGAACTGGGCCGCTATCAGCTCCCAATTCTCGCTATACATCTTCACGTACATCTTGAGTCTTTTGTCCTGGAAAAAAACGGATTTTTGAGGGAGTGATATGGAATCCATCATCATTCCAGTCGATATATCTCACCGCAGGGCACAGGTGTCTCAGAATGAGAGGGCTTGGGCCGTAGTTCCCACGCGGGCCCAGTGCGGATTGAGAACTTCACACATACCATTGAATGACTTCGCAGGTTTTTGTGAGTTTTCTTGCGATGTTTTCCTTCTCCGGAAATATGGTAAATTTCAAATGTAATTTCGCATGTAAATTCCGATAAACTCATAAGGTGCAAGCCCTGGCTGAAACTCACGGCCCTCTGTTTGATAGGAATAGAAAATCGCTCCTAAGGATTGATATTATAAATAAAATAAATAAATAAATAAATAAATATTAGGGGACAATCTTACACAAATCGACCTAGTCCCAAACTAAGCAAAGCTTGTACTAGGGGTACTAGACGACAATAAACATAATTATATAGATAAATAAATACTTAAATACATAGAAAACATCCATGACTCAGGAACAAATATTAGTGCTCATCACACAAATCCATCCATTTATCCTCCATTCCATTAGGCAATCTCCCTCCCTGGTGTCGTTCAGGGAAGCTTTGAAGAAGATGTGGTTCACACCATCTCTTTAATTTATTGAGAACACTGCTTATTTATTATATGTTTTATGCATATATATGTTATATATGGTAGTATATTTTTAATAGGTTTCTTTATATTATGAGTTTATGTATTGTATTTACTAAAAGTTGTATTGTAGCCTTATGCTTTGTCCGACTGTTTTATTTTTACTTACTCTTTGTCGGTCCCTTACTAAATGCTCCTTTCATCCACTCAAAGGTTGACTGGTAGAGATCCCTTAAAGGGATAAGTTCGCCTTTGTACATGCATTTCAACGGTTGTCTATAATATTTTTCTTTTTTTTTTTCCTTATTTTGTACAATAAAGAGTTTACATACATACATACATACATACAAATAAATGCCCTTACTAGGCTAAGGCGGTCGTTACTATTATAATCGTTATTTTCTGAGACAACGTACCTCGTCCTTCGTCCACCTGCCCCTGTTGATATTCTTCCGCGGCCCAGCGCTTTTGGTTGTAGTCGTGACATCCTCGTACGCCGCCGCCGAGTCCTCTGAATACTCGCTACTCTCAGAGTCATAACCGCTACGTCTGTAGGCAAACAAAACTGGGTTTAAAAAGACGGAGCGACAACTGTTAGGTTGAGAGAACACGATGGATGCGGATGGCTCAGGACCGGCCTGTTTAGCGAACCTCGGGGGAGGCCTATATTCAGCAATGGACGTCTTTCTGCTGAAATGATGATGATGGTGACTTTTTTTTTTTAATGAGTCGCCAGAGGAGCCAAAGACGCGAAGTCTTTGCTATTTTTTACTTTAGGGTAGGAAGAGTGACTTGTGCTCGGGAAAAATCCCTTCGGACGAACTGGGAATGGAGGGCCCAGACAGTGTCCGACTTGCACGGACTAAAAAACCCGGTCACAAGTCCCCTTCTCTATTGATTATTAATACAAAAAACGTGTGCTTTATATTTTGAGGAGGGGAGGGGTAGGGAGGGGACTTAATCTACCCACAGTGTCCTGCCTCAGATGATGATGACTTGCTTCTATCCGTGTAGTATTAGCAATCCACTATCTCCAATTTTTCCCGTAAAGATGGGAAGGGTTTTCACGGGATAACAAATACTAGTTATTTTACTTTTACATGTGGAGATTTTTACCTGTTCATTAAATGATGGTTGCGCGTAACATGCCGCTTACATGTTTAAAAATGTAATAATAACACAAAATAATAAAGACTTCAAATTCGGCTATTGAAATGAGGTTGAAACTTCAATCTCGATGGCTACGATAAAACAAATCTGTAAAAATTTGTAACCATAATAAGTTAAGTATACCGTCGTAAGCTCGACCCATTCATTCCAACCTAAAACTATCCAGCCATAAATCCATTACTTATGAATACGAGACAACGGCTGCTATTTTACACAAGTACTTAAATCCCGGTCCCGTGATTTAGCTACCTACATACATAGACATTGCACATCGAAATACGTTCTAGCTTGAAAGAGTAACAGTCACACGCACGCATACATCCTATTTATAATATATTAGTAGGATCATATGATAAAATGTCAACTTCCCAGGCACATTCAAGCTATGGGTACGGCCGTAGATATAATATCGTAACACGTGTATTTTTAGTTATCTACCCAAATCCTGTTTATATCCTGCCTCTTATAAATGTCTTCACGCTCGCTGACGTAACCTTTTATACATAACATTATATACAGCATATACTAGGGGCGTTCAATAAAAAGTGAGAATGAGTATGTTATAAACAACTTTTACTAAATGTCATTTTATTTTTCGACATAGTCACCTTTTAGCATAATACACTTACCCCCTGTTTCACCATCCATTGATCAAATTTATTTGACGGACAAATGTGATGCCGTCTCTGTTTGTTTTGTTCGAATGGACGGAGACGGCATCAAATTTATCCGTCAGTTAAAATTAATCAATGGGTGGTGAAACAGCCCCTTAGTATATCTTTTTTCTAAACTTAAAATTCCATTTTTAAAAAAGGTCTCATCTTGAGTGCTTAAAAAATCTTGTACTGCAGCGACTACCGCGTCGTCGTTTTCAAATTTCTGGCCTCTCAGGTATTGTTTCAATCTCGGAAATAGGTAGAAATCACTGGGAGCGAGATCTGGTGAATACGGAGGATGCTTAAGGATATCGAACCCAGCATCACGAATTGCACCCATTGCAACGGCGGACTTGTATGCCGGGGCATTGTCCTGGTGGAACAGCACAACTTTCGAGAGTTTACCTCGCCGTTTTTCGCGGATCTCATTGCGCAATGTTGCTATTTGTTTGGCGTATAAAGTGCCCGTAATAGTGGCTCCATGCTCAAGATACTCAATCATTAATACCCCTTTACCATCCCAAAAAACAGAGCCCATGACCTTACCGGCAGATGGGCTCACCTTGAATTTCTTCGGAGTTGGAGATGATGGCCTTTTCCATGTCATAGACTGCAGTTTCGTTTCAGGGTCGTAATGATGGAGCCATGTTTCGTCCATTGTTATAAATCGCGCCAAAAAAAGTTCCCGGTCTTGCTGCATCAGGTTCAAAGCTTCTTGACAAATCTCTAGTCTAGTTTGTTTTTGCGTGTCAGTAAGCATTCTTGGTACCCAACGCGCAGATACCTTTTTCATACCCAAGCGTTCATGTAAAATATTATGCACGCTCCCCGTTGAAATCTTTACATTTTCAGCAATAAAACGAACTGTGACACGACGATCCGCCAAAACTGAGTTTTCGACTTTTTTCACAATTTCTTCAGTTACTGCTGTGTAGGGCGTCCGGAGCGGGGGTCGTCCATTGTCGATGTTCTTCCACGTCTAAATTCGGCGCACCAACGTGCGACTGTCGAATACGGAGGAGCATTAGACCCTAAAGTGTCCCGCAAATCCAAATTGACTTGGTCCGTAGAAAAATTTTTCAAATACTACTACTATTTGATAACGGCGCGCAGTTCAATTTTCTCCATTTTCGCTAACGTACTCAATAGCATTGCAAAGAAATTACCGTATATTTTTTTAAACAAAAGACAGTTAGTTTTTTTTTTCATAGCAATCAGCTAGATAGATTAGCTTTACCGGCCAGTATTTAATTTCGTAATATTAAAAGAGTTTGCATGTCATTCTCACTTTATATTGAACGCCCCTCGTAAAATAGCTTGTTACAGTGTCATATCATAAAACGCTTGCATTTAATTAGCTGTTGAAACAATAAATCTAAGTTATAAATGTGACTTTAATATTAAGATCAGGAACACCCAAAAACTCTAAAAGTTAAACAAGAGAAATCACAACAATAACATGAGGGTATATTAATAATGTTAGTGTGATCTTTTTCGTTACACTTTTGACAAAGTGTTCGTGGCCGTCTTTTATATTTACTTTCATAAGAACAAAGTAGCGAACGTTCATAACTACTTTCTTGAGAAAATAGTGTGGTGGTTTTCCCTTGCCTTCTACGGTGCTGGAATTGGAAGTTTGTACTTGATAAGAGAGCTACTGCCCACACTCACGTCAGGGCCCTTTACAACACCTACAGGACGTGTTGGTCCTAAACAAAATCGAGACGGCTCGATTGCGGCTTAAGTATAATACGAACTCCAAATTCCAGAATTGATGTTTTTAGCGCTATAGAGGTAGAAGCAGTTGTAAGACAAAGGGACATGACGCAGTGGTGTATCCAAAAGACTATGTCAATAAACTAACACTGGAAACGATCTCTTAGTGTGTATTACAGAAATACCCACAACTGCATGGTGATCCAATGGTCTGATGTCAATGTCTGATAGGAAATCGGAAATGGTATTTACGATATACAAGAATTTAAAATTTAACCAAAAGAGACATACACTATACGCTTAGTATAAGTTTTACTTCACCAAAATACTTCTCGATCGCGTTTACGTAAAAAAATCAATTACTAGGGAAACATGGAGAGCGTCTCCGCGCGCGCGCTTACATGTTTCCATAGAATTGAAATTTTTACGTAAACGCGATCGAGAAGTATTGAAGTGAAGGAAAACTTATACTAAGCGTACTGTACGCTTAGTATACGTTTTACTTCACCAAAATACTTCTCGATCGCGTTTACGTAAAAAAATCAATTACTAGGGAAACATGGACAGCGTCTCCGCGCGCACGCTTCCATGTTTCCATAGAATTGAAATTTTTACGTAAACGCGATCGAGAAGTATTTTGGTGAAGTAAAACTTATACTAAGCGTACTGAAATTTTATGGTGGCACTTCACTTGGCGTTGCGTGTTCGCGTTGCGCTATTGCCATCTCCGTCTTTCACGCTAGAATCGACATAGTGCTCCTCTCTCGGACATGCAACTATTTCGTCAAATACGCCAAGTGAAGTGCCAGCATTAGAAAAGGTGAAGAACGGGATGATACCTATAATAGCAGTAATTTTGCTTCAAGTCCAAGGGTTAGAGAACCTGAATACGAAGCTTTTGATCCCGGGTTCGAAACCCGGTCGGGGCAAATATTATTTATGACAAATACGAGAACAAATTCTCGAATCTTGAGTGTTGAGGTCAATTGGTGTCCGAGTCAGAGTCTCGTGATATATTTTTATCTACACGTATTGATACTAACCAAGACATATCTCACAAGTACCATTCTCATATGGCGTCCTAAAGAAACTCACCGGCGCCACCTCATTCTTCAATTCACAGATGAGACAAAAAAAAGTCGCCAGATGCACCACAAAGCAACTGACAACCTTATTTGAGGAGCATAAAGTGTGGATTCTGGGGTTGGTTGCTTGCGGTCAGTCTTTATAATTAATGAAAGGTTCTTAATACCTAGAATCGGTTGCTAACGTGTGATGGAAACTACACAGAGTAGCCTCTTTAGTCAGACAGAAAGGCACATGAAATAATAATTCGAAAAATCGCTCCACCCGATGAGGTAATGTAAATAAAAAAACAACTGACTGGTAATTTTATGCATACCAGCCGGTCAGCTGATAGCGAAACGTGTTTTTATTCTCATTCAGTGTTGTGAATACTTGATGGGCTGGATCTGGTTTCGTAGGTTTAAAATTGGCGACGATTTTTTTTTGAACTGCTCGTTTATTGATTTCGGTTTATAATAAGAATAAGGTTGCAACCAATGAGACCTGGCGTGAATTTAATAATACCTATTATTATCATCAAAGGGTAGCAGTGGGGAAATGAGGCACGATCTTAAGATGATAAGTACAGTAGGCAGGTACACAAAATTCTATACCACGCGATCACTTCGTGTGGTCATCCACAATCATTAATTGGGTCGTTCTTCTTTTCTACCTGCAATGAATTGAAGTTTTTTGGGATTTTGAACTATCGATAATTGTGGTTTCAGTGCACGATTTTAAAAAAAATGCATCTGCTTTTTTATTAGAACTAATTAGTTTCCTTTACGCCCAACGCCCAATACTGTTTTTTTATTGTGTTCTTTTTTTAATAATGTGACAGAGTGGTCTTTTTCAGCGGAGATCGCACTTTGGCTTACCACTCTGTCACGGCATTCTACGAAAAACAAACGTTTGAAAAAAATGCTGGTTAGAGAAACTGAAAGATTACATAACATTAATAGATAAAAAAATATGTACAATTATTTGAACATTATAAAACCGAAAATATCAATACTCTAATGAGATGAGATGCCATAATAAGACGAAGGACAGGCTATTGTAAGTAAAAAAGAAGAACGACCCAATTACATAATTATTTGCTGTTACCCGCAACTTTGTCTCGCGAGAACATTACAATTTTCCCAATGTTACTATGCTGATAAGCAAGCAAGCAAGCTTTCTATTTGTCAAAGTATTTTTAAAATTGGTTAATGACTTTTAGAGTTAACCTATTACAAACAAACACAATCAAATATTTTCTCTTTATAATATCAGTAATGATTTAGGACAAATAACCTTACTCGTATAACATGACGTTGAATGGACACTTGAAGCAACACGAAGACCACACACAATCCCACGCGTCTCCATCATTCACTTCGTTTTAAATAAACGCACATTTTCGTTAAAATCCTTTACGAACACATTTTCTATAAACAAAGCACTATTCCCGCCAAAATGAGCCCAAATTGCATCATCTCACGCGACTAAATACTCCCGACGCAATGAAAAAGAAGGAAATATGCCGTCCAAGTTCCCACACTCACATAATGGCTTCGTAATATTCACTAACACACCTACACGAGGCGCATACGCAAGCCGTAATAAGGGTGAAGGGAGGCACAACCCTGGAAGGGATGTCGAGACAAGGACGGCGATGAAACTAAAGACGAGAGTGAATAAGACGGAGCTAAAATCATACCCTATGAGAATGTGTGACGCAACACAAGCAAAGGTGAGCAGGTGTAAGTTGGTATAGAAAAATGAACAAAGAAAATCGATTTCATTGTTGTGTATTGGATAGGTCAGCGTCTAAGCCCTATCGGGATTAATGTAGCGATTAATGTAAAAAATATAAAAAAAATGCTTGATACAATTAAATACTAAATTTTATATAATAGAATGGACTCAAACAAGCAATAACCAAGCAATCAAGTAGAAAAAATCATTAAAACAATTCAGATGTTAAAACTTGATAAAGCGTTTACGAGCACCGTTTCACGCACCACACACGGTACACTAACATAATAACACGTTTTGCAAACCCACCTCTAATAAAAACACAGACCCCAAGCGTTTCGCATGTGGCGACGGCGGATGCTAAGCTAATTCTGAACCGGGGATTACTTTTCGAACTCTCGATCAAAATAACGGGACCAAATGCGCTGCAAATATTTACTGGATCAGCTGACGTTGAAACAATCAGCAATCAGCTTGGGGATTAATATTAGCGTTTTAATGCACCATGTTTAGTTTAGTTTATGTATTCAACCTGTTTCATCATAATTTACATAAATTAATTTATGGTGAAAGATTGATATTGAAGTCGTCAAAGGTAATATAAATAAAATTAATAATTATACAAAAAAGACAACACTAAGGATGTCAAGAATGAAATAAAAATAACAATTAAAATAAGATTTCTTCTCCACTATTTTAAAATCATACTTGAATTAAAATCTACTCTAGTTTCTAACAAAGACGCGTACTTGTTTACTAAATTAATTTCTAAGATTGGGTGGTCAATACGGCGATTGATAGTGACTTCATAATTGAAATCAATCACAGATATAACGCCTGAGACTTGAGAAAGAATGTCCTTATACTCGCATAAAAAGCAATAAATAATAAACGAATAGAAGATTAAAATTACAGGTCAAACAAATGCTTATATGCCAATAAAAGTAAAAGTTAATAAACCGTTGAGACTAAGCGATGAAGCTAAGGCATAAGATAGCCAAATAGATGATTGAAGAAAATTCTGTGGCATTAAGCAAAATGCAATTCAAATTAATTCCTAAACACTTTGTTGCACCAAACATCAAACGCTTCCACTTCCTGCCATGTGATAAGATTATTCATTGAATCGAATTAATTTCAGGGCAATGCCAGATATACGGCGCATCTAGTGATAAGCTTAACTTTTTGACATCGATAACTTAGTTCATGTTTTATTATTACTCAGTGTTCCGGGCGTTAATAGACGAAAATCTGCAATAGAGCATCTTTTGTCTTAACCCACGGTTATTCCTATTAAGTTACTATTCACCACCGCATCAAGCTGAAGATGGTTAAAAAACCATACAGACCGATATTATAGCAAATAGTTCATGGAAACGTTTCAATTAATTAATGACATACCGAACTGTTTATTTCAAGTAGGTTTTATTTTTTGTGGTATGTATTTTTTCCTTTGTATTGACCTCGGTACCTACCACCACATACATGGCATCTAATTAAATGAAAGGAAGTTGGTCATTTACCTGTAGTCAATTTCCACCTGTCTCCTAGCAATCTGCCATCTTTAAGGGACTTTTGATTGAAGTCAGATTACAATTGAATAGAGTTAATAACGGAGTCGAATGGTCTCAGAATTCTTTTCCAAGTGTTTTCGGGAACTTGACAGGCAAGAAAAGTATCAATCATGTTGAACTTTTATTACATACAAACCAAAAAGATGAGCACCAACCAACCAAATCACACACAATTTTGAAAATCTGCTTTGGTTTTGTACTGAATTCAATCAAAGCGTCACTTTTTTGAAATCACAGATCTGCCCCTAATTATAGACCTCGATAAAGCAGGGCAAATGACAATTTCCTTAGACAAGGCACAGAATGTCCACAAGGGGTTCCTCAAGGAAGCGGCGTGTTAACTCACGCATCAGGCGTACTTCCTGTCTTGTGTCCCCTTTATTTTCATTATTAGCAACTCCAAAGTTTCTCCATAAACACAGTATATTTTTACAGAAGTGAATGAGCCAAATTTATCGACTTTTATCAACTCACCCGGCTGTAGCATTTGATAACGCCGCGTTAACGAGAAAGAGGAATGGGGTCACAGAATCATATGTACCCACGTTTGTTTTGAAACTAATTACGGTGATGTCATAACTCGCCTGTCTAAATCAGGCACACATTCATCCAGAGATTACATCTTTTTATTTGCAAAGCGTTATTTGGTTTTAAATTACATATGTAAAGAAAAAAAAATATGTTTCAAACAACATTTACGAGTACATTTTGTGTGCTCGTAACGATATCTTCACCAGATTTTTTATTAAAATTTAACTCTCCTTTATTTAAGGTCAAATACTCGCAGTAAAATATATGACTTTCTTGGAATTCCGTTACTTGCGTTACATGCAATAGAATCCCAAATGCCATTCAAATGGCTACGGCTCGGGACGGCGTCAAATGAACAGTAAAACAACTGAGACCAACAACTCGGTTCGAATTTCATTTAAGGTATGCTTTGTTGCCAGCTTTGTACCTTGTACCTCACTTAGATGAATTAATCTTTATGCATCAGGACAAAAACAAAGAAAATCAAATTTTCATTACTAGCTACGACGTTTATTAGTTTTGCAATGCACTGAAGTTGCAAAGGATGTCTTGGGTCGTACGAGAACATCGCATTCAGGTGTCATTTGACACCGGATGGAATGAGGCTGTGAGACTTACGAAGTTTAAAAAAATCAAGTGGTTTTCTTGGTGGTCTGCGTAATTTAATCTAACCGATCGCGTGGAATTAATTACTGTCATCCTCAGAAAAAACTAAAAAAATCACAATGTTTTTGTCATAAATTTCAATTGACTAGACACTTTTATTCGTTCGCAAATGAGAGCAGAATTTATAACATAACAATACCTTATCAAACGGTAGATTAAACCAAGGTCGGTATACCTACTAAAATTCAAACGAATTATAATAGTCTGCATTTCAATGCGGTTGGCATTGTAATGTTTTAGGGTCATTGTGGACCAGAGGTTCATCCCTTTATTATTCTAATTTTTCGTCCCTTCTCTTTAGAATCAGTCAGCAATACTTCCCAAAATAGTTAGGTGCAAAAAGTTTAAGAAGTTACCTATTCTGTAGTCCAAGTAATAATTTTAAACACGTCCGAGGTTACGAAAGAATCATAATTTGATACATGAAGATAAATTAACACAGTTGAAGGCACATTACAGCGCTCTGTTTGGTCGTTTGAGCGACTAGACATTCCAAAGCCCTGCTGTCTAAGCTCAAAATAAATAGAGGGTTATCTAAAGGAACAGGTTCTTACTAGACGTGAGATAAAAGGGATAAATAGAATAAAGTAATAGACAAGGGCCGAAGGGGACAAAGTGAATCTAGTGAAATAAGCCCGACAAGTTCTCACGCAAACAAAGAAAGTTTGTAATATTGAGTCATGTGCAAAATTTATAATCAGAATAGCTATTATGATAAATAGAGGGACAGGGACAGCGTAATAAGTAGCTTAAGTTAGACTTTACTTCACGCTTGAGGTAAATCGTGATGAAATTTAGTAAGACAAAGTTAATGTAGTGAAATAACTAGATCTCTCGCAAACAAAGAAAGGACGTAATAAATAGATGTAGTCAAAACTTACTTCAGCCTGCAAAAGAGAACTAAAACAAAAGTAAATCATGATAAAATTAAAAATCGTAAATAAAAGTTTTTTTTAATCATTGCAAGTATTGCAACAAGGTGGACTTTTAGGGTAACCATATGGGCGATGTGCCGAAAAGATGACACATTTTCGAGACATATGGGATTTTTTGCTTGTTAGTAAACTCGAACCGTACACTTAGAGGCAGTTTGCCAAATCGCCTCAGTTATCGCTAAACAGATAAGAATTAAAAGCTTACTTAGAAGCGACATTTGGTCTTACCTAACATTCAATTAAAGGTTATTAGCCGATGAAATAAATGACGTACTTTAATAGTAGGTATGTAATGTGGATGACATTAGCGAGGGTACTATGTGGGGTGCATAGCGTTAGGCACGAAGGGACAGCTGCTACCTTTGGATGGAAGTGATTAACATCGCGATAGACTTGTCTGTACATGTTGCAAGTTGCATTATTATTATTTGAATCAAGTTGGGAGAAATTACTCAACAAATTCACGTCGATATTTTTTGAGGTTATTAGGAAAGGTCTAAGGGTATTCACCTGGCCTCCCCTGCTCTACTAAGATTAATGTCTTGCTAAGTCTTACAATACAATGGCGCGCCCCCACGCACATGGTCTGACATTTTCTTAACCCCTGTGTAGTTTTTTAACTTCCTTCCCTTATTATGAGCTAACAATTATAGTAGCACGCGCTCGAAAGGTGTTTAGAGAAAGCGCTAATGAACAAAGGCTGTTTACTTGTATTTGTGCACAAGCAAGAGCTATTTAGGTCTATTGTATTTTTTTATTAAATTATCCTCAGTCATCGTTAAATACGACTAAGGCATTTTATAAAAATAACATATTTCGATCGAACGAAACTACATTTGATGTATCATGTCATAAACTACAAAAAACTGTATTATTGTAAAATGAAAACTACCAACAAGTCTTTAAGATAGTTCAAATCATGTATTTCATCAAGTGACGTCGTCACAAGTTGTAGAAATTGAAATCATCTAAATATCTACAGTTCTACTGCTTGTTACTGCTGAAGAAACATTTACGACTTTGGACGAAAACATTATTGTCATCAAACTAATTCGTATCGCACAAACGAAGCTTATGTGAAACACATTGGACCGAGGGGCCTCTTGAAAGGAAGATTGTGTTTATTGTATGAGGTCATTGTTCCAGGCGTCTAGTCTAAATTGCTTTAGTTTATTACTTAAATTCCTGTCCCAAAGTCGCTCAACATTATCACACAAAAATTATTGGCCTAAAATTTATTCTGGGTCTGGTGCAATTGCAACATTGGCATAAACACTGAAGAGTAACCAAGTGGTGTAAAATGTTGATCGGGAGCTATCAACGCCGAAGTAATTGCATATCAAAGTCAATGACCGGGGGTAGAGTTGGGAATGCGGTCCCGGACGATCGAGTTCCGCAAAGTCTGGCTGCAGTCTTGCAGGCAGGTGACGGACCATCTGGCCTTACGCGTGTCAATGGACGAACTTTACGATGATTCTGATATCAGAAATTTGATTAAGCACCAATCCTTGTGGGAACTCTGTTTTGTTAGCTGACTTTATCGATTTTTAATTGGGTCTTTTGTTGTGATTAAAATAAGGTCAGACGATTAGCAATAATTCTTATTTGTCGACTTGAAACATTAAGCTTGGCTAGAGAGGCTGTTCCTAAACAAGTGACCATGGCAATACAAAAGATGCTGGATTTTTTTTCATTATTTACTATTTCATTCTTGGTGGTGCTAAAAAAACACTACGTTCCTATGTAAGTAATCAAGTCATTATGTCCATCAAGATCAATTTACATCTGAGCTGGACCCTGTTACAAAATAGAATATCCAGTCTTAATCTTAATCCATCAGAAAGCCTCGCCACGGCACCAAGATGTAGGGGATAATACACAAACAGTCGCAATCATAAACATAGAAAGAAGCTGTCTAGATGCTCAAAATTATCTGAACCTTAGAGTATATTTAGCTTGCTTATGTATACTGATCTGAAGATCTGAACACTAGCGTATTTATTACTAACGAGCTGCTGCCCGCGACTCCGTCTGCGAAGAATTCGTTTATCGCTATCCCGCGGGAACTATACAATTTTCCGGGATAATAAGTATCCTATGTGTTAATCCGGATTATTAACTATCTGTGTGCCAAATTTCATCAGGATCCGTCAAACCGTTTTAGCGTGAAAGAGTAACAAACATCCATCCATACATACATACATACTTACAAACTTTCGCGTTTATAATATTAGTAGGATAGCGTAAGTGCATGTTCAGATGTTTTGGAGCAATTATACTTAGACCTAAAAATCGACTTTCTTAAATGACAAATTCAATCAGTGACTGAACCTGACCACCCTTTCATCTAAATCGAGCAAAGTGTATTTGTTGAATGAAAACAGTGTGTGAAAACATCCAAAAATTAATGACAAAACACTATCGATTTACTACAAAACAGCAAATCGGCGGGAGCGCGCCATCTGCCCCCCCCACGCACAAAGCCGCGTTGATTGCGAGCAGCTGCGCAATGCCACCAGGGGATGCGCGTGCGCCTAGCACAGAACTGCAAAGCTATGAGCTACTGCGTTTAGATTAAGTTGATTAAATTGTGCTTAAATCTTGTGGGCTCAGCAATGTTCTAGAGGTTAGAGGCTAGACTCTAAGAGCCTAGAAACTAATCTAGAGCCTAGACTCATTCTCCACAGAACATAGTATATAGGTAGGTAGACGTGTATTCTTAATACACTCATCAAAAGTGCCTAGGGATATTTTTATCACTAGAGTTTTAAACATTTCAATATAGGCATATTACTACTAAGTCAAAACATCAAATTTGTCTAGGTATAATGAGTAAGACTTTTTTGATGTATGTAGGTAGAACGCTTTGTTTGTGTAGGTACGCTTGCAGCTGATAGATTTGTATGAGAAAAACATGAAACCTAAAAGTCTACAATGACGTAATTTTCTGAGTGATCTTAAGGCAAAATACATATCTACCCTACCTGAATGTTTGCCAAATGATTTATGCAAAATACAAAAATAATATTCATGACCATACTGCGCTGCAAAATGCACCATTTGAATGTTGTAAACGAAGACTACAAAAGACTTAAGAAATTTTAGACTAAGTTCGCCGTAAAGTTTAATTATTTGACAATAATTTCACACGTTTAAGCCAGAAAAGAAAAGAACAAGCCACATACAAAAGGATATTATTATAGAGAGCGAAGTGTAAATGACCCATTTTAAGGGCATTGCACTTCTGTAATAATGTGAATCCCTAACAATAGTATGTACCCTTGAGTTAAAGAAGGGGTTACTTAGAGCCAAAATCAGGTTTGAGCACAATTAATTAATGTTTGCATTGTGTATCTTGAATGCAACATGCGGATTTGGCTTTCCGACCTCGTTATAGCATGCATTTAGGAAAATATTAAAATTAAACAAAGATAAGGTGACATGTTTTGATAAAAGGAACCCAAAAATTAAATATAATGACGAAACAGATAACCTTTCAGATGTGAAGCAGAGATTCTTTTAAATCGAGAATATTAAAAGAAAGTATTAATGGAAAGTCTATAGATATTTCAATTCGAATTAAGATTGACATAAAATTTAGTAAAATTTTAACAATACACTCAAAATTAAAGCGTGTGTTAGTTAATGTGCCTTAATTAATTCACAGCTTGTAAAAAATGCAACAAATTTATGGCTAAAACGAAAAATTCCACTTTGCAAAAGTTTCCGAAATGAATGCTCAAATCTACGACATATTTTTAAATGGGACACACCAGGATCACAAATATCACAATGCATTGTTGCGAGGGGTCAAGTCAACAACGCCATGGGAACTGCATGTGTTTCTAAAAAAGACAAACTCATCCCATCTGCGTTTACAAATTTGGAATAAAAGATCAGGAGGACATGCACCAATGCCTTGCCCCTCTTACATGTAGCCCCTATTTTTTAAACATCGTGGGAATGTTCTATGGTTACCTGTCCAAGGGTACATACCCTTACATTAATTATAAGTGCAATAAATTACAATCAGTATTTTGATCCCATTCGAGCGTGATTATGTTATTCGATGCCAGCAGATTTTTGTGTCGAATTTCTTTACCATGATTTTTGGGGGTTTTACTACAGAGAACTTTTATTACATTTTTCGATAAAATAAGATTATTCAGGAAAAAGTTTCGTGCAACTTTACTGATATTTCGTAAAAGTAGCAAGTAAAAGGTCAAGGATCAAGGTTAGCTCCCTTGGTTAACCACACGTTAAAACACTAGAAATTTTCAAAGACAAAAATTTGAACTTTCTACTGGAAGTTAGCACCATTATTTCCTTATTTTAAATGCAACTTTGACAAACAGACCCAGTTCCCACGAGGGAGTTTTACCCATCCGGGTGTGAAATGACTCACGTGGCGTGCAATATGGCCGTCACGGTTACTGGTATCTAAATGATCATTAACAGGAGAATTAAACATTCATTTAATTAAGAACAATTAGATTATATGCTCTAATAAGCTTTTGTTGGGCCTGATTGTGGACAATTATCTAACATAACAGTTTCATTTCAATTGATTCACGGGCAATGAATTACCAGTGATCGGAACTCTGAGAGCAAAACTTTAACAAAACTTGCCAAGCGGGCATGAAACAGTGCTTACAGACATGAAAATATTAATAAACTACTGAAAATCTGAGATTTCGATATAGAGTTAAATTGAACACTAATCTGCCAATAATATTCTTATTTTTCTTGGTTGTAAATTCTCCTTAATGTCAGCTTTACAAGTTTTGTTAAAGTTTTGCTCCTAGAGTTCCGATCACTGTTAATTACATTAGACATATTTTTTGTTCAGAGTTTACCCGTGATCCTGATGCATGCAACTGTGCCGAATTATCAGGATTTTAGGTAATCACAGTCTACATCTTGTAGAAAATATTTCTATAGCAATTATCATGGTGTTGTATCACCTAACATTATTTGTTTGTATTTATTTTCAAGTTTATATTTTCTCTATTTCTTCGAACACTATCGAAGCATATCTGTACCAGTTACAAACTTACAAAGTCTTCTTGTCTGCGATTACAGGAGTTGTCTATATATTTTAGCACATGTACTCGTTTTTATCAATTGCGAAAGAAAACTTTACAGCAACACATGTGAGATAATTCTTATCTTGTCCACTAACTAATGCACGTAATATTATAATTTCTTTCTTCGCTAATATCTTTACACAAAGCGCAATCCAATTCTTCATGGTGTCATACTCATTAATTAATATTAATATCATAACATGTATGATTAAATTTAACTCACTCATCGTCATCAGCATTATTTTCAACAGTTAAAATGGAAACTCCAATTAATATACTAATTGAATTCTGCAATTTGCATCAATACGACATCTGCTTATAATTCTCATGCATCGAATTTATTTATCCCAGAGACATAATCAAAAATAACATGTGAATCTCCCATCACAATAAAATTTCAAATTTTAATAATCCGAAACGTAACAAAATGGGGAACAAAAGCCATAAAATCGATTTTGAACTCGATCGCCATATGTCAGTCAGGATGGTGTATGTAAGTATACATAGTTATATTTAAACCCTCATGCATGATAATGGTATCGACAGTACCAGTAACTTAACTACCTTTCCTTGAAAATATAATCTTTGTTTCATAGGGGCTCACCCTCTCTTTAGAAATTACGTTAGAACCCGCATGGAGATAGCTAAAGGTGCTTAGTTATTTCAATTTTATGTAGGTAGTGTGCTTGCGGTTTTGAGTCGGTGAGTCAAGTCTACGTTTATTTCAATACATACATCTATTTATCTATTTTTTACTTTCTTAATGCGCTCTTTTATTATTACTTTCACTTATAACTACATGATGTGTATCTTTAAATACGGTGTTCACCCAATTCTTATTGTGGTACAGTACAGACACGAAACTTGGCAATTGTGCGTAGTTCTGATGACAATACAATAATGGTACCATCAAGCTGATCTGATGATGGAACCGGAAGCTTGACACTGTCTGGAACTCCAAGACAGAACAACGTAATCAAGCCGTGTTTGAGCTGAACTGTTTAAGCCGTGTGGTCGCGGGTGAGCAAAGTAATTGTTTCAGTTCATACAGGGTGTACTGTGACCAAGAATGGTACCACAGACTGATGATTTCCATCAGTCAGGCAGGTTTTTACATATTATTAAAACGGGCAAAGTTCTCATTTCGTATAAGTAATACAATTCTCCTTGAAAATGTTTCATACTAAAAGGCCAACATACAAACAAACGAGAATACTTTGAAAAATGTTTCGCTTAAAACCAGTTTTTAAAGAAAAGTTTCCTTCAAAATCAACACGATGCCATGTATAAAAATCTTTAAGCAAAAACACTGTTTTTTCATGTATTGGATTAGTTATATGTACTACAAGTAACCACTGCTTAGTAAGGAAAAATATTAGCTTTAAATAATCTCTCGTTCGTTCTCCTTCCGCAAAAACGTTAACAGCAAAAATAATAAAAATAACATAAACCAGCCACTTCCTTCGATGACAAGTCTTATGATTAAAGCACCTACAAGCATACATAGGTACGCATGTTTTTTAAAAGCTGCGTTTCCGATGCACCATGTTAAAGAAACTAATTTGAATATAGGCAAAGCAACTTGGGTGCATAAGTAATTTCGAAGGATCCCATTGTACTTGACCGTACTATAGCACGCGCCAAGCAGCTGCTTCCATCGAGATATGAACTCCCACACGAATCGATTCATTCACCGTTAGCACACAATCGATTTTTTGCGGCTTTGTCTACAAAGAGCTATAAAATATCAATGCTTAATATATTTTCTCTGGGAAAGGTTAGAAGATTAAGTTTTGATTTTAAATTGTTATAATAATTTCTAAGATTTTTAAGAATTTTTTGGTGCAGATATACATGAAAAGAAAAGAATACATATGACAAGCTATGGCCCCTTGCAAAGAAATATTTTCCGTCAGAATTGAATAAAAAGGGCTTGATGAACTTTGACACGAGCACAAGGCCGTACAGTGTTATGGTTAGCAAAATTCTTGGGGACAAAAATCTGGCGTCACCCATCGCAACCATTGCGAATCTGTCTCGTCTGCAACAAAAGCTAGGCGCGTACCTAAAGCCTTTTTGTTTGGCAGACGGTATCAAGAAATAATGGGTTCCCCCAATTTCTTGAGTCCCCCTTGTAAATGAATACAATATTTCTTCTACCGGGTGTCAAACCAGCTGGTCTATTGAATGTTTTTATATATATCCTTGAGCTAACTGGGGTCCGATCACGTGGTCGGAAATTTGTCTAAACAAGTTCTTTCCCAATATTATAGGCCAAAGTTATTCGACATTCTTTAATCGAAGCACGAAACCTAAACTTTTAAAATGACCGATCATGCATAATTCATTGCTTGCAATTTACTAAGGAAAAAAAGCCTTCATGAAAATGTCAATTTCATGCTCAGCAAAAAGCTATTAAAGACATAAACAACGTATATTATAGACTAGGAGTGCAGTTGCAATCGTGTGAAAGTTACGTCCTGCACTCACCCCAATTACTTCGGTATTCATAGCGAAGCCATGTTAGATTTTGTAGTGATGGTGAATAATTAGATCGATATTGTCGATTATTGGTACATAGATGGGAATATCTACTTAAAATGTCGTAACTCTCAATGAGATCAATTCGGCTGTTTGTTTTTTTCCGAAACACATAAAAAGCGCGGTTTTTAAAATTGTATTAAAAATATGTAGTCACGAAAGGTAAACTGGTGCTAATGGTGCTATGTAAGGCATTGAACCTAAAGATAGTAATTTTTTTTTGTACTTTGAATATGAAAATTATAAACGAAACTTGCAACGTGACAATATTCTGTGAAATAGGCAACTATCACACTACCAGGCACCTTAAGAACTAGTGCAGATACTCGAGTTGCATTGTATGCCCACATAATTTACCTTATCGTGAGACTATTCATTTCATGTGTATCTTTAGGCCGTATCGAGTAATTTCCATCGATACGCGTCCACCACTGTCTTGCACCTTGCCTACCATCTGCCGGTAAGCACGTGAGGCAATTAAGCGCCCTTAGGGGGTGCCACCCTCCTGGTCGTTTACCTTTGAGGGGGTGACTGGTCAGAGCTTGTCATTGCTCACTTTTTAATTCTCACGGTTAAGGAAAATACCTACCTACTTGGTAACGGGAAGTAGACATGAACGTCCGAAACCTTGAGAGTTAATTCTTAAATGGACGTGACAACAACGTCATTTTATTATTTGATTTTTTTACATTTCGATGATATTACATTCTTTATAATATCAAAAAAACTAGAAAGATTTCTAACTAGTTTGAGCCATATCAAGTCGTCATCTATGTTATGTATGATTAAAATAAACTTAACTCTTTTGGTCAAAGTTCAGAGACAATCGAAGGGTTACATCCCAAAACAGTTCTTACCCGGAAATGATGAGTTAGAACTATTCGAAGGGGCTAAAATGAGGGGTGCTACGGTGCTAGACGGACCGTAGAAAATGGAACATACGAACTAACATGATCACATGATTGACCAACCTAGTCACAAAAGGCTTGTTTGACAAAGTCGCATTAAACACTATCTCTTGTTCCGACAAAATTTCCGATTTATTATTATTATTTAAAAATCGGACTACTCTGTAAAAAGTTATGCGTGATCAGACATAAAAAAAAAATATATATATATATACACGTCGAATTGAGAACCTCCTCCTTTTGTTTTCGTCGGTTGAAAAATTACACACTAGCATAGCAGCTCGTTGAGCTGATAGGTAAGTGTATATCACCGCACTTGTGTTTTGAGTCCTTTCAAATAAATGTCAAGACTATTTGTAATGGATTTGCCACAATGGATGCGTTCTGCGGTCTGCGGTCAGGTCAAATTGAACGCAGCATTATGTATGAACAACATTGTCGGTCTCTATATATTTTGTATATGAGATCTGACCGTGCGGCATACATAATGCGTTGTTCATACATAAATGCGGGCTGCGTTCAATTTGACCTGAACGCAGACCGCATCCTGTGTGGCAAATCCTAAGAGTTCACTGAAGGCGCACTAATCACAAGCTCACCAAACCACCACCACCCACTAGCCACTCTTCTTCTTCTTTCTTGTCTTGCCACTTTAGATAACTTCTATACTTATTAGTTAGAATAGGGAAATGTGCCATGAAGTTGTTAATATCTGTTTGGTTATGTAACAATTTTGCTAGTTCGTCTTACTATTGGTGATCCGTCCCAGATAGTAAACGTGTTTGAAAAACCTCAACCGGAAACTATATTAAGAGTGTTGAGTCATCTAATAGTTGTTATCTACTCGTAATTACTATTCGAGCTGTGCTTATTATTATTACCCGACTGCAAGGACAGGACTATATTTTTTATAACGTGTAATATAATTCTAAACTGTCCCATTAAGCAAACCCTAAAATCGCTTAAAACACCCGTGCCGTGGTAGCCTAGTTGTTGGACCTATATCTACTTATACCTAATATCTCAAGCAGAGGATCCTGGGTTCAAATCCGGGCTCATACTTCTGAAGTTTTTCAGAATTCCTGTGCGAAATTATATTACTTTTACCACGAGCTTTACGGTGAAGGAAAACATCGTGAAAAACCTGCACACACCTGCGAAACAATTCAATTGTGTGCATGAAATTCCCAATCCGCACTGGGCCCGCGTGGGAATTACAGCCTAAGCAAAGCACTCTCATTCTGCAGTAGCAGTGGGAAGTATGCAAGTATTATGTACTATTTACATAAAAATTAAAAATCATCATGAATGTTAATGAAAATGTTGAAAATGTGTATTGGATAATGAAATACTACAGAGAAAAAAATGGCAAGTACAGATTCAACTAAAATATGATACCAAGGGTCAGTTTACACAAGACGCAAAGCAAAGCTATATTTTTCACTGAGAGAATACATAGAGAATGCGTCAAATAAGTACCTATTCAATGGCGTATCCTCTCAATGAAATGTGCAGCGTCACATCACATCGCGTCTCGATGTGAACGTGACTCAGTTATGAATATTTTGTAAAATCGGTACATAGGTATTCTTAAGTCGCTTAAATCTACTATAGTCTCGAAGGCTGTTTATAACAAAGAAAACACAATCTCAGGTGCCTACTGGTCTATAGACCATTAAATTAAAGTATCAACCACTAAGAGGGCGATCTAGTAATCGTAGACGCAAATCGCCATAAAACGAGAAGACTGGATTCTTTGGATGACACCGCCGCGTTGTGGCCGCGTTTCATTCAACTAGGGAGTATAATTGTGAACAAAAGCTTTTGTCTATCATATCATATCTAGCAAAATAATGAAAATCAAAAATCTTTCTACCGAGGGACGAGTCCTACTAATATTTTAAATACGAAACATAAGTGTCTCTGTATATGTATGTTTGTTACTTGTCGCAAAAACTATTATTATACAGATTGTAATTAAATGTGGCACATATAGTTCATAACCTGGTTAATAAGATGCCTTTTATCACAGAAAATTGCAAAGTTCCCGCAGGTAGCAATCGAATTTTCTGCCAACAAACTGCTATGCAGTTTGGCAGATGTATTTTAACATAAGTATTTCTATACTTCTTTTGTTTGATTTGTGTAAATAAATTAAAAAAAAAATTGTTCGCAAACGAAATCGCGATAGTGCAGCTAGTAAACTACCTGCCTAAAAAAATAATGCAGTTTCTTCGTTCAGCGTAGTTGTATTTTTTACAAGCTTTTATTTAGCTCACCCCGTTTGTTATAAGATTAGTTTTCAACCAATAATAAAATATTAGTGAGCGACCGAAGTTTCTTTTGCGGTTTCGGCCAATATTGGCCGAAACTTAGGCTTCGCCGAAACAGTATTTGTGAATGGTCACGCGTCATTCGAATGAGTAAACGCGATTGCCATTTGGGGGAGACCTATGACTAGCAGTGGACGTCTTTTGGTTGACGTTGACAATGATGATGATTATAAATTAAAGTTTGTTAAAAAAAAGTACTCTTTTCACTTTTTTGGGGTTTTCCTATTTAAAATAACGAGTAGAATTCATTTGCATAAAGAAAAAAAGTGTCCTTAATTTTTGGGTTGTTAAGGTTTTTTCATATCGTTTTTATAGGTCGTCAGAAACTGACACAAAAAACTGTATGGAAAATTAGGGACTTTTTTTAATCATCAAAATTAATAGCGCTTTCGATTCTGAGTACGAAACATAAAAAAAAACTCATTTAAATAAAAGTGAGGGTACACTTTTTATTGATAACGCCCACTTAACTTTTATTACAAGCAAGACAAAGTAAATAAAAAATATGTACAAGTGAAAAATTACAGGGGTATCGAAACATGTTTCATATTATTATGTCTTGTTTTAGTTAAGTAGGTAGAACTATATACATAAACAAAAACTATTTTTGTAACGTGCAGCGGACAGAGAGCAGTGGAAATGTTGGGGGGAGGCTTTTGCTCAGCAGTGGGACAGAATAGGCTAGTAATAATAATAATTTTTGTTCACTCGTGTGTTTTCTTATACTCGTGTATTTTTTTGTATTTATTTATTAGCTATTACTGAACCAGTGAGATACACCCTTGGCCTCGTCTACACTCTTCATCAGGTGAGATAGTGGTTAATCACGGGTCAAATTTATGTAAAAGAAAAAGTGTGTTTTGTATATGTAAAAAATGTAAAAATACATCAGATTTTAACAAGTCACCGATTAAAATTTAATGTTTAATACAAATGTTAAAAAAAGTTTTGGTTTTGGTCGAAACTAGGACCTGAACCGAACGGGGTGCGGTAAAAATACGACCCCGTATTTGTCGACCTGAAATGAATGACAAAAATACGACCTGAAAATGAAAAGGCCACCACAGACCGCAGCAACGACACAGTCAGAGCGTTGTATAACACCGAATCATAGACGCTGCGCCACGCTTCCGGATATTGTCACCGTATTATGATTCAGTGTAAAGGCAGGTTTAGACAGGGTCAGTAACTGACTTTAAATTCGAGACAAGTCAGCGCTGACCCGAGAAATACCCATGCGAATCTACACTAGTTTTAGTAGTGGTAGAGCCATGTTGTAGCTAGCCGCTGCATCACGAATGGGCCGGCTCGTCCGGGGCAGTACCACCCTCTCACAGAACACCGGCGTGAAGCAGCAGTAATCCTGCTTGCGTTTCGTACGGTCAGTGAGAGTGCCGGGGGCCCAATACCTCACCCCCTTCCCTCTTCCCCTCCCTCACCCCCTTCCCCTGTTCCCTTTCCTTTAGGGCCGACAACGCACTGGCATTGCGTAAAGCGCTGCGGGTGTCTATGGACAGTGGTGATCATTTAACATCAGGTGACCCACTAGTTCGTTTGTCTGGCCTTTCTAACATAAAAAAAAAAAAAAAAAAAAAAAACACTAATAATAATATTATAAAGAGGAAAGATTTGTACCTATTTTTGTATGTTTGTATGTTTGTAATGAATAGGCTCAAAAAGTACTGGGCCGATTTAAAAAATTCTTTCACCAATAGAATGCTACATTCTTCCAATTTGACATAGGCTACATTTCATTTTGAAAAAAATTAGGGATCCTTGGTAAAATTTGAACAATGTAACCGAAGGTGTAGAAAAATGAGTCTTAAAATGTCTTTCGTCGAATGCGCTGCCGAAACTATTAGCGATAGAACAAAATAATGTACAACAATATTGAAGAACATCATAATGTCTACAAAAAACTCCGCGGTAGCATATGTCCAACTATTGTAGTTATGTCACTACAACAACTTTTTTCATTTTAAACATTAATGAAAATGCTAACCAAATTCAAACCATGCTATTTATGTGTTTATATTAATCCTTATCCAAATAAATTATTTAATGGTAAAGACCATTTAACTACCTATAAAATAGTTTTTAAATTATTTAAATTGGACTTTCCATTCAAAAGATATTACGAATTAAAAAATTCAAACAGTAAACAAAACCGCCATAGCGCCGTGGCCGTTGTTTGCGATGCAGTCTGAAAAGCGCGCCGGGCATCGCGGCGGGCGGGGTGGAGGGGCACTGAAATACAGGAGTGGGGCGTGCACGTCTGTAATAATTAATAAATAATAAATAATAATTTTTTAATAAATAAAAATATTTGAGAAAAAAAGTGTTTTATATCCAAATTTCCAAAAATAAATAATTGTCTACCCCGTGCGAAGCCGGGACGGGCTGCTAGTATATAATAATATAGCTGGCCCGGCAATCGTTGTTTTGCCATATAAATTACGATGCGCCCCGGCTTCGCACGGGTGCAACTATATTATGCATGTATTCCCCTTTAATTCCGGGTCGCCAAAATTCAGGTCGTGTTTTAATCGCACCCGCCATAGGTTCGGGTTCGGTTTCGGTTTCGGTTTCGGCTGTTCGGTCCGACACTACAAAATATACACTATCGAAATAAAAGCATCTACCTACCCGTACAAATAAACCAAAAGCTAAGTTTCAACCATTTAGATACAAAGTTAATAGCTTTAGCTGCAAATACTCCAACATTACCACAAATTGCCGACTTTATAGGTACCACTACCCAGATCCCTGAAGCTATCGTAATAATAGCATTTGCACCAACTTTTTTGCTCGACGTTACTTGTCCGCCTACGTATTTGAAGTTAGGTTAGTATAGGTAGGTATAGTACGTGAGACCTTGGTACATGGGCGCGTTCCAAGGTTCTTTGAGGCACGCAGGATAATCCAAAAGTTGAAGGTCGCAGAAGTTCGGCATATTCAAATTGGGCAATAGATTTTAATATGGTAATGTTTTGGAGCGAGAATAGAAACTTGCGGTAGCGGATATACCTATTCGTAATTGTTGCCTGGAATGTAGGTTAATTTTAAGAATATTATGACAGACAAGCTGTTGCCCGCGACTCCGTCTGCAAAGAATTCGTTTATCGCTATCCCGTGGGAATTGTGCAATTTTCCGGGGTAAAAAGTAGTTATCCTCTTTTTTGAGGTACCTATAATGCTTGAACACTACAACAATTTCATGTCAATTTTTTCCTCTTTCGTCCATTTTCTACTTTTTTAACACACTTTTATTATCAGCTTCACTTTCTGGCTCCTCTTTCCTACTGGGCACTATGGGCACGTGCCCAGGGCCCCAGGGATCATCATCCCTAGGCATCCTAGTGACTATCAAAAATTACAGTTTAATGCATGTAGATTACTTACATTTCTTGGTCACAGCTCCTGGAGCCCCTTATTCTAAAGTGCCCAGGGCCCCTAATAGGTTAAAGACAGCCCTGTTCACTTTTAACTACGTATCTTATCTATGTGTGTTAAGGAATCTATGAACTTGATTTGCATAAACAAACTCATAGGTGGCAACAATGAATGCCTTCATTAAGTGGTTAAACTTGTTTTAAGGAATTAAAATATTCTGATAAATAGTCCTAATTTTAGAATTGGTGGAAAAATACAGCGGGAAAATGTACCTGAACATGATTTTCTACTTAAAGAACAAACAAAGCTTTTGTTTTTGTTTTATAATTTTCCATACAAAATATGGTGGTATAGCTAGTGCTATTCACAAAGACACGTGAATTTGTCAAAATTAGACATTAATGACACGTGAATGATACGATCTTAAGTAACATCACATACTTTCATACCTGATTTACACTCTCGCCTCGTCACCTCGCCTCGTTCGTCTCGCTCCGGACGCGAGCCTCATAAATCAAGGCAAATCACGAACGAGGCGCGAGGTGCGCCTGTTCACACTCTCGTCTCGTGGCTCGTCCCGCAGTTCGTCTCGCCACTCGTACGCGAGTGTAAACCAGGTATCAGGAAGTGGAAAAAGTAGATACGGTCACAAATCATCAGTAAGTATAATGAGAAATTGGCAAGATTATAAATCAGTCCTTCTGATGCTCAACAGAACTGAAAGATCTGAAAACTTCTATTATACTTACAGTTTAGACCACAAATCAGGTTTTTTTAGCTACCTGCATACAAAGGATTAACCTTCCATGGAAGTTTTGCAAGCAAGCAAGTTTTCCTTAGTACATGTAACTCATGTTTGTCAATTATTTTTCTTTCTTTACTTTTGTACATTACTTAATGGGTTTACATACATACATAGTAACTACAAAAAACAAAGTGTACTTTATTTGTATAATATGAGACAATACTTCAGCACTGGCTGTTTCCCGTCACTCTGCAATGAATTTTGTCATTCGCTATCCTGTGGGAACTGCAATCTGGGATAAAAAGTGTCCTATATGTTAATCCAGGTTGTAAACTATTTGTGTGCCAAAATTCATCAGAATCCATCATACCATTTCAACATGAAAGAGTAAGAAACATCCATAATACCTATAAATAAATTAATAAAATATTAACTTAAATAATTATTGCATAATGCAATAATTTAAAAGAATGCAACAGATAACAGAAACACTATTACCAAGGATGATATAGACTGGAGTAGCAATCGCCATAGTACAGATCGGCAGCGGAAAAATAGTTTGATTATAAAATCTAGATGGCGCTGACATATAGCCCGAGGGTTTGAAAGCAAAACAATAAGACTACAGATATTTTATATTACTGCAAATGTATTATTATGCAATATTTTTGAAAAATAATACATTTTTAGTAATATGAAACATCTGTAGTCTTTATTGTTTTGCTTTCAAAGCCTAGGGCTATATTTCAGCGCCATCTAGATTTAATAATCAAACTATTTTTCTGCGGACGATCTGTACTATGGCGATTGCTAATCCAGTCTATATCATCCTTGCTATTACTTATCTAGACCTTTCTTTCTATCATTGAATATTGTGCCAATGTACTGTATGATAATATAATGTACCTCAGAAAGAAAGAAGATTGGGTTAGTTTCACTGATCATAAGCACCCCTGCAAAGGTTTTTCCTCAAGATTTTGATTCAAAATGTAGCCCTTCGTGTAAAAGTATGTTAACATTTGACAACCACAAATAAAAGATCCTCAAAAAAAATTTTCAGGTGTGTTCTGAAAAACTACCCTGCATAAATAAAAATAAAAAAATATTAGGGGACAATCTTACACAAATCAACCTAGTCCCAAACTAAGCAATGCTTGTACTATGGGTACTAGGCGACGATAAACATACTTATATAGATAAATAAATACTTAAATACATAGAAAACATCCATAACTAAGGAACAAATATTCATGCTCATCACACAAATAAATGCCCTTACCGGGATTCAAACACAGGACCTCTAAATAAATAATAAATAAATAAATAAATAAATAAATAAATAATAAATATCACGGTTCAATTCACACCAAAGCCCAAAGTAAGCAAAGCTTGCGTTATGGGTACTAGGCAATGGACAAACATACTTATATAGATAGAACAAACATTAATATTTCTCATACAAACATCTGCCCCAATGAGGGAATCAAACCCGGGATCTCATGCTTCATAGTCAGGTTCTCTAACCACTAGTCCATATGGTTGCATAACCTACCTTCTGAAATATTCCAGAATAATTTTCAATTTTTTTCATTTTTTAACAACCGCTTTAGCCTAGTTGGTAGTGACCCTGCCTACGAAGCAAGAGGTCCTGTGTTCAAATCCCGGTAGGGGCATTTATTTGTGTGATGAGCACGAATATTTGTTCCTGAGTTATGGACCTCTGTGGTTTCTTAATCAAAGGAAGTAATGTAGATGTCTTCACCTCTTAGAGCAGCATGGCCTTATTTTGAAGATTAGCCCTTCATATGCCGAAAGTGAAAAAATACCTGCACTTCAGTCTCAACTGTCTCACATAAATCCAATTTTATAGATAACAACATAGCAAGCCTTACATTTTGCACAGATCTGTGTCTTAAGCATAAAAGAGGTTAGCCAAAATGAATGGGTGTTTTAAATTTGCTATACAAACATGGCAAGACAAGAATACTAGTAAGAACAGGATTGTTTCATCCCACCAAGTAAATTTCAGTTTTATATGACCATTTTGAGATTGATCTAATTCAATTTGCAAAATCCTTAAGTTTTTTTTGTTAATAAATATGACTCTATACACCAATGAGACAATGTGTCCGTATTTTTCTGTTATTCAGTAAAAAAATGTATAAAACGAAATATGAGAAAAATAGGTAATGAAGGATGAACTATGATCAAAATAGCTTAATGAAATATGACTGTGGGCATTTTCAGAAAAAAGTGTACCCTGTACTTTTTTAAAAACCTAATAAATTTTTGGTTATTTCTACTCAGAATCACAAGCACTATCGATTTAAGCAATAAAAAAGTGCCCCACTTTTAATTGTCAGTTTTGTGACGCAATTAACCATACAATATGTTGTATGGAACGTCACAAAACTGACTAATAAATTTTGTATGGAAAATTAAGGATAATTAGGGTGAGTGGGGGTAAGATGAAAATAAGATGAAAGGCAGTGTAAGATGAAAAACTACTCTTAGTACCGGGTGCTACGAGTGGTTTTTCATCTTACACTGTTTTTCATCTTACCCCCACTCACCCTAAGGCAAAACTGGTACATTTTTTTCTGAAAACCCCCATGTACCTACTATCTGACAAAGTTTTTAAATTATTTGATGTCACCATGGTATTTAAAATATTGGTTATTATTTTGGAAATTATCTAATTGGACTACAAAAATACTTTTCTGACTTCACACCGACGTCTTGCTGATTAATTTATACCTAATATAATATTTATTCAATTTAATCTTATTTCACAAGAGATTTAATAATGGAATACAGTATGGGTTCCTTTCCTGTCACTCCACTTGCTTTGTACCAAACCTTATTGAACAATAATTAAAGTTCAATGCCAAAAGTTGTAGTAAACTAATTTAATGCACGCGTACTAGATGTAAATAAACGTAAACTCACTTTCTACGAGGACCGGGGCCGACGTTTGAACTATTGTTGCTCTCAGCAGGGAAGTTGAAGGATTCGCCAAAAATACGATATTGTAAATCGTCATCCTCGTTGCTTTGATATTGCATCGCTTAACACTAATTAGGGAGCAGAACTACAGAATTAACCACCTTTTTCATTACTTAACTTTAGTATCATTGTTACGAAACATTATAAAAGAAAAAGACTGTAAAATTCACTTTCCATTAATAATTGATGACATGTCGCGTAATTCCCGCCCGAATTTGGCAGCGATAGACAAGGGTAATTAACTTTTTAATATTTATTTTTTAATTTGGACCCTAACGCGACGAATCTCGGCCGAACCGCGCGCGAAGCCGGACTGACTGAACGAACGCAGCGGGGCGCGCGCGAGCGGTGAGCGCGGGAACCGGCGTGAGGCCCTCCCTGTCTCGCCCTCGCCCCTGAGTTTTTTATTAGGCCGGCCATAGCATAGCATTTCACATTTCATTGTAGGGATGAGACGTGAGGCGAGATACCTTTTGATGAGCACAGGTATCCGCATAAAATTTAAATAAAGCAATAAGCAATTTTAAACTTTTTTTTTAGCTTTTCTTTAAGTGGGTAGGTGGAAACTTTACCCTGTCTATGGATGGTCTCCAAGCAATTATATACAGGTTGATTAGATTACATAGGTATTTGATAAAATAAAATAAATCATAAAAGTCATGTTTTTTTTTAATTTATTGATGTTTTAACAACAATTAACGTATATTTCTTTTCGATTAAACGAAAATTGGACCCCTGCTAACGCGTGAACTAAATAATAAATATAATTTGTACTGCCTCAATCCAGACTCTATAGCCCTTGACGCCCGAGTGGAATTGAGTTAAGTAGAAAAGGCTGCGCTGCCGCGAGCCAATGCGATCTCTGCCCGAGCTACATCGGTCTTGTACAACACCGGACAGACAACTTCCAGATTTTTTTCGATAACATTATTATTGAGCTTGTAATGACCACACAGCGCTCGCATTTCCAACTTATTTTTTACGGTTTTTGTTGGTTTCGTTTCGATTGAATATTGTGCTCAATGTTTAAGATAGTCTGCAGGATTTTTCCACTAAAGAGATTAATTTTAATAGGTAGGTATGTAAGTATGCATTATAAACATTACAACATAAATTTTCACGTATATTATAATACATAATATATTATGCAAGCGGGAGCAAATAGCATAAGTACACAATATTTCAGTGTATTATACATTGTATATATCATTCTGAACGTTATGCATGTGCACTTGATAAAAAAATTGCTCATTATACCTACATACTTTTGGAAACGAAAAAATATTTACATAATAATTGCATGTGACTTAACAGACATCTTCTTAATCAAAAATTTAAATAGCCGCCAGTGCTGTAACATATAGAGGTATCTGATTGCAGTAAAGTGTACTTAGTTTGTATTGAGTGAGTAATACATAAATAAATTGCTACCTACGCAATTTAGACGATTAATACTTTTCTTTCGACAAAAGATTGAATTGAGGTAACTCTTGGACGCTATTTACGTAACACAGAAATGAGTGTGATCCGAATTACTATGTATTTCGTACGGCTGTACTGTGGCTTAGGTCAAGCGTGCTACAATCAGCGACAGATAAATCGTTCCTGATGTTCGCTCGCTTTCCACAGTTATTATATACACCGTGAAATTTTAGTGGTTGTTTTCCCGAAACGAGGTGATTTAGTTTCGATTGTACAATCGATTTGTAGTTACTATTTTGACTAGAGTCAAAAATCCAATTGTGAAAAACGAAAGTCGAAAATGACCGCAAACCAATAGTAACGCTTCGTTGGTACAAGTAGCGTACGATCGTACGATAGGTTAGGTACCAACGAAGCGTTACTATTGGTTTGCGGTCATTTTCGACTTTCGTTTTTCACAATTGGATTTTTGACTCTAGTCAAAATAGTAATTATAAATCGATTGTACAATCGATACTAAATCACCTCGTTTCGGGAAAACAACCAATAAAATTTTACGGTGTATATACTACTTTTTCTTAAATAATTAAAAAAAAAGAAGAAATAAAGCATGGATCTATGAAACTATCCAGTTTCAAACCCTGCAACGGACGTGGGAAAGTTTTTAATCCATAAAATTCCACGATTCCCGCGGGATAGCTATAAACGAATCGAAGTCACAGCAAAACCGCTAGTGTAGTATTGTGAAAATCTAAATCTACTTACTTTTCTTCTTTGATGATTACGTAATCTTCTTCTGCCTCGGTGTTTAGTTTTGCCCTCAAAACTTGTAACCGCTCTATCTGCATTTCCAGCGGAGTTTTTGTATTTTCGCCCGGCATACTATAACAATAAAGAAGTGAAATCAAGTATGTAATACATACAGCAATATTCAATTCAAGTTTTTGAATATTATTAGTATTAGACATTAAGCAGGTATACAGAGTCTGGTACACCGTGCCGTGTTACGCTCACGGCTCACGTCACGTAATACCTACGCGAGCTACAAAGCCGGCATTGGAAAAACTGACAGTCTGACACTAGCATTCTATAATTATCTATACGTAGAATACAATAAAATCATTCTGGAAACCTTCTTAGAAATCCATGACCCAGCAATGGGACGCCTACCTACGATCTACCCAGATGAAAAATACTTAACGCCACATTTCAGCAACGTGGATTCTGATCCACTCAAATAAGCTCCGCAAAGCGGGGACCTGGCCAGCTTTTTGATTTCCATCACTAAGATGTTAACATTCGTCAAGCCCATTATTTTACCCGATCAGGAAATAAATAATCTACTCATAATGTCCTCGGACCTCGCTAGTTGTGACATGACTGAGGTACTTATTATTACTTATTATTATATCTTCACACTGCGAACTCTGTCGTGCCGCTCGGAAAAGGCAAGTACATACATACAATAGGCTACTTTCCTAACTAGTCAGTCTTTTAGATTATCAAAAAATATTGGACACGTATTTTTTATTTTGTCAATTAAACAAAAAATTACGAAGATATGGCGCGTTGAAGTTTCGCGTGACGTCACTTGTTCCTACACTTTGTATGAGCGTTTTAGGAACAAGTGACGTCACGCCTCGTCACGCGGAACTTTAACGCGCCATATCTTCGTCATTTTTTGTTTAATTGTCAAAAGAAAAATTACGTGTCTAATATTTTTTGATAATGTAAAATACGGACTAATAAGAATTATTATTTTTTTACCTAGGAAACATCCCTATACAATCGAGGGTCTAATCGACATAGACTGTGATGGTGACCATGTAGAGACTAAGTACAGGTAGGTACTGTACTGAACTCGTTATATAGGTATTATTTTTTTTTTTTAAAGTTTCAATAACAAACCTTGTTTAATGACACCGGTCAAAAACAGAAAAAGAAAATAGAGAGAATTGACAGGAGGGATGTCGGAGAAAGAAAACGGGGATACCAAAATAATTTTATCCAAAAGGAGAAAGTTAATCCTTATAATTTGATCCATGATTGTGCGAGTGAAGTGTCGTGTGGTGTGTGTGTGTATTTTCCTACGGTTATTTCCTCATACTTTCCACAAACGCGACAACGTGAAATGACTATGAATTACGACGTAGGGAGTTACAACAACGAAAGCTTTATAAACAACAGTCGATTTATTTACCAATCATCATATAGCGAGACCGCATAAAGCTGAAGGAAAGGCTTCGCCTAATCAAAGATAGCTATATTTGGTTTCCAAGAAAGCAACATCGAGAACTGTCAACTTGATGTCTAATCTACGGGACATACGAGTGAAGTTATAATAATAACAAACTTGTGATAATGTGTTTGGCATTAAATTACTATAACTCAGTGTCTATTGAATCGGGAGTGTTCTAATAATGAGAATTGTGTAGAGAATTAAATGGTGTATCAGTGTGAAGTACTGCCGTGAGTCCAAAATGATATTTCGCAGGATAATTTCACTATTTTCAGAAATAGCGGGAGCCTAGAGCCGCGTGACGTCAGCTGTCATATGGAGTAGAAGAATAGAAGTCAGGAGTCTACGTCAAAGGTTGATGGAGTGAAGATCGAGAGGAATCATTTGACGCGTAAGTCAAAATACTGATGTCTTATTGGGGAACTATGGGGAATTTAGATAATGGAGTAGTGATGAATTACATACAAATATGACAGGGATCAAAGTGACGACTGGAAATTCAACAATAATTTATATCTGATGTATAAATGTAATTTTAACTTTAACAAGTACTATAGGATGTTTATTTTACATTAACAAATATTAAGAAAAAATAACAATAATAAATTAATACTATAACTATAAATAAAATAAAATAAAACTAACTTAAACTAAAACTAAATAAAATTAACAAAAGGTTCCCCCCGCGGCATGGACCCAAAGACACTGGCAGCATTACCTCGCTGTATAGCAATGCTGATACGTTGTGCGAGGTAGCTGCCAGCTCTTTGGTCTCCTGTAGTGTCACAAAGCCGTTTACAAATATCTTTGTAAAGACTTTTTGCGCTGGAGCCCCACGGACCAAAGGTCTCAACCCCGAATGGAACAAAGTTGTATTCAGAGCCAAGACCTTTGTATTTATTTTTCTTAAGCTTTTCTGCCGCTTCTGCTGCTGCACCAGCTTGATTTGCTGTTCCGCGGATGTGGGACGGAGCCAGTGTGTCTACACAAGTAGCGTCCCACACTAGCACACGACCCAATTTCCACGGAATCAATGACATTCCGTCTGGTCTCTTGCCATCATCTCTGGCGATGCCCGATGGCTCCAGTAACGCAGGCACATTGACGGTGGCAAGAGAGCGACGGATAATGTCATTGAGAGCAGAGTGTCTAGAGAAGCGGCCCGCGCTCTTCTGGCACGAAAGGCCGTGGTGTCCCAGCGCGTCGACCTCAAAGCCGCAGGGGCATTTATGCGGTGCGCAAACTGCTACTCCAAGTCGCAGGCAGATGGAAATTCTGAGAGTGTCGGGCTCTAGAAAAGTACCAGTGTTGGCTGATGGAAAGGCGTGCAACCAGCAGCCGGCTTCCTTCGTACCTGAAGCCAATAGTCTGGCACGATGAGAGCCCGTGCTGCGGCTCAGAAGGAATTCATAAGTCAAATTTGACTGAATGTCGTCCCAGGACCTTTGAAATTTTAAATTTTCTGGGAAATCCTTTCCCGGACAGGCAATAGACCAATCATTTTTAGCCTCCGTTAAACCCGCAGTCTCATAGTTTAAAGGGCAAGCCCTCAGGATTTTACCTATGAGATCTGCCGAGCTATGGGCGGAGGACAAAAAAGCTGGTGCGGAAATAGAAGAAATTTTGCGAATCCCTATCCCACCAAAGCGAATGGGAAGGGATGCTTGAGTCCAGGATTCTTCGCTTAGCTGAATGTTCAGAATTGATTCCAGGTTCGCTTTGATTAAGTCATCCATTTGTGACAGTGAAATTTTGAATTTAGTGAATGGACAGCAGCGAAGTACATAAGTAAATTTTGGAACGAAAAGACAGAATTTTAAAATTGTCAATGCGAAATGAGGACTAATTTCAAGCAAACGACTTTCATACCTTTTGAATTTAGAAATAGAATCTAAAATGTAATTCGGAAAGGATTCTTCGAAAATAGGAGACCCAAGGAGGCTGAGAGAAAATCTGTCTACTATCTTAATGTCTGGCGTCAGTGCATCAAATTTTGTTTTTAAATCTAGTAAATTTAAGTCAGGATTTTGCACATAAAGTTCACACTTGCTAAAATTTAACTCAAGGCCAATTGCTTGGAATTTGGATCTGATTGTTGAAAGGTCAGACAGTAAGGTATCCAGATCACCTCCTAAGGTTCCGTCGTCTAGATACCAGACATTGAATTTGGATTTTAAATTTTGAATAACAGGGTTAATAGCCAAACTGAAGATTGCCGGCCCGAGAGGATCGCCTTGCTGACAGCCCACTTCTGAAGATAAAACATTGTCACGGTATACAAGACTAGTGGGATCTGCATAACAATGGAGAAGGTAATTGTATAACTCAGGGACATTGTTTTTGACTTCTGTCAGCAAGGTGTCTCTATTTATAGAGTTGAAAGCATTTTTGACATCAATTTTGACCAGTGCATCACATGGTTCGTTGGAGAGATATGTACGCAAGGCGTGGACGGCTGCCTCGCATCCTCCTTTTATGCCGAAACCGAGTTGTATAGGTTCGAAAAGTGACTGTAATTTAAAGGTAATATATCTAACTGCAATTTTGGAGGCGAGACGTCTAAGTGTGGAACCAACGGCAATCGGTCTCACCCCTCCGTCCTTTTTGGTAAGGGCAATGAGGTTTGCGCCATATAAAATTGGAACAATGTTTGGGTTGATATTACCCGAGTACATATGGTTGATTAGTTTTACAATTGAATCAACTAGACGCTCGCCTGCATCGCCCACTAAATGACTGGTTAAGTCCTTCAAATGTTGGGGTGAGAGTCCGTCCAGGCCTGCAGCAGAACCAGTTTTGAATGATAAAATTGCATCGTATACGTCTCTTTTTTTTATTTGTAGGCAGGCCTGGTTTGCCATGGGAGGGTCGAAAAAGTAGGGAATGGAAGGACCTGGAGGATGTTTCGTCTGTAGAGCCGAGAGGGTGTCAGGGGTATCCGGTGATAGCACGTCGCTTGAGAAAAGGAGACGAGCGGCGCCTTTCAGATCGCCGTCGCTGATTTTCGATTCCACGGTTTTACTGCGGTTAAAAGACGAAGCGGTGTGTTTTGGTACTATGGATGGAAGAGTACAGTTATTACAACAGTTGTTTTTTATTTTTTGGGTGAGTGAAATGTTGGAACCATCTTCCTGTGCGTGAAGCGACATGTAAGAAAAAAGCAAAAGATCATGCCAGTCTTTGATAGTATTGCTATCCACACATCTATTAATTAAATGGGCCAGATGTGAAGCAGCGATAGTCCGGGCCCCCCGGGGTATTCTTTTAACTATAGGGACTTTTTTTTTAAGTTCACTTAGTTGAAGATAGAACGGAGTAGCAGATTGATCGGTAAGCGGAGTAATTGGGATGTTATTAAGAGGTATGGCATCTTGGCTAAGACTATGGCCGTGGACTTTAGTTGTATGAATATTTCGACCTCTTATGGTTTTGAAAGTTTTGCGGCATACCTGACAGTGGAAATTGGTCGACGTGCTATTACACGGCTGAGTAGCAGTTTGCATTTACAAAAGAAATACACAAAATAAAATAACTTAAGTCTAAAACAGTAAAATTAAATAGGTATGAAAATCTAAAACTAAAACAAGGCACCAAAAAGTACGGGCAAACAAAATACACAGGCACCAGGGACACAAGCACAACCTAGTTTTTTCTATTCCGTGAGCACAACACACTGGGCAGTTAAGTTTCCTTATATGAGTACCTAATATAAATTATAAAATGGAAGAATAAAGTTCGGAAATAAACATTTTGTTGAAATATTTTGATAGTTTGACATTTGTCAAAACGGTGTCGGGCGCTGCGCCGCTGCGGGCAGGCCCGCGCGGCGGGCTCCGGGTTCCCAAAACGTCCGCAGAGGGTTGTCTATGCGATATCTTTGCATAAAACATAAAATCAGAAAATAAAAAGGGGTGAAAATAAATAAATTCAGGAAAGACTGAAAATTGCGAATTGTTTCACGGTTGCTAGGTCTTAAACCAAAGTATAATGGACTTATTTCCAGTATATTATTATATCCATCATACGTCAGATATTGAGACTATTGGACCAATATAATTGACATCGCAGGAATATATGATCTACGAAACCTCCTGAACCATATCAGGATTGAATAATGATCTTGATGCAATATTAATATATAATTTGTTTGGCATGGATATCCATTCATTGGATATGACGGCGGGTTCCTGATTGGAGTTCTGCTGAACACTGCGAGATGCAGTAAGCTGTGAGGAGAGCTGCTGGAGTATGGAGATGCAGACTTCGGGGCTGTATGCTGGGAACGAGATGTGTTTGGACCATAATCTTAGCTAAGTGTCTTTATAATTTTACTTAAACGTAACAATAGGAACTTATACGAATATTAAGAACGTTTATAGTTATATGGACCCTTCGTATATTTTAATCAATCGCGATCTTAACTTAAACCTACCGGGTTTGACTCTCGCGGCTAAACATTTATTGAAATCATACATATAGAACAAAACTACATACTAAGATAGATGTTTAGGTCAATGGAATTTAAGGTTCAATTTTTAAACAAGATTTTGATGACTGACAGTTAATGTCAAAATGAGTAATAGGGTTCTATTTAGCTAATACAAATAAACATGACAATAGGTTTAAATATTTAAATTTTAGAACAGGCCAATTGAATCTTTGTTTAAATAAATTAGAATGTCTATTGGCATTTGATATCGAGAAACCACTTTGGGTTGAGCTATACAATGTTTTGAATTGATTTTATTTTTATTGTCTTTTCTCTTGGAATTATTATTTAAATTTAAATCTTTTTGAAATCCGAAAGGAATTATCTTCGATAATTGACAGTGGATCTGAACAATATTCTGACTGAGAACCTTGTGCGTTTATGTTGTCATATCTTCGTCTTGAAGTAATATTTGAAGTGAATATTAACTGAGCTACTTAAGACCTTGTCTTGGAATAATAATTGAATTGAATATTATCTGAACAACCGGAGATCTTGTAACCTACTGGGGAACCTATCTTCGATAATACTACAGAGTATTTAAACAGTGAAACAGTTGTATCTTCTAGGTAAGAACTCCCAGTATAATTTTAATAGGGTTTATTACTATTTAACCTGGTGTTTTACTATGAATGTATTTTTGGGAAGTAATTGATCAATTACTGATAGAAATGGATAAACGACCATATCATTACTGTTTATTACCCTTGTTGTGTTACTATACAAGTCCATTTAGACTTATGGTGTATTGTATTATCTATTTTATTTGCTCCAGTGAAAGTATACCATTTTTCAAAATTCATCCCTTGATTTTGGTATAAAATCTGTTAACGTATTAGAACCTAGAATGGGGTTTCATAATACTTGAGACTAAATTAAATCACCAATACTTACCAGTCCTCAATATTACCCTTGGATTTAGTCAGACCAGTATAGAGAAAGTATTTCCCACACTTCTATCCGTACTATTACTCTGAGAGTGGGGAAGTGACAATACTGGTAGGCACAAATGCCAGTATAGTTACGACCGACCAAGTGAAATGGTCCTGATAGCACGCAGTTACACCATCACGTACCATAGTACAGACGATACAGTTGCGATGGCTAGGCGAAGCAACGGTTGATGTGAAGCTTTCATTATGCGGTCTGTAGATTATCAAAATTATTATTTGGGTGCGAGGATTGGCGATATACGTATGGTCTCCAGGGGTCAATTCTGCCTCTGGCGTGCTGAAGGTTGCCCCCTAGTGTTCGGTCTGACCAATCGGCACGTAGTGATTATGCGTAATCCAACGGGGTGTCTACTTACTCGCTCGGCAATAGGTGTCGTTAGTGAGGTTGCGGCTAAGGATAAAACGTCCCTAGAGGCGATCCGTGCAGAATTGGGTGTCTTAGGGAGGTACGTGGGGGGAGGCCAATTACTCGATCTGGGTTGTAGACCAGGTAATGGAGCGTCCTTCAGCTTACTCATACATTAATCGAAGTACCTTCTTATTATACTAGGGTCTAAGGGGGGGAACAGAAGTAGTCTCAAGTGAGTAGGGTAGTTACTCCGTGTAAATTTTAGGAGTAATAAAATCCTACCACAGGGGTAACTACATCCTTGTTTGTCCTCTTATTCATTTGGTGACTGATACATACGATCTATAGACGGGTGACATAGTTTGTTCTTCCCTTTTGAAATGGTCGTGGTAGGCTCGAGGGAAAGTGACCAGTATGGTGACGAGCTTTACTGGAGAGAGCGGGGAGAGGGCTCCTCCTTTACGAGTATAAGACCATATTTCTATACAATGTCTTCTAGGGCAAATAAATAATACTAATTGTTAAACCTTTGTCCATTTCTGTCTGAGGATTTATATTTAAGAATTTATACATATATTCGCTATAATCTATCTATTTACATGAGTATGTAAAGTCTAATAGTTCACCTAGTTGTGAACCCCGGTCACTAGTATTATTTTAAAAGGACATAACAACGTAGAAAATTATATAATAAATAGACGATCACGCCAAAACAAATAGATATTATCGGAGCCTAAGGCTTAGCACAGTACCTATAACCTAATTAATTTTCACTCTTCATAACGACAGGAAAGTGACTAGGATTTTATTTTCATCAATGAATCTCGAATCCCAAATAACATCACCTATTAAAACATTAACATTATCATTATCTATCGATCTATCTAATCTAATACCTTTAAACGAGCAATTCTTGTATATATTTATAATCAGAATCTCAGAAACGGCTCCAACGATTTCGATGGAATTTGATATGTGGGGGTTTCCGGGGATGAAAAGTTGATCAAGCTTGGTCTTATCTCTGGGAAAACGCTTGGTACCAAGTTTCAGCCCGAGCGGAGCTCGGTCGCCCAGGTACTCATACTTAATTGACATTGATTTAATAGATATCTACCTACTTGACACTCGGTCATTAGTAGAGCCGAGTCTGCGCTCATTCATTTGCAAATGCTTAAATAAACAAGTAGACACTATTAAGTAGGTCCATAATCGTACGTAGCCTAAGTATATTACAAGGAAAACTGTAATACTTCCAATCCCATACAATAAGTACAAAAACCAAATAGAATCAAATACAAATAAGATACAAACTGTTGTTTCTCGCTTAGATTGAATCTAGGTATATAGTAGTACAATGTTTTACTGTGATTGTTAACGTGCGTGACGTCATGACAATAATGATAACAAACACGAAATGAGATGCGAAAATAACCTCTTTGCGTTGAGCGCAAGCACAGCGCAGCAAAAAAAAAACAAACGCGTATCATCTGCAGGGAACCTTATAGAAAAAAGCATGCTTTAGGCATCCGATGTAAATAAATTTGTAGTTTAATCAATAACGATGCTTTGGTAAAAATGGCTGCAGTTTTCATTGCATAATCGCAGACGACATTGAACCAAATACGTGAATAATTTCACGTTTGATAGGAATGACGTGACAAAATAAACGTGGTAATAAAAGACGACAGTTTTACAGTTTAAAATGAACATCCTGTATTGAAGCAATATTACTAAAAACTTTCGAAACAAGAATCCGTTAAATATTTAAAGATCGAATTCGAAGTAAAAACGTTGGTGCTAACGGTATTCCATATTCTTTGGTTTTATTGGCGTAATTAGAGAAATCCGGTGCTTTAAAGAGAAGGAATACATAATAGAAACCCGCAACACACCTTGAATAAGCTAAATTAGAATGCAATTAGTTACAAAATAAGCCTAACCAATGTAATTTGTGGTTATAAGTACGATGAAATGACGACATTATTGATTGTACACATACCTTGAGTTTTCATAGTACGCCATGTATTATCCTCCAAATCAATTTATTCCATCAAAAGAGGGTATATATGAAACAGGAAGTAGGGGCACATTTTATAAACTCGTATTCACTATAATTCAGAAAAATAAATAAAACTAGTTCATGTATAAAATAACCACAATTCGTTAGCATTCGTTACAATCAAAAGAGAACATTGTCTGTCTCATGTTTTGTCAAAGGAAATTCGGGTGGAAGAAAGAGACAAAATATTGTACTGTAAATAGAAATCCCTTCTTGGTAGCGCCATCTTTGATAGAAAGTGGGGTAACGTTTTGTCTATGGTAAAGTGACCAGACAAATTATGTTCACTCCAAACTCAGGGGTTTTTAAGTAAGATTTTAAGAAAATTATTTCACAACATGAAGTCGAAGATCAGTTGCAAGTAGAATACGCAAAACCTTATGTAAACATAAAATAAATTATATTGTCATTCTATTATAGTGTCGATTATAGTAAAAAGGTGTGTCATAGAGTCGTTACACCGATAATAACAGGAAAAGCAGTTTAGTTTATTGTGATTTACAATAAGAACTATTGTTTTAATGAACATAGATAAATATAAACTTTTATTTGGTACTACGCTTGTACATAAACATATTAGGCTAAATTTAGAAGTAAATAATTAAACGATAACGTTCTGTTAAAAACCCATTTCATTTGTGAAATATCAAGCCAGACTGTCAGGTATTACTTCGGAGTGGTCTGTGCTTAGATAAACGTAAGAATAACGTTTGATTTCATTTTATAATGAGAAGGCAGGCGTTTTTGATCGAGCAGTTGCACTTGCACTGTTGACAAGTCTCCAACGTAGTCTATTCGCATCGGCTTTATGGTTTTTGTTTAATTGATAAATATTTATGATTTAAAGGAATAATAAATTGTCTGTATACCAAATTGAATAGGTACAAATATAGAACTTTCCACGGTTCGGTAGTATATTCATGTCACATGTTACCTACATACATGTTTATTAGGTATTAGGGACAAAATAGTGCCGTTATTAATTGTAATTGTAACTAATTAAGATAATTGCATTTAATTGTTTTGAAAAGATTACACTAGTTATCATAGATATCTTTGCTATCTTACTACTTACTTATGTTACTTACTTATTTACAAACTATGTGATAGCTTTAGACTCTGGCCAATGAAAGATGAGACTAACTTGAAAATTTTTAAAATAGGATGGGAGTAAAAATTACAAATTATCAATGAAAACTATAACGGCTAAATTTGCTAATGAATTATTAGCAGCTTAAGAATAAATAAAAATACCTACTTAGAAAATTCCGTACAATATACAAAATCCTTAGAAAAGTATTACTTGTTTAACAAACTTGTCGAATAGTAAAATTAATAAAATATGCAAGGATTTTTTCATAACGGCTGCATAATCCTATGCTATGTCCGTCCGATAGCCTCTTAATCTAATGATACTTTGTATTTCAATATTTCCTCCACGCCTTCAACAAGCTCCATATTACTACTGAAAGAAAAGCACAAACAGCCCAATTAATTGGGTATTCTCCGTTGTAGTTAGGTACGTACTCATTCTTTATTTTCAATGAATAAAGTTTCAAAATCATCACCTCATAGAAACCTAAAAAATCCGATCTTGTACACGAGTAAGAAACTTTCGCAAAGGAAATCACTTTCCATTCTTCTTCTTTATTCTTAAATTTATTGATCATTGTGTTGTAATTGACGAGTATGACTTTTAACAGTTTTATCCATTATTAACATGAACACTCTAAAGTAAAATGCGAAATATATATAATCTAAGTAATACAAAAGATAATGGTTAGATTTTGAAATTTTAGCGAAAATCTGCTATTGTGTAAAAATTTTTAAAAGTGGTGTTTTAAACGATAAGTTGGGATTGGGAACAGAGTTGGGCGTTATTTAGATAATTTCTTATCTATATAATTATTTCAAATAAAATCATTTTAAATAAATTTATTCGAAGATAAATTCAATCACAAATAGTGCGTTGACAACTTTTTTATTTAGATAAATTATCTAGATGAAGATCTCGTTTGTTATTGAAGTAAGCTTATAATAATAAATTTATACAGAATGTCACGTCGGGTCAAACCGTCACACTGACACCACTTCTAGTTCTACATGACTTGTACTACTGACATTCATCTTTTATTTAAAATCCCAACTAATTTATCTAGACAAAAATGAAACTGATCTAGATAAATTCAAAATAACAAATGACGGATTATTTAGTTACTTCAAATAAAAGATGATTTAGTTATCTTCCCGGTTTTTCGTAAATAGATAATTTTTGCCCAACTCTGGTTGGAAATGCATGGTTGCTGGACTCCCACAAGTCAGAAGTTAACTAAGATCGTCACGTTTACGTAACTGGCATATTTTTGACATAAAGTAATCGAATAAAGCAACAAATTTGTGTGAAATTATTTTATTCCTTTATAGTCCTCTTTCTGTTTTTTTTTGGTGGGAGTCATTGTCTATGACAATTATCAGGAATTTAAATTCATGACTGTGGCAACACCTCACTACTGTCAATGTCAAAAAAGCATGTCTACTAGGGCTTGCTCAGTATTCGGCGCCAAAGTAAATAAAAACAATAAATATTTCTTTGCCTTTGCAATTGTTGCAATGTTTTGCATTTCAGAAACTTTCAAATGTTAAATCACAATGAAGTTTCGTGCGGTGATGATAGATGCTGGTCCTATGCGAGAGTTCACAAGTAATTCAAATGTGATTTAAACTTACCGACTTTACGATCTGCGCTATTGTACAAACTGATTTTAACGTTTTTTTCAGACATAGTAAGTACGATATCGAAACTTTCCAAGGAGTGTGTAGCAAGAATAGCCGATGATCAACTTTATTTTATAGTCAGTGATGAAAATAGCGGTCCAGCACCTCCAATATTGTGGTGCGAAATACCCCAAGCAATGTTCTTTTCCGAATACCAAATGGTTGGTTTAGACGATGACCATAAGGACATCTACTTGGAATTTACTTCTAGTGAGTATTTACTCCTTTTTTTTGTTTCAAAAGTTCTTTAAACATAAGTTTTTGCAGTCATATCGTTGTCCATACATTTTCAGCTAACCTAGCTAGATCTCTAGTCACCTTGAAGAATGCAAAATCATTGAAAATGAAGCTGACTAAGAAGCAATGCCCCTGCCTTACATTAGAAATTGAAGTGGTAAGTAGCCTAGTTGTTAGTGCTTTCTCATACAGAGATTTGTGGGTTTGAGACTCTAAATTTTTTGGAATTGTTTGGAATTTATCACTATGTTCTTATTTAAATAAATTATTATTATTATTATTAATATTTGCAAAGTAAATCAATGATGTCTGTAAAGGTATAAGTCTGTTGGGTCAGCGTGGGAACTACGGCCAAAGTCTTCTCATTCTGAGAGGAGGACTATGCCCTGCAGTGAGACTGCTGTGAGATATAATGGTCTGAGACAGTGACTAGCCATACAGCACCTAATTAAAACTTGGCAAAATATTTGAAGCCATGGTGGTTTATCGGTTTGACCTATAGTCTCAAGCAGAGGATGTGGGCTCAAATCCCGGCTCGAATCTCTGAGTTTTCGGAATTTATGTGCGAAATTACATTTTAAGTTTTTACCATGAGCTTCACAGCGAAGGAAAACATGGTGAGGAAACCTGCATGCACCTGCTAAGAAATTCAATGGTGTGTGTCAAGTTCCCAGTCCACACTGGGCTTGCGTGAGAACTACAGCCCAAGCCCTCTCATTATGAGAGGAGACCTGTGCCCTGCAGTGGGATGTATATAGGTTGGGATGATGAAGATGATAGTGAAAATATTTGAGAATGTAATAATATCCTTAACCCGTGGAGCATCTGATGGACACCATTCATCCATCAACTTTTCAAGTGACACACCATACTGTTTCATAGAAAAGTGCTTAGGTTGTCAAAGGGACAAAATTTGTGTAACCATAGCAACGGGTGGCAATAAAAATTTGATTCACCCATTAGTTCTGTATTATCACTGTTTCCAATAATTTTTTTTATTTTTTATTTTAGTTATTCTGTGCCCGTAGGCAGTGGCGTGGCCCTGTATAAAAAATTTTTTTGGGGCCCTTATGAAGTGTAAAGATTTCTCGAAAAGAAAAAAAATTTTTGCATAAAATTAAAAGAAATATTTATTCATCATAATTAACAATTTTTTTTTATTAATTTTTGCTTACCGACGTCGGTGGCCCCCGCGGGGGCCCCGTATAATTGATACGGCTGATACGGCGGTAGCTACGCCCCTGCCCGTAGGTAAAGGGTTAAGGACAAAAGTTGTAAAACTTACATGAAATAGTATGTTATTGCTCTCTTTCTAGCCATCTTCAACATCACAACAGACACGACAAGTCACACATGACATACCTGTCAAAGTCATACCAAGAAAACAGTGGTCCGACTTCCAAGAACCAAAGATACCAAAACCTGATGTAAGTTTATTATACACTAGCCCAGGGATCACCAAATGGCGGACCGCGGTCCGGATGCGGACCGCCGACCTGTTTTATGCGGACGTTAAGTAAATAGTAACTTATACTGAGTATGTTGTAATTTTTTTTTTTTTTTTCTAATATTTTAACGAGGCTTAAGTACACCTAATGTGACTATGTCAGCCTCATGGGAAGCCACAGAAAACTACAACACACTTAACTGTTGCCTAGCTCAGAGATGGAGTCTCTGTATAAAAGCATTTCTGATGAATTTGTATATCAGTACTGCATCATCCGACACTGGCTTTGTAATTTATTAAAATGTATTTCGCGCTTTGTCTTTGCTGCCGTCAATTCGTCTTACTGATGTGATGAACCAGGATTTAATGACAATAGCTTGCACCAACATTTTACATTACTCCAAATTCACATAGGCAAAAAAAAAATATTACCCTATTGATATGTAAAAAAGCCTTATAATTTTGTATATTACACTTGCTTATTTAATAAATTTAACTGGGAACGGACCGCAATAAAAACCGGACCCCTGAAAAAAGTAACTGGGGATCCCTACCCTAGCCCATAAGTTCCTAATGGGGGTGGCAGTGAGTCTAATTGGCGCTGGGGTTTTTCGTGGGGATGGTGCAAAGTCCAAATATTTTTTAAATTGTGTAATAGAGTAGCCGTTGCTTGTGACTCCATCTGCGAAGAATTTGTTCAATGCTATTCCGCAGGAACTATGCAAGTTTCTGGGATAAAAAGAATCCTAAATGTTAAAATTTCACCAGAATCCATCAAATAATAACAACTGAACGAAAATTTTCCTTACAGATTTCTATACAACTGCCAACGCTCAAGCAGTTACGGAGCACAATTGACCGCATGAGAACAATGGCTGCCGAAGTCATGCTATGGGCCTCTGCAGAGGGACGACTGACTCTACAAATTAAGACTGACACCAGCAAAGTTTCTACCAGGTTCAAGGATTTGAGGGTAGAGGCTTTTGAAGGTATTATTTTTAGTTTCAGATTTATATTAAAACCATTAACAATAGAGTATGTTCATCATCATTATAATCCCAGCCTATGTAGTCCCACAGCAGGGCACAGGCCTCCTCTTAGGACGAGAGGGCTTGGGCCTTAGTTTCCACGCGGGTCCAGTGTGGATTTGGACTTCACACACACACACTATTGAATTTTTTGCAAGTGTAAGCAGGTTCCCTCACGATGTTTTCCTTCACCGTAAAGCTCATGGTAAAGTTCAAATGTAATTTATATATGTATTATTTTATTATACAGATAATTCTCTTTACTTCTAGGTCCTATAGAACACTCAGATTCCGAGACAGAAACGCAAGCAAACGAAGACAAATCCAACATCTGCTATTGCCGGGTGGATGCTAAAAAATTCTCAATGTTTCTGAGTGCAGATCAAATATCTCATAACAGAACTGTATGCAGTATAGTGCATAAGCGACTGGTGGTATTGTGCCTACAAACTGAGGAGAATGTGAAACTACAGTGTTTTATAACTGGCATAGTTTATTGATTAACGCTTTGACCAAAAAGTGAGTCAATTTTGATTTAATTTTTCTATTAGGGCAAGACAGCTTGTTCTGTACAGTACATATTTTTAATGCAGAAAAAATGTATGCAGGTGTCTCAACACTCAACAATAACCTGATTTTGTATCATCAGACATCACAACGCATGGTTTTAATATGGCTAAGTTTTAGTGAAATAAATGACAAATAAATTCATTTGAAAAATCGTTTATTTCAATATCAAAGTATTTATCCTGTGAAAAATATTTTTGCGTTTTCAAAGGTAAATAATATCTAAGTTGATTCTATGACAGTTAGTTTTGTACATTTACTGTTATGGGCTCAAAATACTGAAACAATATTGTATTTTATGCCTCCCGATGCATAATGACCAATATTGTATTTGCAAAACAACCAATCCGCATAATACCCTATACGCAAAATGACCAATTCGCATATAACATATAATCTTATTCAGTTTAGGCTCGTATTCTGATATACATATCTGCGTAATTTTGTATTTCCACAATTGTGTATGTATTTTTTTTTTGAATGAGTCGCCAGTGGGGCCAAAGACGCGAAGTCTTTGCTATTTTTTACTTTAGGGTAGGAAGAGTGACTTGTGCTTGGGAAAAATCCCTTCGGACGAACTGGGAATGGAGGGCCCAGACAGTGTCCGACTTGCACGGACTAAAAAACCCGGTCACAAGTCCCCTTCTCTATTGATTTTTAATACAAAAAACGTGTGCTTTATATTTTGGGGAGGGGAGGGGTAGGGAGGGGACTTAATCTACCCACAGTGTCCTGCCTCAGCCATTTGCTGGAAGGCCGGGAGAGGAGCATGCATTCTGCCGCTGGGCACTGGGGGTGCTTAGGTCGGTCTTTTATGTTTTTACCCGTTGGTTTATTCCTTGACCGACCCTCGCCCGTTTCTGTACAATTAACGTATGTAGTTTTGCGAGTGGTCATTTCACGTATTTTTTTATTTCCATAAATGTGTCGTTATGCGTATAATGCGCCGTATTGTCTAACGCGCGGGCGCTTTTTGCATGCATCATCTCTTACTTTCACCATCTCATACCATTTGACAGAAAGAAGTAGTGAATGCGACAGCAAGCGCTCGCGCGTTAGTCAAGCGTACACGTCCATTTAGTTGTTTTAAGTAGGTTATTAAATAGGGATGTTTCCTAGGTAAAAAAATAATAATTCTTATTAGTCCGTATTTTACATTATCAAAAAATATTAGACACGTAATTTTTCTTTTGACAATTAAACAAAAAATGACGAAGATATGGCGCGTTGAAGTTCCGCGTGACGAGGCGTGACCTCACTTGTTCCTAAAACGCTCATACAAAGTGTAGGAACAAGTGACGTCACGCGAAACTTCAACGCGCCATATCTTCGTATTTTTTTGTTTAATTGACAAAATAAAAAATACGTGTCCAATATTTTTTGATAATCTAAAAGACTGACTAGTTAGGAAAGTAGCCAATTGCATTCATTCTTACTTTTTAACCGCCGACACAAAAAGAGGGGTGTTATAAGTTTGACCGCTATGTGTGTGTGTCTGTCTGTCTGTGGCATCATAGCTCTTAAACGGGTGAACCGATTTGGACGCGGTTTTTTTTTAATAGAAAGCAGGTTTCTTGGCGATGGTTCTTAGATATGTTTTATCAAAATCGGTTCAGCGGTTTTAAAGTTATCAGCTCTTTTGTTAGCTGCGGAAGGGATCTTAGACGCATAACGGGCATAGACTTAATGTTCAAACATATGAGTGACATAATTGCGTTGGGGGTTTTTAAAAATTTTAATTTATAGTTATCTTATTTAGTAATGAAGTTTATAACCTCAAAATGCACTTTTTTTAGCTAAAATAGCTATTTTATCATAAATAAAGCTATTCCATACAGAAAAATTATTACTTACCTTACGAGAAAGTAGCTGTTTTAGCTAAAAATGATTCCTTTTAAGGTTAGAAAGTTGTACTAAATAAGACAAGTATCGAATGCAATATACCTAAAACCAGCCTGCATTGGTGATCAAAACAACGTAAATCCTCAATTCTTCAGTGTGCCCTTTACAATTCGAAAACCTCTAATTATCGTCTTAAAACTTTAATTGTACGCTAAATGGAAGGATCTCTCGTTGTCCCGTCTCAGAGTGTCGTGTGTAGCTTTCAGTTGGTCCAGTTTGGTCGATATCTGAGCTATTGAGTTGTCTATCCACTGCATTGAAGACATATGCGCGTTTAGGATGCGGCCTATTTGACCAATCTGAAAAAAAAAGTATTATTGAACAACAAGTCAACTGTCTACTAGGGACTACATACATAGTTCAATTAAAATTTAAAAACATTATCATCATCTCGGCCTGTATATTGCATTGCAGGGAATAAGCCTACCCTCAGAATGAGAAGACTTGGGCCGTAGTTCCGACGCAGAACCAGTGCAGATTAGGAAATTCACACACACCATCGAATTTCTTCGCAAGTGTGTGTAGTTCTTGTTCACCGTAAGCTCGTGATAAATTTTAAATGTAGTTTCGCACATATATCACGGCAAGCACGGGCTCGAACCCACGACTCCGTACTTGCGAGGCCAAAGTGGCCTAGTATCCATAACACAAGCTTTGTTTAATTTGGGACTAGGTCAATCGGTGTGAATTGTCCCATGAAATAATTTATTTATCAATTAAGGTAAACGTACAAATGCTCGACACCTCAACGCCCAGTAGATGACACCCATCTGTCACCTCTCTTACTATGGCATAATATTGAAGGTGCCATGTATTGGGTCAGTGTCGAGCACAGGGACGTTTACATTATTATTTATTTATTTTATTTTAACATGAAAGAGTAACAAACAAACACATAACTACATGTAAACTTTCGCATTTAAAAAAAAAAGTTGAAGCGACGTAAAGCTTTCAACTTACAGGATCATTGCTATCTTGACTTCTGTTGGTCTCGTTGAGATGTTCGATCACTTCCTTCAAGTCTTGTGACATTGTCCTTATTTGAGAGTCCAAATTCTCTGCCAAAGAATACCTGTAACGTGTAAATAAAAACGCTGATAATCTGGACATAGCCTCCGGAGGCCCACGAAAATTTTGTTTCAATGAACTTTAAACTTTATGTCACTTTTGAGCGAGTTCGATATCACATTAGAAGAGTTAGGGGCTGTTTCACCACTTTTTTTAAAGTTCGGATTAGCTTAATCATAACCTTATTTGACAGATGAACTTAAAATTTCTGTTTCACCAGTCTTGATTAGCGCTAAGTGACGGACAAACTGTTTTTTAATTTGACCATCAGATCAGGTGGCATTTAGCATTTTTATCTGTCACATAACTTTTTAATTTTTAAATTAATTAGTCAGTATTTTTTATTTTTTACAGAGAGAAGTCATGCTAAATTGCAAACGAGGATTCAAATATCAAGATTTGAATAAAAAAATATAGGTACACTTTTAGTATGTAAAAATAAATCCAAAATTTCGTAACATTTTTTCATTACAGACTTTTTTTCAGTGGCACAATCGTTTGTTCTACGTGAACTTGTACATCGCCATTACAAAAAAAAGTTAATCTGTCAAATGGTTTGGCGCCACTTTTCGATTCGTTTTACGTGATTTTATTTTTCTTTGTTATTGTTAACAAAGTATCGTAAATAAATACCGTTTTTGAATTAATTATAATGTTACACATTTGATAATGCAAAAAAATAGATGTATTTAAAAATTACATAGTTTACGATTTCTTTTGCTTTAACAATGAGCGACTCTTTGAACGAAAGTGTGCGAACAGGAACGCGTGATCGTGAAATGTGACGTTGCCATTCCCCCTCTATGTTAAACCGACGATTAGTTAAGTGGTACTTAGTTTGCACAGGACCGGAGTGGTGAAACTGAAAAAAAAACTAGCCGACTGATTTGTCCAGTACTTAGTTTATTCATTGGTTACGTGACCAGTAGTTTGACAATAAGGTGGTGAAACACCCCCTTAGACTTGTAAGAATAATGCGAATATTCGCAGCAGATAAAAAGAAATAATTTAAAAACATGCCGACCGCTGAAACTTGCTTGTAGTAAATTATGAGATCTATAATATATGATTAAAATAAAACATTCTACCAAGTAACGACCGCTTTAGCCTAGTTGGTAGTGACCCTGCCTACGAAGCAAGAGGTCCTGGGTGCAAATCCCGGTAAGGGCATTTATTTGTGTGATGAGCACGAATATTTGTTCCTGAGTTATGGATGTTTTCTATGCATTTAAGTATTTATCTATCTATTATAATACCCATAGTACAAGCTTTGCTTAGTTTGGGTTTAGGTCGATTTGTGTAAGATTGTCCCCTAATATTTTTATATTTATTTATTTTAGTATTAAACAAATCGCAGAAAAATGCGACTAGTAAATTTGGCGACTAATAAAATAAACTATCGATAAATAAGTCGATCGTAAAATTAGCAATGGGTGAAAAATGAAACGCGAAAAATTGCTACGTGTAAATTATGCGTTCGCGAAATCTATCTAACAAACCAATTAATTATGAAACAGAGAAAAATAATATTTCAAACTAAATACAAACTGAAATATAGATGCACAGAAAAAACCCCAGAAAAAAGACCAATGCTGGGAATCGAACCCAGGTCCTCAGCGTTCCGTGCTGCGTGCTTACCCCTACACCATCACTGGTCTAGAAGTTAGCGACGAATCTTTCCCATACATCGTACACTTCAGTCTGTTATAATCACATTAGGCAGTGATAAAGCGCATCTATGTTAATGCCCTCTACCGAGAGACTTCAACACTCCTTCGGAGCTACCCGCTCACCTGGACCAAGAGATGGCGCTACTAGGCCAACTTTTACAAGTATGAAGTATCTTTTTCTATTTATTTAAAAAAAAAAAAAAAAATAGAAAAAGATACTTCATACTTAACTTGTAAAAGTTGGTCTAGTAGCGCCATCTCTTGGTCCAGGTGAGCGGGTAGCTCCGAAGGAGTGTTGAAGTCTCTCGGTAGAGGGCATTAACATAGATGCGCTTTATCACTGCCTAATGTGATTATAACTTTATTTAGTCCGTTTTAACCCCACTAAGACACAGGTTTGCGCGTTTACCGCAAAAAAGTCTGCGTTTGTCGCGTCACCTCTTTTCGAAGGCACTCCCCTTGCTACCACAGCCAGTATCGGAATCCTTGGTATTGACATCTCGAGTGAAGTCCAGTTCCGCGACCACTTGGAGAGTAAGGCTAAATTAGCCTCGAAGAAGCTCGGCGTGCTCAACAGATCGAGACGGTATTTCACTCCAGCCCACCGCCTTCAGCTTTATAAGGCGCAGGTTCGCCCACATATGGAATACTGCTCTCATCTGTGGGCGGGGGCTCCCCGGTACCAGCTTCTCCCTCTGGATCGCATACAACGGAGAGCGACTCGAATAGTCGGCTGCCAACGAACTTCTGATGGGCTTGATTCCTTGGCGCTGCGTAGAGATGTAGCTTCACTGTGCATCTTCTATCGCATGTACAACGGAGAGTGCTCCGAGGAGTTATTCGGGTTGATCCCTGCCGCATCCTTCCGCCACCGCCCTACGCGACAACACTTCCATCCTCACCATCTGGATGGTTGGTTGTCTTCTACTGTGCGTTTTTCCAGAAATTTCCTGCCTCGCACAGCAAAGCTCTGGAATGAGGTTCCTGCTGCGGTATTCCCGGACCGATATGACCTTCAAGCTTTCAAAAAAAGAGCGTACTCCTACCTAAAAGGCCGGCAACGCACTTGTGACTCTTTTGGTGTCGCAGGTGTCCATGGGCGACGGTAATCGTTTACCATCAGGCGATCCGTCTGCTCGTTTGCCCCCTATATCATAAAAAAAAAAAAAAAAAAAAAACGTAGCCAATTACGGAACCACGATTGAGTTGATAAATAAATATCAAACACCAATACGTCCACAATAAATGACATGGAGACATAATCCTTATTTTCATCAATACAGGGTTATTTGTAATTCACTGACATCTTCTTAACCCTGAATTCCTATCACTCAAACAATTTTTTTTTGTTTTACGACTTTTTAAAATGAAGCTCTTTTTTCCCCATACAAATACACAGAGTATCGTAAAAATAAGAGGTAATCTCAAATTTTCAAAACGTTATTACACCAAAAATATTAAGTTATGACAAAAGCCGTCAAACAAAAAACATTTGTTTAAGTGGTAGGAGTTTAGGGTTAAAAGGATGCTAGTGAATTACAAATACCCTGTATAAGGGGCATATCTCCATGTAATTTATTGCAGACGCATTGGAGTTTGATATTTATCAACGGGTTAGGCTCAAAAAACTCACTTTCCCGAAATGTGTACTATCTCTATAAGTGCACTTTCCGCAAAATGTACACTCCAAAAATGTACACTTGCCCATTAAAGGCACTTTCCCCGTAACTGCATTTTCCCAAAAAGTACATTTTCTCAAAACGCACACTTTCCCATAACGTACATTTTCTCAAAACGCACACTTGAGAAAGTGCACTTTTTGGGAAAGTGCCCCCTTCTGAGATTGTGCTCTATCTGAGAAAGTGTACCAATTGGGAAGTGCACTTTTTGAGACAGTGCACCTTCCGAGAAAGTGATCCATCTAAACAAGTGTTCCTTAAGAAAAAGTGCACATTTCGGGAAAGTGAGTTTTTTGAGCCTAACCCTTATCAACTTAATTATGAATATGGAACGGACTTAAAGGGGGTTTGCAAGTAGACAAGAGAAATTAACAGTATTAAAATGTCTTACATCTGTTCCCTCTCCGGGTCTCGCGGTCTGTCCCCAGATTCCAACAGCTGCTTCTCCATGGGGGCCAACAGTTCTTCCAACTCCTTCTGTTGGGCCAACACAAAGTCCAACTCGAGCTCCAGACTCTGTTGCTCGTTCTTCACTGCTTGGACGGTGTCGTTTACTTCTACTATCTAGAAATTTAAGGAAGTACAGGTTGAGTCACAAAAGCTGGCACAAATGGATTGAACAAAAGCAATGTCACTTTGACATTTTTGTAGGAAAATGACTGATGCATGACATTTTCATATTTGTGTAATGTGTATTCAAATAGGTAACTCATAGATACTTTCATTCACTCATTCGATCCATTTGTGCCAACTCTTGTGAATCAACCTGTACAGTCAAGGATTCTAATTGTTAGGCCACTTGCCACTGTTCGTATTTTAGCCGTGTAATGCAAATCAGCATATACGAGTATAAGTGGATTCACCCGATTTACATTACACGACTAAAATACGAAAAAGAAGTGAGTGAAGTGGAGTGAAGTGGCCTAGCAATTAAAATCCTTGACTGTACATGCGGTTATTGTCTGTCATATTTTTTGGCAGGACTTATGCAGGGTAAAGGTAAATAATTATGCATTTGTAAGGACTCGATGTAAAATTGATAAAGGTCGACAGAAATGATGACCAATTGGATTAAAAATTAATTCGAATTCAAGCACAGCAGCAGTACAGCAGTACAGCAGTATTTTATGATGAAAATAAATTTTGGTTATTATTAGTTTTCAGCACAATTACATTTTAAATAATTTATTGAATCAGGCGTTACTTTGCGGAGGTCAATAATAATGAACTGAAACAATTTGATTGCGGGTGAGCAAAGCAATTGTTTCAGTTTGTTCAATTACATTTTGTCCAAATTTATTCTGATCAGTATTATTTTTGGTTAAAATTCAAAATGGTCAAAATTCAAGAAGACGATGTTCCATCTGTATTTAAAGCCCGACCAGGAAAATAAAAACCCTCGCCATATTGCGGAAAACTAATGGAACTAATTTCTTCAACTGGCAACAGTCACATTGAAGACGTCATTAATGTCATCTGCAAATTGTTGTCTAAGTGTGGTGCGTTTCTTGGATATTGTGAATTATTTTTGTGCATTAAAATGCCGAAAACTATTAAAAGAAATTTACAAAAAGTTATAATCAATATGACGAAGTATTTGTCGGAGAGAAAGTCTGAAGGATTGGAATCTATTCATCTAAATAACATCACCGACCTTGTTGTAAACATGACTGGTAGTACCTGGTACAGTGTTGCTATAATTATTGCTAATTTAACGCCCCCAGGACAGGGTTTTTATTTTCCTGGTCGGGCTTTAATGACAGTAAATCGTCCACACATAAATGATGGGGTCAAGAGGAAAAACTTTTGCCCAGAAGTAAGACACAAATAAAGGGAACACGGAGAGAACATGTCTAGTCACCTAAGTAAAGTAACTTTTCAGTTATAATTATAGCGGTTTGAAAGTTAGTCATCGTCACCACAAACAATTACTAAAGTGAAAAAAATATATATAAATAAATAAATAAATAAATATCACGGGACAATTCACACCAATTGACCTAGTCCCAAAGTAAGCTAAGTAAAGCTTGTGTTATGGGTACTAGGCAACGGATAAACATACTTATATAGATAGATACATACTTATATACATATTAAACACCCAAGACCCGAGAACAAACATTCGTATTTTTCATACAAATATCTGCCCCGACACGGGAATCGAACCCGGGACCTCAAGCTTCGTAGTCAGGTTCTCTAACCACTAGGCCATCTGGTCGTCTAAATATATCGTATATATTTTCAGATATCCATATTTAATTCAATGGTAAGTGTTAAGTGTGATTATTTCTTGTACGATTGTATTTTATTTAATTAATATACATTTTATTTCAATGGAATGATGAACATTATTTTTATCAATATCGATTGTAATTTTATTGTAATTTATTGATTGGCGTCGGCTGAATTATAAATTGTATTAATGAATTTACATAATAACTAGCTGTTGCCTGCGACTCCGTCCGCGAAAAATGGGGGGGGGGGGGGGGGATAATAAATAGCCTACGACCTATTCTCAGACCTACCGAGTGTAGAGAAAAAAGTTTCATAAAAATCGGCCAAGCCGTTTCGGAGTTCGGTAACAAACACCGTCACACGAGATTTTTATATATTAGATTTGACATGTAATATTTTTAATTTTAAAATGAATATGAATACCTATAGTACAGTCAAGGGAAAAAATATGTATACACTTTAGTACCTTGTCACTTTAACCACTGTGACAGTTCATATTATGGCAGTTCAAATATGACGAAAATAGACAAGGTACTAAAGTGTATACATATCTTTGCCCTTGACTGTACTTTGCCAGCTCTACATTTTGAGATTAAAATCTCATTTATTAAAAAAAGTGACAGACATGTTCTTTCCATGTGTACCCTTCAAATATGAAGAAGAAATGTTACCTTCTCCCCGTTAGCTATGAGTAGTCTGTCCCACGCGTTGATCTGCGTGGCCTGGTTGATGAACGTCTTCTCCTGTTCTTCTAGCTCCAACGTCCACTTGTTGATGTTTTCCTCTAGCTGTGCGAAGCTTATTGACGAGATCGGTTGGGGCGGCTGTGAGGCTGCAGTCCTGTGGTTTTGTATACATGTTGAGTTGAGTATAGTAGATTGATAAACAAGGGTCGTAAGTGATCAATTACACCCGAGATATTTAGGCGCACGAGTATTTAGTTTTTGAGGGTGCTTAATTAAGCATTTACACTCGAGTTGAACACTACTTTTCATCACAAATGCGAGGAAATAAAGGAAAACCGTTATGTTAAAAATGTATACGCAATCTGTAACAGAGCGGAAGAAAATTTATCGCACCAAACCGTCTTTTGTTTTTTTTTTATGGCCTCGCGCTCTTTGGTTTTGGCACATTCAGCCAGCACTGGCCAACAGCATTATGCCAGCATAGAGGTTTGGAGGAAAGTATTAGGCATTACAATCTCCTTGTTTACCAGTTCGTGAATACAAAGGAGCACACTGGTAATTTGCGTAATGGAATTCAGGTCATCCACGTATAAGGTAATATGCGTTTCTGGTACTATGCGTCGGAAGGCACCATTCGATTTTTAAATTTACTTACATCCCTAAAGATGTAAGACTGGTAAGAGCAATTTACCAAAATCGTAATTTCCTTGTAGCAAAATTTCCGTTCGCAGATTTTCCTAAATGCTTTTTTTCTCACCATAGTTTTTTACTGAAGCTTATTTTCAACCGACGAAAACAAAAGGAGGAGGTTCTCAAGTCGACGTGTACAACGTGCCCACCAGGTTGCCGCGAGAGTCTAACCACGCATTCCTTAGGCCATATGGAGTAATAAATGTTATGTGGACCTAGGTCGAATTATGCTTTTTAACTTTTTTATTTTTTCATACATAATAAATACGCAATCCCAGCACCTCCACCACTTTCATAGTAAAATTTAAACATAAAAATGGAAATATCTCAAAAACTAAGCATATTTCGACCTAGGTTCAGATAACATTTATTACTCCATATGGCCTCAGGCATGCGTGGTTTAGTGGTGGGCGTTGTATGAACGAACCGTTTACATAAACTGTTTTTCGTACGTGAACGATTCAACTAGTTTATAGTTCACAGATAAACTAGTTTACTCGTCGACTGGTTACGAGTCGTGAGTCGAATCCGTTGCGTCGCGTCGTGTCGCGAGCGTCTGGCCGATACCGACCGAGTGAACCCGAACATTGCCGACGCGAGCGAGGAGTCGCGACGCCAACAGAATAGACCGCTTTCTGTTTCTTCACGCTCGCTTGTTTTTTCGACGACGACGTAAACTAGTCGAAAATTAGACTGTTTTTTAAACTAGTTTATCGTCGACGGTAAACGGTCTCGTTCCGTCGACTGTAAAATCGTCGACGACCCACCACTAGCGTGGTTAGACTTTCGCGGAAATCTGGTGGGCACGTTGTATATATATATTTTTTTTATTTTTATGTATGATCACGCATAACTTTTTACAGAGTAGTCCGATTTTGATGATTATTTTTTTATTGGAAAGCGTATACCCCAAGGGTGGTCCCATGTAAATTTGGAAATAATATTCCTACCCTAAGGGTAGGTAAACGGGATGATTGACTAACTTTTTACAGAGTAGTCTGATTTTCATAATTATTTTTTATTGGATAGGGTATACCTTGAAGTTGGTATTATATAAATTTGGAAAAAAAATGTACCCCAAGGATGGAAAAAAAGTATAAAATAAAAACTTTTTAACAAAAAAATTAAACCGCCGAAAAAACTGAAAAGCAAAAAATAATACCTTTTTGTTTGACCTTAATCTAGGTACCAGTTTGAAGCCGGTGCCTCAGCACGAGCCAGGAGGAGTGATAGAAGCCAATCAGGTAGTAGATCCACTCCTCCTGGCTAGTGCTGAGACACCGACTTCAAACTGGTACCTAGATTAAGGTCAAACAAAAAAGGTATTATTTTTTGCTTTTCAGTTTTTTCGGCGGATTAATTTTTTTGTTAAAAAGTTTTTCACAGTAGCGTTTTTTCCCAATTTGAATTGACAAAGAAACAAAGGTAGGTTTAGGTTATGTTAAGTTTTCATCGCCCCGAAGGGCCAAAAGCACACAGAAGAAGGAGTCGACACTGTTTCTTTGTCAATTCAAATTGGGAAAAAACGCTACTGTGAAAATAAGCTTCAGTAAAAAACTATGATTAGAAAAAAAGCATTTAGGAAAACCTGCGAACGGAAATTTTGCTACAAGGAAATTACGATTTTGGTAAATTGATCTAACCAGCCAGATGCAAGCGTGCTCCATCGTAGGCCTCATCTTCGCTTTCCATCAGGCGTAATTGTGGTCAAATGCAAGCCTATATTGTATAAAAAAAATAGTTATTTCTTTCATACTCACGTGACCGGTAGAGTGAGTGACGGCATTGTAGTTGCCGCTGTCGTTTTTCCAAGCGCTGTTATACCAGATGGAGCTGTCGTCGACGCTAAGACAAAATAACACGATGAAAAAATAAGGGATATACTAAAATAAGAAGAAATAAACACAAATTATATGTATCCGGACAACGTATTAAAATTTCAGCAAAAATGTATATGACATGGCAATAAAAATGTATAATAATTAATAAATTACCTAATGGCATGTAGTCCCAGTGTGATAAAAAGATTCAAAAAACTCAAACAACAAATGTTTTTATTCCGCTACTGACTTTTTAAATTACGAAACTTAACTTTTACTTATTATTCTATATTGAATTTGCCTAATAATGTTTAATAGTAACGTTTCTAATCTAATTTACTGTTTTTTTTTTAAATAATATTTCTGCGCCACAACTGGCAGAATATGTGCTGATTATAAATTGTAACGCCTGTAATTATCATATTCTAAGAAATAAATCTTTTATAGTCTATTCTATTCACATACGTATTAGTAGAGGGTATGCCTGTCGTCATGTTCCTAACAAATCCGTGGCCCTTTCTCAAAGTTGGTTCGAACGGGAAGCCAACAGCTTGTTCCTGTTCGAACCAAACTTGAGAAAGAATCAAATTCTAGATGTCTACCAATACGTGAGTGACCAGAGAACCTTCTTTTTATTTTATGTGTGTGTGGGTAAGTAGGGTATCGTATGACACTTTTTTCTATACGTTACTAATGGGTGAATCAAACTTTTTAGTTGATATGGTTACACTAATTTTGTCCCTTGGACAATCTAAGCATTTTTCTATGAAACAGTATGACATGTCACTTGGCCAACCGGGGACAGAATAAACAACACAAAAAAGTTGATTCATCCTAATACGATGACGAATCGTCACTACTTTGAAAAAATCTCGTATCTTAAAATCGAAAATCTGCCAAGTGAACTTTACTAAAAGTATATCAAGGTACAATTTGGTTTACGTATTGATTTGAGATACGAGGTTTTTCAAAGTAGTGACGAAATACGTTTAGAATAGCCGTGATTATTGTTACTTACGTAAATTTTACAAAAATTTAGATTTTTCTGACACCTTTAAATTTATCTTCGGTTTTTGTCATTTGTCATTTTTTTTATAACAAATTGTCGTTGATAAATTAGCCAGTTATTTATAATTACAATTACCTATAGAAGAAGGTTGCGAACTGGCTGCAGACGTGAGGCCGAAGGCTACAGTTGTGGTTGGGGTCTTGCCAAGTTGGAATGTTGCTGTGGGAAAAAAATACTGTTAAAAAAACCGGCCAGGTGCGAGTCGGACTCGCGCACGAAGGAATCACGAGAAATCACGTTTGTTGTATGGGAGCCCCTTACATATTTATTTTAATCTGCTTTTTAGTATTTGTTGTTATAGCGGCAACCGGAATACATCATCTATTGTCTGCCTGATTTTTTATTGTTATTAATATTTTTTCTGTACTTTTTTGGTGATCAATAAAGAATATTTGTATTGTATTGTATTGTATCATCTGTGAAAATTTCAACTGTCTAGCTATCACGGTTTATGAGATAATAGCCTGGTGACAGACGGACGGACAGTGGAGCCGCAGTAATAGGGTCCCGTTTTTACCTTTTCGGTACGGAACCCTAAACACGAACGAAATAAGTACTTACAGTAAAAAAAATGGGAAAAATGCAGGGTGTTACAAAATAACCCCTAAAGCCTGAATCCCCATGAACAGTAAATAAAACTGTAATTTTGCGCGCTGTTCTATTTTTTCTAGCTAGAATGGTTATGGAAAAAACCGATATCGAAATTAAATAGTGATGTGCGTAATCTCAGTCGATATTTTAATTTACTATTAAAAACACTTATTTTTCCGACGTTGAAAACATACCTATGAAATAAAAAAAATATATACTAATTTAATTGGCTACTTTCCTAACTAGTCAGTCTTTTAGATTATCAAAAAATATTGGACACGTATTTTTTATTTTGTCAATTAAACAAAAAATTACGAAGATATGGCGCGTTGAAGTTTCGCGTGACGTCACTTGTTCCTACACTTTGTATGAGCGTTTTAGGAACAAGTGACGTCACGCCTCGTCACGCGGAACTTCAACGCGCCATATCTTCGTCATTTATTGTTTAATTGTCAAAAGAAAAATTACGTGTCTAATATTTTTTGATAATGTAAAATACGGACTAATAAGAATTATTATTTTTTTACCTAGGAAACATCCCTATTCTTTACTGGAGTACTTCCATACCCTTCAGTTATTACGGGTAATTTTGTAACACCCTGTATATTCGCCGAAAAATTAGAGAACCAATTCACTCACCCGCACTGGTAGTGGCAGCCGTAGTAGCAGTAGTTTTCCCAAACGACAGACCAGTAGTCCCGGAGCCAAAACTAAGTCCCGTAGACGCCGCGGGCGCCGATGTGGTCGTAGTCCCAAAACTGAGACCAACGCTCGCCGGAGCGGAGGTAGTCCCGAAACTGAGACCAGCAGTCGTTGCGGTAGTCCCAAAACTGAGACCAACGCTCGCCGGAGCGGCCGTAGTGGCGAAACTGAGACCAGAAGTAGCTTGAGGGGTAGAAGTAGCCCCGAAGTTCAAACCGGTAGTAGCTTGCGGGGTGGATGTGGCTCCAAAATTGAGACCAGTCGTTTGAGGGGCGCTAGTAGCCCCGAAATTCATGCCTGAAGCTGTTGTTGGTGCTCCGAAAGCGGGAGTTGCGCCGAAATTGAGATTAGACGCCGTAGTTGTGCCGAAACTGAGACCGGCAGTCGTGGTTGCTGCGCCGAAACTGAGGCCAGTTTGGGATGCTGGTGCAAAGCTTGTGGGCAGTCCAAAGCTGGATGTTGTGGGGGGTTTGGCTCCGAAGTTGAGGGTGGACTGGGTGGATTGGGGGGTGAAATTGAGGCTTGGTTGGGCGCTTGCCGCCGATGCTGTCACGGTTGTGGCTTGCCCGAAGCTCATGTTGGGAGCCGTGGTGGCACCAAAAGCTGGCGGCGCTGTTAAAAGAATACAAGTTTTAGTTATTTGCCTTGGGACCTCTACTTCTTTGTAGCTGGCAAAGATGTAAGAGTTTAACCTCTTCACCGCCACAAAACAAAGAAAGTGACGTGCTCTGTACGCCACAGAAAAACCAGCGACAAATCAACTTGATTTTTAATTCCATTGCAGAAGGGTTAATTTCGAGTTGAATGTTGGTCATGTACAGATGACCGTGGCGTGTGAGGCATTCCATTGGCTGTCACTACTAGATGACTGGGGCGGTGAAGAGGTTAATTCCAAGGACCTCAAGATACAGGTTGTCATATTAATTTGGGTCTCGCCAGACAAACCATTTTATTTACTTATCATCATCATCATCATCATCAGGGCACAGTCCTCTCAGAATGAGAGGGCTTGGGCCGTAGTTTCCGCGTGGGCCCAGTGCTGATTGGGAACTTCATACACGCCATTGAATTTCTTCTCAGGTATATGCTGATTTCCTTACGAAGTTTTCCTTCACCGTAATGCTCATAGTAAATTTAAAATGTTACTTCGCACATAAATACCGAAAAATTTAGAGGTTCTCCAGGCTCGAACCCACGACCCTCTGCTTGAGAGGCCATAGGTCAAACCACTAGGCCGTCACGGCTTTTTTAAATATAAACATAGTAATGTTAATTCTCACCAGTAGTCGTGGTGGCACCGAACCCGAAGCCACCAGCGGCGGCCCCAAAAGCGGGCGGCTTGGCGGCGGCGGCCCCAAAACCGGTTCCGCCCGCCGCCGCGAAACTCAGCGGAGCGCCCGGCGCGCCCAGCGAAAACGATGACTGGGACGTCTGGGGAGCCGTGGAGGTTGTCGACTGGAAGATATATGTCATCATAGTAAAAACCGGTTGTCTGTAAATTCGGTTTGCGGACGATAGTTTAACGTGACAACGTCATAACACAAAACATTCAACCCCCCCCTCCCGCACCCCGCATTGTACATCCTGGCGTTCGCCGCTCTCTTGCAACTGGCCCTCGCCGCTCTCTTGCAACTGGCCTGCTTCGCTGCTTTGTTGAATGTAACGTTACATGTACGTTACAATGAGTCATGTTTTTTCGTGTATGCAGCCGGCGTTCATTGATTTATTAGACGTTGTCACGACAAAAAAACCGCATCCGAATCGGTTCACCCGTTTAAGAGCTATTATGCCACAGTCAGACACACACACACACATAGCAGTCAACCTTATAACACCACTCTTTTTGTGTCGTGGGTTAAAAATACGGGTAACTCACGTCTGTAGTAGAGTTTCCGCTTCCCAGTCGTAGTGGTCGATACTAAAGGTGGTCATGCGCGTAATGACATAATACGGATTACTCACGTCTCGAAACAAGTTTAACTCGACATGTTTCGGGCTAATACGTAGCCCTTCCTTTTGGAGGAACACGCTACGGCTGCCAAACGTGCACTACGCGCCACCGCTCTGCTCTCGCGGCTGCTCCACGAAACTGACCGGCGCAGAACTACCCACGTTTTCATCGTCAAATTAATGATCATCATGTAAAGGCTTTGTAAAATGACGATGAAAACGTGGGTGTGCGCCGGTATCAATTTTATTTTATTTTTATTTACTGGATTGCAGTTTCGTCGGGGAGAGCGGTGGCGCGTAGTGCACGTTTTGCTACGACATTTTTCTATATAGACAATTCGGTACTGAGCCAGATAACTTACGGTGGTCTTTTTTCTGGAGGTTTTCTGTGCAACCATGTTTTTCAGTTTGTATTTAGTAAAATATTTGGATTTCACGGGATGACCGTAAAAGTACAAAAATGGAGTTGAAAAATAAAAAATACAAAAAGATACTTCATACCAAACTTGTTAAAGTATGGCTTAGTAGCGACATCTCTTGGTCCGGGTGAGCGGTTAGTTCCGAAGGAGTGTTGACGTCTCTCGATAAGAGCTTAACATAGATGGCGCTGTATCACTGCTAAGTTGAAATGTGCGATGCATAGGAAAAAGTTGTGTCTAAACTCCTGACCAATGGTGGTGTAGGGGTTTAGCACGCAGCACGGAATGCTGAGGACCTGGGTTCGATTTCCAGCGCTGGTCTTTTATCTGGGGTTTTTTCTGTGCATCCATGTTTCGGTTTGTATTTTGTAAAATATAAAAATCAAAACGTTTATTCTGCAAGTCGGCCGCAAAGGGCTCTAACATGTCACTTTTTTAAAACCACCAGCGCTTTCGTAAGGACCATCATTTCCAAGAAGTATGCGCCGCAAGAAACTTGGCAGAAAGTCGTATTTTCAAACTTGTGATGAATACTTACAAACAAAAAACATATAATAAATTAATCTACTATAACTTACTGTTGGAGCCTGAGGTACCGAGAAGCCAGAGGTGGGTGTGGCGAATGCGAAAGCGCTGGCCGGCTTGTTGGCGTTCGCAGGTGAACCGAATGACAAGCTGGTGGCTGGGGAAGGCATAGTTAAAATATTAATTTTGACCCCCTGCCAGGGGGATTTCACTACGCAGTTTAGGTATGTTCGGCCGGCGCTCCTCCAGTAATGTACTATTTCATCATTATTCTAACGAATTGGGAGTCCCAAAACACGATTAGTGAAAAATTTCTCGATAGATTTACCCCCCTGTTTCACCATCCAAATTGATCAAATTTATTTGACGGATAAATGTGATGCCGTCTCTGTTTGTTTTGTTCGAATAGACGGAGACGGCATCACATTTATCTGTCAGTTAAAATTAATCAATGGGTGATGAAACAGCCTCTTAAACTCCCAAAGTAGCGTCCAAAAATATTAAGCAAATAGGGATGTTGACACCACCAATCAACTGACGTACTTTTTATGAGCTGTCAAAACACATTTCTCCCATAGAGTTTCTATGACAATAGCAACATATGACGTCACTTGTTCGCATACTCAATTAACTAACTATTTTTTTGTTTTAAAGCAACAAAAAATCTAATTTTGCAGTTAATCGACAATTAATCTGGTTTTCAGGGCTAAAATCAAGCGTTTTTTTACTGGAGTCGTGTCTTTGAATTATTTTTTAATGGTGTCAACATCCCTATTATTCCAAATCTGACAATTCATACCCATACCTACCACAAAATTTTCAAGAATAATAATAGTAATGTAATGTATTATCAAAACATTGTTCAAAATGTTTCTGATTACAATTTTAATACCTTGGGGCTGTGCAGGTTGTCCGAAAGCGGGTGTTTGAGTCGTTCCACCAAAAGATAAGTTCTGTGCTGCAGTCTGAAATGTTGAATACAAAAATCATCATCATTATCATCATCTCAGCCTATATACGTCCCACAGCAGGAAGCAGGCCTACTATCAGAATGAGAGGGGTTGGGCCGTAGTTCCCACGCGGGCCTAGTGGGGATTGGGAACTTCACACACACCATTAAATTTCTTCACCGGTGTGTACAGGTGTGTTGGAGGTCTACCTACACTGCGTCTTCCGGTCCGTGGACGCCACTCGAGAACCTTTTTGCCCTATCACATCAGTTCTATGAGGGATGTGCCCTGCCCATTGCCACTTGAGTCTGGCGATTCTTCGAGCTATGTCGGTATTGGACGCATATAGTTAAGCATAATTTGTTGTAAAGCTTGCTAAAAATACCTGTGCCGGCTGTCCAAAGCCAGGACTCCCTACAGTCTGGTTGGGGGGTGAAGCAAAGCCCCCAAAGCCGAGTGGCTTGCTTGCTCCAAACGCTGGTGCAGCAGTGGTGGCCGTTGGTGATGCAACTGTGGAAAAAATATCATAATAAATAAATATTAGGGGACAATCTTACGCAAATCGACCTAGTCCCAAACTAAGCAAAGCTTGTACTATGGATACTAGACGACGATAAACATACTTAAATAGATAAATAAATACTTAAATACATAGAAAACATCCATAACTCAGGAACAAATATTCGTGCTCATCACACAAACAAATGCCCTTACCGGGATTTGAACCCAGGACCTCTTGCTTTGTAGGCAGGGTCAATACCAACTAGGCTAAAGCGGTATTATACAATGTGTCTCTACCCTCCGGACATAGACAAATACGAAGTGTTGATTAGGGTATTTCTAAGCTCTGTAGAAAGCCTCGCACCAAACGCCACTATTTGGGAACAATCTGTACGTCATCACCATCATCATCATCAGCCTATGTTCGTCCACTGCTGGACTTAGGCCTCTCCCATGGCACGCCACCGAGCACGATAATCGGCCACTCTCATCCAGCTCTTGCCAGCCGCCTTGCGAAGATCATCGCTCCGCCGAGTCTGGGGACGTCCCACGCTATGTTTGCCGATCCGTGGTCTCCACTCAAGAACTCGTCTACCCCAACAGTTATCGGTTCTTCGGGTTATATGGCCGGCCCATTGCCATCTGTATGTAGATACATTGTGATTAAAGAGTGTTACAACTTGATTAACCTCTGAATCACGAAACTCATTGCATACAACTGATACAGTATGTTCCTACTTTTTTTTATAGAATGTGAGAATTTAAAGAATTTCCCAACTAGAACATTCCTGAAAAGGAACTCTACGCATTTCGGTCTTTGTCTAGAGAGTAGAGACAGGTTGTATTTGAAAATAATTTGGTCTGTTTGGGACGGAGGATTATGCAGAAAATGTATTTTATTCTGTTTCCCACTACAAAATAACATAGAACGCCGGTTTTCTATGATAACTGTGCACTATGTACTAGATTTTAGAATAATCTAGAAGATTTTGATTCCCGTAACATCCGAGAGATAGTTGACGCCACGCCCGCCGTGAAGACAGGCAGGACATCTTTCGACTTGCATTGCGCGGGACTTTCTTTTGTTTTAAGAAAAAAAAACTGAATGGAATTTAATACTTTTTCTCAAACATGCTATGAAATATTGACGTTATGTTCCTTAAAATACGCCACGAACTGTCACGTTGCAGGTGCGGCTAGACGAGAGGTCAATAATGGAATTTCATACAACATTGCTGGCCAAGGCCAGCAAAGTGATCGTCTATTGTTTTATGTGACACAGCACCATGACGTTTAATAGGTCGACGTGTTCGACGTGGATGGATGGATGGACGGACGGACGGACGGACGGAGGGATGGATGGATGTTGATGGATGGATGGATGGATGGATGGATGTTGATGGATGTTGATGGATGTTGATGGATGTTGATGGATGTTGATGGATGTTGGTTGATGGATGTTGATGGATGTTGGTTGATGGATGTTGATGGATGTTGATGGATGTTGGTTGATGGATGTTGATGGACGTTGGTTGATGGATGTTGGTTAATGGATGTTGATGGATGTTGATGGATGTTGGTTGATGGTTGTTGATGGATGTTGATGGATGTTGGTTGATGGATGTTGATGTATGTTGATGGATGTTGATGGATGTTGTTGGATGTTGATGGATGTTGATGGTTGTTGATGGATGTTGATGGATGGATGGATGGATGGATGTTGATGGATGTTCTTGTTCATAGATGTTGACGGATGTTGATGGATGTTGATGGATGTTGATGGATGTTGATGATGTTGTTGGTGATGGTGATGGTGATGGTGATGGTGATGGTGATGATGATGGCGGTGATGATGGTGGTGATGATGATGATGCATGTTTGAGAAAAACTCTATACAAGCCTTGGCCACGAACAGGGATTGCCGGCCTCGTATCTCTAGATGGCCTCGTTAACACTCGGCCATCTATAACTACTCGGCCGGCAATCCCCTATTTCGCGGCCGCTGCAGTAATGTACTATTTCGTAGTTACCTAATAGCCGGATCTTCACTGAGCGAACTGCCTCGCGAGGCAGCCATTTGCGGCGCGATTTTGAACTTTGTGTCGAACAAAATTATGCCTCATGCGCTAGCCTCGCGAGGCAGCTCGCTCTGTACGAACCTAGCTAATCACCTAAATAAAAGAACCGCCAAAAAGTTTTCCAACAACAGAAAAAAAGGGAAGGTATAATCTTGCCAAATCCTCTTAAACTATCTTGAATATAACCTTCAAAAACTCACACAATGATGCAGTGGTTTTTGCTCCGAAAGCTGAGGAGTCTCCAAAAGCAGGAGTGCTATTTGTTTGGGCGGCGAAACCAAATGCGGGCTTGTTTTCTGAAACAAAAATGAAATGGTGCTATATTAACAGTTTAAAGTCACTCCAAGACCATCTAAACTAATCTTATGAATATAAAAGGTTTGATTATGAGTTAGTTTGTTATGGATAAACTCAAAACTACTGAGCTCAATTAATTCAGGGGAACTGTGTTGAATAGTAAAGCCATTTGGGTAATTTTTAAATTTTGCGCAGGTACACTTGTCCCAAGCTAAAAAAAAGATGTTTCCATTTACACTGTCTATTTTCTGCAGTTATTTGAGTGAAATGATTAATGATTTGCTATCACCTGCTTAGTATTTATGTAATATTCGTAATAATGCATGGTAACATTGGTATTTGATATAGTATAAATCTTCCCATGTGAATTTTTCGCTTCGAGCCATTACAATAAATTTGAACCTTAATACTATGACGATACCTTTTGTTTTGAAAGATAAAGGCTCAAAGCGAAAAATTCACCTGGGAAGATTTATACTATAACATAGTAGTGGTAGCTCCATACAAATAGTAAGTGTACTGCACAAAATTTGAAAATGATCCTTTTACTTAAAATAAAATGATTTCCCGGAATAACAATTCACATTATGTCTTTAATAAGATCAAAAGCATTATCCTTTTTTAACAACATAAATATGGCATATCCATACTAGCATAATGATTTTAATGATTGAAGTAACTGACTGCTAGCTACAATGAAACTGGCGATCACTGTTAATAACTAAACAAAATAGTTTCTCAACTCTTAAGACTTAAGATAGGCAATATAGAATTATTTGTTAAGTTTTACCCGAGGTAGTTACTGCACCACCAAATAAAGAAGGCTTTGTTGTGTCACCACTACCAAAAGTAAAACCTGAAAAATTAATTTAACTGTTTGTGAACAGACATTTAAAAATATAAGGTTGCATAATTTGGTGTGCGGTAAGCAGAAGCAGAATGAAATGTTTTAGTTTAGTCTAGTCTAGGATAGTTGATAGTTTAGACAACCAGATGGCCTAGTGGTTAGAGACCCTGACAATGAAGCTTGAGGTCCCGGGTTCGTTTCCCGTGTTGGGGCAGATATTTATATGAAAAATACAATTTGTTCTCGGGTATTGGGTGTTTAATATGTATTTAAGTATGTATTTATCTATATAAGTATGTTTATCCGTTGCCTAGTACCTGTAACACAAGCTTTGCCCAGCTTACGTTGGGAGTAGGTCAATTGGTGTGAATTGTCCCGTGATATTTATTTTATTTGTGATATTTTTATAAGTTGTATATAAACCCCTCATATGCGGGAAGTGAAAAAAAAAACATGGATTCTAGTCTCAACTGTTTCATATAAATCTAATATTACAGATTAAAATAAAAATACAAAAATAATGCTTTAAATTTGGCATGGATCCGTCTCTTAAGCATATGAGGAGTAAGTAATTGTAAGTTTATAAAAAATTGAATTAAAATGACATGCAAAAGAATATCTGGATTCGAGAATAGCACATAGGGTATCAAAATGTGCTGAAATTTTGGATATGTATTCTTCAATCAACATATAGGTACACCACAATGGAACTCCTGGGTATTCCCATGATAATTAACAACCGCTTTAGCCTAGTTGGTAGTGACCCTGCCTACGAAGCAAGAGGTCCTGGGTTTGAATCCCGGTAAGGGCATTTATTTGTGTGATGAGCACGAATATTTGTTCCTGAGTTATGGATGTTTTCTATGTATTTAAGTATTTATTTATCTATATAAGTATGTTTATCGTCGTCTAGTACCCATAGTACAAGCTTTGCTTATTTTGGGACTAGGTTGATTTGTGTAAGATTGTCCCTTCATATTTATTTATTTATTTATTTATTTTAATTGTTTGTAGGAATGTGTAGAGAAAAAACTAAAATCTGAGACTAATATTTTTCTAGTAAGGCTGGCTGAGTCAAACCAATGTGTCCACAGTTGACTAGCTTGGATGGTTCTACACCAGATTCCTACACACCTTGATTCACACTATACCTGTATTTGTTCCACCAAATAATGGTTTTGCCGCATCACCACTTCCAAATGCAAATCCTGCAAACCAAAATTGCTGAATCAAATAAAATATCAAATTGACAAAATAGCAACAAGTATATTGCACTATCCCACAAATATAAATGTAAAAGTTTATATGGATGTTTGTTACTCTTTCACGCTAAAATAGTAGACAGATTCTGATTAAAATTTGCACAGATATAGTTTACAACTTGGATTAACCTTTCACATATGCCTAGTGCTGTATATGTTCCTATACCTGTCCTATGCCAGAGAGGCTCGCACACTTGTATGAATAATGCACTTTCAGGACGAGACGGACTCAATCCAAATTATTGTCATTTCAAAATGAAACCTGTATTTCTTTTTCACAAAGTTCATTTTAGAAATGAGAATAATTCAGATTGAGTCAGTCTTGTTCTGAAGGTGCAATAAGTTTCTTATGTATGAGTTAAAAGGTACTACAGATATAGGTACAGATATGGCAATAGGCATATGACATATGAAAGGTTAACATAATAAGATACATTATATCCAGGAAAATTACTTAAGTGGTCATTTGATATAATACTATTTCTTTGAAAACTCAACTTTACAGGATTTTCATAAAATAAACCTAACCTAAGCTAAACCAATTTGTAGATTACACAATTAAAAAAGTTTATTTAATAACTAGTTTCATAGAAAATTTTAGTATGTATAATATTTTAAACTATTCCCGTTTCAGATGAACTTAGTTTCTTAAGTCAAACAAAAGCAATTTAGGCTGTAAGAACAGATAACAACCAAATTTTAGCACCTATACTATAACACCAAAATTAATCTAATATTATTAAAAAAGATGCGTTCGTAAGATTGTCGGTTCTGTTTCGATGTACCACCAAGAAGTCATATAACGCCATATCTGAACAAAGCTTCTATGCTGAACATGTCCTCGCGAAGACACTTACATCTTGCAAGTCTTCTATTTGAGGTCATGAATTTTAAGAAACCCGATTATCTTTTCACTAAGACAGATGTTTCCCCTTTTCATAGGAGATATGGAACTAGATCCACCCGACATTGTCTGTTGGAATGTCACCCCCACAGAACTGTAGCTTTTACCGGTAGTTTTCGTTATCTTGCAACCAAGTGCTGGAACAATATACCCCCACCGATAAGGCGTTTAACATCAAAAAAATCCTTCAAAACACAATACAAATTAATTCTCTTACAGAAGCAAAGCGGTTGTCCGGTACTTGATTTCGAGTGTGATTTTAAAACGTAGGGTAGGGTGAAGGAACTATATGGCGGTTGCATGTTTGTTTGGGGTGGTTCGGTAGCTGCTATATATAACTATTGTTTTATATTACGAAATCAATAAAATTGCGCAAATCTAGTAAATTATTATAAATAATGCATTGGATGAAAATTGCAGCTTGTAAATAAATGGTTTCCAATGTTGCTGTTTATTTTCCTTGTAATCGAAGTGAAGAGCAGAGTGTCGAGCATTTGGACCCATTTTCCCCTCGACGTGTCTGTCTGCCCTCGCCGTATCGGCTCGGGTAGTTTTGGGGACGTCTCGGGTGGCATGGCTTTGTTTTGTGCTTTTGTTGTAATCTGCTTTTTATTGTCGGTATTAATGATGCTTAGCACTGTTTGTTTTGTTTTTCTTTTGTTGTATAATTATTTTGAATTAGTAAGTAATATTTTGTTCTCGATCCTCTTGGTTGTGGCAGAATATCAGTGTTTTGCTCCTATGAGCAATGTTGACCACTGAGCCACGGCCCTTTTGCACTACTGCAGCGCATACAGACAATATATAATGTTTTACTTTTAAGTTTGTACTGGCTTTTGTATTTTTGTTAATCTTGATTGTGTGTGCTTGCAGTACCAAATAAACGTCTTTATCTATCTATCTATCTATCTATCTATTGTTGATATGCAATTTGGAGGTTAAGTGGAAAATCTGCCTTACAAGAAAACAAAACATGTTCTATCTATCTATACTATATTATAATAACTTGCTGGCGTTAAAGCATCTTTACCTGATGAAGGTGTAGCAGTACCAAAAGTGCTTGCTGAGGTTGTTGTAGCAGCACCAAAGCTGAAACTCATTTTGACGGATTGCGTCGAAAACTATTTAAGATAAATCCTTGCACGGCTGTTTTGTTGAGCACATGGACGGCTCTCTCACACTTATATTGTTCTAATGCTGTATTCACAATAGAAAAACGATAGTTTTATATATCGAGTTCTCTAAATAATTGTCAACATGAGAACATTATGGATTCGGATGGCGGTTGAACGTTGACACTTGCTTGACGTTTCATTTGACGTTTGTGACGGCTTTTTTTTTGTAAACTTTGCACTGGATGCTAGCTGTACAAGGTGTACTATTACAAAATAAAAACATCCCCCTACGCAAAGAGTATTGTAATATTATATGAACAAGAGTGGCAACTCTATGGTCAAATTTGCATGTATGGAAGGTGCTGCTGCCCTACGCCCTGGTGAAGAACTAATGTGACGTATCTATAGATGTATACCTATCTATATGTATATGTTGGTAGTGATGTACAGCTATAATTACGCGTAATTTTAATTGATAGGCTAATTGCCACTATTCGTATTTTAGCCGTCTAATTCAAATCAGCATATACGAAGTATAAGCGGCTAAACCCGATTTGCACTATACGGCTAAAATACGAACATTGGCAAGTGGCCTATCAATTAAAGTCCTTGACCGTACAATTTGGTATGCCATGGCCATGACCGATGAATGACAACTGACAAGTTAGACAAGTCAACCAAGATGGCCGCTAATTTAGTTCTTTACCAAACAACCAGAGATCGCTGTAGTCGCATGAAAAGTGTGATATATGTAAGTGTGCCCCCCCTGCCCCTACGCCTACAAACGTATAAAAAAGAGAAGAACATAATTATTATAATATTAAATTGATCTCAATTAAATCAAAACTTTGAATAGTAACTTAATCTCGAAATACTAGCCATTATTTTTGTCAAAAACTTTCTAGTAAGTAGTAAAAAAGTTAAAAACGTTATTTTTTTGTGGTGCCAGTAACGAATTAAAAATTAAAATAGTTTAAGGTCTTAGTTTCTGCAATAGAATGATAATAAAATAATATTTTCATTTCTCAAGCTCGGAAAGTTGTTTTCTCAAACATGCTATGAAATATTGACGTTATGTTCCTTAAAATACGCCACGAACTGTCACGTTGCAGGTGCGGCTAGACGAGAGGTCAATAATGGATGGATGGATGTTGATGGATGTTGATGGATGTTGATGGATGTTGATGGATGTTGGTTGATGGATGTTGATGGATGTTGATGGATGTTGGTTGATGGATGTTGATGGATGTTGGTTGTTGGATGATGGTTAATGGATGTTGATGGATGTTGATGGATGTTGATGGATGTTGTTGGATGTTGATGGATGTTGATGGATGTTGATGGTTGTTGATGGATGTTGATGGATGGATGGATGGATGGATGTTGATGGATGTTCTTGTTCATGGATGTTGACGGATGTTGATGGATGTTGATGGATGTTGATGATGTTGTTGGTGATGGTGATGGTGATGATGATGGCGGTGATGATGGTGGTGATGATGATGATGCATGTTTGAGAAAAACTCTATACAAGCCTTGGCCACGAACAGGGATTGCCGGCCTCGTATCTCTAGATGGCCTCGTTAACACTCGGCCATCTATAACTACTCGGCCGGCAATCCCCTATTTCGCGGCCGCTGCAGTAATGTACTATTGTTATGGCGAGAGAATGCTGCATAAAATAGCTTTTTATGCTCTTGTCCATAAAGTAAAATCTTCGTCTAAGTATTTTTATACTAAATACAAACTGAAACATGGATACACAGAAAAAAACCAGAAAAAGAGACCAGCGCTGGGAATCGCACCCAGGTCCTCAACATTCCGTGCTGCGTGCTTACCCCTACACCACCACAGTTCAGGAGTTAAGACACAAATTTTCCCTATATTATCAACATTTTTCAGTTTGTCTTTCAATAGTCTCTTAACGCAGAGACACCTAGCGACATCTATGTTTTCATGTTCTCAACGAGAAACGTCAACACTCCTTCGTAACTATCCGCTCACCCGGACAAGAGATGTCACCCTTAAGCAATCTTTATCAAGATTGGTTTTTGGTGTCTTTTTGTATTTTTATTTTTAACTCTAACTTTTTTACTTTTACGGTCATCCCGTGAAATCTTAATATTTTTATACTAAATACAAACTGAAACATGGATACACAGAAAAAAAACCCAGAAAAAGAGACCAGCGCTGGGAATCGAACCCTAAGACTAAGGCTAAGGCAATCAGTCGCATACAGCCACAAAGAACAGAAATTAAATTTTTGGAAATTAAATTTATTTACTTATGAGTTTAATGTCTTTTTTTATAAATTGGTGTTTTATATTACGAAAATAATAAAACTATACAAACCTAGTACATTATTAAGGAAATTGCAATGCATATGAAATAGGCGCTAGTAAATTTAATTTCAAATGTTGCTACTTAATTTCCTTGCAATCGAAGTGAAAAGCAGAGTGTAAAACTCGAGCTTAAACACATTATCCCCTCGACGTTTCTATCCACCCTCGCCGTACCGGCTCGGGTGGCTATATGAACGTCTCGGGTAAAAGGCTCGTTTTATGCTCTTGTTGTACAATCTACTATAGAATCAGGAAATACAAACTGACGAACAAGACAATGCACACTGTACACATTTGCTAAGGCCTCCCTCCCTGCACCATGGACACAAATCATTCTTCCTTAAAGTATTAATTTGAGTATAAAGATACTACGAAGCTAAATAATTTCAATGCAGTAGCTGATAAATAATCGTTTCACAAAATTCAATGGCTTCGTAGCTGAATGAATGACAAAAGGACCCACTAACATTTTACCTAGCTAGTTGAACATCGCCATCATAGATTAAAAACGTAGAAAAGTGTCAATTTTAGTATTTGCAACGAAATTTTTGATAAGTAGGTGTCCAGCATTTACTCAGTCCCTATACTATGAAATTCTGTTTCGAACTTCGTATCGTGCCGTTTTGTTAAAAAAAAAAAGGTTTAACAATAAACGTATATTTTTTTATAAATTTTATTAAAGAAAGAAAGAAAGAATATGAATATGATTTTATTAGGAATTATCCTAATAAAATCATATTTATTAAAATAGATTAGTTGCAAATTCATTCAAGTTAACAAATATTAATCCCATTCCAACTCACTCAACTCGCCTATGATTCGGATTTCAAATCGTACTCGTCCAGTACGGCTTACTTACTGGTCTCTTCAGTAATTTACTAAAAACAGTGAAAGAGACGGTACGTAACTGTACGGTATGGTAAGTTTTGATTGAATATTTCTGTAGCTTCTTGGTCAATCTATGTAGAGCACACAAGTTATAGACAAGACCGTCATTCATTACATAAGACGCCTTATTTAATGACTCTGGCAATTATTGCGCTTGTCACAACAAAGATTCATATCAGTTTCCCTTTGACTTCGACCGCAACCGCTACAGCGAGTAGCTCTGTTTTGTCTGTACTGAATCTCTTCAAATTTATATATGTATTTAAGTACTGAGTTTGAATTTTATTTAACTGTGTCATATTAAAAAGCTACACTAGAGACAGCAAGGCAAGCAAGCTGCAAGGTCCCACATCTACTTCACTATCCAAGATTCCTTAAACAGGTTATGGACCCAGCGATTGATTTGATAGTCCGATTTCACCAGGAAACTGCTTACTGCTTTCGCAGAAAGCGGACCACATTACATTTACTTGACGGTCCAGCAGTCCTCTAACGTGATTTGCTCATTTGCTATATACTGTCGCTTCTACATCAGGTCTTACTCTATCCAGAGCTAGGTCCTGGCGCGTTGCCAGGAGGCGCCGCGCCGGTACCGTGTTAACGATGTGTAAACAAGACAACTAAGAATCAGGAGATGGATTTTTATACACGTTTTGGATGAAAATGTTTTAACACCAGCGGCCGTATTGTCTAACTCTAAAGCCTGATAAGTGCATAATTTATTAAGCTGAGTTTAGACCTGCAAGAAAAAACTTGCAAGTTGGATTGTAGTGTTGTTGTTGGATGTATTGCGAGGCAGTAAGGCGAACGAGATTGAGGTGGTCAATCAAGCGCCGCAGTGTAATGCAACTTGCACGGTTTTTCTTGCAGGTCTAAACTCGGCTTTAAAAAAAGACAAGTCTTGCAGTTCGTAAATAATTCTATAAGTATTTAAATTTCACAATAGTTAATCCTTAAATCGATATTATTGGATCCTACACGCATACACTCGACACTGCGCCTCTGCCAGAATGACCGTCCCTTAAGTAGGTACATCTTGTTTTTCATCTCAAAACGAAGGCACATTTATTTTTTAACGATAAAAGGTAAAGGCATATTATCCATTCTAACAATTCTAACAATTAGGAGATTCGAAGCGCGGGGTGCCATTAATATTCGACTCAGTATTTGTCAACGCAAAATGTACAGCGCAATACTCACCAAAGTCGTAGACCCGCCGACTCTGGAGCGGAGCGAGGAAGCCGAACAGAGCGAGGGGTAATGCGGATCAGAGGATTACTTATTTACCAATCGTGCCTTCATGTGATTTGCCTTAAAGACACGAATGGAGCTGTTCGGGACGTCTGGATCCTTGAAACATGCATGCATGCATGAATTTTGACTTTGACTTCAATATATGTAAAACGTCGCAGCATGGTGGTGATGACGACTTATGCTTTAGAGTGAGACTCCACTGTTGCTTTGCTTAAAGGCCTGTATTCACTTTGATTGGTGCGAGTGCAAGTGATTTGTGCAAGTAATTGAGGATGATTAGTGCAGGTGTGTAGTGCAAGTAGTGTCCAATTCTTGTTCTGGCTCTGTTAAGTTAATTCCAAATCAGACGTGCTTAGTGGCAGGAACTCTGCGAGTGAGGGGGAAGGGAGGGCGCGCGGGACGTGGCTACTCGCAGTTCACTCGCAAAAAAATAGAACACGCTTCTAATCACTTTACTACGCAGCCAACTAATCACCTGCACTAATCAGTCGCTGTCCACACTTGTTTTCTCTTAATCACTAATCATCTGCACTAATCACTAATCAAAGTGAATCCAGGCCTTCACGTAGCGTCGTCGCAAAGCTGACGCTACGACGACGCAACGTGAAGCTAAGCACCAGTGGAGTCTCACTCTAAAGCTCAAGTCATCTTAACGCAATGACGCGTTATCGCCAAAAGCCATTAAACAATTGAAGCTGCGAGTGTAAATCGGCGTCTTCCTTTCTCAACAACATATCTCACTATGTTATATCATTTCAAAAACAGCCTTCTATCAAAATCAACAATGTTGGTTTCATAACTAGACAGCAAGCCAAGATACGAGGTTGCGAAAGTAAACGCTCAATAGTCGCATTTCAGTTAAATTGTTTCGAGTTGCGTAAAGACCGAACGGAGTTTTGTAATGTATGTAAAAACTTTTTCAAGGATAAGGAGTTGGGAACTCGGGGGTGGAATAGCCGGGATAATGTATTGCTCGTGCGTTGTAGGAGTAGTCACAATCACAACGTTTCTGAAGACCGAGTCTTAGCACAGCGATAAGGAATAATTGCTATTCGGAATTCTTTCTTGTGGTCACGAGCGGTTCGGTCACCTAGGTCCAATTCCCCCCCCCCCCCCTCCTGCCTTGTGCAGGTGCTGTCCGGGCATGGATGCTTTGGACGGTACCTGCACAGGGTGGCAAGAAGGGAGGCACCGCAGGCGTGTCACGAGTGCGGTGCCGGCGAAGACACGGCGCAGCACACCTTCGAGGTGTGCCCAGCCTGGTTGGACCTGCGCCGCACTCTCGTGGCGGAAATCGGAGGTGACCTCTCCCTCCCCAGCGTTATAACTGCAATGCTGAGGAGCGAGAGCTCCTGGGAGGCCGTCTCCACCTTCTGTGAAATAATAATCTCGCAGAAGGAGGAGAAGGAGCGGGAGCGCGAGAGCGACCCTCTGGCGCACCCGCTCCGACGAAGACGGACGGGGAGAAGACAGCGGCAATTTGCCGCCGCTCTTCTACCCTAAGGTGGAGCCGACTGGCGGGGACAGGGGAGTCACCGCTAGTCAAACGGGCCACAAGAGTTAGAGGAGAGGAGGACCCGGTTAGACCGGGCCAGCCAGCGGATGTTGTGGTGACACAATTCGCTCCCACGACGTCCGCACAATTGGCTGGTGAGGGAATACCGGTGGGTTTTTAATGGGTAGGCCTCCACCCTTCCTTCCTTCCCAGATATGGAAGGAAGGAAGGTGGGAGGGGAGTCCCATACGTCCCATATGCGTAATGCATTTTCCCACGGAAAAAAAAAAAAAAAAAAAAAAAACAAAGTCCAATTCCCTGAATGTCCAGTCTGTCTATTTCGTCCAATTCCCCAGATGTCCTATTCCCCGAATGTGTAACTCTTCAGTTCCATTAGGTGAGTATGGCGATATTTTTCCCAAAATCGTTTTTTCCAGATAGCACATTTTTCAGATAGATAATGTGATACATCCTTTATACAACCACGGCAGTTATCCGCTCGAGTTAAAATATAGATTAGAAGTAGCCCAAGCTGATGCTAAAAATAACTTGATTTGAAGTAAGCAAAAAAGAAAACAGAAATATGACACTAATGCAAAGCCAGTATATTATAATAAGAATAGCTACTTACTGTTACGGAATCCGTCATTAGATAAAACGCAATCCATTTATTTAGGACCCTATTTAGTTTTACAAGACTTAGGATGTAATGTAATAGTACATTACTGCAGCGGCCGCGAAATAGGGGATTGCCGGCCGAGTAGTTATAGATGGCCGAGTGTTAACGAGGCCATCTAGAGATACGAGGCCGGCAATCCCTGTTAGTGGCCAAGGCTTGTATAGAGTTTTTCTCAAACATGCATCATCATCATCACCACCATTATTTATTTATTTATTTATTTGAAAAAACTTACACAGCATGACAGTATGATACCAAAGCACTGAGTAAGACAGAAAAATAAAAACTGTACAATATATGATAAGCAGCAAAAAATAAAAATAAATTAATAACATGAGGACGGACGTGCATCCATCATCTCGCAAAACTTCAAACATTCATCGCACACTCTCTTCCAACAACCAGACAATACATCACACTCAGGCGCCGATGCTAGGAGGGAGTTGACGTAATGCAACGCGCGGACCAGCGGCGACTGCCTGTAAGCGGCCGTGCGCGCCGACGGCAGTGCTAGCAAAAGGTGGTTTCGAGGCCTAAAACTAAATTTTGTAAAAAGTGGAACGTGCAGGCGCACCATTTGCGCCACCATCTCGACACTGTCGCATTCCCCTCGCAAGGCCTTAGCAGATGTCGTTACAAGCGCGTAATTACGTCTTACTTCCAAAGAGTTAAACCCCAGAGTTCCGAGCAGAAACTTGGTAGGGTACAAGAACGGGTAGTACCCAAGCGTTTTTTTGTAGAGAAATCTGAGAAACGCTTTTTGGATTTTCTCTAGAAGTAAGACGTAAGTAGACTCATGCGGATTCCACACCACAGAAGCAGCTTCCAGTTTACTTCTGACCAGAGCAGTGTAAACCAATTTTATAACTCGAGGATCAGAAAAGTCACGCGAATTTCGGATTACGAATCCCAGTTTTCGAAAGCAATCACTGGCAAGCTTTTTCATGTGCTCGTGAAAGTTGAGATACGGATCAGAAACAACACCCAAATCCCTCACGGTATTAACACGAACAATAGATTCGAGACCCAGAACATAATTGGCAAAAATGGGACAGAGGGCACGACTGAACGTCATGAGAGAACACTTCGACGCATTGAACAGCAGCCCATTCTCAACGCTCCACTGAAATACTCGGTCGACATCTTCCTGCAGCGATCTGCAATCGGATTCCCGCTGCACACCGTAGTATAATTTGAGGTCATCTGCGTACAGCAGACATCTAGCATACCTTGGGACCTCGGCCAAATCAGTTATCATGATGCCGAATAGTAAGGGCCCCAATATCGAACCCTGACTGACTCCAGATCTAGTGCGGTAGGTTTCCGAAACAAAGCATCCGTACCGTACGAACTGCTTCCTATCACGCAAATAACTGGCGAAAAATTTAAGTAGCAAAGGTGAGAAGCCGATTTCACACAATTTTTTTAGTAAGATGTCATTATCCACACGGTCAAATGCCTTTTTGAAGTCAAAATATAAGACGTCTACCTGAATTCTTTTATCCATGCACTCCGAAATAGAGTCAACCAGGGTGAGCAGATTAGTTTCGACCGAACGCTTCTGCCTGAAACCGTGCTGAGCGTCGCAGAGACAGGGTTTGACTTGGGGTGCCAAAAGACCATTCAGTATCGATTCGAATAGCTTTGCAACCGAAGAAAGAATAGCTATTGGTCTATGATCTTCCACATTGGATGCGTCGTGAGACTTGGGAATAGGTGTGACGCGCGTAACCTTCCACCTATCGGGGTACACACCCGTAGCAAGGGACAAATTGAAAATATGAAGCAATGGCGAGCACAACCATTCGCCACATCCCCTAAGAATAAAAGCTGAGAGACAGTCTGGGCCTGGGGAACTTTGGGATTTTAGTTGACTCAAGAATTTACAAATAATATCAGTTGAAATTTTGCTAATGTGGATATAGTTGCTAGTACGTGATGGGTCTTCGCGGATGATTTTTTTGTAAACATCATCACCGCCATCATCATCACCATCACCATCACCATCACCATCACCAACAACATCATCAACATCCATCAACATCCATCAACATCCATCAACATCCGTCAACATCCATGAACAAGAACATCCATCAACATCCATCCATCCATCCATCCATCAACATCCATCAACAACCATCAACATCCATCAACATCCATCAACATCCAACAACATCCATCAACATCCATCAACATACATCAACATCCATCAACCAACATCCATCAACATCCATCAACATCCATCAACATCCATCAACATCCATCAACATCCATTAACCAACATCCATCAACCAACATCCATCAACATCCATCAACCAACATCCATCAACATCCATCAACATTCATCAACCAACATCCATCAACATCCATCAACCAACATCCATCAACATCCATCAACATCCATCAACATCCATCAACATCCATCCATCCATCCATCCATCAACATCCATCCATCCGTCCGTCCATCCGTCCGTCCATCCATCCATCCACGTCGACCACGTCGACCTATTAAACGTCATGGTGCTGTGTCACATAAAACAATAGACGATCACTTTGCTGGCCTTGGCCAGCAATGTTGTATGAAATTCCATTATTGACCTCTCGTCTAGCCGCACCTGCAACGTGACAGTTCGTGGCGTATTTTATGGAACATAACGTCAATATTTCATAGCATGTTTGAGAAAAAATTATTAAGAATGGTTAAGAAGATATTGTGCTTAGTGATGGTGTAGGGGTAAGCACGCAGCACGGAACGCTGAGGACCTGGGTTCGATTCCCGGCATTGGTCTTTTTTCTGGGGTTTTTTCTGTGCATCTATATTTAAAAAAAAAAAAAAAATTTAAACTGTTTATTACTTTCATAAGAAATACAAAATTAATCAGTTCAGTATTCAGTTTGTATTTAGTTTGAAATATATGGTTTCACGGGATGACCGTAAAAGTAATAAAAAATGAAGTTGAAAAAAATAAATAGAAAAAGATACTTCATACTTAACTAGCATATTTTCCATTCGCATTTTTCCCAAATGCTTTTTTTCTCATCATAGTTTTTTACTGAAGCTTATTTTCACAGTAGCGTTTTTTCCCGTGGTTTTTTCCAATTTTAATTGACACAGAAACAGTGTCGACGGAGCTCCTTTTTCTGTGTGCTTGGCCCTTCGGGCCGATGCAAACTTAACGTAACCTAAACCTACCTATGTTTCTGTATCGATTAAACTTAAAATATAGCTTTTAGACATTCGGGGAATAGGCATTCGAGGAATTAGACATTTGAGAAATGGACTTTCTGACAATAGACTTTCGCAAACTGGACCTAGGTGAACAGCCCCGTCACGAGACTCACGAGTCGACTGAAGTGCGGGGTATAAGTTTGTTTATCCGAGCGAGTTTTTTGAACTACCCGCACTTGATTTGAATTTTCAGTCGACTCGCGACCACGGCTGCTGCAATGTGGTGGAAACGTCGAGATAATATATCGACGGTTAAAAGGCAAAACGCATGAAGCGACACTTTTTGTCAAAATGAGTTATATAGGTACATATTTGAATGGCGAATTTTTCTCTGTTGTTTCAGCCGGGTTTCATGTAAAGTTCAAAAAATGTCCCTTCATGCGTTTTGCCTTTTAACCGTCGATATAAACATACAGCAGTTCTGGATTGAATCCCGAAAAATATTACTTAGATTGAATTTTAAACACGTCGTCGAAATAGCAGTAAATAATAACCACGATTTACACTTGAACAATATAATTAAAAGGAATATTACAATGTATTAATTCAGTCTTCACGAGAACAGTGATCGCTACATTCACAAAATCACAGCGCAGCGTCAAAATCACACTAAAAACAAGTGCTAGGGAACGTGAAACGGATTGCCACAAAATTGCATCCCTTAAAAAAAGCTGAATTTAAGTAAAGCGTCCGCCACATTGTAAGTTCAAGTTTCCGATCGAGGTTACCGAATAGAAGAGGTTTTCACGCCCACTCAGCTTTCCCAACTTTTTTGTGGTGGATCATCAGGAGGCATAGGAACTATAGTCGACCAAGTAAGTGCTTTACCATTTTTATAACAGTTCTTACACGAGAATAAAAACATTAAAGGCTTTCACGAACCGTAGTGCGGAACGTGCGCACGACGCCGACGGATGTCACCGATGTCACCGCATGTATGATTCAGTGTTATACAACGCGTCGCGCACGCCCCGCGCTTCGGTATGCAAAAGGCTTTATACAAAGAAACTCAATTTTTGAACTTCGTATCGTTCCGTTCTGTTTACGCTTAAAGTATTAAACAGAAGTGTAAAAAGGACGACCCAATACGATTTCGGTTTTGAATACCGTAGCCCAGATCACGTTACCAGAATCGCTATTTGCATATTGTTCGAAGCCATTTGAAGCGATTAAACGTCAATCCATTCGTTCCCTAACAGTTGCCAGCACAAAAAAATCACACGACGTTGTAATTCGCGCGCGGCACGAACGGCACGGGATTCGAGTCGGGCGTCAAAAGCAATCTGACGTTGACGTTGGTCCGACGCCAGCGGTTCCACATGACGTAATGGTCCTTCCACAGTAAGTATACCGTCACGAAGTAGCCGCACAGGACTATGACCATAAAGATGTTCATCGCTGTCTCCGTGAAGGGGCGGGATATGCCTGCAGATTAGATTCCTAGGATTAGGGTGCCTTTCTAGGGTGCTCAGGCTATGCTGCGAGGATATGAAAGCTATGCTACGAAACTATGTGATGTGACCGTTCCCATTAAGGGCCTATGCACACGGCGTTTTTTAAACGCGCCGCCGACGCACGATTGTATCGATACGCACGCGGGTTGTATTGCTGTTCTATGGAATGAAAAACGCGCTGCAAGCGCGCGTTCCTAAAATATGTACCTACATGTCGACGGCGCGTTTAAAAAACGTGGTGTGTGAACGTCCTAAGGCTAAGTGAAGTAAGTATTCATCGAGATGGTGACGATGGAACTTCTTTTTGCAGGATTAACTTTATAACCGCTGTTCAATATGGGCTATCACGACTTTTTAAAAACTTAAATAAAATAAAAAATTAAAAAATAGAATAAAACACACCTCCTCCTTCCTCCTTTCTAGCAGCATGGACCTTACCAAATTTGTTGCCCTCCATCACAAAGTACTGGGTGCCGACCATGCATACCGCCAGCAGACCGGCGGTCACCGTCGACAGCAACCAGAATATCAAGCAGTCGGACTGTCAACAAAAACATTAAGAATTACTGAGCTGAAACAATTACTTTGCTCACCCGCGACCTTACGATAGTTACGTTTATGCAAGAAATGTGTGTTCATACAGTTCCTCCACCTCCACACTGTACGAACACACACAAATCACACAAACCGAACCATCACCACCACCAAACTCTCTGCATCCATCATCATCTCTGCATTTTCTCTGCATCCATGTTTCAGTGCGTATTTAGTATGAAATGTAATAAACAACGGTTGTCTCTCCTAGGGCCATCTTTAGGCCGGGGCCGCACTGATAAAGCGACCGGCGACGCGACGCGACGGCGACTAAATCAAACATTGTTGATTTAGTCGCCGTCGCCGCTGCGACCGCTGCGGCCGCTCACATAACTCGAACTATGTTTGATTTAGTCGCCGTCGCGTCGCGTCGCCGGTCGCCTTACCAGTGCGGCCCCGGCCTTAGACCTTAGAGTCAATATTCTCAAAGTATTTATTTTCGTAAGTATATTATACTAGCTTTTGCCCGCGACTCCGTCCGCGTGGAATTAGTAATTTGGGCAGCTTATTTTTTTATCCAATTTGCTTTTTCATCAATTATGGCTCTCCTTAGATCCTTCCGGAAGAAGTGAAACTTCATAATAAACCAACCCGCTCCCAATCCGCCCCCAACCCGCTCCCAACCCGCCTCCAACACGCTCTCAACCCGCCCCCAACCCGCCCCCAACCCGCTCCCAACTCGCCCCCAACCCATCCCCAACCCGCTCTCAACCCGCTCTCAACCCGCCCCCAACCCGCCCCCAACCCGCTCCCAATCCGCCACCAACCCGCCCCCAACTCGCTCTCAACCCGCTCCCAACCCGCCCCCAACCCGCTCCCTACCCGCCCCAATCCGCTCCCAACTCGCCCCCCCACCCGCTCCAAACCCACCACCAACCCACTCTCAAGCCGCCCCCACCCAACCCGCCCCCAACACGCTCTCATCCCGCTCCCAACTTGCCCCCAACCCGCCCCCAACCCGCTCCCAACCCGCCCCCAACTAGCTCTCAATCCGCTCCCAACCCGCCCCCAACCCGCTCCCAACTGGCCCCCCCACCCGCTCTCAACCCGCCCCCAACCCGCTCTCAAGCCGTCCCCAACCCGTTCTCAACCCGCCCCCCCACCCGCTCCCAACCCGCCCTATCTAACTGGGCTATCTAACACTGAAAGAATTTTTCAAATCGGAGCAGTAGTTCCCGAGATATAGAAGTTTTACTTCAAAAACCCCCGATTTTGAAACATTCTTCCGCTCCGCTCCGCTCCTATTGGTGTTAGCGTGATGTTATATAGCCTATAGCCTTCCTCTATAAATGGGCTATCTAACACTGAAAGAATTTTTCAAATCGGAGCAGTAGTTCCTGAGATTAGCGCCTATAGAATAGCGCCTTATGTACAGTCGCGGAATGAAAAGTGTCGTCAATTTTCGACTCTATATCAACGAGTTAAGGTCGAAAAGCGACGAGCCTTTTCACTCCGCTACTATACATTTGAAATTTACCATGAGCTTTTACGGTAAAGAAAATCTTGAGAGAACCTGCGCACACCTGAGAAGAAATTTAATGGCGTGTGTGAAGTTCCCAATCCGCACTGGGCCCTCGTGAAAACTATGGCTCAAGCACTCTCATTCTGAGAGGAGCCCTGTGCCCTGCAGTGGATCTTAATATAGGTTGGGTCGATGATTTGACCTTCCGTTATTCAACTCGAGGGAGTGTAATGACGTTTGACCCGAGCGTTGTAAGCGTCTCTCAGAACATTCACCCAGCGTCTAAGTAATTGACAAACACCTATTCATTTCAACACATTCAATTTAGACAGTGTCGAATATCAGTCGACAGCGGAATGTGGCCAAAATCCAGGGTTCCAAAGCTGAGACGATATTTCAGCGTTGGCGCTGACCGCAAGACGCTGTTTCACTCTAACAACTTTACTGGATCGCTAGAGAATTGGTCGCGAGTGTGACACTGTGGAAAAGGGATAGAGATGTTTGCGATGAAGCTTTGATGTAAATAAATAAATTTTAGTTATCAAAATTACAAGTTTTGGCCCCGTTCATGCAACAATAATCAGCATTAATCTTAATTAGGAAAATACTGTACAAGTAAAACTATAAAACTAGACAATTTTACACCATCTGATGATTTAACTAACCTTAATTAAATAACACAAAAAAGATGTTGGCTATTATAGCAAAATACATAATTTAATAATATTTTATTGTACTTGTAACACTGAACTGAACTGATTAAATGTGAAATAACGAACGAATACGAACCATCGCCAAGAAACCTGCTTTCAAAATGAAATAAAAAAAACCGCATCCAAATCGGTTCACCCGTTTGACCCCGGCGCCACACATATTACACACAGTTATTTGATCACATGTGTAGCACCGGTATTTGCTTATTTGTTCAATAGAACATCCATACAATCAACCATAGATCAAATATGTGTTCAAATATGTGTTGAAACATTTGTAATATGTGTGGCGCCGGGGTAAGAGCTATGATGCCACACACACACACACACACACACACACACACACACACACACACACACACACACACACACACACACACACGAACGCACGCACGCACGCACGCTCGCGTCGGGGGTTAAAAAGCATTTATCTCGAAATGGTCTCTGATTTACAATACATTACAAAAAATAGACAACCCCAATTCTGGCCTCTGCACATAAACATCCAAACATCTTCACAAACTTTCTTATTTATAATATTAGTTGGACGCTAGCGATCCAACCCTTTCACAGCCGTAACCGCAACCGTCACCGATGGCGCAGAGGCGCCTCGAGTTGACAAGACATGCGCATATTGGACGTCGCGTCACTTATTGGGGTAAGATGACACATGGCGGTAAATCCACCCTTTATTATGCTCAGTAATCAAATTATTAAATGCAGAAAAGTATAGTAAAATCGACATAAGGCTTCCCCCAAAGAGTTGCACAACGATCGGTCGGCTTAGGCTCAAAAAACTCACTTTCCCGAAATGTGCACTTGTTCTAAAGGTACACCTTGTTTAGATCAGTGTTTTTCAACCTGTGGGTCGCGACCCCCTGGGGGGTCCTTTATTCTACGATCTACCATTAAAATAGTTTTGATTTTTACAAGTTTTCATACTAAACCACGCAATTGTTCTGGATCGCATTGACAGTTTTTAACATCCGTTAGTATATTATATACAATGAGAACGTCTCGTAAACGTCAACTTGCGTTGCGTTGCGTTGCGTTGCGTATTTAACGCAACGCTTGTTGGAAGTCGCATTAGAAGTTTCACTTCAATAATTCGATGACACGACTCCAGTAAAAAAATGGTTTATTTTAACCCTGAAAACCAGATTAATTTTCAACTAACTGCAAAATTAGATTGTTTGTTGCTTTAAAACAAATAAATACTTAGTTAGTTGATTGAGTTGGCGAACAAGTGACGTCATAAGTTGCTATTGCCTTTTAAACTGTGTTCACTGAATTTTGTTTTGATGGCTCATAAAAAGTACGTCAGTTGATTGGTGGTGTCATCATTCCTATTGGTGAAAACCATTGTGATTCCAATTGGGGATGTCTAAAAAAAATACCCATGGTTTTTACATTTTTTTTGTATAGAAAAGTCAATTATAAGAAACTAATTTCAATATTTTGTCATTTAGTTCTTTACTTTTTTCAAAATTAATTATTGAAACTATTTTAGTTGATGACGTCAGATTATAATTGAGGGCTCCCACAATGCCAAATTTTTAAATCTATCTAAATGCGTACGATAAGGCAACCCCTTTAATTATTTTTTGCGTAGTGGTACACTATACACTGTGTCACTTTACTGGCACTGTCAAAGTGCTAGATGTCAGACAGCGGGTCCAAATCAAACTCCGTAGTATAATCCACGCGTAAATTGTGAAGAATTCTAACCACACAGAATAAAGTACGACTTGAACCGGTCACGCAATTTACACCAATGTCAAATGAAGGTCATTGCTTATTTGTTATGTTATAAATTAATTACATAATATTAAAATTAAATAACTACAGAAAACGAGTTAAAAAGCATTTATCTCGAAATGGTTTTCGATTTACTATACATTGTAAAAAAATAGACATCCCCAATTGCGTCAGACAATAACGCCTCTGGTCGTTTTACATTTGACTCAGTACATACCACCGGTTTTCTATCTAATATCTCTACGGTTTCTAAACATGAAATCTCATGAATAAACTTATTGAACATAGATGTTTAGAGTGTGCCGAATATTCTTTTAGCGCGTCAGTGTTCAGTGACTTGCAAACATACGCCGAAAATAGCAAAATGGACGTGTGAAGCCTGTGGAGACTTTATTTTTCGTGCCGTCAAGATTTGAAGGGAAAAAATGTCTCATAAGAATGAAGGATGATAGAGACAGGTCAACGATGCAGCGGAAACGTAAAAGTATTTTTTTTTGCGTCTGTCCACATTCACTCATTCATTCATGGAATGTAAAGATGAGGTCTACGATGGAGCACGCTTGCCTAGTAAATGGGCATTTATATTTTTCCTTGTACCGAATTAAGACATGGACCGACTTATAAAACTATTTTAACATCTTTTAAAATTAATTTACAGTGAAATAAATAAATAAATAAATTGTTAATAGAGAGTTAAAAATAGTCCATTTGGTTAGGCACTTTTTCAAGCCTTTACAATAAAAAAAACGTAACAAACCGGACAATTCTTTACTTTTTGTTAAATATTGTTAAAACTTGTCTTATTTGGTACGTTTTTTTTATTGTAAAGGCTTGAAAAAGTGTGTAACCAAATGGACTAATTTTAACTCCCTATTCGCAATTCTTAATTGGTTACAAGGAAAAATATAAATACCGAAACGCTTTGTGCGCCTTGTGTAGTTTATTTGGAGGAAGCCTGACAGAAACCGTCCCTGAAATTATCCCTGTCACACGCGCGTACGCGATAAGCTTCATTTTTAGGGTTCCGTAGTCAACTAGGAACCCTTATAGTTTCGCCATGTCTGTCCATCTGTCTGTCTGTCTGTCTGTCTGTCTGTCCGCGGCTAAGCTCAGAGATCGTTAGTACTACAAAGCTGTAATTTGGCATGAATATACATATCAGTCACGCCAACAAAGTGGTAAAATAAAAAACAAAAAAATATTTTTTTTAGGGTACCTCCCATAGACGTAAAGGCGGGGTGATTTTTTTTTCTCAACTAATCCTATAGTGTGGGGTATCGTTGGATAGGTCTTTTAAAACCATTGCGGGGTTGCTAACATGATTTTTCTATTCAGTGATCTGTTTGCGAAATATTCAACTTTAAAGTGAAAATTTTCATTAAAATCGAGCGTTTCCCCCCTCTAAAATCTAAACTGTTAGGTGGAAAAATTTGAAAAAATTCAGAATGGTAGTAAATATATCAAATTTACTAGGAAAATTATAGCGGCTAAGATTGCTTGGAAATTATTTGTAGTTTAAGAGTAAATAGTAGCCTAAGGTATAAAACATACCTAAACTTGGATGATTCCGTACACATACGAAATCCTTAGAAAAATATTACTTGATTTTTTTGTAATGGCTACGGAACCCTACCTTGTGCGTGTCCGACACGCTCTTGGCCGGTTTTTTTATTATGAGAGGGAGGAAAACGAGCAAGCGGGTCATCTGATGGAAAATGTTCACCACAGCCTTTAAATATTAACAACTCAAAAAGAGTCACTGATCTGGTGCCGTCCTTTAAAAAAGGAGACGGAATAGGGGACGGGGAGAGGTATTGGGCCCCCGGCGCTCTCACTGACCGTACGAAACGCAGCAGGAGTACTGCTGCTTCACGCCGGTTTTCTGTGAGTGGGTGGTACTGCCGGCCCATTCGTGATGCAGCAGCTAGCTACAACATGGCTCTATCACTACCAAAATTACTAATATTTTGACATTGCGATTGTAGCCCTTTTTCTATTTCCAGAAAGGGTGGTTTGGTTACACATGGACTGTAATTGCCGATTGCTGATACATTTCAAACGCAGCTAGAAGTTTTGCTGACTTTAATGGAACAGCTGAGCTGGTGCAGTGCGACTGTATTCCGCTCCGCTTGTGAAAGGCGTGCCATTAAAACCCTCGACACAAAACTCAATATGCCCTGTCGCCCGCTCAGATATAATCGATGTGAGCACGTCTCGCCGAGAATGCTCGTCCGGTGTGATGACATCCTTAAGTCCGGATGTTTTACAACAACCAAGCGGGAGTTCGAGGGAGAGCGTTGTATCCAGTGGAGGCGCAGGGCCGAAATTTTCTATCACCATCATCATCTCAGCCTGTATACGTCCCACTGCAGGGCACAGGCCTCCTATCAAAATTAGAGGGCTTGGGCCGTTGTTCCTACGCGGGCCCAGTGCGGATAGGGCACTATATACATACCATTGAATTTTTTATCAGGTACACACCTTCCAGCAGGTTTCCTCACAATGTTTTCCTTCACCGTAAAGCTCGTGGTAAATTACAAATTTAATTTCGCACATAAATGCTTGAGAACTATGTAACACATCACTAATTAAATGACGGGTTTTTAATTGACCACAAAAATAAGAATCTTTCAAGCCGCGTGGCTCCTAAACTAGAAAAAGTTAAAATAGTTTCAAGCAAGTAGTGTAATTACAGCCAATGAGATAAAAATGAGATGAGATTAAAATTGAGATTGAGATTTTGAATTTGATAATTCGAGTAGCATCCGGTAGTTCTGTTGCCATGTATTCAGCTGTGTTAAATCCATATTATACTAGGGGCGTTCAATAAAAAGTGAGAATGAGTATGTTATAAACAACTTTTACTAAATGTCATTTTATTTTTCGACATAGTCACCTTTTAGCATAATACACTTATTATATCTTTTTTCTAAACTTAAAATTTCATTTTTAAAAAAGGTCTCATCTTGAGTACTTAAAAAAATCTTGTACTGCAGCGACTACCGCGTCGTCGTCTTCAAATTTCTGGCCTCTCGGGCATTGTTTCAATCTCGGAAATAGGTAGAAATCACTGGGAGCGAGATCTGGTGAATACAGAGGTTGCTTAAGGATATTGAACCCAGCATCAGGAATTGCAGCCATTGCAACGATGGACTTGTGTGCCGGGGCATTGTCCTGGTGGAACAGCACAACTTTCGAGAGTTTACCTCGCCATTTTTCGCGGATCTCATTGCGCAATGTTGCTATTTGTTTGGCGTATAAACTGCCCGTAATAGTGGCTCCATGTTTGAGATACTCTATCATTAATACCCCTTTACCATCCCAAAAAACAGAGCCCATGACGTTTCCGGCAGATGGGCCCACCTTGAATTTCTTCGGAGTTGGAGATGATGGCCTTTTCCATGTCATAGACTGCAGGTTCGTTTCAGGGTCGTAATGATGGAGCCATGTTTCGTCCATTGTTATAAATCGCGCCAAAAAAAGTTCCCGGTCTTGCTGTATCAGGTCCAAAGCTTCTTGACAAATCTCGACTCTAGTTTGTTTTTGCGTGTCAGTAAGCATTCTTGGTACCCAACGCGCAGATACCTTTTTCATACCCAAGCATTCATGTAAAATATTATGCACGCTCCCCGTTGAAATCTTTACATTTTCAGCAATAAAACGAACCGTGACACGACGATCCGCCAAAACTGAGTTTCAACTTTTTTCACAATTTCTTCAGTTATTGCAGTAGTAGGGCGTCCGGAGCGGGGGTCGTCCATTGTCGATGTTCTTCCACGTCTAAATTCGGCGCACCAACGTGCGACTGTCAAAGACGGAGGAGCATTAGACCCTAAAGTGTCCCGCAAATCTAAATTGACTTGGTCCGTAGAAAAATTTTTCAAACACAAGTATTTGATAACGGCGCGCAGTTAAATTTTCTCCATTTTCGCTAACGTACTCAATAGCATTGCAAAGAAATTACCGTATTTTTTTTAAACAAAAGACAGTTAGTTTTTTTTTCATAACAATCAGTTAGATAGATTAGCTTTACCGGCCAGTATTTAATTTCCTAATATTGAAAGAGTTTGCATCTCATTCTCACTTTATATTGAACGCCCCTCGTACTTAGGTATAGTACGAATTTTTTGAGGTGTCCCGATCTCGTTAGCAACTCACTTTTCGAACAAAGCCATTGTATTCTATTATGTCCTCAAGTGCACAAAACTCAGTTTAAAATGAACAGAAATATAAGATAAAATAGCGTATTGAAATAACGAATTTATTAAACAGTAGAGAATTCATTTTCAATGAAACTTTGTTGGCAGATAATATTGTTCAACATTGAATGTGTCGTAGACATGCACCCAAAACAACCAAAAGTAACTAACTAAATGATAAAGTCGTTATTTTAATGAGCTATTTTATCTTATATTTACGTTCATTTTAAACTGAGGATTATTCACTTGAGGAAATAATAGAATACAATGGCTTTGTTCGATTGGTGGGCTCTTAACGAGATCGGGACATCTCAAAAAATTCGTACTATACTTCCGCTTAAAGTTCATTTATTTACAACGCAATAGCTTAGAGCAGTCTAGCAGGTTATGACTACTTTTGTTTTGTAATCAGCTGTCAATTACTTTTCCGCTATTCCACGCTATAGGTGTCGCCACCTCTCCCCCAAGCCGCCCACGCGTTATACAAGTTAAACAATCAAAAGTTGTCAATCGCGACAATAGGTGGTAACACATTGTATGCAATTTTCATCCCTATACCAACGATATACCTACCGCTGTCGTAAAGTTCTAATCATGCTACTGGTTAAGAAGTTACTATATTTTTCGAATAGACGCTAGGACCAATAGTAATAATAACCAAAATTTTAAAGTGTTTATGAATGCCCATATGATAATTTCCAGTGACACTAGTTACGGTATAAATCGGGACATTTCTTCTTGATTTTTTTTTATACCGTGGTCGTTTCGTCGATGCATCTTAACGTGAACCAGTTCGATCTTGTTGTCAAGTAAAGAATCCCAAAAGCGGTTGCCCCCACTGAGTCTCCAGTTATCCTTAAAAGACGCGTCAAAAGTGACTGAAATTATTACCCGAAAGCAAGAAGCTTTCTAATTTACTTAAATATTTCATAACACGCGCGCCAGTCGCGCAAAAGGAATTTGCTTCAACCGGCGAAAGCCTTCAAAGAAAAGAACGACAAATTTACAAAAAAAAAGGAAATTAAATGAAGCAAAATAATTCACATATTCGACACTCAATTACACATGCCTCATTCCGATTTTGTTTCGAGTTTCCTTCTGTTTTTCCATTTTCCTCATTATTTTATGTTATTATATTATGTTTTACGGAATTGCACGCGGGTTTGTTTCGTCGCGTATCCACCTACATAGCTTGTTACGAGAGTAACGAACTTTTTTGTAGACTGGGAATCATGTCGTGTTCTGCGTTTACTGAACTTCATTTATTCTGGCTCGTATATTAAAAACCACCGCGACCGCATTTCAAACTAAAGCGTGAACGTATATTCTATCTCGAGAGATGTCTACGTGGAAGACAGACTTCACTGTCTACGAAGGATCCTAGATTTTTACGGTCTCGTTGACCGAAAAGACGGACGCCGCATCAAATAGCTGATAATAGTTCCTGGGAGGTTCAGGAGATTCCCAGGAGAACCAAAGCTGATATAGCTCGGATAGTCGCCGCATTTAAGTGGCAGTGGGCAGGACACATAGTTCATACAACCGATCTCACCTCACCTATTGTGAAGGAGCTAGTGTGAAAAAAAACCGGCCAAGAGCGTTTCGGACACGCCCAAGGTAGGGTTCCGTAGCCATTACGAAAAAATCAAGTAATATTTTTCTAAGGATTTCGTATGTGTACGGAATCATCCAAGTTTAGGTATGTTTTATACCTAAGGCTACTATTTACTCTTAAACTACAAATAATTTCCAAGCAATCTTAGCCGCTATAATTTTCCTAGTAAATTTGATATATTTAATACCCTTCTGAATTTTTTCAAATTTTTCCACCCAACAGTTTAGATTTTAGAGGGGGGGGGGACGGCCGATTTTAATGAAAATTTTCACTTTTAAGTTGAATATTTCGCAAACAGATCACTGAATAGAAAAATCATGTTAGCAACCCCACAATGATTTTAAAATACCTATCCAACGATACCCCACACTATAGGGTTAGCCGAGAAAAAAAAATCACCCCCACTTTACGTCTATGGGAGGTACCCTAAAAAAATTTTTTTTACTTTTTTTTATTAAATCACTTTGTCGGAGTGACTGATATATATATTCATGCCAAATTACAGCTTTCTAGTACTAACAGTCTCTGAGCTTAGCCGCGGACAGACAGACAGACAGACAGACAGACGGACAGACATGGCGAAACTATAAGGGTTCCTAGTTGACTACGGAACCCTAAAAACCGCAATAGTATATAGTTTTTTTTTAAATTTCGTCGTTTCAGCAAGCTTCCTTGTTGAGTTTCATGCCGGTTTCTTCTTAACAGGGTTTTTCCGAACCGGTGGTAGATTCTTCGACGTTCATAGGAGCATCAATTGATACCTAAATTGAATAAACAATTTTGACTTTGACTTTGACTTCCACATTATGATATATATATTCCATATTATGTACCTATAGGAAATTCAAAATTAGCAATCATCTTTAAAATGTTGTTACTGCTGCCCTTCATTTTGTTTATCAGTGAGGTAGTGAAAACCTGTGGTCAAAACCGTCAGTGCAGGCCCTGCAAACATAGACGAAGCACTGCAGAAATGTGGCAGCCGCAACAGCACTCTTAAATTGTTGTTGTATTGGATGCGCAAATGAACCATTACCATTTTTTCTAAGGCATACCCTGCCCTCACCGCAGCAATAAAGTAACAGTTGCAATGCGAATGGATTTTTAAAAGCGCGCACCGATGTCCGAAAAAAGTCCAAAAAAGTTTAAAAATGACGGCAAAAATGTGAAGACGAATTGTCCAACGGTCCGGCGGACCCCAAATGGCCGTAACAAAATGGATAGGGATGTGAAAATGCCGGTCATATTTCATCGAACGAGCCCTTCAATACTAGGATAATGTGAATAAGTAAATAACTGTCGATATAGTCTGATTGGAATGTTTTATTCCGATATTTCGTAGCTTTGAACGACATAAGTATCTAGATTGCAATTCTAGAAACTAAGTATACAGGGTATTTTTTTAATAAGTGCACTAATTTTAATATGTCATTCAGTCTCGTTAAAATAACAAATTTCAGAATTTTTCATTATAATATTTATTACCTAATTTTTTGTTTTTCATAGTAACTAGAATAAATTATTGGATGAATTACTATATCCAACCCGAATTTCAAAATGTAAAAAAATAAATTCTCGAACAGATAATCGTGATCTATCAGCGATACTGAATCAAATATCAAAATTTGTGCACTGACTAAAAAATTACCCTGTATAAATAAACCTCTCGTAATCTATATAAATAAAAATTAATCACCAAATGTGTTGGTAAGCGCTAAACTCGAGAACCACGGCTCCAAATTGTTTTTTATTGGTGTGTTAGTAATTGTCAGGACAAGATTATCATGAAAAAAAACTTTAGTGGGGGCGAAGTCGCGCGCTTTAGCTAGTGTATTTTTTAATAAATAAAATGGAAATACTCCTCTAGCGACCCTAGCGCCACATAGACCTCCAATAAAACGATCAATTACGATAAATGACGATTAAGGAATACGATCAAGATTATCCTAATACTTTTTTTACTTCCATAAAATAGACCAATTTTATAAAAAGTCTTTAATCTATACATATAATAAATCTGTAACAAGTCGGTGTCTGTACATTGTAGATATTTGAGAAAAACTGTCACTAGGGCTATTTATTAGGGCAATAGAACCCAAAACAATGATTTTTAGAATTATTGTTTGTTTGTCTGTTTGTCTGTGCGTTTGTGCGCGCTAATCTCAGAAACGGCTTAACCTGGAAGGATGCGGTTTTCACTGATATGTTGGTATTTTCTTGGATTAACATTTAGTGTTTGTTTCATTTGAATCGGTTCACAAATAAGAGAGATACGTCTATTTTAAGAATTTATCGAACATGGGTAGTACATACAAAAAAAATCCAACATAAAATGAGCTGACAACAATATAGTAAACTATACTAAAGTTCATCTTAAGGTGGAAATGCACACAGGTTTGTTTGTTTGTTTGAACGCGCTAATCTCAGGAACTACTGCTCCGATTTGAAAAATTCTTTCAGTGTTAGATAGCCCATTTATCGAGGAAGGCTATAGGTTATATATCATCACGCTAACACTAATACACCAATAGGAGCGGACCGGAGCGGAAGAATGTTTCAAAATCGGGGGTTTTTGAAGTAAAACTTCTATAGGCACGCTTGACTTGGGAGTACGGTGGTGAATGAACGTGAACGCGGGTGTGCGGGGGATTTGGTGGTGGGCTGGGAGGGGGGGTGCGTGGGGGGGGGGGGGGTTGCGGCGGGTATTTTTTTATATCGAGGAACTAAGGCGAGCCATAATTGATGAAAAAGCAAATTGGTTAAAAAAATAAGCTGCCCAAATTACTAATTCCACGCGGACGGAGTCGCGGGCAAAAGCTAGTAATAGCTTTGAATGGTATTGATGGACTCTTCAGCCACCTTCGAAACTATATTAATAATATTCTCAAGAAATAATATTCTTATTTAAGAACTACTTTCGAACATTGATTTCGAAGGTTTGCTATGCGGACGACAGTACGGGGGACGTAAGATACTCTGGCCGAGCTGACACCTCTCGGGACTATGTCGCTGAGTGCCGAACTAAACTTGTGTCCGAAATTGAGACGTCTCTCGGAAAGGTTTCGGATTGGGGCAGGGCCAACCTTGTTAAATTCAACCCCACAAAGACGCAGGTGTGCGTGTTCTCCGCAAAAAAGTCCCCGTTCGTGCTATCTCCCCGCTTTGATGGCGCTCCCCTGGATATCCAATCCAGCATAGGGATTCTCGGCGTGGACATAACGAGTGACGTTAAATTTCGCGGTCATTTGGAGGGAAAAGCCAAATTGGCTTCGAAAAAGCTTGGGGTATTTAACAGATCCAGACTGTACTTTACATCAAAGCACCTTCTTCAACTGTATAAGGCCCAGGTGCGGCCGCACTTAGAGTACTGCTCTCACCTCTGGGCGGGGGCGCCCCAATGCTTTCTCCTTCCATTTGACCGTATCCAACGTCGCGCAGCTCGACTTGTCGGCGACCCGCTAGTTTTTGGTCGTTTGGATCCCCTTTCCTTGCGAAGAGACGTAGGTTCTCTTTGTGTGCTCTACAGGCTCTACTACGGGGAGTGCTCCGAGGAGCTATTCAATTTATTACCAGCTACGGGCTTCCACTATCGCACGTCGCACCGTAAGTCTGCGTTCCACCGTCACCACCTTGATGAATATACATCTACTACAACTGTGCGTTTCCGTCGGCATTTTCTGCCACGCACAGTTAAATTGTGGAATCAACTCCCGTCTACGGTGTTTCCAACTAACTATGACATCGGGTCCTTCAAGAAAAGAGTGTATTGTTCCCTTAAAGGCCGGCAACGGACTAGTGACCCTTCTGGGGTTTCTGGTTCTCATGGGTGGTGGTGATCGCTTACCAACAGGTGACTCACTTGCTCGTTTGCCTCCCTCTATCAATAAAAAAAAAAGGTGGCCGAAGGGGTTTTTATCTGAATAATTTATACCAAGTGTTTCCCTTCCCCGTCTCACCTGCAAATGCGTCCGGTTCCGAGGATTGCCGAACCATAGCCGAAGCGCTTGCACGACCGTGTAGCGAGGAGTACGGATCGCCGGATAGCTGCGGACGGGTTAAGTAGCGTTAGCACTAGTTTTAGGACACAGTTGCCGTCAAACATTTAGACTCTATTGATTAGAGTAGGGAATAACGCAAGTTAAGATGTTTACAAGCGCCTAGATAGGTCCGATTTTTATGATAGCGATTGTACAGGTTAAAATTAAGTATAGGTAGTTTCTTAGATTTTTATACACTAGATAGAGCTTAGGCGGTATGAAAACGTCCCGAAAAATATAAGCCAACAGTTGGCTCATATGTCATTTGCCTCCCTTCAGTTTGAATGACGTAACGCGATCGATGTCAAATGGATTTTTGGACGTTTTGTATCGCAATGTTTGCTACTGACACTATTTAGTGTATAAATAATCTAAGGTTAGTTTCTTAAGAATTTAGGTTTTAGTGGGCGTTCGCGATAGGGCAGCGAAAGAAAAAAACTGTCATTCATTTTGTCGTAGACGTTGAAAAAATTTCAAGTATTATGTTATGAGTATCACTAAAACCACAGATATTATAATGTGTTACTAAACATGCATATGACAAATACGAAAAACTTTAACGCAGGTCAAACCGAATACTGTCAATAACCTAAAAATAATAAATTAAATTCCTTCAAATGTGAAAGGTGAAATCATAAAATTTGTTCACAAATCGTTTTATCCCTGTATATTTTTATGACGAATCGTTTGATTTAACGATTTCATTTGGTTCATGCTTATTAAAAAAACGCAGATGTCTGATTTAAAAAATCATGTCATACAAACAGAAGGGTGTTATGGGGTGTTTATGTCGTTTACCAAGAAACACCGAACAAACACGACTGTACGTAGATAGCTACCTACATGGTAATTAAAGAGTATTTCAACTTGATCAACCTCTGAACCGCAAAACTCATTGCGATCAACTGATACAGTATGTTCCTACTTTTGTTGGTTTGTTTGTAGGTCTCAATCGTATTTTGGAATTTTGGATTTTTTTTTCTAATATAATTATTTTACAAAAGTAGATGATTCCTGAGAAGGAACTCTACTCAGGATTTCGGTCTATGTCCAGAGCCTCTATACGCATAATGCCATATCTACATATATAGACACATACGCGAAATGCCACATACGCAAATTGACACATGAAAAATGACCGCGGTGTAAAATGTATATCATGACAAATGTACAGTATACATTATATTCCCAATTCCAATCGACACAAAACAGTGTCGACGGAGCTCCGCTCACGCGGAGCTCCTGCTTCTGCGTGCTTTGGCCCTTCGGGCCCATGCAAAACTAACATAACCTAAACCTAATAAGATTGGTCAATATGCGTAAGTATTATATATTGGTCGTTACGCGTTTTGGTCCTTCTGCGTTATTTTTTCCAATACATAGTCATTTTGCGTCTACACCGTCCAGAGGGTAGAGACACGTTGTGGAGACATGAACCGCGCATACTGGCCGGGCTCGGCTCGCGTCTGCGCGGTCGTGTTACGATAGATATGAATTCATTAATAGAAACTGATAGAAGAATATTATTTTGTCTGCCACGGTACGTGTCTGAAGGTTCGAGAGTACAGCCCTGTGACAGACTGCCGGACAGACAGTCTTAGTAAATAGAGGGTCCACTTGTCGCTCAGTACCGAATCGTCTATGAAGCAAAATGACCACGATTCCGATGGTCTAAAAAGCACATGTCCAATCATGTAAATTGTCCATTGTGTGAAGATATCTTAATCGTAAAATTCCCAATTAGCATAACGTCTATGAAAGGATACGGTCAGATAGCAACATGCCCTTAAAGCTGAACGCCAAAATCGCAGAACGTCCAAAAAATATAATGTCGCGTATTTCATGATATAAAGAGTTTGAGTTGAATATGTAGATCTAAATTTGATAATATAACCGACCACTTGAAACCTGAACACACTTTTTGGTTATTCTGCTACTCCGGCTAACTGCTTTCAATAAGATTTGACGATTTGCTTTTTTGGGTGATAGCATGTTTGACAATATGAAGTTTGGACGTTATGCTACACGGACTAATTGCTATTTTGATGTTCTGCGTTATGGATGTTATGCTAATTTAACAAAAGGCTATTAGGACGACTGACATTTAGCTTCTTGGTCAATTTGCCTCACTGGACATTTTGCTACATTAACGATTCGGTACTGAGCGCCAGTTGTTACCCCGTATAAACCTCCACTGAAAATTAAATTACGCGGCCATCTTTACCAACACAAAGCTCAAGGCTACCAACAAATAAAATGGAAATAGTAAATTGAACTGGAGTACTAAATAACTCCAGTTTGGGAAAGGAATATAGTGGAATAAAACGATTTAACGTTTTAGCCCCACCGGGCTTCAATGTGAATATTGGAGCTTGGATGGTGTAGAGTGAATTGTTGGAATTTCGCAAAATCGAGAGTGAGCACGTTTTATGCAGCGTGTCATGGTGTTAAAAATTAATGCGGTGCTGTGATCCATGGATCGGTTGATGTTTAAATTAGAATATTGTTGAAATTAATCTAAAATACTGTCGAATGCAAATGGGTGATTCTTCGAGGCCCCGATTTTCGATGTCCGCGGGCTAATTTTAATGAACCCTTCAGTTTAGAAGTTTGATTTTTTTTTCAAAGGTAGCATACATCTGTATTTAACTGGGACTTATGTCAGTTTTTGTGTAACTGGTTCTAATTATTTACAAAAAAATAATTAACACCATGATTTTTACTACTCTGTCGTGTCCGTTCCCCATTTTCATGAAAACATACGATAATATCTCGGAATCAGTGAACCGTAACATTATGCTGAGTGACCACATTCAAAGAATATTAGTTGTTACGTAATAAACAACTGAGGAATAATTTTTACTTGTAGTATTAACTTTATAGCTGAGGAAATAAGATGTGTCCGGCGGAAATTCTTTATTACTCTGGAGCGCGTTTCAATCAGTTGTTTCCTAAAGAAAAATTAAGAAACTGGTGATAAATTCACACGTGGGCTGTTTTTACTCGCGTTTCGAACATGTCTAGTAGTGGATATTTCAGCTGGTGCAATTAGCTCCAGAGATACGAAGGTAAATATTTGTTCTCAAACATGCTATGAAATATTGACGTTATGTTCCTTATAATACGCCACGAAGTGTCACAATGCAGGTGCGGCTAGACGAGAGGTCAATAATGGAATTTCATACAACATTGCTGGCCAAGGCCAGCAAAGTGATCGTGTGTTGTTTCATACCATGACGTTTATAGGTCTATGGCATCATAGCATTTAGCCTTTAAAAAAAAAACTATGAGCAATATTTGCGTTTTGGTTCAATATGACATTCTGCCACTACGCTTATTTAAGGTAAGATGATGATGATGATGGTGATGGTGGTGATGGTGATGGTGTGATGATGATCATGATGGTGATGATGTGATGATGATGATGATAATGATGATGACGATGATTTTATGATGATGATGATGATGATGATGGTGATGATGATGATGATGGTGATGATGATGGTGATGATGTGATGATGATGATGATAATGATGATGACGATGATTTTATGATGATGATGATGATGGTGATGATGATGATGATGGTGATGATGATGATGGTGATGATGATGGTGATGGTGGGTGATGGTGATGATGATGGTGATGGTGGGTGATGGTGATGATGATGGTGATGGTGATGATGATGATGAAGGTGATGGTGATGATGGTGGTGGTGGTGGTGGTGATGATGATGATGATGCATGTTTGAGAAAAACTCTATACAAGCCTTGGCCACGAACAGGGATTGCCGGCCTCGTATCTCTAGATGGCCTCGTTAACACTCGGCCATCTATAACTACTCGGCCGGCAATCCCCTATTTCGCGGCCGCTGCAGTAATGTACTATATTTCTCTGTCCTTGGTTCAGGTAACATTTTTATTACTCTGCCAGGTTTTTTGACGCTTGTATAACCCTTATTTTTTTTGAATTGTGCTTGATTCACTGCTTTTAGTACTACCTTTCTATAGTATTAACGGCAACCTTCCAGAATGTTCATATTATGAGTCATCAGTATTTATATTTACTTTTTTTATTCCTCTGTCCTTTATTCCTATGGATAAATGGACAATGAAATAAAAAAAAATACAGTTTTCATAGTAGTTTTTGAATAAAAGTACAGTTTACTTAGTTATTTTGAAATAAAACATGCCTTAACTAACAGTAAAAAAATAAAATTTCATGGTAGTTTTATGTGACGTATTAAAGCGGGCGGTTAGATTTGCCGGTGAGTATGTAAGTACAAATAATAAGCACAGAAAATGTTTTCAATAAAAATTAGGTACCTAGATTGTTAATTTTTACGTCTAATTACTATTTATATTTTTTTATTAATTATTTAACGTATATTTTTACTACTATTTTTATTCCTCTGGACACAAAAACTAAAATGTTAATTTTCACGACACTGCTCGAAAATGTGGCCATAGATAACCTAAATCCAGTACTCAAAACTGCCTATATATGTACATTTAACAGCTGACTCATTTATGGCGCACAAACACGACAACAAAGTTACACTAATCGAAAACAGGACGTATCAGTATATGTATTTCATTATACGATACGACTTTTTGAAAGATAATTTCTGAATTTCATTCCTGGCGTGGTGAAACGACATTATTGGACCAATCAACAGTAATCGTCTGCTGCATGCGATGGATGGATGGATGAATGGATGGACGGACGGACGGACGGACGGACGGACGGACAGACAGACGGACTGGATGGACGGATGGACGGGATGGACGGGATGGACGGGATGGACAGAATGGACGGATGGACAGATGGACGGGATGGTTAGGATGGACGGATGGACGGATGGACGGATGGACGGATGGACGGATGGACGGATGGACGGGATGGACGGAATGGACGGATGGACGGGATGGATGGACGGATGGACGGATGGACGGAATGGACGGGATGGACGGGTTGGACGGGATAGACGGGTTGGACGGGATGGACGGGATGGACGGGATGGACGGGTTGGACGGGATGGACAGGATGGACGGGATGGACGGGACGGATGGATGGGATGGACGGAATGGACGGGATGGCCGGAATGGACGGGATGGACGGGTTGGACGGGATGGACAGAATGGACGGATGGGCAGATGGACGGGATGGACGGATGGACGGGATGGACGGGATGGACGGAATGGACGGATGGACGGGATGGATGGACGGAATGGACGGGATGGACAGGATGGACGGGATGGACAGAATGGACGGATGGGCAGATGGACGGGATGGACAGGATGGACGGGATGGACGGGATGGACGGGACGGATGGACGGATGGACGGGATGGACGGGATGGACGGGATGGACGGGATGGATGGATGGACGGGATAGACGGGATAGATGGACGGATGGACGGATGGTCGGATGGACGGGATGGACGGGATGGACAGGATGGACGGGATGGACGGGATGGATGGATGGATGATTATGATGATGATGATGATAATGATTTCCTCGCATTAGTCGTGAAAACCACAATGTTTAGTCTCGGCCAAAAGTGCAATAGATGGACTCGTACTTTCGAGGGCCTCCGCTACGCGTCGGCCCTCAAACAAACTCGTCCATCTATTGCTTACTTTCCAGCCTCTACAACAATGTACTATATTTTCAAAATGGTTTCATAAAAACAATATTTATGTTACTGAACAAATCTATTTTCATGGGAGCTTGAATTTTTCTGTCAAATAAGTAAAAAAAAATACGACAGAGGAATAAAACAAAAATCACGACCTCGAAGAATCACCCAAATATAAACATCCGTATGGCAGTGGTAGCCTAGTCGTTTACCAATGGCCTTTTAAACTGAGGAACGTGCGTTCAAATACGGGCTCGCACCTCTGACTTTTTACGTTCGTTCGCCGAAGTAGTTTGAAACAAGTTCGGCGAATGTATTAGGTGAATGAAGTATTAGTGTAAATGCCGCATCACGTGCGAAAACACCGAGGACCCGGAATGAACGACCTTATAATTCAAACCCAAGCAATTACATTTAAAATCTTTTCAAATTAAATCCCGGGATTATACGTTATATCCATACTAAGCCTACGTACAGAAGTCTTGCGAAATTGCACTACCTATTCCGATCACTGGTTATAAAGTAGATACCGGACCTCTAATATAACCAAAAGCCCCATCTAAATCTTCAGCCATTTAAAAAAAAAAACCGGCTAAGTGTAAGTCGGACTCGCGCACGAAGGTTTCCGTACCATTATCTATAAAACGGCAAAAAATCACGTTTGTTGTATGGGAGCCCCCCTTAAATAATCGTTTTATTTTAATTAATTAATTTATTTTTAAAGTGAATACCTATATAACTAAATATTCTGTGAATATTTCAAGCGTCTACCTGTTGCCGTTGTCAATATCGAGCAAAAAGAGCAAAGAAATCACGTTTGTTTTATGGAAGCCCCCTTAAATATTTATTTAATTCTGTTTTTTAGTATTTGTTGTTATACCGGCCACCGCAATACATCATCTGTGAAAATTTCAACTGTCTAGCTATCACGGTTCCTAAGATACAGCCTGGTGACAGACGGACGGACGGACGGACGGACAGACGGACAGATGGACGGACAGCGAAGCCTCAGTAATAGGGTGCGGAACCCTAAAAATGTGCCCAAATAAATAAGGCGGTCGAAATGCTCGAATAAACGCCCCAAAAGACTCATATAGACGTCTACACGCGAATTTAATAACAACACGGGGCCATAATCTCGCGCCAGGTGCCGTTATCTTTACCCTGCCAATTTGCATACTTGCATATTTTAAGGACGACCACGGAAAATGCATTGATGGGTAAAATTGCATATTGGGTAGCGCTTTGCCACGAAGCGATTTGGGCGAAATTGTGAAGGCAAATTTGCCTGTTCTAGTCGGTAATTTAAATGTACTTGTGATGGTAATCAAATAAAAATAGATATAAATATCAGGGGACAATCTTACACAAATCGACCTAGTCCCAAACGAAGCAAAGCTTGTACTATGGGTACTAGACGACGATAAACATACTTATAAAGATAAATAATTACTTAAATACATAGAAAACATCCATAACTCAGGAACAAATGTTCGTGCTCATCGCACAAATAAATGCCCTTACCGGGATTCGAACCCAGGACCTCTTGCTTCGTAGGCAGGGTCACTACCAACTAGGCTAAAGCGGTCGTTAAAAAATCATCATCATTCCAGTATGAAAACGTCCCACACGTTTCCAGTTCTTCGCAAGTGTATGTATGCAGGTTTCCTCACGATGTTTTCCTTCATCGTAAAGCTCATGGTTAATTTCAAATAGAATTTCGGAAATAAATTCCGAAACACTCAGAGGTGCGAGCCCGGATTCGAACCCACGACCCTCTGCTTGAGAGGCAATAAGTCCAACCACTGGGCTACCACAACTTTATTTCCTTTTTTTTCTCATTCCACTAATATCATAAACGTGAAAGTTTGGATGGACGGATGTGCGGATGTTTGTTACTCTTTCACGCTAAAACGGCTTGACAGATTCTGATTAAATTTGGTACACAGATAATTTATAACTTGCATTAGGCCTATGTTCAGCAGTGGACGTCTTTCAGCTGAAATGATAATGATGATGATGATTAATACAGGGTGCTAACAAATTAGGTTATTTCTTTGGCTGAATCTACTCATCAAAACAAGTCACTTTTATTCAACGTCATAATCATAAATAAGTGATCACTTTTGTACCTTGTCGCTTTAACGTCATGTTTGAAAAGCCATACGAAATTATGTTACGACTGAAAGCGACAAGGTACAAAAATGATCACTTATTTATGATGTTGACTGTACACTCACGGATCTGCCCGCCAGGCGCGTCTGTACCTCTACCATGAGTTTACACTAGTTCACAGTGACCGTACTCGCTAGCGACGGCGTAAATGATTTGTATGGAGAATTGTACTTCCGTAAGTGACCGCTAGAGGCGCTGCACAATTCTCCATACAAATAATTTACGCCGTCGCTAGCGAGTACGGTCACGTAAACTAGTGTAAACTCATGGTAGAGGTACTGTTGGGCAGATCCGGCGGGCATATCCGTGCGTGTATGGCTAGCTATTAATTAAAGTAGGTACCTGAATCCGCACAGTTCGCAGTGGTTCCTCCCGACCTGGTTTAGCCACCTCTCCAGGCAGGACAAGTGGACGTTGGCGAGAGAACCCTTGCAATTGCACGGCGATATCAACCTGCAAGCAATTGACAACCTTTTATTTTTTTAACACCTGAAAATTACTGCAGGAATCGAAAGAGTTTCGCCTCCTGAACACGGAAAAATATTTATTATAATTTATTTCTCCATATTTAAAAAAATACAACAAATATAAAAACATATATGTACTTACAAATACTTCCACAGAATAGATATTTTTTCTCAAACATCCAAGGAAATGTGGTCCTTATAGTCGTGACAATAGAACACGAAGTATGTCATTGTATAGCAGTTGAGGAAGATTCGTTCCAATTTCAAATTAGACGACAATAATGGAATTTCATACAAACATTGCTGGCCAAGGCCAGCAAAGAGATTGTCTTTTGTTTTAGTGGGTCGTATTTTCTTTTATTGACTATCAATGACATACTGCCAATTAAGAAAAATTTAGTTTGTGAATTTACTTTTTAATATCTTACTTGGCTAGATTTAATCAGGTATTCAATAAAATAAATAAGGATTGGCGTTTATTGTTAACAATTTATTATTAATAAGGTCGTAATTTTTGAATAAATATAAATCATCTCAAGATTTTGCGTCAAAAACATTAACTGGAACAGCTTACAAATAAATTGCTGGAAAATAAATATTTTGGCGGGAATAAAAAAAAAAACAATTTGAATTAAATATGAATATATAAGTTGAACATTCGTATCATTTCCTTGGATTTATTTGAGAAAAGCACTATACAAGCCTTGGCCACGAACAGGGATTGCCGGCCTCGTATCTCTAGATGGCCTCGTTAACACTCGGCCATCTATTACTACTCGGCCGGCAATCCCCTATTTCGCGGCCGCTGCAGTAATGTACTATTCCTTTACACTTTTCACTAGAAAAAAGAGTTGTCATAATTTTAAATTTGATAACAACCTTAACGTCAAATTTACGTCATCACTTTTTTTTAATAGAGACTAGACAAAAGTAATGGATCTATTCTATCGTTACGCTCTTTTAGAATAAGCACATCTTTAAAAAATTGTAATAAATTAATTAATCCTAGTGAAAATTTAAAACTATCAGCGTCTTTCTCTTTCCAAACAGAATACAGAGAACGAATCGAATTATAGTCTTAGAAATATGACATGTTGTCAATTACCATATTGATTCAGAAGTTACTTTGCGGAGGTTACTTCGGTGCTATAGCTAGACCGTTTAAATGAGTCCTCGCCCACGCGTACAGGGACTATATGACGACAAAGGGGGCCGAGAGAGGTGCGGGCGGCGAGCGCGCCTCGTTTAAACGGTTTAGATATACTATTTAGGGGCCATTTCAGACGAACTGCTAGAATTTTTACAAGCTTTTATTTAACTAGCAATGTATAGTCGACCAAGAAATTCCAATACTTTAAACATCAAAGGCTATTTTTGCTTACAATCAGCCTTATGGTTTTGCCTTATTCTGACAATCAGCCTTATGGTTTTGCCATTGAAGTAGGAACTGTCATATAGTAAAATGTAGTAGCACTTACTTGGTCGACTATACATATGTATGTAGGGGTCAAATTTAGCAAATAAAATTAGACCCGATTCCCTGTTTCCGATTGAGCTGAAATTTTGCATGCATGTGTAAATCGGATGACAATGCAATATTATTATGACATGGAGCTGGAAGGTAGGCATAGGAACTCTGTAGTAAAACGACACGAACGCACAGAGTTTGGGCTCGTTTGATTCGTCTTGACGAGTATACTTAGGTAAACAAGGGGAAAAGTACAGTCAACTAAAAAGCTTGTTTTTGAAGTGAAACTTCTAATGCGACCTCCAACAAGGTTGCGTTAAACGTTTAACGCTACCATGGAGGGGGTATGAAAGCAATAGTATATGTACTGCCGAAGCAAGTAATCTCGCATTGTAGGTATATATACTAACGGGTGTTAAAAACTTCGATAGTGCGATACAGAACTCATACTGTCTGTCTATGCAAATGTATGAGACTTGATAAAAGCGCCATCTAGTGAGTAATTTAAACACATAGATGCATAAGTAAATTTAGTTCAATAAGTTATTGCAATAAGGTTCATATTGATGTATAAGTGCCTTTTTTATTTCCACATTACAAAGTTTCACTTCTTCCGCGCGGAGGAACTGCACGCACTATTTTTTTTAAAATTGTAGTTCATAGTTGGCAAAACTACGCGAATTTTGCATGCTTTCATCATCATCATCATCATCATTTCAGCCGAAACCCGTCCAGTGCTGTGCTGACCACAGGCCTCCCCCAAAGTTTGCCAAACAGACCGGTCCTGCGTCGTTGGCACCAACGCGTTCCCACAACCTAAACCAATTCGTCGCTCCATCTTGTTGGAGGCCTACCTACAATGCGTTTTCCGGTCCGTGGACGCCATTCGAGAACCTTTGAGTTCACAAAAGAAGAAGATACAAGACACAAGAAGTACTAATTGCATTAAATTGTTGTTAATTAAATTGTTTGAAAGCGCTGTAATGTAATGCAATTCTCTCTTTCTCGCTCACACACACACACACACAAATAATTTTCAGTTTGTCTACTAAATTGTGTCTGTTGAAAATGTATAAAATTGCTTTCGAACCGTTCTCTCCCCCGCGTCATGCAGATCCTGCAAACATTTGATCCAATACTGGACAAAGAGTCTCTCTGCGCGACCAAAAACTCAGGCTTCTCGGTCAAACTGCCCGTCCGAGACGTCTTCTTCTTCTCGACACCAACGTTGGACACAATTGGCGCCACAACTGCTGCTCCAGTGACTATCACTTCATTCGCAAGCACAACATTCTCTATAGTATCTGTCTGTGCACTTGTCACACAGCTTGTATTAGGAGCATGCTCATTAGCTATCGTACCGACTGGATGAACATTCTGCACTTCATTATTAGCAACCACTTGCGGGGTATCTTTAACTTTGAAGCACGACGCCATAAACTTCCTCAAGTCTATGAAAGTTGTTGATTCTTCTGCAACTTCTCTAGTAGGAATAGGTAAATTTAATTCTTTTAAATTCATACTTTTAATGGCATGGGCTTGCGTGTTGAAGCTCAGAGAGGTTATGTTCAGGGCGTTCGCTACATCTTTTTGGGTTATTATTTGTCTTATACTGTGCTCGGACTTGGAGAGTCCTGGTTTGTGGAGTAGATTGGTTTTGAGTGGGACAGAGCCTGGTAGTTGGTTGCTCTGCGATGGCCCCGCGTCATCCTGGTTTTGTGCGGTTTGGTTTTCTTTTGGTTGTTTGGTGCACACATTTTCTAGTTTCTTCTCTTTTTCTTGTGCTGTGTCCTCGTCATTTGTCGACTTGTTGGTCTCTTCAGCCATTAATAGTTGCGCGACATTTGTTGGTTTTAAATAAAATATTTTGCATAAAATAAAACTTGATTAATGTTGTGACAATTTCAAAATGACGTGCGATGATCGTAACTTTTTATACGGATTAAAAAGTTTTGTTGTTGGCAAGTTAGTGCAATACGCAAGCATAGAAAAAGGCGCTGTTTACATTATTCTAGTTGGATCATTCAAGTAATAAGACACAGTGCTCTATCGATTATTTGGAACTCTCGCTGGAATGATTTTACGGGAACAATTTTAAAATGAGGACTAAATAAAAGTTACAACGTAAGAGATCCGTACCTCTCGTTTGAGATCCGATTTATTCACTTACCATTACCACTACCATGAGTTTACAATGACCGTACTCGATAGCGACTGCGTAAATGATTTGTAGGGAGACTCCATACAAATCATTTACGCAGTCGCTATCGAGTACCGTCACTGTAAACTCATGGTAGTAGTACAGCTGTCCCACCATGGACGTTGTAGGCAGCAGTCACTTATTTTTAGGGGGTGCGTGTCAGACACTTAACCTCCTCGTGTGCCCAAGAGCTGCGAATAGGTGTTCATGATTGCATCAATGATTTCCTGGCCAATGATGGATACTCATTGGCTGATGGTTAATCACATACACATACTGTACTGTATAAACCTCATCATCCCAGCCTATATACGTCCCACTGCAGGGCACAAGCCTCCACTCAGAGTGAGAGGGCTTGGGCCATAGTTCCCACGCGGGCCCAGTGCGGATTGGGAACTTCACATTCACCATTGAATTTATTTTTAGGTGTACGCAGGTTTACTCACGTTGTTTTCCTTCACCGTAAAGCTCATCTCATAAACCTATGTTTTGACAAATAAAAATTCTGATTCTGATACTGGATACTGGTAAAATTGTCCTCCAATGGCCAGACTTTTATTTTTAAAGTAACAAAGTACGTTTTTCGGGGATCTTTGTAAGTTGTTGCTGAACTATTTTTACATTGTGCGGGACGACCATAGGTGAAAAACTTAAGTTAATGCCCTCTTGTATGTAATAGTAGAGCTTGTCTAATTTAAAATGACACGCGCCCCAACACCGTATTTACGCACATCCTGCCAAGAGAAATATTTCTCTATTGTAGCTTAAATAGAGTTTCAAATCCTGTGCGTAATTGCGGTGGTGGGGCGCGTCATTTCAAATTAGACAAGCTCTAACGTGTATGTATAAACAAATTGAAGTTTCAAATTTGAAAAATGACTTACACTCCATATCAATTCTGTGCACTACTACAACAGGGCCCTTTAAGGTAAACGTCCCAATGCTCGACACTGACCCATTACATGGCACCTTCAATCTTATGTCATAGTAAGACAGGTGACACAGGTCTACTGGGCGTTGAGATGTCGAGCATTGGTACGTTTACCTTACTTAAGTTTTTACCTATAGGTACGCTGTCCGTCCATCTGTCCGTCACAGAGCTGTATTTCAAGAATCGTAACAGATATACAGCTGAAATTTATACAAAACGTGTACATTTTAGTAAATAATAAAAATTAAAAGAAATTGAATGTTAAAGAGGAGCTCAACCAACTAATATAAAAAGCCCCAGCATTGCGTACAATTTGCTTAGAAGCAAATACTAGCCTTTAACGGGATATTGATTTATCGATTGACTATCTGTTAATTTAGACACTGGTTTATTTTGGTTAAGAATTCGTTTCAACGTGAACTTATTAATTAACTAGCGACCCGCCCCGGCTTCGCACGGGTACAACTATATTATGCATGTATTATACTTGTAAACCTTCCTCTTGAATCACTTTATCTAATATATAAACACATAAATAGCATGGTTTGAATTTGGTTAGCATTTTCATTAATGTTTAAAATGAAAAAAGTTGTTGTAGTGACATAACTACAATAGTTGGACATATGCTACCGCGGAGTTTTTTGTAGACATTATGATGTTCTTCAATATTGTTGTACATTATTTTGTTCTATCGCTAATAGTTTCGGCAGCGCATTCGACGAAAGACATTTTAAGACTCATTTTTCTACACCTTCGGTTACATTGTTCAAATTTTACCAAGGATCCCTAATTTTTTTCAAAATTAAATGTAGCCTATGTCAAATTGGAAGAATGTAGCATTCTATTGGTGAAAGAATTTTTTAAATCGGCTCAGTACTTTTTGAGCCTATTCATTACAAACATACAAAAATAGGTACAAATCTTTCCTCTTTATAATATTAGTGTAGATGGGATTCCCGAGACCACAGCTAAGTAAATAAACAACACAACCCCAATATAAATTAAAGCTGACAAATAGTGGAGATAAGTTTAACCCCGCCGCTGCACAGGCGGTCTGCGGTCGCCAAACCCCTGCACTCCGGATTGTGGCAGCGAGAGGGTTCAATGCAATAGGGATGTTTCCTAGGTAAAAAAATAATAATTCTTATTAGTCCGTATTTTACATTATCAAAAAATATTAGACACGTAATTTTTCTTTTGACAATTAAACAAAAAATGACGAAGATATGGCGCGTTGAAGTTCCGCGTGACGAGGCGTGACGTCACTTGTTCCTAAAACGCTCATACAAAGTGTAGGAACAAGTGACGTCACGCGAAACTTCAACGCGCCATATCTTCGTAATTTTTTGTTTAATTGACAAAATAAAAAATACGTGTCCAATATTTTTTGATAATCTAAAAGACTGACTAGTTAGGAAAGTAGCCTATTTTGAGCTTGTAATGTAACGTTTGAAACTTGTGTTGGTATAGAGAGATAACGTTATATAATGGTTAACTACTAGAAACAACTCAAAGTAACGCCTGCTTCAATCTGGTAAGTTTTTGAAGTGAAACTGCTAATGCGACTTCCAAAAAGCGTTGTGTTTAAATGCGTTGCGTTAATCACGCAACGCAACGCAACGCAAGTTGATGTTTACTAGACGTTTGCGAGAGGGGTGAGGGGGGGTCAGGGGGTTTGAGGGGGTGGGGTGCGGGGGTTTCAAAGGAGGGATGAAAATTTCATTGATTTTGCCGTAGGATGCACCGTTTTCAAGATATTTGCCAAAAACACCGGTTCTCGTCCGATCACCGAAGTTAAGCAACGTCGGGCGCGGTCAGTACTTGGATGGGTGACCGCCTGGTTTTTTTATTTTTTATTATGAAGTTTCACTTCTTCCGCGCGGAGGGACTCCACGCACTATTTTTTTTACATCGTATTAGACAAGCGAGCATGCGGGTCACCTTAGCAATCCAAGGGTAAGCAATCTCCGCCGCTCACCTGTCCTTTTATTACATGCTTTATATTATTAGCTTCACTTGTATGTTTGTATGTTTGTATGTTTGTATGTTTGTATGTATGTTTGTAACCGACTCCTTAGGGCGCGATTTTGACCCACTTCCCGGTTTCCGATTGAGCTGAAATTTTGCACATATGTGTAAATTGGATGACAATGCAATATTATTGTAACATGGAGCTGATCTGATGATGGAGCTGGATGGTGGCCATAGGAACTATGTAATAAAACAACACAATCCCGTCGAGTTTAGGCTCGTTTGATTCGTCTTGACGAGCACTTTGATCCCAGATGGTAACCAGGGTCTGATGATGGAGCTGGAAGATGGCCAAAGGCACTCCACAATAGAACGACACAACCCCATCGAGTTTGGGCTCGTTTGATTCGTCTTGACGAGCACTTTGATCCCATATAGTAACCAGGGTCTGATGATGGAACTGGAAGATGGCCAAAGGCACTCCACAATAAAACGAAACAACCCCATAGAGTTTGGGCTCGTTTGATTCGTTTTGACGAGTACTTTGGTCCTAGATGGTAACAAGGGTCTGATGATGGAGCTGGAAGGGGGGTAGGTGGCGGGGTGGGAGGGGAATGGGGTATGGGGTAAAGGTGTGGCGGTTGGGGTTTGGGGTTTGGGGGAGGGGGTTTGGGGAAATGGGGTGGGGGATGTTGGGGGGTTGGGTTTAGGGGGTTGAGGGGTTGTAGGTGAGGGGGGTAAAGTTAGAAAGAAAGAGGTTTACGTTTAGTAGTGTAGAGCAGTGCGCGCGCACCAAAGACCAAGTATAAGATGGACTGATTCTATTTAAGACGAGCAAAAAACCGTTTTATCTCTTTTTAGCACATGGAAACTCTCACTGTGAAAAAAATGCAACTAAAAAATAGAAAATAAATAATATTTAAAAAAAAAACTAAAAAACACGCTTTAAAAAATAAAAAATAAATGTTAATATATTTCAATTCACTATTCTTATAGTGCAGTAAAATATCTTAATAAGCAATTATTATATTGTTATATCCAGATCAAAATTTGTAAACAATTCTAAATATTGATAAAATAAATAATAATAGTTTAAAATATTTTATTGTAAAAAAAGCTTGAAGTGCTTTTTAAGATGTTATCAAAATGATAATCCTTGACAATTGACACCATGCACCCCACGCTTTTTTTACAATAAAATATTTTAAACTATTATTATTTATTTTATCAATATTTAGAATTGTTTACAAATTTTGATCTGGATATAACAATATAATAATTGCTTATTAAGATATTTTACTGCACTATAAGAATAGTGAATTAAATTTATTAAAATTTATTTTTTATTTTTTAAAGCGTTTTTTTTTTAGATACACACAAGTAACGACACTAACATTACGGATGGCTGGATGACCTGGAGCTAAATTCAGGAACGGCTCAACACGTTTTAAGAGCGGTAATTCTATCGTTTGGGAGAGGATAGGAATGGGTTGAGCTTGGAATGAGCCTTATTTTCCTCTTAATTCGTTTTGTATTTAAATAAATAAATAAATAAACAAATAAATAAGGCTCATCCCAAACTCACCAAAACCTTTCGCAAACCTGTGATTTTTGGCGTTCCTGAATAGCAGTTCAAACCAAACCCAACCCAAACGATTGAATTGCCGCTACCAAACCCGTGAAGGCCCGTTCCTGAATTTAGCCCCAGAAAAAAGCCTAGCTAGACCGAGTATATTATCATGTCTTTACGTTAAAGTTCAAAAATATCTAATTAATTTAGCCCAATTCAAATCAATTATTAACGCTTAGTACTAAAATCTAAGCTCAGGCTGTATTGTGTTGTAACTATTGTTGTACCGTATACTTGGAACGTCAATTCTAGAAGCATGCACATTATTACTTTTTTTCAAGAAATATTCTTTGTAGCTTTTTAATACCGGTTCTTCATTATTTTATCGTTATCATCATCAGTCTATACAGAGCGTCCAAAAAATTAACAACCTGGTACCGCGTTAGTGAAGTTATAAGTAGCAGTTCTGGAAAGAATTAGAAAAAAATCATGTCACTTAGTTTAGATATACCTAATAGGATTTTTTTAAATATCTAGTACGGATAGTGATATGTTTTGTGACTCTATATTAACCGCTTGACTAAACGGTAGGAGGTCGCACAAGATGGCGCATTAGGGTCAAATCGTATTGGAAGCCAAGATCCACTTCGGGTAATAGGTAGGTAAATGACGTGGTTCATTTTTTATTTTTTCCAGAACTGGTACAACTTAATCTCTGCTCCAGTACCAGTTTATCGTCGAGTTTTAGAACAACCTATATATGCCTTAAAATAATCTAATTAATAGCATACAAATTTTCAAGTCAATCAGAACACAAATGCCTGAATGATTTTTTAATTTAAGGGAATAATTTTGATTATGAGATTTATTTTGATTCTATTGTATTGTAATAATCCTTATAATATTTATTTTGATTTAGAATGTGGATTTTATTTAGTTGATTATAATTTATGATAACTAGATTTAAGTCAAAACATTTGCATGCCTGCCTACTTTTATAGGGTAGCTAACACTATTGAAACTTACTAGGGGCGTTCAATAAAAAGTGAGAATGAGTATGTTATAAACAACTTTTACTAAATGTCATTTTATTTTTCGATATAGTCACCTTTTAGCATATTACACTTAGTATATCTTTTTCCTAAACTTAAAATTCCATTTTTAAAAAAGGTCTCATCTTGAGTACTTAAAAAATCTTGTACTGCAGCGACTACCGCGTCGTCGTCTTCAAATTTCTGGCGTCTCAGGTATTGTTTCAATCTCGGAAATAGGTAGAAATCACTGGGAGCGAGATCTGGTGAATACGGAGGATGCTTAAGGATATCGAACCCAGCATCACGAATTGCAGCCATTGCAACGGCGGACTTGTGTGCCGGGGCATTGTCCTGGTGGAACAGCACAACTTTCTAGAGTTTACCTCGCCGTTTTTCGCGGATCTCATTGCGCAATGTTGCTATTTGTTTGGCGAATAAAGTGCCCGTAATAGTGGCTCCATGCTGGAGATACTCAATCATTAATACCCCTTTACCATCCCAAAAAACAGAGCCCATGACCTTACCGGCAGATGGGCTCACCTTGAATTTCTTCGGAGTTGGAGATGATGGCCTTTTCCATGTCATAGACTGCTGTTTCGTTTCAGGGTCGTAATGATGGAGCCATGTTTCGTCCATTGTTATAAATCGCGCCAAAAAAAGTTCCCGGTCTTGCTGCATCAGGTTCAAAGCTTCTTGACAAATCTCTAGTCTAGTTTGTTTTTGCGTGTCAGTAAGCATTCTTGGTACCCAACGCGCAGATACCTTTTTCATACCCAAGCGTTCATGTAAAATATTATGCACGCTCCCCGTTGAAATCTTTACATTTTCAGCAATAAAACGAACTGTGACACGACGATCCGCCAAAACTGAGTTTTCGACTTTTTTCACAATTTCTTCAGTTACTGCTGTAGTAGGGCGTCCGGAGCGGGGGTCGTCCATTGTCGATGTTCTTCCACGTCTAAATTCGGCGCACAAACGTGCGACTGTCGAATACGGAGGAGCATTAGACCCTAAAGTGTCCCGCAAATCCAAATTGACTTGGTCCGTAGAAAAATTTTTCAAATACAAGTATTTGATAACGGCGCGCAGTTCAATTTTCTCCATTTTCGCTAACGTACTCAATAGCATTGCAAAGAAATTACCGTATATTTTTTTAAACAAAAGACAGTTAGTTTTTTTTTTTCATAGCAATCAGCTAGATAGATTAGCTTTACCGGCCAGTATTTACGTTCGTAATATTAAAAGAGTTTGCATCTCATTCTCACTTTATATTGAACGCCCCTCGTATATAATCACTATACGAAATTTCAACAACACATTTTTTCACATAGCGTTATAGCAAATAAACATTTCATTTCAATAGCAAGGCAAAGTTTCCTTTTATACAAAATATAGGCTTGCGTTTGACCACAATCACGCCTGATGGAAAGCGAAGATGACGCCTACGATGGAGCGATGGAGCATGCTTGCCTAATAAATGCTCATTCACCCTAGACTTGAAAGTCGCCAAATTGTAGTATTTAATTCAAGGAACACAGTGGCACTTTATAAAAATTAGTCGTTTTCTTATACAAGTTTCAGTAAAAAGGTTCTCCTTTTAATTGAAACTTGGCCGTAATTAAATGCGTTCTAATTAATAGTTCCAACTATTCAACGATGCCGTGTAATGTAAACACTGTTGCTTTCATAAAATTTTAACCAACATAAATTTGCAGCCGGTTTCTTACCAATCAAATATGACTCACAACCTTGTATTCAAGGCCGTAAGAGTGAAAGCGAGGTAATTTTCTGAGATGGAACGTTTCAGCGGGTGTAAATTAAAATTTGATTTGCCGCCATTTTCTCGTCTCGCTAGAGTTGTCCCGTTAAAAACGAATTAACGGAATTAACGTTAAAAGTTAACGTTTTTATAACCTAGTCGGGTACAATGTTTTTTTATTGCCCGCGCAAACGCTCTTTGCTAAGGTTTTTTTGCTAGTTTATTCTAGTGGCGTCGGCCTTTTATTGTTTTGTTGACAGCTTCTAACATGTTTTATTTGTTGTTTTATCGTTTACTTACAAGATTAAAGGAGCTTTTAGTACACGCATAGCTTTATGTAAAAAAGCCCTTTAAATAACATCTTTGTAACCATCTTTGTGTATTTTCAATAATAAATAAATAATGAAATTAATGGAACACCAGTTAGCAAAGTTTTGTATAATTCCACAAATACTGAATTGATATTACAAAACTATTAGGTATTGTGTTTGGTTGGTGGAGTTTAGGTTGGTTAAGGATTGGTGGCACGGACACAATTTTTTTTTGAGGTAAAAGGTGTCATTGTGTCAATATACCTTTTTTTATACGAATATCTGCCCCGACAGAATCGAACCCGGGACCTCATGCTTCGTAGTCAGGTTGTCTAACCACTAGGCCATTTGGACGTTAAAACATAAACAATTAACATGAACAATTTTGTAATCAGCAATAGTAGTATCAAACCCACCCCATGTCACGGTTCTTCGCAGAGGGAGTCGCGGGCAACAGCTAGTATTTAATAGTACAGTCAAGCAATTTGATTCCTAGGCCACTATATTATAGGCGTGGATCAACTATTTCTTGTTGTTATTCTGTCCCGTCAGCGAGGATTCGATTAGAAGAAATGTTGTGTCACATTAATTAACATGCTTATTAGATGACCAGTTGTAGAAGGGGTTTAAAACTACCACAAAAATGCATGCTTGGCAAATTTTAATCAGATAAACTTACGGTTTAAAGAGTTACTCAGGAGTACTGATGTGCCAAAGGAAACTTTCCAAAATTGCGGAATTTTTCATATAGGAAAATTTCGGAAACTTCTCATAATTTTGTATGGGGAATGAAACTTTCCGTTTCGTAAATTTAAATTTCCTACATTTCTTGTCAAAATTTCCAGAAATTTCCGAGAACTTTTCCAACTTTTTTGAAACTTTCCGCAACTTGCACATCTGTACTCAGGAGACCGTCACTATAGCAACGAGTGACAAAGAAAAGTTGATCGACCCATAGAACCATGTCAAAATGAATCAACTTGTTTATTTTCTACGACAGTGATTATTGCGTGATGTCTGATGTGTATGTCATGATGATAACTCGATCTTTGCGAACCTGTGTCAACGATAATGAATAAGGAAAAAGTTTGCTTGTGTATTAATAACTTGAATTGTCACTGGCCGTCTGTCAACACTGCTTTTTCTTCTCATGTGATGGAGCGAAAACGTCTACATATAAACTCTTTACGTGTATTGAAAGTAGTGATCGGAAAGTTGATAATCCTTTGACCCGCACTGACGTTGTAATTGTGTAGTAGTTAACGTGACAAGGTTTTATAGCGGCCTAGGAATCAAATTGGTTGACTGTACGTCTCGTCTTCCTAAAAGCCATCTACACCTTCCCTGGTCGTGACAATACCGAACCCAGAGAAGGTCAAAGTGGGTAATAATTTTCACACCGCGTCAAGTTATCGGTACTTTAATTAAGCCGACGGGGAGTAATTAATATTCATAGGTATCTAATTTATTCTATGTTGTTGCGAATATAATATAACCAATTTGGAAACCTCTTGAGGCTTTTTGCTTGAATTCGGCGTGTATTTTGAGTTATTTTAATAACAAGGAAAAGCAAACCTGACGGATCTAATAAATACAATGTCAATTAAACTGGAGTAAATTGAAAAGCCGCGGTGGCCTAGTGGTTTGACCTATGGCCTCTCTCGGTCGTGGGTTCGAACCTCTGAGTTTCTTGAAAATGTGCGAAATCACATTTGAAACTACTAATTACCATGAGCTGTACGGTGAAAGTAAAAACCGTGAAGAAACCTAGACACAACGGCGAAGAAATTTGATGGTGTTTGTGAAGTTCCCAACTCGTACTGGGCCCGCGTGGGAACTACGGCTCAAGCCTCTCATTCTGAGAGGAAACCTGTGCCCTGGAGTGGGACGTATTTAGGCTGGGATGATGAGTGCGAGTTAACTCTATAGATATATACCGGTTTGAAAGTTAGTTAATTAGTTAGTTTGTAATCACGAACAATTACTACGGTAACCATTTCTTTACAAGTGAAAATAAGTTTTTGTTAAAAATTTAATTTTAGATGCAAACTTTTTCGCTGACTTTACTTTTTAACCGACTTCAAAAAAGGAGGAGGTTGTATGTTCGGCTGTTTATATATATATTTTTTTCTATGTATGTTCATCGATATCTCCGCCAATTGTGGGCCGATTTTCAAAATTCTTTTTTGTTGACTGTACTTGCATTGTCATTCAACCTACATAAGTATACCAAATTTCAAGTAAATCCGACCACTAGAAGTGGATCAAATTCAACTTCAAAAATTTGACCCGTACATACATACATACATTGCAGGTTAATAAAAAGCTTTTAAAAAAAATATTTTCAGATATCCATATTTAATCCAATGGTAAGTAATTATAGTACGAGTACTTTGCCAACTCTACATTTTGAGATTAATAGTAGATTGTTCAACAAGGGACTAAAACAAGCCATAATGACACAAGATATTTAGCCACCCGAGCAGGGCGAGGGTGGCTATAATTCGCGTGTCATTATGGTAGTTTAGTCTCGCGTTAAACACTCTACTTTTCACTTTGAATGCGAGGAAAAAACGATGTTTTATACAAATCTACAATATTACTTTTATACAACGTTCGCTCACTCAATACGAGCAATGGACGTCTGTTCAGAATTCAAATAGCAATTTAAATTTGTTCCGCGCTTTTTTTTTGTTGAGTGACGCTTTAAATGTTTGCATATTTAGCCAACAGATTCAAACTTGAAAATTATTTCATAGCTAATTGGACTAAGTATGCATAATAAAATGAATTCATCTTTAATATAATTAATTAGATTAATATTCGTAATTATTCATCGTGTTTCGCGACATTATTTTTTTTTTAAATATTTTTTATACAGTTGTCATTTTGAGGTTATTTCCACGCCCTAAAAGGCTTCCACAGACCGAAGCGCGGGGCGCTACGGAGCGCTACAGAGCGCTACAGAGCACGCTGCGGTCTGTGGAAATTTTTAAAATTGTCTATGCCCAGTCACTGAAAATGGCAATAATCCTCCATTCACAAACACCGTGATTGGCAGTTTAGGGGTTTCCAAAAAAAATTAAAAAAAAATTACTTTAATCCCTAGAGATCAAAAAACAGCTTTAGTACCGATATGCAGAGACTAAAGTAACATTTTAAGAGCATGAGAAGTGAAAAATCTCATTTTTCAAAAAAAGGTGACTTCTATAGTCTATTACATGACATGACATGACATGTACATGACGTCTATCGTCATGTTCTTTCCATGTACCCTTCAAATAGTCTCTGCTACCCCTTTGCTGGGAAGAAGGCGTGATTGTACGTATGTATCCCTGCAGTAAGCAAAACATGGAGTAATTTAATCCCTAGTGCGTAAAATGTTGCCATTGCAGCGAAAATTCCACATTACAGCAAGAATTAATTATTTTCTTCCGAGCCGCTTATCGCAGCTCCTGGTGCAATAATCATTAAAAATTTGTTGTAATTAAGTCGCTGTGTTAGGGTTTTCTTTGGGCGTGATATTTTAATTAGGCCGGTCCGAATGTGGTGCGGGGGCAGTGTTATACTGTAAGGAACCAATTTTTATTTTTAATAAATAATAAATTATGGGACAGTTGACACCAATTGTCCTAGTCCCAAATTAAGCAAAGCTTGTAAACAGTCGGCCAAACATATGATTGGCCCTTATTGACTCTTTGGTTGAAGTGCATTTGAGGTCGATTTTCGTGCAATAAAAAGTCGCAGTTACATGAAACAATAACTTTTTTTTAAATGATGATTTGTAAAATCACTTTTTAATTTTCATTGTCACCCTACACATGGTTTTGTCTATTTGTCTATGAGCCCAAAACCTCTTTGACAAGGCAGTTCCTTAAGCAAACTTTGTCGCGAGACCTGTCAAATTCCCCGCTAAAGCGATGACACTTGACGAACCATTGACCATGGGATGGAGGAATTTATATCAACAACATTTTGTTTTATTAAACCGAAAATTATTTTCATGAGACCTCATCTATTAAATTCCATGTTTGTTAGGGATTAATATTTTTGAACTCCTGATAGCGATCACCGGTTAAAATCACAATGATAGATAAGCGATAATACATTTTTTCGAAAATTTCTAATACTAATATGGGCCATTCTACTTTTAAGTAACCATTAATCTTTTGTGAAATATAAGGCATACCTGGTGATTTTTTTCAAGTGTAAATAACTTATATACAAACTGAAACACCTAAATTTAATGTTTTAAAGCAATAAAACTTTAAATACAAAGAAATTTTGTGGAAAAAATTGGTAACTCAGCGGAAAATACATCAATTTCCATACAAATGGCGGGGACATGCATGTCCACTGCGTTACCTACTTTATAGATAATAATGATTACTTTTTATACGTAGTGATAATTTTAAATGTAAGCTTAATTATGTGCCTATTTAAATCTTTAATGATTTAAACCGAGGACTTTACCGTTTTAGTAAAAAAAATATTTGAAGAGCACAGTACAAAAAATGACTGGTCAACGAAAAGTAGAATGGCCAATATATGTTATACATGTGACTCTATTATTGCTTAATTACGAGCAAGTAACATGGTTTTTTTTCTTATTTTTCTAGAACTGGTATTTACTTGACCACTCGCCAGGTAGGTACCAGATCATACAACACAATACAATACAATACTAATATTCTTTATTGAACACCAAAACAGTACAGAAAAAAATAATTACAATAAAAATTCGGGCAGACAAAAGGCGGTCTTATCGCCTAATAAGATTATAAATGAGTTTTGCCAAATAATGTTACGGCAAACCGCAACGCTGTTTTTCTGACACTACTGATACTTTTTAGGTGAAAACTCATCGCAAATAATGCAAAATAAAATGTAAAGGAGACTGGCCTAAGCCCATTTGGGTAATTTTAGCTGAATACTCAAAAGTAATGTAATGTTGTAGTGTTAAATTTTGATTTTGTGAGTCTAAAAATTGCGTCGCTTTGATTTATTTTTAAATGTACGATGACCTGTTAGTCCCAAAGGAATATCAGCGCCGTACGCAATACCGACAGTTTGCTGATTTGTTACCATTTCGTGACTTGCGCATTTTTTATTTAATTGGGGATGTCTATTTTTTTGCAATGTATAGTAAATCGAAAACCATTTCGAGGTAAATGGTTTTTAAGTCGTTTTCTGTAGTTATTTAATTTTAATATTATATAATGAATTTATTACATAACAAATAAGCAATGACCTTCATTTGACTTTGGTGTAAATTGCGTGACCGGTCCAAGTCGTACTTTATTCTGTGTGGTTAGAATTCTTCACAAATTTACGCGTGGATTATAACTACAGAGTTTGATTTGGACCCACTGCCTGACATCTAGCACTTTGACAGCGCCAGAAAAGTGACACTTGTTACAGTGTACCACCACGCAAAAAATAATTAAAGGGGTTGCCTTATCGTACGCATTTAGATAGATTTAGAAATTTGGCAGTGTGTGAGCCCTCAATTACAATCTGACGTCGTCAACCAAAATAGTTTCAATAATTAATTTTGAAAAAAGTAGTGAACTAAGTGACAAAATATTGAAATTAGTTTCTTATAATTGACTTTTCTATACAAAAAAAATATAAAAACCACTGGTAATTTTTTTTAGACATTCCCAATTCTTGTTTTATTTTATTACTTATCCCCATGTTGTCACGCATAAATGTTTCTTTCTTTCTTCTTTCAAATTATCATTCATTACGATTACAGAGATAAATTATTTAAACGTCGAGATAAACAATTCGGAAACTTTAAATAGCGTGAATATAAAAGAAAATCAAAGAAATAAATAACAATTCCCAACTTACAACTCCTCTTCGCACGTCTTAACTTAGTTGAAATTATTCACGCTTAAGCTCGATTTGCATTTAATCGTAGCTTAACTAAAAGTTAGCTCGGTTAATTTCTTAGTTAGGATTCCTAGAGAATAATTAACAGATGCTGGTTTCGAACAATGATGAAACTTTGGTATCGCTTTTGTGCATCGATTTGAAACGGAGAGTAATTCTGTTTTGGAATTGAATGTGGGACTGCTTGGTACTTTTTATTGTTAACAAGTCATTACATCGGCTTTGCCTGAAATTCCGGGATTTTACTAAATTACCATTCCCATCCTCACATATATTATAAATGTCAATATTTGTGTGTGCGTGCGTTTGTTTGTTACTCCTTCATGCTATAACAGCTAGACGGATTTTAATGAAATTTTGTATGTACATAGCTGCTTCCTCCCAGTATTACCTCAATAGGTTATTTTTTTTATCCCGAACCGTCCACGAGATCGCGATTTATGCTGGTAAAAGCGCAGTTTTTGAAACACGAAAATTTTTACGACAGTATGAACGAAAACCACGATGTGTTTTTTGTCCGTTGGTAGTCTTGAAGTGACGCTCTTAGCTCGCAGAGGCGCACATGGATGGGTTTCAGGCCATTATGCCCAAGCGAGATGTATCCCTGATGAGGCGCGTGCGCGGCAGCACCAACAGTCGTCTTCTGTGCGCAGTAGCTGATACATCTGACAGCCCGATAATTTGTCACTGGGTGGAGTCACACGCATCCTAGTGAATTATGTATTACTAACTAACATAACACCTAAGTACATTGTTACTAACAAATATATGGAAAATATCCGAAATAAATAGTAATAGTGTCACGGTGTTTGTTACCGAACTCCTCCGAAACGGCTTGGCCGATTTTTATGAAACTTTTTTCTCTACGCTCGGTAGGTCTGAGAATAGGTCGTAGGCTATTTTTCTTCGCGGACGGAGTCGCGGGCAACAGCTAGTTACTTATAAAAACATTGCATACCTACCTCTCGCATAAACCCGTCCTCGTCGCACGCCGCTGCGTTTTTGACGGCGGCCGGGGCGCACTAATTCGTAATTACCCTGCGGCTAACGCGTGCTAACTAAGCGGTTCTTGCGCACTATGGGTCGAAAACATTGAATCATATTTCCAATTAAGATTATAAGGCTAGACTTCGGCCCTCTCGTTTTGAGAGGAGGTTTGTGCCCAGCTATGGTATGGGATGTATACACACAGACTGGAGATGGCTAAAATTACAAATGAACTTGCATAAATACCACAACTACCACAAGTAAAACCACTACACTGTAGTTTACTGTACTGTGGCCCGGCGGAAGACCAGTACCTCTACCATGACTTTACTCTCGTTTACAGTGACCGTACTCGCTAGCGACGGCGCGTAAATGATTTGTATGGAGAATTGTACTTCCGTAAGTGACCGCTAGAGGCGCTGTACAATTCTCCATACAAATAATATACGCCGTCGCTAGCGAGTACGGTCACGTAAACTAGTGTAAACTCATGGTAGAGGTACTGTGTTGGTTTTTAACCTGTATGTTTATGTTTTGTACTTTTAGCCTAATGTGTTATTGTTGTTATGAATAAATGTTTTTCTTTCTTTCTTTTTGTTTAAGAAAGTAATAAGGTAGACTTCCGTGTGGTGGTCACTATTGCCATCTTTAATTTCATGACACTAGCAATAGAGATGACAGTAAAGTGTCATATATTTGGATATTAGCAGACATGGGAATTTATAGGGCAAAATTTTATGACAGGTAGGGAGTTCCTTTATCGATAAACTCTACTATCGACACTTTTCCCATATACTTAATATAATTTTATAGAAAGTGTAACAATGAAACAAACTAATAAATCAATTCTCTTCTTCTTTATCCTCGTAAAGCCCACGTCAAATTTGGACTATCATAATTTGAAACTTATTGTCAATCAAGAGAAGTTGACATTTGCTTTGACATGTGTGTATTAAATTTAGCATGTTGGGCCTTATGAGGTTATTGTAAATATTTTATAGTGCAATGATACTCATTACCCGGCTATTATTTAAAATCTGCTTCGTGTAGGTAAACTTTATCATGTTTGTCCCCAAAATAATACTTACAAACTTACAAAGCTGGGGGCGATCACTACCGTATGGGAAAAGTGTCGATAGTTGAGTTTATCGATAAAGGAACTCCCTAAGTGTCATTCAATTTTGCCCGCTAAATTCCTATGGCTGGATATTAGCATGCTAAACACCAGGAAATTTACCATAATAATGTCAAATCCTACTAAATTTATAAATGCGAAAGTTTCTGAGTATGTGTGTGTGTCTGTAACTCTTTCATGCTAAAACGGCTGGACGGATTTTAACGAAATTTGGTGGTAGATAGCTGTTCGATACTTCAAGGGATTTTTGAGTTTTGATTGAAATCCAGCTATTCTTCGTATTTTTTAATGTAGATCGGTGTACAATTTGCAAGACTTTTTATATAAAAACTAGCTTTTGCCCGCGACTTCGTCCGCGTAGAATTCCAATTTGTGGTAAAGCTTCTTCATCTCTTTCATTGTATAAAACAAAAATCCGGCAACGGCAACACCCATCATTATTATAATTTCATCATCATCAGTATCACTTTAGTAAATATTACAAGTCCCGTTTATTCTCTATCCCGTGGGAATTTCAACAAATTTGTCCTTATTCTATGCAAATTTTCGCTTATTTTTATCCCGCGGGAATTTTGCATTTTTCCCGAGAAAAAGTAGCCTATGTCCATAAAGGTGTAGCTTTCTACCGGTAAAAGAAGTTTTAAAATCAGCCCCGTAGAATTCACTTATTTTTTTCCCGTGGGAATTTTGCTTTTTCACAGAGAAAAGTAGTCTATGTAAATAATGGTTGGTGTAGCTTCCTATTGGTGAAAGAAATTTTCAAATCAGCCCTCAAGTGATAATCACTTCTTTCTATCCCACGGGAATTTTGCATTTTACCGAATAAATAGTAGGTAACCTAGCCTATACCAACAAAGGATAGTGTAGCTTTCTATTGGACATTTTTTTTTAAACTCAGCCCTGAAGTTAAATTTACTATTTTCTATACCGCGGGAATTTTGCATTTATCCGGAAAATAGCATCCTATGTTAATCAAGGACAGTGTATCTTTTCTATTGGTGAAAGACATTTTAAAATGAGCTCCGAAGTTGAATTTTTATTTCTATCCCTTAAGAATTTTGCATTTTTCCGGAAAAAAGTAGCCTATGTCAATAAAGGATACTGTAACTTTTTCCTGGTAAAAGATTTTTTTTAATCGGCTCGGAAGTTTCAGAGATTTAGGGGATAGGGTCACTCTTGATTGATGAAATATATACATCCTGTATATTCCTTATCCCGTGGGAATTCCGGAAAATTCTTTATCGGATGCCTACGTCATACAAAGAACACATCCTCCAAGTTTCAGGTCTCTACATACAGCGGTTTAGGCTGTGCGTTAATCCGCCGGTCAGTCATTTAGGACTTCAGGACAAAGCATTTTATATGTATTTGAATTGCACCAAGCTTTTATGCGAGTTCAACAATGATGTTTGAATAGTCAATTCGATTTTATTCGAAAAAGGTTGAAGTCACATAAAAGCTTCATCATCATTTCAGCCGTAGGACGTCCACTGCTGGACATAGGTCTTCCTCATTGATGCCCAATCATTACGGTTGGAAGCGACTTGCATCCACCCTGGACCTGCGGCCTTCACCAAAACGTCCGTCCATCTCGTTGGTGGACGTCCCACGCTGCGCTTGTAAAAGCAAAAGCTTGGTGAAATGCAAATACTTATTATAATTAGTTATTATCAGAGATCAGATCAGGAAGTGGTTGACAAAAGTAGACAAATGGTTTGCAAAATTTGAAGTTTCGTTTCGTTTACATTGTGTCAAAATAAAAACTAATTTAAATCAAAAGCACTAAGGAGTATTGATATCATCTTCGAAGCAAATCACCCCCAAAATAACTTTCTACTCCTTTTTAACCCCGTCAAGGGATGAATTTCAATAAAATACGAAACACGTCTTCCATCAATTCTGTTAAAAAATGTTTATGCAAAATTTGAAGTAGATTGGTCCAAGGAATCACGTTGTCCCATACAAACTTTGCCCCCCTTTTTTACCCCCTTAGGAGTAGAACTACGAAAAATCCTTTCTTATCGGATGCCTACGTCATACAAATAACACACCCTCCAAGTTTCAGGTCTCTACGATCAGCGGTTTAGGCTGTGCGTTGATCCGTCAGTCAGGACAAAGGATTTTATATGTATAGATTAAATAAAAACGGACGATGGTCCGTTGCTCTCAAGAATCAAATTCGTAATGTTTCCGGTGTTGCCAGCGTTAAATCTCGCTAGTGATGGGCGTAGACATGTTCCCCCCCTCGAAGGTCGTAGGACTTCGAGCCAAGTCTTCATGTGCTGGATCAGGCAAAGGACAGAGGTTTATGATTGCTCGACGAATGACGCCTCTTGCTGTCTTGATGTCCGCCACACGTGCAATGCCATCAGGTCCTGGATGCAGGGTTTGAATGCGCCCAAGGCGCCATTTTAATGGAGGTAAGTTGGGTTCCTTGAGAACCACCATATCGCCTTGTTCGAGATGTTCACGTTCCGAGCGCCACTTCGATCTCTGCTGTAATTCGTTCAAGAACTCGTAGCGCCATCTTTCCCAAAACTGTTGACGAATCTTCTCTAATTGCTCATATCGGTTGAGTCCACTCGTGTTAGCGTCTAATAATGCTGGTGTTGGTAAAGAAGTGAGCGGTCTACCGATCAAGAAGTGTCCAGGACACAAAGGATAGAGGTCAGAGGGATCTGATGAGAGTGGAGTTAGAGGCCGGGAGTTCAAAATTGCCTCAATTTGTGCAAACAACGTAGTCAACTCTTCGAACGTCATATTGGTGTTTCCTAGCATTCTAATCATGTGGTATTTTGCAGACTTAATGCCTGCCTCCCAAAGCCCACCGAAATGGGGTGAATAAGCTGGCAAAAACTTAAATTTAATACCCTCACCGGCGGCAAAGGAAGCGATCGTTTCATTACAGGACTCTAGAAATTTTACTAATTCATTGTTTGCACCCACGAAATTTCGACCGTTGTCGCAATGGACTTCGCTTGGCTTTCCTCTGCGAGAAATAAAACGCTTTAAGCACATGAGGAAACCTTCAGCACTTAAATCAGATGCGACCTCTAGGTGAAGTGCTTTAGTCGTAAAGCATACAAATAAGCATAAATAACTTTTAATAATTTTACAATCACGTCCCTTTCGGTCTCGTGTTGGAAATGGACCTGCAAAGTCGACGCCAGTGATTTGAAATGGAAAGTTATGAATTACACGAGATGAAGGTAAGTTGCCCATTATGGGACTTATAGTTTTAGCCTTTAATATTCTACATATTCTACAATTATTTACTATAGTACGTGCGAGTCTTCTGCCTGCAAGAGGCCAGAAGTTTTGCCTCAAATTAGTTAGAAGAAGCTGTGGACCTGCATGTATAAGTTTTATGTGCTCGTGAGCAAATAACAATTTGGTAAACTCGTGTTTTGATTCTAAAATTATAGGATGTTTTTTGTTATATGTTTCAGATGAATTTTGAATACGACCGCCAACTCTGAGAATGCCCTTTACATCAATAAAAGGTCTCAGAGGCAACAGTCGAGAACCGGAAGGCAAGTATTTTTTTATTTTTTAATAGTTTAAGTTCAACTGCAAAGCATTCTGTTTGATGTTGTTTAACCATGTATTGCAGTGAGAGTTCCAATTCGTCAGTAGTTAGGTAGCCTGTTCGTTTGGATTTAATGTTTCGTATGTTGTATAAAAAACGTAGTACATATGCGACAATCCTTTGTAACGTTGTGAATTTTGAATAATTTCCAAATTTTATAATTTTACTAGTGCTATCAATGATTGTTGTACATGTGGTAATGTTATCAGTAGCTGTAGTGTTAGTTGTAAGTATAGGTTTAGGTTTAGTTGTGTAAGTTTTCTTTTCAGGTAAAGGTTCAGTCGATTTTATTACTTCAGGCCAACCAGATGGTTCTTCAACTAAGAAGAGAGGGCCATGCCACCATAATGTGGCTTTGTCAACCTGGTTCGGATTTAAGCCACGGGACGCTAAGTCTGCTGGATTTTGTATACCTGGTACGTGTCTCCACGATCCAGCAGCTGATAATTCTTGGATTTCCGCGACCCGATTCGCTACGAAAGTCTTTAGAGTGTTGGGTTTAGTGTGTATCCAGCCAAGCACAATAGAAGAGTCTGTTCAGAAGTACATTTCACGTATATCAAGCCTAAGAGCCTTAATTACTTTGGCGCTCAACCGTGATGCCAATAATGCGCCACACAACTCCAATCGAGGTATTGTTTGAGTTTTTACCGGAGCTACCTTAGTCTTGGCGCACAATAAATTAACTGTTACATTGCCTAAACGGCTAATTGAACGCAAGTAAACGCATGTCGCATATGCATTCTGTGATGCATCACAAAATGTATGCATTTCTATAGTGACATCAGTATCATCACAGAGGACGAATCTAGGGATTTGAAAATTCAATAACGTTTGCAAACCTGAAACGAAATCCCGTCACTTAATTTCCAATTCGGTTGGAATCGGATCATCCCAATCCAGTTTAGACATCCACAATTTTTGCAAGATAATCTTAGGTATAATAGTACACAGACCTAATAATCCGAGAGGATCAAAGACCTTGGCTGAATTGGATAAAATTGACCGCTTTGTAGCTTGCGCCGGACAGTTAAAATTGACAGGAAAATTCAAGGTGTCTGTTACCGGGTTCCATTTAAGGCCTAACGCACTAGATTGCGAGTTTAAATTTAAATCTTTAGGTACGGCCATGTTATTATTTCCTTCAAACACTGAACAGTCGTTTGTGCGAAATTTGCGTAAAGGAAGGTGAGCTGAATGAAGAGTTTTAGTAACTGCGTTAATAATTTGACATAAATCGTCTTTAGAATGACTACCGGTAATCAAATCATCTATATAAAAATCTTCTTTGATTATTTTACTAATCTTCTCACTAGGACATTCTTTAGCAAGCTGAACTAAACATCGTGTACTTAAGAATGGCGCCGAGGCAGTACCGTAGGTCACTGTATCGAGTTCAAATATTTTGACAGGTAGAGATTCGTGTTCTCGCCATAAAATCATCTGTAGGTGACGTTGTTCAGGCTGGACCAGTATCTGACGGTACATCTTTTCCACGTCAGCTGTAACGACATATTTGTGTTGCCTAAATCGTAACAGTATTGAAAAAAGGTCGTCTTGAACGACAGGACCCACATGTTGTATGTCGTTAAATGAAATTCCAGAGGATGTCTTAGCTGATGCGTCAAAGACGGCTCTCAATCTAGTAGTTTCACTTTGTTCCTTAATAACCGCATGATGTGGCAAAAACATCCATGATTAGGCTTAATAGATATCTCACTCATATGTCCCAGGCGCTCATATTCCTGCATAAATTTAACGTATTCTTGTTTGAACACAACCTTGTTTCTTAATTTTCTTTCTAATTGTAACAATCGATGGTGAGCAATGTTATACGAGTCGCCTAAAACATCTGGTGACTCACTCAAGGGAACCTGGACGATAAATCTGCCATTCTCATCGCGGATAGTCGTATCGTTAAATAATTTCTCACAATAATCTTCACCACTAGAATAAGGTTTACTTATGGGAACTTCCTCCAATTCCCAGAATTTAACAAGCTGTTGATGTATATCTTTGCTAAATTGACAGCGTATTTTATTTGAATTTTCATAATATTTCCCCCCAATGGGACCTGCCACGATCCATCCTAAGTGGGTTTCCTGTAAAATCGGTTTATTAGGCCCTAGGTTTATACGAGCGGATCCCATGACGTCCCAAAAGATATCGGCTCCCAATAAAAGCTCAATCTCTGATGGGTAAAAGAAGTTTGGGTCCGCTAACTGAATATTGCTAGGTATATTTAAATCATGAAGATGTATTTCTGTCTGAGGAAGATTGTCGGTTATAACTGGCACGACATAACATTTGACAGAAGTACTAAATTGACCATGAACCGATTTTATATGTAAGTTGCAATGTTCGGCAATGCTTAATGTTGCATTATTAAGACCGGACACATATTTACATTGATTGCGCTTTTTAATACACGCTAACTTTGCTTGAGCCGCCTCTGTTACAAACGATGATTGACTACCGCTATCCAAAAGCGCTCTCAACCTGATCGTTTTGCCATTGGCATGCACCTCAACTAAAGCCGTAGACAGAAGAGCCAAGTTTGAGGCGCCAGCAGACATTGTAACAACGGGGGTGAAACTAGACGAACCACAAACACCTATGGTGGCAGCACGACCGGCTTGTTCGCTATCCGAAGCCGTAGTTGTAGTAGTAAATGATGTAGACGCTTCTTCAGTATTATGAACCGGCTGCTGAGTTTGTTGTGTTGGTGTATTTGTGTTCTTTGTTATTTGTTTGTGTAATAATGTATTGTGTTTACGTTTACAGATGCGGCAACCTGCGAGCCTGCACTGAAAAGCTTGATGGCCACCACGAAGACAATTACTACATATTCTCCAATTAAAGACTTTTGCGTTTCTTTCTTCAATAGACATTGATTTAAATTTATTGCAATCGTATAGTTTGTGGTCTTGTTTACAAGCTAAACAATGACCATGAGAAGGTGAATCGAGTGAAGAAGAAATAAATGATTTCGATTTTACAAAACTATTGCGTTTTTCATTTTTATTATTTGGAGTTACAGATTTTGCGGCATAGACTGTTTCTAATACAGTTGCCCTTTGACGAAGAAAATCGAAAAAATCTTTTATACTCGGTGTTTCTAATGTGCTTCGAAACTCCTCCCATTTTCTAGACGTTACCGGATCCAACTTTGCAGAGCCCATGTATATAATAATAGTGTCCCAGCTATCGGTAGGTTCACCTAATATATTTAAAGCAGATAAATTTTTCGAGATTGCATCTATTAAATTACGTAAGCCCCGGTCGGACTCCCTGGTAAGCGCTTCAATTGAAAATAGGCATTTAATATGTTCGTTAATTAAAAGGCGTTTGTTGTTATATCTATCGCAGAGCAACGACCAAGCGATTTCATAATTATTTGCGGATACCGTGACACTATTAATGACTGCCTTAGCGGAACCCTCCAAATATGTTCTTAAATAATGGAACTTGCTAACGTTATCAATATTCTCGTTATTATGAATTAGAGATAGGTAAATGTCTCGAAACTCGAGCCATTTATTACAATCGCCGTCAAACGGAGGAAGCTTCAGCGGTGGTAGTTTAATGTTATGTTTGGAGAATGTTGAACCACCACTGCATGATGCCTCGTTTTTTAATTTAATTTAAATTCACTTAACGCATCCAGTAACTCTTGAGCCTTTCCAATCAAATGATAAAACCTATTTTCAGTTTCTTCCCGTTCCTTAATTTGTTGAGATAAGTCGGGATCTACTAGCTCAATTTTAGACTGAATCTCATCAAAACTATAACATAGTTCTTGCAATTTCGCTAATCTTAACTTAAATTCGCTATTTATAGCTTGGTGACGTTCAGCCATACTTTCAATTTGTAAAATTGGAGTAAAATATTTCTCAAATAACGTGAGGCGACTTCTAATACCGCCTCTTTGTTTACTTAATTCCTTTAAATCGGCCATGACGTGAGCGCAACCAATAACACACTAAGTTATTCAAATAAAAATTAGGTCAATGTTATAGTAGGTAATGAATCCAACCTGTTTCCGATGCACAAACCAGCTGATCGCTGATAACGCGCCGGCGATGCTGCCCGACACGGTGCCGCGGTGCGATCTTGTAGGAAACGCGCCAAGCCAAGCCGTGCCGGTGTTCAGTTATTTGGTTTCGCCAACTTATTCACGGAATAGTCGGCCAATAGGCTTAAGTATATGTTTACACAAACACTAAACGAGGAAACGCTGCTGATTAAACTTAATTACGATGTAAAGATAAACGAATTATGCACTATGTTTAGACGTTATACAAAGAAGTTGTTTACTACTTAAGGTATTTGCTATTAAAATGAAACTTTAAATTGTTAATTATCTTTAACCAAACCTTGTATTAACTATATTGAGCAAGTTAGCTATGAAGTATCTTTTTTTTTTGTACTTATTTTTTTTCAACTTCATTTTTTTATTACTTATACTATATTGAGCACAAATAACTGGGATTATAGAAATTTAAGAAGAAAAATACTTTGGTTTTTAATAAAAACCGAAAGAGGGTAATTTTACCACACTTTATGCTCGAAGAATCGAACGCTTATTTACACAAATTGATACAATTTTAGATGAAATAATGAATGGAAAAATAAGGAATTGGACGTTACTTCCCTCGGAACCGTCTTAGCACTTTCTTCGGGATAAATCTCGCCTTCCCGTTGCGTCGCCGTATCACGTCGGGGTCACCAATATGTTCGATACTTCAAGGGATTTTGAGTTTTGATTGAAATCCAGCTATTCTTCGTATTTTTTAATGTAGATCGGTGTACAATTTGCAAGACTTTTTATATAAAAATTAAATAAAAACGGGCGATGGTCCGTTGCTCTCAAGAATCAAATTCGTAATGTTTCCGGTGTTGCCAGCGTTAAATCTCGCTAGTGATGGGCGTAGACAATAGCTGTATCTCTGAAATAATACAGAGAAAGTTTCAAATAGAAAAATACAGGAGGTGCGTGGGTTTCAAAGGGAGGATGAAAATTTCATTGATTTTGCGTAGGATGCACCATTTACAAGATATTTGACAAAACACCGGTTCTCGTCCGATCACCGAGGTTATTTTATTTAAATTTCGTTCGAACGATATTTTCCTCGAAGTAGTAATCTTACGCATCCAGGATCCTAAATAAATACGGTTCCGCTAAAAATCTGTTCATGGAACTTCGTGATCGGCTTTGGTTTTGTATAAGAGAAATTAAATATTATTACATTTTCTTGAAAAATCATCCAATATCAGCGGAAAAATTTATTTAATTTCTATTTTAAACTCTCGTATGCCTTGGTGCAGATTTGCACCAGATTTAAGGCTATCTTTTTGTATTTTTTTAAATCTTTATCATTGGATTTATATGAAACAGTTGAGACTAGAAAGCACGATTTTTTCACTTCCCGCATACGAGGGGTTAAACTTATATTTGTTTCATTACACAAATAGCTGTCTGGAAGGAATCGCTTTTAAGCGATGAAACTGTTGTTGTCTACCTTGTCTACCTTAATTCACTGCATTAATTAATTTGTAGTGTCCCATTCTATCCTATCCTAATATCATAAATGAGAAAGTTTGTTCAGATGTAGATGTTTGGATGTTTGTTATTCAATCACACAAAAACGGCTGATAGTGCAGTCATTGAAGCATTATTGCTCCGAATTTTTTTAATGTGAACCGAATTGCATACAATTTTGGAATTAGGTTCATCTTACCCTTAACTTCAAAAGTGAAAATGATTTGAACTCCGCAACCACCCTGGGGGTGGTTGCCACCCCTTCTCGGGGGTGAATTTTTTTTTTCAAAATAACCTCGGATCGATATCCGATCTAGAAGATTCTATCGATATAGAAGGCCTAATTATAAGCAAAAAATCATCTATAAAGTTTTACAAAAAATCCAATACTTTTCAAGTTATTGGCAATTGAAAATTCGCAATTTTTTCACGTTTTTCATCGGTTTTTTGCAAATATCTCCAAAAATATACGTTTTATCGATAATTTTATAAAGAACAAAATTGTTTTATAAAGTATTCTAAGTGCAATATTAAGCTAGATATTAAAGATCAAATCCGTTTTTTATTTTGTCTGAAATTTAATCGATGTGGTCAATGCCATCTAGCGGCGAGCAGATGCATTTTATGCATTCTAATACAAAAGGGTTTTGTAGTGCTTGAAATAAGCTTTAAAATGAGCACTATTAAAAGTCTTTTGCACGTAAAATAAGTGAGCTGTATTGCAAATAAGGGGAGCATCTAATGTTTTTTCTTTTAAACCAATGGGTTTCACAAGTGCCATTTCCACCAAAATTAAAATTAATCGTATTCCGCCTAGAATTAACTTTATTATGAAGAGTTTGATAGATAGTATCAGTTTGGCTGCTTCAGGACACATATTTTTCAAAAAAGTCACGATTAAAAAAAAACAAAATTTCAAATTTTTAAAAACCCACTTTTTTTTCATAATATCTCAAAAATGACGACAGATACGTATAAAAGTGTACGGATAAAAAATTTAGGTATTTTTCTGACAATCAATTTGGTTTTTTTGTTTTTTCTGTCAAACAAAAATTGTCGGAGATATGATTGTTTAAAGAGCGCGTGGCAGCGCAATCACACCCTCTCTTAAGCCCTTTAACCCTTCACCGTTTTAGAAAAAGGTTTTTTACTATATATTGCAATGAAGGATGTTGTAGCTCTCTTAATTACCTTTACAATGTTTTTTTTTATAAATTGTGATAGCATGAAAATTGAAGGAGTTATGGTCCAAAAACTTATCATATTTTTTTCTACTTAGTAACTGAAAATTTCGGAGTGTGAATATTTGGAGCAATGTGAAAGTACGCAGTATAATAGAGACCCACAACTATTGTAATGTGTATATATATACATAATATGGCTCATATATTTTGTAAACGTAGGCATGAATACATACCAACGTTCTTATATGTATATATAACACATTTGAGTGAAGGGGCCAACGAAAAAGCCATGTGATCAGCTGTGCGTGCTCCGTTTATTCATTATAATGTTGAGTCATGAATAATAATATTATATTTTAATAGTAATAGTACAATTTTATCTAATTTGTAAATATTTTATTCAATAAATGGCAATTTTTTACTCTAAATTAAATTATTTTTAAATATGTAATCATATATATTTACTGTTTTAATTTAGGGATAGTTTGAAGGGTAGAAAAGCTTAAGAATATGATAATCATTTTCGAGAGTGTGGAATAATATTGAAATCCTTTTAATTTTATCAAAAAAATTTTTTTCATAATTTTTTATCAAGCGGTAGTTTTCAAGGGTTGAAAGGGGGTTAAAAATTTGATAATTATTATAGAGAATATAAAATATTACTTACTCTATACTTACATCTTTTTATGTCATACCAAAGTATTTTTTTGTGATTTTTTCAATTTAGGGGTTGTTTGCAAGGGTTGTAAGATTTTCAAGGGGTTGAAAATGATTTTAATATGAGGTAATTATGTTAGAAAATACTTTACAATTTCACCACTTACTATTAGACATGTTTTCTAGCGATAAAATGGCTCAATGTCAATTTTTCCATTAAGGGGCTGTTTACACCCCTAAAAAATAATAGGCGGAGTTCAGATCATTTACACTTTTGAAGTTAAGGGTAAGATGAGCCTAATTCCAAAATTTAATGCAAATCGGTTCACAGTTAAAAAATTCGGAGGTAAGACCGTATTTTTCGCTTCAATGACTGCACTATGAATGGAGCTCCTATTTCTGGGCCTGAGGCGCTACTACGAAATTCGAAAATCGAAGTTCGCATCGTATTACCCCTCTCACTCTCGTGTCAAATCATATTAGCGTGAGCGGGACGGCACAAAACGAAGTTCGAATTATGCACTTCGTGGTAGGGCTCTGGCCTTTCCTTTCGGCCCTCACGCAATATTAACCCTAACATAGATTTACTTTACCCAAACTTGTAGCTTTCTGTTTTGGCGAGGAGCTGCGCCACCCTTGGTAGCAGGCTCCAACAATAATATCGAATAATATATTATAATTACAAAAATAACATAATTATTCCTTCGACCTACCTTTAAATTTACCTACCTTCTTTGGGCCGGGCGCGGTTCGGGACGGGGATTTTTGAATTTTTTTATTTCTCAGTTTTTAATTAGTATTATTATTATTTTTGTTTTGTTTTAGCTTTACTATGTTTTAATTTAATTTGATTTGTTTTTAATTTTATTTGTAGTAAAAAAATTATATAGGTATATCAATTATTCTGTTCTTGTAAGCACAATGTGGTAACTGCGGTCCGAAATCTGTACCACGGAATAAATCACAAAATATCATAGAGAAAACCAGTATAATTTTTACTTATTCAATTAATAAAAAAGTCTCATAAAATCGAATTTTCGCTAACGTTAAAAAGTTGAATGATCCAAATACCACTTATTTAGGTACTAATTCCTTTGAAAAGATAATTATCAACGACGGTTTTACCTCCAACCCACCGCATCGGTTTTACCGCTAACGAACAACACGGTTCAATTTTTAGAGAAACTTCGAAAAATTGCAGTTCATATTCGAAACTCGATCCTTTTATCAAGTTAGCTGCAAACATACTTGGAACGCCAAATTAATTTTGCTATTAAAGGTGTGCTTTCATAAGAGCGGAGCTGAGACTGTATCGAGGTTAATAAAAGCTTACCTAGAACTTTTAGCCTTTAATTAACATTTTTCAATTAAATTATTTTTTCTTTTAAAAAGCTGTAAGTACAGGCGAACCATTTGATTTCTGACCCATCGTAGAACGTTGTCACAGTAAACGACATAGCGATTTTCCTTGTCGAGCAATGCAATGTTACTGTGACATTTTCTGAGAAAAGGTTCAAAAGTGAGTCTCGATTCAGGTGGTTCAAATCTAAATCTAAATGCCTCGATATGCGGACATTTAATGTTAATGACTAATGGCATCTAATGCATATATTATTATGTCACCTACATAATAATGTGCAATAGATAACTAAGTAACCCGTAACAGCAATTAACGTACTTAAATCTTACTTAAATTAACTCAACGGGCCCAAAAATAAAGGCTCAGCCTAGTTTGGAGGCACTGGATAATGATTATGCTTTTTCTGCAAATAAATATTTTCATTTAATTTTCATTTTTTTTCAATTATTAGTTTGCTCGCGAATCCATCTGGGAAGAATTCGTTTATCGCTACTGCTACTGGAACTATGCAATTTTCCGGGATAAAAGTATCCAATATGTTAATCCAGGTTATAAACGTATAAAATTTCATCAGAATCAGTTAAACCATTTTAGCGTGAAATGATATAATATTAGTCCATACAACCTTAAATCTATACAAACTTTTGCGTTTACAGTATTAGTAAGATTAGTTTGTAAATGAATTCTAACAACCTAACAACCTTCTTTTTACGGTCGGTTAGAACTGTTACCTAGGAGACGTGATCAATTTGTGTTTTCCATAAAAATATTAGGTAAGCATGAAACCAGAAAATCCATTAAACATTCTTTGAAAGAACTTAATATTCCTTAGGCGACAATTCAAGGAATTTTCCAAGCCCAGTTTCATTTTGGGAGATGAGTGAATCTTTTTATTTCTATTTCGAAGCTGGTATACATTTTAGAGTAGATATTGAAAGCGTCTTTACTTACTGTTTTTTAACTCCCGAAACAAAAAGAAGGGTGTTATAAGTGTGTCTGTCTGTCTGTGGAATTATAACTTTTAAGCGGGTGAACCGATTTGGATGCGGTTTTTTTTATTTGAAAGCAGGTTTTTTGGCGATGGTTCATCATGTTTCATGTTTCATCAAAATTGGTCCAGCCGTTTCAAAGTTATCAGCTCTTTTGTAAGCTGCGGAAATGATCTTAGACGAATAATGGGCATTTTACTTTATTTTCAAACATACATACATGTGACTCTTAATTGCGTTGGGGGTTTTAAAATTTTTAATTTATAACTTTCGTAATTTTCACTCATATTTATTAAACTAAACGGGACTTATCACGCCAATAATGTTTACCTCGACGTTTCGGCCACATTGCAGCACCACCACCACCACAACAAGTGACCATGGCTGCGGCAATGTCACCGAAACGTCGAGGAAAATACCGACGTGCCTCAAGACGAAAGTGTTGTTGCCAGTGATAACTTATAACATTATGGTCGCTTGTCTCATAATAAAGCTCAAATGCCTCAGATACCTACTCCAAAATATTTACCAGCTCTCATGCGAGAGCTTCGGGAAATAATTCTAAGAACAAGGTTTTTCTGGAAAATGCTTTGCTTTGGAAAATGGCACACTGCCAGAGGCCCTACCACGAAGTGCATAATTCGAACTTCGTTTCGTGCCGTCCCGCTCACGCTAATATGATTTGACACGAGAGTGAGAGGGATAATACGATACGAACTTCGATTTTCGAATTTCGTAGTAGCGCCTCAGGCTTAAAGCTTAGTTAGAGGACTGTATCAATCTATGACGAATATGTTATGGACTAAGAGTAATTGGAGGTACTTTGTAAAAAAGTGATAAACTTAGTTTTTGTCAGCGTGACTGTGGTAAATGTCCCAATGAATAACATTATTAGGGGAAATTCCTACATATCGCACCTTTAAAATCAAACTGGCTTTAAACGAAATATGCCACATAGGTACTCAAGAATGTCACTTGAAGCATTTTAATGGATAGTTGAATTTTGCGAGGTGACAAATTTTGTTTAAAGCCAGTTTGGTTTTAAAAGTGCGATATTTCAAAAAACACGATTTAATTATCAAGCATACGAGTATACAGAATGACTTCATAAGTCGTTAACAGAAATTATTGTTTCTAACTCAGTTGATGTTGGATAATATAATGCACTAACTCGTTCATTTTAATTAGGGTTATTAAATTTGAGGTGTCCATACAATGAGTTTGCGATTTCATTTCAACAAAGTATGAACATCCCAAATTTTATCAGACTAATTTTAACAAATTGAGTTAATGTATTATGTTACGCGGCAATAACTGATTTAGGAACAATATTTTATGGTGACGACTTAGGATTCGCTCTGTAGACTCAACGCGCATGCAAAATGATATAAACCGATCCTTAAATTGTATAATAAGAACCATAAATTGTATAATAATAATAGAAGGTACTTTTATTAAATTATAACAGTTTTAGGCAGCCTGTAAAATTGTACCAGTGGTGGATGACTGCAGCAGTGCCATGGCAAAGACTCTAATGTCCCATTCTGTGACTATAAATAGATTTAAAGTTTCCCCAATGAATTAGTTACGAAAACGTGGCCAAACGAAAAATAAAATAAAATGTGAATTCAGTAAAACCAGGAATTTCAATTCGACTGTAAGTTTTTAAGCCGTGGTGGCTTAGTGGTTTGAGTTACGACCTCGCAAGCAGAGGAGAGGGTCGTGGGTTCAAATCCCGGCTCGCATCTCTGAGTTTTTCGAAATTCAAGTGCGAAATTACATTTGAATTTCACCATGAGCTTTACAGTGAAGGAAAACATCGTGAGGAAACCTGCGAAGAAATTAATTGGTGTGTGTAGCTCCCAATCCGCACTGGGCCCGCGTGGGAATTACGGCCCAAGCCCTCTCATTCTATGAGGAGGCCTGTGCCCTGCAGTGGACATATATAGGCTGGGATGATGATGATGATGTACGTTCTAATATTTTACGTGACCAATCCGCGCTAAAAGCTAGTTCGTCCATAAGGTTAGTAAATATAGGAAATTCGATAAGGTCCACCAGTTGAAGGATGGAACGAGCGCGGCCACGTGCTGCCACTACGATTCTTTTAACTGGATACTACTTCAAGAATAGTCTCGGAGGTTATAATGCGGCTCAAAAATCGCTCAGTACCGAATCGTGTATGTAGCAAAATGTCCAGTACCCAGTGTCCAGTATGTGTGTAGCAAATGAACCAAGAAACGAAATTTCTGACGTCCTATTAGCTTTTTGTTTCATTAGCATAACATCCATAACGCAGAACATCAAAATAGCAATTAGTCCCTGTAGCATAACGTCCAAACTACATATTGTCAAAAACGCTAGATCTACAACGGGGAATGCTCTGAGGAACTCTTTGACCTCATTCCAGCTGCGGGGTTCCATTACAGATCCACCCGTCGTTAGCGGTCATTTCATCGTCATCATGTTGATGAATGGCAGTCTTCGGCGGTGCGTTTTAAACGGTCTTTTTTGCCACGAACTTGCAAAATCTGGAAAGAGCTTCCCGCTGGGGTCTTTCCATCGAGTTACGACCTGAGTGCCTTTAAGAGGCTAGTGTACCATTTTCTGCAGGGCCGACAACGCACTGGTATCGCGTAAGGCGCTGCGAGTGTCTATGGACAGTGGTGTTCATTTAACATCAGGTGTCCCACTAGTTCGTTTGTCTGGCCTCTCTAACATAAAAAAAAAATCAGCCAAAAAAGCAAATCGTCAAATCTTATTGAAAGCAGTTAGCTGGAGTAGCAGAATAACCAAAAAGTGTGTTCGAATCAATTTAGAATCTACCTATTCAATTAAAACTATTTATATCGTGTAATATCGTGTAGTTATATTTTTGATGCTCGATTTTATTTTAAATTTTTATTTTTCTTTTCTGTTTGAGCTTGCTATAATATAGTAATTGTAATGTTATTAATTAATTAATTGGTACAAATTGTAATAACTCTAACTGTAATAACGGAAGATAGGTGCCTCTTAATACAGGTATTTCATACTTAAAAAGAGGTGCCAACCACTATCAACATTCTGTACTTTTGATACCATTAAACGATTTTGATTTGATTTTTTTTTATTTTGAATACGCGACATTATATTTTTTGGCCATTCTGCGATTTTGGCGTTCAGCTTTAAGGGCGTGTTGCTATCTGGCCGTGTCCCTTCATAGACGTTATGCTAATTGGGTATTTTACGATTAGGGCCTTCACACAATGGACAATATACGTAATTGGACATGTGCTTTTTAGACCATCTGAATCGTGGTCATTTTGTTTTATAGACGATTCGGTACTGAGCGTCAAAAACGGTCACTTGCTTTGGCCTCAATTTTCTACCCTAATTTTTTCTTAAAGGGGGCCAATGTGACTATTACTGAGACTCCTCTGTCTGTCCTACCGTCTGTCACAGGGCTCTATCTCTCGAACCGTAATACCTAGTCCATTTTATGCTTGGTTTACACGAGCTTAGTATGTGCCATTAGTGTAAGTGATTAGGGACTTGTACAGTAGTGACAAGTGACAAGTAGTTAGAGAATGGTGGCGGTGGTGGTGGTGGTCGCCATGGATTACCGCCGCCGATTCGTTTTGAGAAATGTTTTTAGGCATTACTTTAAAGTTCTTTTAATGACAATGGTATCTAAACTCTTCAATAAACTTTATAGTAGTTTCTGAGTTCCATCTTTCTGACGTCATAATGATGTTTTTTTAGATATAAAACTGAAATCAAAACGCTTTGGCAAGTGACAAGTATTAGTAGATTTTTAGATGGGGGTAGGCACTTGTTGCTTAGTAAACAGGATCAGCTTCTATTCAGTCGCACTTGCAGTTTAAGCACTCATAGAATATGTTTACACAGGGCTGACAAGTTTAGTGTAAGTGACAAGTACAAGGCTGATATAGACTGGATTGGCAGTCGCCATAGTACGGATACACCGCGACTTTTGTAGTTCGATTATTAAATCTAGATGGCGCTGAAATATAGCCAGAGGCTTTGAAGGCAAAACAATAAGACTACAGATGTTTCATATTACTACAAATGTATTATTTTTTACAAAAACCGCGGTCGATCCGTACTATGGCGACTGCCAATCCACTCTATATCATCCTTGCAAGTACTAAGCATTAGCTACTAAGCTCGTGTAAACCAAGCATTAGACCATTAGATACTAATGAACTAAAACAATTACTTTGCTCACCCGCGACCTTACAATAGTTACGTTTATGCAAGAAATGTGCGTTCATGCAGTTCCTCCACCTCCACACTGTACGAACACACACAAATCACATAAACCCAACCATCACCACCACCAAGCTACACTGACGCGTTTCGAACTCAACCAGAGCTCATCTTCAGAGTTACCACAACCGTATGCTATGCTACCAAATGTTGGAGTTTAACATTTGGTAGCATAGCATACGGTTGTGGTAACTCTGAAGATGAGCTCTGGTTGAGTTCGAAACGCGTCAGTGTAGCTTGGTGGTGGTGATGGTTGGGTTTATGTGATTTGTGTGTGTTCGTACAGTGTGGAGGTGGAGGAACTGCATGAACGCACATTTCTTGCATAAACGTAACTATTGTAAGGTCGCGGGTGAGCAAAGTAATTGTTTTAGTTCATTAATATGGACCTCCGCAAAGTAACGCCTGATTCAATAAATCATTAGATACTAACTATTGGGCTTCTACCACTCCTGCTGGCTCGTGCCGAGGCACCGACTTCAAACAGAGTAGAAATTTATTTTCATGGTGTTCTGTAGTCGGTTCAATTTTTATTTTATATTTTTTGTTTGCTTAGTTTCTAGGTGTTTTTTGAAGGCGGTATTTTTATTTTGTTGTTATAGCGTAGTAAATAACCGGTGAAAATTTCAAGTGTCTACCTGGTAGACTCTACCAACGGCTCAAGAGATAGGGCTCTGTGACAGATGGACGGATAAAAAGCGAAGTCTCAGTAGTAGGATCCCGTTGACACCCTTTGGGTACAGAACCCTAAAAAACAAAAGGTATGTATTACAATACCGAAGTACGAAAGACCGAATGTATTAAAACATCGAATGGGTCAAAAGACCGACACGATTTTTTTCTGAATCCGTTAACTTTTTATGATTGTTATAAAACTAACCTAACCTTACCTAATGGGTTCTGTATGATGCCGTTGTAATAAATTCTGAGAACTTTACGGTTTCAGAAAAAAAACGTGTCAGGCTTTTTACCCATTCGATGTTTTAATACATTCGGTCTTTCGTACTTCGGTATTGTAATACATACCCAAAACAGAGCATTCCACAAGCAGTGTACCGGTTAGCCTGAAGCAGGCTGGACCGCCGCCAAGCTAACAAGGTGGCCTCAACATTTCCTAATCTCGTCTGCGATTGTCCGTACCAATAATTGGTCCAGTAAAGGTTAACTGGTGACTGCGACAGATTTTGAAACCTTTGCGCAATAAGTGATACAGATGCTTATTTCATAAATTTAGCACTCATTTGAACGTACATGTGCGTTTACGGCACCTAATTAAGTCCCTCTGAATTTGTAAATAGTAGGATTCTAACGTGTAGTCCTCACGAAAAGTGCCAAAAACAATTAAGATTAATTAAGTAAGGTAAGGTTATTTTAGTCCTGAAGGATAATTTTAGCCATTGCGATTTACTCGGTCTAGGTTTTATTGTTGCATTGAAATTATGGCAAATGCCATATACGTCTAGTGGTTTTACCTGACCGCTCACGTTTTTTACGTTTTTATTAGACTCTTCTACGCTTGATTTATTTTAGCATTAAAGAAGGCAAGCTAAGCGGTCTTAACGTGTCTTTTTTTTAAAAAAATTTTGGAAAATAAGTCGCTCCAAATTATGTAACAGTTAGCAGGAACATATTACATTATTTTGGTTTCATAAGTAATAATAACTTTTTTTAAAGGTTGTTTCAATAAAAAGACTCTTTATTTCAAGTAAAATAAACAAAGTGCATAAGTATTATGGCCAATCAAAGTTACCCTCTTCTGGGTCAAAGTACCTCGACGTTACGGTACTTACCTACCATGTATTAATGTATTCTTGTTATTGTTAATGTATTAATGTATTATTGTGCAACCAAAAATGACTTCGATAAAGCCCTTTCATTCATTTCTCGAATATTATTTCAACTCATCACACATTCAAGGACACACCCTTCCGTATTCTTGAAAAAGCACTTAAAAAATTCATAAAACATCAAACAATATAGACAACTATTAATATACTCCTTGGATGTCGCATAAATATTTATTAGGGTCCTTGTCCGGAAGAACCGTCATCGATAGAGTGACCACGTTCAGCGGATACGCGGGACTATCCGGTCCGGAACGAACTCCATCTGAGACAAGTCATTTAGATACCATATGGACTGTAACTGTGCTTAGTGTCTTGAGATGAGTACCTACCTAGAAGATGCGCAGTATATTTAGGTTGGATGCTTTAGGGAATTTACGAATACTCGCATTCGTATTCGCATGTGCGAATGATTCGCATCATCTATCTATACATATAATAAATCTGTAACAAGTCGGTGTCTGTACATTGAAGATATTTGAGAAAAACTGTCACTAGGGCTATTTATTAGCGCAATAGGACCCGAAACAATGATTTTTAGAATTATGGTCTGTTTGTCTGTTTGTCTGTGCGTTTGTGCGCGCTAATCTCAGAAACGGCTTAACCTAGAAGGATGCGATTTTCACTGATATGTTGGTATTTTCTTGGATTAACATTTAGTGTTTGTTTCATTTTAATCGGTTCACAAATAAGAAAGATACGTCTATTTTAAGACTTTATCGAACAGTTTTTAGAAGAATTAATAAGCTGAAGAGTTTGTTTGTTTGTTGTTTGAACGCGCTAATCTCAGGAATTACTGCTCCGATTTGAAAAATTCTTTCAGTGTTAGATAGCCCATTTATCGAGGAAGGCTATAGGCTATATATCATCACGCTAACACCAATAGGAGCGGAGCGGAGCGGAAGAATGTTTCAAAATCAGGGGTTTTTGAACTAAAACTTCTATAGGCACGCTTGACTTGGGAGTACGGTGGTGAATGTGAACGCGGGTGTGCGGGGAAGTTCGGTGGGGGGTTTTTTTTATATCGAGGAACTAAGGAAAGCCATAATTGATGAAAAAGCAAATTTGATAAAAAAAAAGCTGCCTAAATTACTAATTCCACGCGGACGGAGTCGCGGGCAAAAGCTAGTTTTAAATATTCGCATCAACATTCGCATCCGCATCAAACGATGCGAATGTTTTGCGAATGCGAATGTGTGCAAGTTGTGACGTGCTCGCCAGCGCCAGGCGCTCGTCGCCTACTCGCGGATGCGCAGTGCGCGCAAATCGTCTTCACGTGATTCACTTTAACCAATAGGAAGTGTTTACTTTGCAGGTTGTTCGTGATTGCTCGATCAGTTCGGCTTGAATTGTTTTCGTTTTTATCAGTGTGAGCGTTGTGATTTCGTGATCGACGCCAAAGAATGATACATACATACCCACATATGTACATGCATAAAGCAGATGAGCTAGCAAGGGAAGAGTCAATGAACAAAAACGTAGGACCCGAACCGTATGTGGGACTCTCACAGGGAACCATAAAGAATGCCATAAACGACCACACCAGACTTAAGCACCAACAAGAGTGGAAAACAATGGTGGGTCTAAAGCATTCAAAACGATTCATTGAAAATGTCAACACTAGCTGGACTAAAAAACTCTGGACACTCAGTAGGAAACAACTCCGACACATTGTCGGGGCATTTACAGGTCACTTCGATACTAAACACATATTAGTAAAGATGGGACTACAGGTCAATGAAGATTGTAGGATATGTGGTGAGGAAGACGAAACAATGGAACACATTATGTGTGAATGTGACTCTTTGGCGACGGATACCCCGCACCAGGAGACTTTAAAGCACTACCGCTACGTCAAATCATCAAATTTATGGATGAGGTGATAAAAGCAATGGAGTAAGTGCGAAGCAGGGGTAATTACATAAATCCCTGCGGGTCGAAGTGTATCCGCTAGGACCCCTATTAGTAAGATAAGATAAGATAAGATATGTACATGCATACATACCCACGTATATACACATGTACGTAACTATATAAATACTAGGGGCGTTCAATAAAAAGTGAGAATGAGTATGTTATAAACAACTTTTACTAAATGTCATTTTATTTTTCGACATAGTCATCGTTTAGCATAATACACTTAGTATATCTTTTTTCTAAACTTAAAATTCCATTTTTAAAAAAGGTCTCATCTTGAGTACTTAAAAAATCTTGTACTGCAGCGACTACCGCGTCGTCGTCTTCAAATTTCTGGCCTCTCAGGTATTGTTTCAATCTCGGAAATAGGTAGAAATCACTGGGAGCGAGATCTGGTGAATACGGAGGATGCTTAAGGATATCGAACCCAGCATCACGAATTGCAGCCATTGCAACGGCGGACTTGTGTGCCGGGGCATTGTCCTGGTGGAACAGCACAACTTTCGAGAGTTTACCTCGCCGTTTTTCGCGGATCTCATTGCGCAATGTTGCTATTTGTTTGGCGTATAAAGTGCCCGTAATAGTGGCTCCATGCTCGAGATACTCAATCATTAATACCCCTTTACCATCCCAAAACACAGAGCCCATGACCTTACCGGCAGATGGGCTCACCTTGAATTTCTTCGGAGTAGGAGATGATGGCCTTTTCCATGTCATAGACTGCAGTTTCGTTTCTGGGTCGTAATGATGGAGCCATGTTTCGTCCATTGTTATAAATCGCGCCAAAAAAAGTTCCCGGTCTTGCTGCATCAGGTTCAAAGCTTCTTGACAAATCTCTAGTCTAGTTTGTTTTTGCGTGTCAGTAAGCATTCTTGGTACCCAACGCGCAGATACCTTTTTCATACCCAAGCGTTCATGTAAAATATTATGCACGCTCCCCGTTGAAATCTTTACATTTTCAGCAATAAAACGAACTGTGACACGACGATCCGCCAAAACTGAGTTTTCGACTTTTTTCACAATTTCTTCAGTTACTGCTGTAGTAGGGCGTCCGGAGCGGGGGTCGTCCATTGTCGATGTTCTTCCACGTCTAAATTCGGCGCACCAACGTGCGACTGTCGAATACGGAGGAGCATTAGACCCTAAAGTGTCCCGCAAATCCAAATTGACTTGGTCCGTAGAAAAAATTTTCAAATACAAGTATTTGATAACGGCGCGCAGTTCAATTTTCTCCATTTTCGCTAGAGTACTCAATAGCATTGCAAAGAAATTACCGTATATTTTTTTAAACAAAAGACAGTTAGTTTTTTTTTCATAGCAATCAGCTAGATAGATTAGCTTTACCGGCCAGTATTTAATTTCGTAATATTAAAAGAGTTTGCATCTCATTCTCACTTTATATTGAACGCCCCTCGTACGCTCGAAAAACAAAACCCTCCTTCGACGTTCGGGTGAAAAGAACGATAGGTGATTGCAGTAACATGCAATTTTTATCATTTGCAAGTGATATCATCGACCGTTCGACGCCCCCCTAGATGTTTTAACTTTTCTATGCCTAGCCTAATGGTAAAGCTACTTTGAACCTTATGTCATTGCACGAAGATCACTTTGACGTTGTACTTTGTGACGTTATCCGTCGTTGGCGTAGAAAAGGTTAAATGCAATTTACATGCACCCTCGAAACTTAGGTCAAAATTAATTCCTTTGTTTTCATGGTAGTCCTGTCCATCTAAACCCCAAAATTATAGCCACTCACAGCCCATATCCACCAGGGGCACATAAAATGGAATCGCCTGAATTGGCTTCGGTAACGCGCCTAGTTTTCTGATCGCTGCAGCCAACTTCGGCACATGTTTTACCCTAAAGAAAGGTTGAAAGTTCGAGAAAATTGTGTTTTTATGGCACAAAAGACACGTTGTGTGCATCATGAACTGTTTATTTGTTTAAAATAAAGGAAGATACGTTTATATTTGTGTCATTGAGAAAAGTTACTACAGAAAAAAAAGATCACGATATGGTTTACTAGCATCTAAAAGCGGCTTCGCTTGTGTGAACGGAATTTCGGGTTTTGAAAAAGTTATACGCTCTTTTGTTAGCTGCGGAAGGGATCTTAGACGCATAACGGCCATAACGGGCATTTACTTTATTAATGAACTGAAACATTTACTTTGCTCACCCGCCCACCCCATTTTGTATACTTTGCTTACTTTGGTCGCGGGTGAGCAAAGTAATTGTTTCAGTTCATTAATATGGATCTACGCAAAGTAACGCCTGATTCAGTAAATTATCCATTTTATTATCAACCAATTATTCATTTTATTTTATATTATTATTTTTGTTATATGTGTGACATAATTGCGTTGGGGTTTTTAAAATTTTTAAATTAAAAAATATTAATTTTTGCTCTTTTTTCCACGGAATCCTTAGTTCGCGAGTCAGACTCTTACTTGGCTGGTTTTCCTTATAACATAGCAAGTCATTCGCGCGAAAATTTTGCAAGAAATAAATAAAAGAGCAAGTGAAATCCAGATTTAGAATTAAAATGGCTGCCATTTTCTCGCTCATTGGTTTCCAATTTGTACCTTCAGTGCAGCGTTGCTTGGTAAAAGGTTATTTCCTTTGCGACTGGTCACTATTGAACATACTTGCTAAGCTTTATTTCTCTACGTAGTGGTGTGTAGCGTATCGATATGAACTGTACATAATTGCAATAAAATCACAAACCACGGAAATAATCTTTTTAATTTAACGGCGCTTTTGCATGCATAGACAAAAAGCCTACGGTGTCGAAACGACAGGATTCGAACTCATAAGGTATAAAGTATATACAGCAAGCTCTTTCATTCTGAGATGAAGCCTGTGCCCTGCAGCAGGAATGGAATGATGATGACGATAGTACACATGATACCTATAAACTTACATCACAATTACATGTCATAATACAGATTTTTGTTTATCTGTACGCTAAGTTTCATCTAAATCCGTTCAGACGTTGTTATAGGATTGACTAATAAACATCCAAACATCTTCACGTATTTTCTCATTCATAAGATTAACAGGACATCATCGTTAAATCTGAACTAAGCTGAACTACCCATCAATTTGGTATATTCTCATATTCTGTTAGTTTTGTAAATTATCTATTTTCTCAGCATTTTGGATTTAGGCCTATGCGCACAACGTCTTTTGTGGCTGCTTAGCCCGGTGCGAGAGCGACATGTTCGTCCACAGGCCTGACAAGAGAAGTTTGTGGAGGTTTGGTTCAAGGCATTTGCTGACAAGGAACAGAAACGACATCAGGGCAGTTCTACACTAACCTCAGCATTTTATTGTTGTGTTAATAGTTAAATCGATGGTCGATGAATCCGTAAAAAAATTCAAGGTAAAAAATTAGCAATATGTAGTTATATCGATAAAACAGACATCACTAAAATAGAAAACACGAAGTGTGCAGTGGAGCTGTGTCGCTTGGGTTTATTTGTTTTTCGTATTGACTGTTTACAAACGGCTTATTTTCAAAATATGTCGAGAATCGACTTATAGATTTCACTTTTGCGTAGCTAGTAAAAATTGCAATTTATTGGATAAATTTTCTATGTTTGATTTTGCTATTGCTATCATTATCTTTTAGAGCCATATCATAATATACGGGGTAATTTTTTAATCAGTGCACAAATTTTTGATACGTGATTCAGTATCGTTGATAGATCACGATGATCTGTTCAAGATTTTATTTACATTTTGAAATTTGGGTTGTTCATAGTAATTCATCCAATAAAGTGGTCGAGTTACTATGAAAAATAAAAAAAATAAGTGAAAATATTATAACGAAAAATACTGAAATTTGTTATTTTAACGACACTGTATCACATATTAAAATTTGTGCACTTATTAAAAAATTACCCTGTATACATTTTATAGCCCATGGGCGGATGTAATACAGGTGAAAAAAATCAAGTAATTTTTTTCGAAGGATTTCGTATGTGTACGGAATCAACCAAGTTTAGGTATGTTTTATACCTTAGGCTACTATTTACTCTTAAACTACAAATAATTTCCAAGCAATCTTAGCCGCTATAATTTTCCTTGTAAATTTGATATATTTACTACCATTCTGAATTTTTTCAAATTTTTCCACCTAACAGTTTAGATTTTCGAGGGGGGGGGGGACGCTCGATTTTAATGTAAATTTTCACTTTAAAGTTGAATATTTCGCAAACAGATCGCTGAATAGAAAAATCATGTTAGCAACCCCACAATGGTTTTAAAAGACCTATCCAACGATACCCTACACTATAGGATTAGTCGAGAAAAAAAATCACCCCCGCTTTACGTCTATGGGAGGTACCCTAAAAAAAAATATTTTTTTATTTTTTATTTTACTACTTTGTTGGCGTGACTGATATGTATATTCATGCTAAATTACAGCTTTCTAGTACTAACGATCTCTGAGCTTAGCCGCGGACAGACAGACGGACAGACATGGCGAAACTATAAGGGTTCCTAGTTGACTACGTAACCTTAAAAATGGATATTTTGGTCAGCAGTTTTTTTTCTATAGCATAATTTATGTCATATAATCTTTACAACATATGTGCCGCATGCTAAAATCGGTTGGCTAGAAAAAAATATTGATGAAAAATCATATTTATTTTTTAAATAATCGGCCAAGTGCGAGTCGGACCCGCGCATGAAGGGTTCCGTACCATTATCTATAAAAACGGCAAAAAAATCACGTTTGTTGTATGGGAGCCTCCTTAAATATTTGTTTTATTTTAATTTTATTATTTATTTTTAAAGTGAATGTATAACTAAATATTCTGTGAATATTTCAAGTAATATGAAGCAAAAACGAGGAAAAAAATCACGTTTGCTGTATGGGAGCCCCCCCTAAAAATTTATTTTATTCTGTTTTTTAGTATTTATTGTTATAGCGGCAACCGAATTACATCATCTGTGAAAATTTCAACTGTCTAGCTATCATGGTTCATGAGATACAGCTGGTGACAGACGGACGGACGAACAGACGGACGGACAGCGAAGTCTCAGATAGGGTCCCGTTTTTAGGGTTCCGTAGTCAACTAAGAACCCTTATAGTTTCGCCATGTCTGTCCGTCTGTCTGTCTGTCTGTCTGTCCGTCCGCAGCTAAGCTCAGAGACTGTTAGTACTAGAAAGCTGTAATTTGGCATGAGTATATATATATCAGTCACGCCGACAAAGTGATTACATAAAAAAAACTAAAACAATTTTTTTAGGGTACAGATAGACGTAAAGTGGGGGTGATTTTTTTTTCTCGACTAACCCTATAGTGTGGGGTATCATTGGATAGGTATTTGAAAATAAATAGGGGTTTTCTGAAACCATTTTTTGATAAAGTTAATATTTTAGGAGATATTCACTCCGAAAGTTAAAAATAATGTGTCCCCCCTCTAACTTTTGAACCGCACGTCTAAAAAATATAAAAAAAATCACGTAAGTTAAACTTAATAAAAGCTTTCTAGGAAAATTATTTTCAACTTAATCAGTTGAGCAGTTTTTAAGTTTATGTAAAAAAAACATTCTTAACTAAGATTGTAATTTAACCGCCATTGCAAGCATTTTTTTCTTTAAGTACCTACCAATAAGATCACGCTAACAGTATCTTCTTTCAAATAAAAAAAATATATTACATCTGAAAAACAATCAACATACATACTAGTTCAAAGTTACCCAATTCGCCGATAGATGGCGCTGTACCGCCGACGTGGGGACCAAAATAACCACATTAATAAAGTATGCAAAGATTTTTCGTACCTGCTACGGAACCCTGTCTTGGGCGTGTCCGACACGCTCTTGGCCGGTTTTTTACCCTTTGGGTACGGAAACCTAAAAACTATGAAGTTTAGGGTAGGGGGGGGGGAAATGTAGAGCTACACTATCCTAATCCTAATCCTAACTAATACTATAAATGCGAAAGTAACTCTGTCTGTCTGTCTCGCTTTCACGCTAAAACTACTGAACCGGTTTAAATGAAATTTGGTTTACACAAATAGTCTAGAGCCTGAGAAAGGACATAGGCTATATTTATCATCACGCTAACACCAATAGGAGCGGAGCGGAAGAATTTTTAAAAAATAGAGGGTTTTTGAAGTAAAACTTCTATAGGCACGCTTGACTTGGGAGTACGCTCAGATCAAATAAAAAGTAAAGATAGAGCGCGGTGGATAGTCGAATGAGGCCGGTTTTATAAACATGTGTGCGTAGGCCGGTGTTGCCATAATAATTCTTAGTACCCCGATACTACAAAAATATCGTTACCGTTAATAACGTTTTAATAGCGTTATTAAAAATTGAAACTGAAATAGTTCCTCAGCCATTCTGACGTGTGGTGTAGGCATAAAGTAGTGGCGGTAGTAGGATAGGAAGGAAATGGGAAAAGTGTATAGAAAATAAAATTACAGGGTATAAATTCTTAACACATAGGTGTTATTCAATTTATTTACCGACCTTGGTGTTGAATTAATTTCTTATTTCTTACGATAGTTTGGTGTTTCTTTTCCGTGGTTAATGAAATGTTCTCAACCAATAATTTTCGCACAACTGCTTCACAAATGACACAAATTTCAAAAAGATCCTTGGACGGGAAGCAAAGACCTCCTTTGTATTTCAAATTAATAAGTTTGTGAAAACCCTTTTTTATTTGTGTAGTACAAGTCGTCGCTTTTAAAATGAGCCGAACAAACTACGCTACGGGCAATTGGATGTCATAATGGTTCATTTCGATTATCACGAATTACTCCAATCCACTTCTCTGTAACATTTTTATTGCGCTTTGGAAATCTGAAAAAATACTTAAATCGGTATGTATACAAGTAAATATATATATTTCAAAAAACTACGGGAAAATTGTAGCCTTTGGCACTCACGTCGCAAAGACAAATTCAACGATACCTCATTTGTCAAATCATCTAAGCCGTGGGTACTGGGCGTACATACATACATGACGGTGAAAAACATAACCCTCCTTTTCGGCTCTGCCGCAGTCGGGTAATTAGCCCGTACGATATTTATGTACTAATTACTTTCACACTTTAATACCGTTACTAAATTAAAATAAGCTAGTAAACTTTTACAAGAAACAAACATCTTTACATTGCGTGTCACGTTCTCACGTTTTAAGCCGTGCTAATAAAGAATTGAATTTAAAATCAAAAAAGAAAAGGTTGTATTACATAGGCGGCATTTACCCAATAATAGGGTAAATACAACATTATAATGGCAACACTAGTGTTGACGTTTTGGTATCTAAGCAATATTTATTATTTATTATTGAAAATATTGGTTTTTGAGTTGACTAACGTGTGATAAGTGATTCCATCCTGCTTTTTATTTTTATTTTTAGTGATAATATCGAATTTAAAAATACTTTGTGCTCCACCGGAATGCGTAGTTGAAGTAAGAAGGTTTTGGTGTAGTTGGATTGCAAGTGTGTGCGTGCCACTGTGTAAGCACACGGATTGGTGTAGTTTGACCGGCCTCACTTCGTTGTTCGTAGCGTTCTATCTTTACTTTTTATTTGATTTGAGGGAGTACGGTGGTGAATGTGAACCCGGGTGTGCGAGGGGGGGGGGGGGTTCCTGTGGGGGGGGGTGCGGGGCGGGAGAGCCATAATTGATGAAAAAGCACATTGGATAAAAAAATAACCTGCTCAAATTACTAATTCCACGCGGACGGAGTCGCGGGTAAAAGCTAGTCTACGTATAAAAATTAGAGGCCCAAATTCGAGGGCGGCAGGATCACATAGTCACGTCGCCTCTACGGTGAAGAAAAACACCGTCAGGAAACCTGACAACACCTGCCAGGAAATTAAATGGTGTATGTGAAGTTCTCGATCCGCACTGCTCCCGGGTAGAAACTACGACCCAAGTCTTCAAACTGAGAGGAGGCCTGTGCCCTGTAGTGGGTCATCATGCTAGAATGATGACGATGATTAATAAATTATATACAGGATGAGGTTAATCAAAATATTCACTCGTCTTTCACTGGAAGTACCTCACTTTAAAGAGTTTGCGTAAGAAACACTTCCGCAAAACACTGAAAGCTAACCCGTCTAATGTATATTCAAAAAGCATAATTTCGTCGTCGCATATCACGGCATAAATATTAATGCTGGACATGTCTCAAATGACTCGCATTAGCATAAAGCGGGTGGTCACGTGACTTCTGTGCTAAAAATCTCCGCATATGCCTGCCTAAGATAAGGCAAAAAGCGGACAGCGGACTCTACATACTTAACTTTGACGACCAGCAGGCTAATTGTCCTCCTCCACACTGTACGAACACACGCAAATCAAACAAACCCAACTACCTCAAGAAATCATAATATATTTATGTTACATTTTGGTAGCATAGTGAATGGTTGCGATACTCCGAGGACGAGCGCTGGTTGAGTTCGAAACGCGTCAGTGTAGTTTGGTGGTGGTGATTGGGTTTGTGTGATTTGAGTGTGTTCGTACAGTGTGGAGGTGGAGGAACTGCATGAGTACACATTTCTTGTAGTAGGGGAGCCCAAGAGGGGATTTGGGAAGTTACTCGAGCGCGGCAGATTAATATACGGGGGGATACCTTATACCGTCTAGCTAGAGTACCCCCATTGAATATGAGCACTTCATGTGGGGGGGGGGGGTACTGGGGCACCCCGTCAAAACAATTTTTTTTACTAATTATTTTGACGGAGGGTAAACCCCCCCACATGAAGTGCTCATATTCAATGGGGGTACTCTAGAGGGTGTAAGGTATCCCCTCGCATATTAATCTGCCGCGCTCGAGTAACTTCACAAATCCCCTCTTGGGCTCCCCTACTATTGCATAAACGTACTCACAAGGTCGGGGGTGAGCAAAGTTGCCTAATTGTTTCAGTTCTAAACATAAAATACCGTGAGACTCACCCACAGTGAAAAAATATACGGATAACTCACGTTTGCGATCGAGTTTAGCTCGACATGTTTCGGGCTAATCCGTAGCCCTTCTCACTTGATCATAGACGTGAGTTATCCGTAAGTATATTTTTTCACTATTGTTTCAGTTTAATGAAATAAGCGAGTGTAAAAATACGGTGCAATATTATGATCGCAGATGATCCATTAATTAAGTATTTGGTCTGTCCAGAAACATATCCATTGCAAATAGCCGGCAGCCTCACGATTAATACTAGCTGAAGCAGTGTACACTGCACGGGTCTCTATGGTTTTTCCAGAATTGTTATAAAACAAACCTAACCTAACCTACCTATTGCATTGTACGTGTTTCTTTTTTCAGTATATTCAACTCGATTTATAATGGCACTAACTAGATGTACTTGCTGCTTTGCTTGCTTGCTTGGCTGTTTATCCCACTGCCTATATTTATTTTTGATGTGTATTATATGTACGATATATGTATGAGTAGATGTACTATTTTTGTTGCGTTTTAATATTCTGATCCACTGTTGATGCACCACCTGCCGTAAACTAGTCCTTCCTTCTTTCTGTTAAAGGGTTGCCTGGAAGAGATCGCTCTTAAGCGATAAGACCGCCTATTGCTTACCTTGTAACTTTCTCTCTGTGTACCTGTTTTCTGTATCAGTTATTATTTCTGGTGTACAATAAAAAGTAAAAATTTTTTTTTTTTTTTATATTTTGAATAAATTTAATTAGAAATTAAAGCGGAACCCTTCATGTACGAGTGGGGGCACTTACATTGGATCGGTTTTTTGTATTTTCCTATTAGTACCTAAGTTATGGCACGTCTCGCCAATGAAATTAAGTCTTTGTTTGGCACCACAATTTCTTCAATAACTAAATTTTTAAGCAAGTACCTAATTCCTGTTCAGACTGAATTGGAAAAATAGTTTTTTAACTAAATGTGCAGTCGCATTATACAAGTCAAAATAAAATGTTGCAGAGGAGTCACGGGGGTGAAGTACAAAATCGCTCGCGTCGGACAGCATTTTTGGACTTTTAAGAACCGATGACGTAAGTACACAACAGTAGATTATGAGGATATAATTTTAACTCACTACTCGGCCGGCGGCGGCAACATTAATTTTAATCGTCATATTGGACAAATTGTCACAATTGATATAGGCTGAAAGAAATGATGACCAATTCAATTAATTAATTAATTTATGAATTAAAAAAATAACTTTTCGTCACATTTAGTCAAAATTAATTTTGGGCGGTATTTTAAAACATGAAACTACCGTGAGACTCACTCATAGTGAAATTAAACGGAACACTCACGTCTTAAAACGTCGGACGGTAGGGTTTGGACGGTATTATTTTTGGTCAAAATTCAAAATGGTTATTCAAAGTGGACGATTTTGCATTGTAAATCCGACATTTCTATTTTTCTGTTAGGAACCGATGACGTAGGCAGTGCGCACCGAATCACAGCAGTAGATTAGCGAGGATATAAATTTAACTCACTACTCGGCCGGCGGCGGCAACATTAATAATCGCCATCTTGGATCAGGAGCCGGCAAAATAATTTGTTTGCATTTAATTGAGTCATAGATTTTCTTCGGATTAATGCGGTAAATGAGATTTGTTCGCTAATTTGCCGGAGTTTCTGAGCTGCGTGGTTTTATTGAATTTTCTTCGTGTTTATTGTTGGTGAGGGAAGTTATAAAAACTGTTTTCATCCGACTGTCAAAGGAGCTGTTTTTTGGGCGTATTTAGCGAGATTTATGTCTGTATGTATGTGTCATTCTTTGACTCGCCCTGCAGCTTAAACGTCTCATTGGATTTTGAAGTGTGAGGTGTCATTAGATTCGTCTCAGTTCCACGAGTGACATAGGGTATATATTTTCCTGGAATTCCCATGGGAACGGGAATTATTCAGGCGGGTTTATTTTCATCTAGAATTGAAATTAAAGTTATTTTTATGTTTGTATGTGAGCTACATGCGATATATTGTTTTATTTAAAAGCGAAAAAGTTTTTCGGGTGCGCCTGCGGGATTCGAACCCACGTCTACCGGGTATGCGCCCCAACGGGTGTTCTACCAATTGAACCACGTCGCATCCAACCGACTCCCCCGAAATTCTTAATCGCTTACATATGCCAACAGTGGCGTGTGGTAACATCCATCGCAACTATTAGAAGCTACGACTCCTACGTTCCAAATTACATTGGAAATGCGTAAGAAATGATGTACCACATCTATTTATTCAAATATTATTTATTTTATTAGCAGTACGGCTGCTCACCGAATCTAAGATTATTTATTTAAAAGCGAAAAAGTTTTTCGGGTGCGCCGGCGGGATTCGAACCCACGTCTCCCGGGTATGCGCCCCAACGGGTGTTCTACCAATTGAACCACGTCGCATCCAACCGACTCCCCCGAAATTCTTAATCGCTTACATATGCCAACAGTGGCGTGTGGTAACATCCATCGCAACTATTAGAAGCTACAACGTGACGTGGTTCAATTGGTAGAACACCCGTTGGGGCGCATACCCGGGAGACGTGGGTTCGAATCCCGCCGGCGCACCCGAAAAACTTTTTCGCTTTTAAATAATCTTAGATTCGGTGAGCAGCCGTACTGCTAATAAAATAAATGATATATTGTTTTGACAACGCAACGTTTTGGGTTATATTTTAGTCTGGTGGGCAAATTGGCCTATATGGCTAAGAAGGACAAGCGATATGTCACTGGATAGTTTATTCTAAGGTTATTGAAATTCATCATCATCATCATTTCAGCCGAAAGACATCCACTGCCGAACATATGCCTCCCCAAGGCTCGCCAAACAGATCGTCCCTACGCCATCCGCATCCAATGCGTTCCCGCTACATTCACCAGGTCGTCGCTCCATCTTGTTAGAGGCCAACCTACACTGCGTTTTCCGGTCTACGGACGCAGAAATTACTCGAGGGTTATTGAAATGACCGATTTGCAAAATCAAATATGTATTTTATTACAAGGTTACTAGCTTCGTCTGCGAAGAATAGGGGTATAAGAAAATAGCCTACTACCTATTCTTAGACCTACCAAATATAGAGAAAAAATTGATAAAAATCGGTCAGCCGTTTCAGAGGAGTTCGATAACAAACACCGTGACAGGAAATTTTTATAGGTATCAGATGTATGTAATGTATGCGTAAATATTTTATAAAATAGCTATAAGAGCTACATGTATCTTATAAAGGCTTCAAAGCACGTCCGTACAAAGGCTCGGTGAGGGCGTAATCACGTCCAGACCGTCCATTGCCCATTATTTTATAGCTTTTAACATAAATTTTATAACATACTACATTTTTTCCGGGACATCGTCAGCGCAGAATTCAAATTTTAAGTAATGTTTAATTGTAATTATTCATTCGTCCTTGGGTTAATAATTTGGTAAATTGCACTTTTGAGTTCCATTTCATCGTTTCCCAGTGCCATACAAATATTTATTTCTTTCAACATATAGACCTAAGTATCGTGTCGTTGTAATCTTTGCCTATCTTTAGATCTATGCAGAAGGAACACTATATACCAATTATCTTGTGCATGAAAATTATAGTTTAGGTACTAGCCTTCCGTCCGCAGCTTCGCCCGCGATAAATTAATTTTCCCGTAGGAAAAGGCATTTTCCCGCGGTAAAAAGTAGCTTATGTCACTCAGTGATAATGTAGCTTTCTAACGGCAAAAGAATTTTTAAAATCGGTCCAGTAGTTTCGGAGCCTATTCAATGCAAACAAACAAACAATCAAATCTTTCCTTTTTATTATAATATTAGTAGATTTACAAGTATATTGCTGTGTATAATTTGTTTGGTTGTTTTTATATATTTTACCAGCTATTGCTCGCCTCTACGATGAATAGGGGTATAAAAAATAGCCTACGACTTATTCTCAGACTTACCAAATATAGAGAAAAAAAATCACAAAATGAAGTCAAGCTGTTTCGGAAGAGTTCGATAGTAAACACTGTGTCACGAGATTTTTATATATATTAGATAATATCTGTTCATATTACTATTTTATTTTATTTTGCACTACCTGCTGCATATCCATTCCTTGCTTTCTTTCCAATGTAAAAGGTTGCATGAAAGATATCGCTTCGACGCCTTATTGTTTACCTTATGTTTTTTACCATGTACCTATTTGTTTTTCTGTGTTATTTTCTTTGTGGTGGTCGACCAAGAATGTGGTTTACCAGTTTTGACAAAAGTTTCTGTGAGATCTAAATATCGGGTTTACTTTTCTGAGTGAAGTCTTTAGTCACTGTCATCATATTATTGCAAGGGAAAATCGACCTCGTTGTATTATGACGTGCAAATTAAAGGATGGTAGACCATATTTTTGGCCGATGGTACAATAAAGAGTCATTCTATTGTTTTGCACTTTAACTAAATATCCATAAGGTTAAGGTGATTGTACTTTATTATATTTTGACGTGACAACGTCTAATAAATCGATGAACGCCGGCTGCATACACGAAAAAGGATGACGTGATGCAACGTACATGTAACGTTACGTAACGTTACATGTACCTACAGAGCAGTGAAGGCCAGTTGCAATATTACATAATAAAATCTTAGTACTAGCGCTCGGGTAATTTTCAATTGGGGGGGGGGGGGGCGGGGGTTGAATGTTTTGTCATGATCATGACGTTGTCACGTTAAACTATCGTCCGTAAACTGACTTGTCGCTAAGACAGTAACTCTCACGGCCAAGTTGTTTGCAATAAAGTCATCTTAAGCTAGTGCTTTAAACTTAGCTCGTATCCTGACGGCATCCTATACACTTAGTTTAGAACTTAGTCATCCTTATAATATGATCGACCACATTTATGTATGGTCGACAAAGTAAGAGCTTTAATATTTTTAACGACCGCTTTAGCCTAGTTGGTATTGACCTTGCCTACGAAGCAAGAGGACCTGGGTTCGAATCCCGGTAAGGGCATTTATTTGTGTGATGAGCACGAATTTGTTCCTGAGTTATGGATGTTTTCTATGTATTTAAGTATTTATTTATCTATATAAGTATGTTTGTTTATCGTCGTCTAGTACCCATAGTACAAACTTTGCTTAGTTTGGGACTAGGTCGATTTGTGTAAGATTGTCCCCTAATATTTATTTATTTATTTATTTATTTTAATGATACTCTACATCAGAAGCTAAACAATAAGGGTTTTACACGTTTATTTATTTTGTTTGTGTCTCTCCTGTTTACATGGCAAAAGTTAGGCTGCGTTTCCACCAGAGATGTGCGAGGATGTGTTGCGAGGGATGTGTGTGTCATGAACCAATAGAAACACTTCATTCACTTAGGACCTTTTAAATGAAGTGTTTCTATTGGTTCATGACACACACATCCCTCGCAACGCATCCTCGCACATCTCTGGTGGAAACGCAGCCTTAAGGGTCTATAGCCAATATGTTTTAATCAAGTCTACATCGGCGTGTGGGAGGCCTGGTCAAGTTTCGGCTCATTCCAAACCTAAAATTTGCTGAATTGGATTCATATATTTCATACTAAATACGAACTGAAACATGGATGCACAGAAAAACACAGAAAAAGACTAGCTCCGGGAATCGAACCCGGGTCCTCAGCATGCCGTGCTGCGTGATTTTACCACTACACAACAGCTGGTCGGGATATAGACACGAATTTTTTCCTATGCATCACACGTCTCAGCTCGCTTAATCACTTATAGCATTGATACAAGCAACACCTAATAGGTATGTTAATACTTTTAACGAGAGACGTTCAACACTCCTGCGGAACTAACCGCTCACCCGGACCAAGAGATGTCGCTACTAAGCTATTCTTTTCAAGATTGCTTTGAAGTATCTTTTTGTATTTTTATTTTTTTTACTTTTACGGTTATCCCGTGAAACGGATTCGATAATTTTATGCCCATAGGAGAGACAACTTTTATTACTTATACTGTGTATGACCCATAAGGCTGATTATCGCATTGACAAATTGTTCAAAATACAACGTGTCTCTACTCTCTGGACAAAGACCGAAATCCTGAGTAGATTTCCTTCTCAGGAATGTTCTAAGTACTTTTGTAGAATTCTTAGATTCGATAAAAAAATGTTTTTTTCAAATACAATTAATACCCACAAACAAATCAACAATAAGTAATCATCATACTAGGAGTTTTGCGGTTCAAAAGTTGATCAAGTTGGAATACTCTTTAATTACCATACATCTACGTACAGGTTAGACTAAAGCATTAAATCGTAAATCAGTAATTTCTCTCGTAATACGGTGGCGTTTAACATAGCTTAGAAATACCCTAATCAACACGTCCTATTCGTCTATATCCAGAGGGAAGAGACACATTGTATACGTGAAGAATGATGTAAGAACGGGGAGCTGATATTATTCTCGGTTGTCATGGGGTCACTCAAGAACCAGCCTGCGCCAGGTGACGTACCCACTGCCATTTCAACTTTATTACCAACTAGCAGCCCGTCCCGGCTTCGCACGGGGTAGACAATTATTTATTTTTGGAAATTTGGATATAAAACACTTTTTTTCACAAATATTTTTTATTAAATATTTTTATTAAATAAAATTATTATTTATTATTTATTAATTATTACAGACGTGCACGCCCCACTCCTGTATTTCAGTGCCCCCTCCACCCCGCCCGCCGCGATGCCCGGCGCGCTTTTCAGACTGCATCGCAAACAACGGCCACGGCGCTATGGCGGTTTTGTTTACTGTTTGAATTTTTTAATTCGTAATATCTTTTGAATGGAAAGTCCAATTTAAATAATTTAAAAACTATTTTATAGGTAGTTAAATGGTCTTTACCATTAAATAATTTATTTGGATAAGGATTAATATAAACACATAAATAGCATGGTTTGAATTTGGTTAGCATTTTCATTAATGTTTAAAATGAAAAAAGTTGTTGTAGTGACATAACTACAATAGTTGGACATATGCTACCGCGGAGTTTTTTGTAGACATTATGATGTTCTTCAATATTGTTGTACATTATTTTGTTCTATCGCTAATAGTTTCGGCAGCGCATTCGACGAAAGACATTTTAAGACTCATTTTTCTACACCTTCGGTTACATTGTTCAAATTTTACCAAGGATCCCTAATTTTTTTCAAAATGAAATGTAGCCTATGTCAAATTGGAAGAATGTAGCATTCTATTAGTGAAAGAATTTTTTAAATCGGCCCAGTACTTTTTGAGCCTATTCATTACAAACATACAAACATAGGTACAAATCTTTCCTCTTTATAATATTAGTGTAGATGATGCGCTGCAACCACATGGTAGAACAGCTAAAAATAGACGAGGTCCCTTATAAACTACGAAGAGCGTAAGAAAACCCATTTCCAAGGATCACGTTACGTCTTCATGCTCTATGATGGATTTATTTCGGAAGACACAGAATAATTTGTGCTAAGATATGACACTCTTGAACTTTACATAAAGTAAGTTCCAGGTTTCAGTGAGTAAAAATGTGTTGTTTTAGTAAATAAGGTTCAAGGATTGTAGAGCCAATTATATATATTTTCGGAAAGAATATGTATTTACACAACCAATGTTTTAGTGACATTCAAATTGATTTGTAACTAAAGCAACGAACTAGTAAAGTACCTTAAGGCCGCCATTAAGGGGAAATAATAATAATAATAACTATAAAGTACGTCACTTTAAAAAAAAAAAAACCAGTATATTTCAGCAGATACTTAATTGAGGATGAGAGGGCTTCGGCTGGTAGTTTCCACGTGGGTCCAGTGTGGATTGGGATTTTTTATTTATTTTATTTCTTTCAAACATTTAAACAATTATCATTACAGGCTTTGCCTAATGCGATTATCGCATTAGGCAAAGCAGCGTGCCAAACATTACAATTCACACACATCATTGAATTTATTTCCTTCAATGTAAAGCTCATGGTAAATTACAAATACAATTTCGCGCATAATACTCCCAAAAAATTAGAGGTGCGAGCCCGCGCTCGAACGCACTACCCTTTGCTTTGAGAGGCGTTAGGTCAAATCACTAGGTTGCCACGATTATTTCTTTTACACCGTGTCCCTTTTCTCTGGACACAGACCGAAATTCTGAGTAGATTTCCTTTTCAGGAGTGTACTACTTTTGTAAAATTGTTACCCCGGCGCCACACATATTACAAATGTTTGAACACAGTTATTTGATCACATGTGTAGCACCGGTATTTGCTTATTTGTTCAATAGAACATCCATACAATCAACCATATATCAAATATGTGTTCAAATATGTGTTGAAACTTTTGTAATGTGTGTGGCGCCGGGGTAAAATTAAACAAAAAAAAAATACATGACAAATCAACAACAATAATTAGGAACACACTACATATATCAGTTGTTCGCAATGAGTTTAGCGCGGCAGCCCGAACAGCCTTCTCCGGACAGTAGCAGCTCGCCTGAATGGGCCGTTCCAGCTCTACTGGGATAAACTGCACATGGCCAAGTTGTGGATTTATTATTATTAATTTATTTTTGACCTAATTTATTTTGATGTGATATGATTTAATTTAATTTCGATTTGTTTGGATTTTATTTAATTTATTTTGATTTAATGCAATTTGTATAAAATTTTTACATTTGTTGTTGTACTATTAACATTGTATCACCTATTATTGTAACTAACAAAATATGGACCTAGTCTGAAATAAATTTGATATTATTATATTATTATTATTATTATTATTTGCAGTTCAGAGATTGATCAAGTTGAAATAAAAATACCTAATAATAAATATCACGGGACAATTCACACCAATTGACCTAGTCCCAAACTAAGCAAAGCTTGTGCTATGGGTACTAGACAACGGATAAACATACTCATATAGATAGATACATAATTAGATACATGTATATTTATTCATAAAACTATTATACATTATACGAGGGGCGTTCAATATAAAGTGAGAATGAGATGCAAACTCTTTTAATATTACGAAATTAAATACTGGCCGGTAAAGCTAATCTATCTAGCTGATTGCTATGAAAAAAAAACTAACTGTCTTTTGTTTAAAAAAATATACGGTAATTTCTTTGCAATGCTATTGAGTACGTTAGCGAAAATGGAGAAAATTGAACTGCGCGCCGTTATCAAATACTTGTATTTGAAAAATTTTTCTACGGACCAAGTCAATTTGGATTTGCGGGACACTTTAGGGTCTAATGCTCCTCCGTATTCGACAGTCACACGTTGGTGCACCGAATTTAGACGTGGAAGAACATCGACAATGGACAACCCCCGCTCCGGACGCCCTACTACAGCAGTAACTGAAGAAATTGTGAAAAAAGTCGAAAACTCAGTTTTGGCGGATCGTCGTGTCACAGTTCGTTTTATTGCTGAAAATGTAAAGATTTCAACGGGGAGCGTGCATAATATTTTACATGAACGCTTGGGTATGAAAAAGGTATCTGCGCGTTGGGTACCAAGAATGCTTAGGTACTAACACGCAAAAACAAACTAGACTAGAGATTTGTCAAGAAGCTTTGAACCTGATGCAGCAAGACCGGGAACTTTTTTTGGCGCGATTTATAACAATGGACGAAACATGGCTCCATCATTACGACCCTGAAACGAAACTGCAGTCTATGACATGGAAAAGGCCATCATCTCCAACTCCGAAGAAATTCAAGGTGAGCCCATCTGCCGGTAAGGTCATGGGCTCTGTTTTTTGGGATGGTAAAGGGGTATTAATGATTGAGTATCTCGAGCATGGAGCCACTATTACGGGCACTTTATACGCCAAACAAATAGCAACATTGCGCAATGAGATCCGCGAAAAACGGCGAGGTAAACTCTCGAAAGTTGTGCTGTTCCACCAGGACAATGCCCCGGCACACAAGTCCGCCGTTGCAATGGCTGCAATTCGTGATGCTGGGTTCGATATCCTTAAGCATCCTCCGTATTCACCAGATCTCGCTCCCAGTGATTTCTACCTATTTCCGAGATTGAAACAATACCTGAGAGGCCAGAAATTTGAAGACGACGACGCGGTAGTCGCTGCAGTACAAGATTTTTTAAGTACTCAAGATGAGACCTTTTTTAAAAATGGAATTTTAAGTTTAGAAAAAAGATATACTTAGTGTATTATGCTAAAAGGTGACTATGTCGAAAAATGAAATGACATTTAGTAAAAGTTGTTTATAACATACTCATTCTCACTTTTTATTGAACGCCCCTAGTAAGCTATAAATTTACGAAATACAATATGATTTAAAAAATGTCGAAACCCTGAATTTCTCCTACCCGGGGCATCGTGTCAAGCATGCTTGCGGCATTCCCTCGCTGTACGGCTATGCTCAGCCTCTGAGCGAAAAAAGACCCGGCCCTGAGGTCGCCAGAGACGCTAACTAGTTTATCCGACACCTCGCGAACAAATTTTTTGGTGTCGGATGACCATGGTCCTAAAGTTTCTAATGCAAGTGCCGCAAATATATAATCATTTGTTAGAAACGAATATTTGCGGCACTTGATTGTTTGGGCATGGTCGGCAGCAGTCCCTGGCTTACTGGCAGAACCTCTGACGTAGGACGGAGCCAGCGTGTCTGAGCAAGTGACATCCCACGCCAAAGGTTTGCCCAAACTCCAAGGCACTAAAGTGCAACCATCGGGTCTCTTTCCGTCCGAGGCAGACATGCCTGAGGGCTCAAGAGTCGCCGGTATGGCAACAGTGCTGAGTGCCCGGCGGATAAGGTCATTAAGTGATGTATGCCTGTAAATGCGACCAGCACTCAGTTGACAATGTAGGCCGTGTCGGCCTAAAGCATCAACTGTAATACCACACCGGCAGCAAGTATGAGGTTCACATGTTTTTATTCCAAGCCGCAAACATACGACAATCCTTAGTGAGGCAGGGTCCAAAAGTGTGCCAAGGTTTCGGGAGGGAACTGCGCGCAGCCAGTGACCAGATTCCGGCTCAGATACAGCTAGCAGTCTAGCTCGCTCGACATAATTAAATACATATTATAAAAACCCAAGACTCGAGCACAAACATTCGTATTATTCACACAATATGTCTGCCCCGACCGGAAATCGAACCCGGGACCTCAAGCTTTGTAGTCAGGTTCTCTAACAACTAGGCTATCCGGACATCTAAATGTAATTTCGCACATAAATTCCTACCTGTCATGACATACAGTGCCGAAACATGGGCACTCACTGTAGGGCTGGTCCACAAATTTAAAGTTGCTCAACGTGCTATGGAAAGGGCTATGCTCGGAGTTTCTCTAAAAGATCGAATTCGTAATGAAGTGATCCGACAGAGAACCAAAGTTATCGACATAGCCCACCGCATTAGCACGCTGAAGTGGCAATGGGCAGTCCATATAACCCGAAGAACCAATAACCGTTGGGGTAGACGAGTTCTTGAGTGGAGACCACGGATCGGCAAACGTAGCGTGGGACGTCCTCAGACTCGGTGGAGCGCTGATCTTCGCAAGGCGGCTGGCAAGAGCTGGATGAGAGTGGCCGAAGATCGTGCTCAGTGGCGTGCCATGGGAGAGGCGTATGTCCAGCAGTGGACGAACATAGGCTGATGATGATGATAATGATGACATAAATTCCGAAAAACACAGAGGTGCGACCCGGACTTGTACCCACGACCTCTGCTTGAGAGACCGTAGATCAAACCAAACCACTAGGACACCACGGTGTTTTCTTAAAATTTGGGTTTACGGAAAAATCATCATCATCATCATCATTTCAGCCGAAAGACGTCCACTGCTGAACATAGGCCTCCCCCAAGGCTCGCCAAACAGATCGCCCCTGCGCCATCCGCATCCAATGCGTTCCCGCTACCTTCACCAGGTCGTCGCTCCATCTTGTTGGAGGCCTACCTACACTGCGTCTTCCGGTCCGCGGACGCCACTCGAGAACCTTTCGGCCCCATCGGCCGTCAGTTCTACGGGCGATGTGCCCTGCCCACTGCCACTTAAGTCTAGCGATTTTTCGAGCTATGTCCGTGACCTTAGTTCTTGCGCGGATTTCATCATTTCTAATGCGATCCCGCAGAGAAACTCCAAGCATAGCCCTCTCCATCGCCCTCTGAGTGACTTTGAGCTTCTCAGTGCCATAAGTCATCACTTACGGAACTTAACTTACGGAAAAATGCCCATAATTAATTCTTGTCCATTAGTGGTGCTGTCACCTAAGTACCTATTCTTCGTTTTAGTTGTCTACGACATCCTTAGAGTAGGTAAGGTAAAGGATTGTCTTATGTAAATCGCGATCTAGCTCCGTAAGGGTCCGTTCGCTATGAAGATAAAAGGTCCAATTTAATTCTACTTCCGCGTAAAACATCGTCGACGACTACAAAATTGTATTAGAGATCTTGCAGTTTGCCTTTTCCTATTTGGTATTGTGTGAGAGAGAAACAGGTAGTCTTAATTACAATTTGGCGTTTTTAGGTTCTAGAACTGCTGAATAGGAATAGCATAGTGTAATAAAAAAAGATAGTGCGTGGAGTCCCTCCGCGCGGAAGAAGTGAAACTTTATAATAAAAAATAAAAAAATAAAAAACCAGGCGGTCACCCATCCAAGTACTGACCGCGCCCGACGTTGCTTAACTTCGGTGATCGGACGAGAACCGGTGTTTTTGTCAAATACCTTGAAAATTTTCATCCCCCCTTTGAAACCCAATCATGATCAATAGGAAGTTAACCTGTGTATTGCTTCTCTAATGTATATAAAAAAAATAATAAACAATGACCTACTAACATTACTAACACAAATTTTAAAGTATCTGCATAATTTCTTTACGTTAGGCTTAGTCAACAAACTTTGCATCGGTTTTGATCCAGTCTCAATTGTTGTACCTATACTTAATATTGTAATTAGTTTTTCGAATAATTTGTTATTATTTTGAAGTGTTTTTGGACTTCACGTTATTATATGTCTACCTACATACTTGCGTTATACCTATTTGTACTATTTAGCTTAGATAATTATTTTTAATTTTAATTTATGCTAGCTCGCTTAGCCTGCGACACAGAGTTCTTTAGTAACCCTAGTGCAGGCACACGTGTTATATAGCCTTTTTTGTATGAAATTGTATTTATTGTTAACTTGTACTACAAAACTATTGAATAAATTATCTTATCTCATCTTATATTTTAGTATTCTTTTTAAATCCCGTTAAGAAGAAGGTTAAAGATGTGACTTTGTTTAACATTGAACTCTTTATCTTTGATATTTCAGGTCAATGTCACGTCACTTAAGTTATGATATCTAAGGGTTATCTTACGTGTAAATCGGTGTTACTTTTTTTGTAGACTCGCAAAGTTACAAGATTGTCTGAGATGTTCTTTGTTGTCATGTCTAAAGAGTTTTTTTTTAATCAGTCTAGCAGTACTTAGTATGAAATTATTTGAATTTATTTTGAAGAACCAAGGTATTGCAAATACATCATACAAAACACTAAAAATTAAGCATAAATCTGGCAAAACAAAAAAAAACCGGCCAAGTGCGAGTCGGACTCGCGCACGAAGGGTTCCGTACCATTATCTATAAAAACAGCAAAAAAATCACGTTTGTTGTACGGGAGACCCCTTAAATATTTGTTTTAAATACTAAAAATAAGATAACATTTCCTCTTTAGCCTGTCAAAGAACATCAAAAAAATATTTCACGTTCATATTACGAAGTCAATTTCAAGTAAAACACAAATTACCTGCCTAAATAAGATAAATACTGTACAAAGCTACATGAAAAGCGTATTCAGGAGTTTCGGAGAAAATATCAATTCCCTTTTTATAGAAATCTTTTCGGGTCAAAGGGATCTTGTTCTCTACATTTTGTTGGGCTCAAGACAGGATGTTTACAATATTTGCTAAGAGACACACAGAAGGAAAAAACCGGCCAAGTGTGAGTTGGACTCGCGCACCGAGGGTTCCGTATAAATTTATATGTATCTATGAACATCCAGTCATAGCAGACCCCTAAGCAAAATGTGCGCAGTGTGGGATCATTGTAGATTGGTTATTGATATAGTATTAGACAGACAGACAAAGAAATTTATGCTTTTCGCAATTTTTCCTTTATCTGTGCTAGAAGACCTTGCTTCGTACCAAATTTCCAGATTCTGAGTTCACGGGAACTACCTTGTAGGTTTTGATTCCCTTGCGAGTGTCGAAAATTTGCGGCATAAATGGCTGTATCTTTTGATTGCCTTAAAAAAAAAAATATTAGGGGACAATATAGGGCCTTGGCTTAGAACTTTGATTTTTTCACAGCTCCAAGGGACAGTAGATCTGAGTATTTGAAATAAATTTCAGCTTGATACCTCCACGAGTTTCTGAGAAAAAGGGTCTTGACAGACGGACGGACGGCCGGACGGACAACAAAGTGATCCTATAAGGGTTCCGCTTTTTCCTTTCGAGGTGCGGAACCCTAAAAATAGGCAATTTGGAATAACCAATTCTCGAATATTGTGGTCGCATTGTTTGTAGGCTTTGGTAGCCCCGCGGTTCGACCTATGGCTTCTCAAGGAGAGGATCATGGGTTTTAACCCGGACTCGTACCTCTGAGTTTTACTGAATTTATGTGCGAAATTAGATTTGAAATTGTTTGTGAGCTTTACGGTGAAGGGACACATCGTGAGGAAACCTGCATACACCTGTGAAGAAATTCTACGCGCGTTAGACAATACGGCCTCAGATGCTTGTCTATCTATACGCCAAGTTGCATTTAATTCGTTCAGCAGTTATTGCCTGTAGGTAATTTAATGAATCAGGCGTTACTTTGCGGAGCTTATATGGAGCTCAGTTCGAAACACGTGAGTGTAGTTTGGTGGTAGTGACAGTTGGGTTTGTGTGATTTGTGTGTGTTCGTACAGTGTGGAGGTGGAGGAACTGCATGAACACACATTTCTTGCATAATCGTAACTATTATAAGGTCGCGGGTGAGCAAAGTAATTGTATCAGTTCATTGTTATTGCATGTTTTATTTATTTACTAGCTTATAATAGTGTTCCACTGCTAGGCAAAGGCTTCCCCTCTGGTCCTCCATAGCTCCCTGCCCTGAGCTAAATCTGGCCAATCGTCCAATTCCGCGTCCAGGGCGCCTCATCATCTGCGCCTTGGCATATTGCATAATTAATCAACAAAAACATTCAGAAAACAAAAATGAAACCAGGCGGTCACCCATCCAAGTACTGACCGCGCCCGACGTTGCTTAACCTCGGTGACTGGCGAAAACCGGTGTTTTGTCAAATATCTTGAAAACGGTGCATCCTACGGCAAAATCAATGAAATTTTCATCCCCCATTGAAACCCCCGCAACCCCCCCTCACCCCCACATTGTACATCCTGATGTTCGCCGCTCTCTCTCTTGTACATACTGGCCGTCACTGCTCCGTAGGTAAAGGTAGGTAATGTAACGTTACATTGCGTCATCCTTTTTCGTGTATGCAGCCGGCGTTCATCCATTTATTAGACGTTGTCGCGTCAAAAATATTCATAAACTTTCTCATATTAGTAGGACAGGATTTGATCGGTTTCTGAAAATCTTTTAACCTTTTATGGCAGCAAGAATTAAAAAGAATTCTACGTGCGCGAACAGCATCCGCAAGACCCTCGTCTTTTCCAATTATTTCATTGCAAACGTTATTATTCGTGTAACTAGAATCCAATTTTTCCGACTGGGAGCTCTGTCCGGCGCAGACGCTGTGTAATGGGCCCACATTTAGAAACAAAACTACAGTAGGTAAAGGGGCATTTTCATTTTAAAGTGCGCCATTTACCTATTTAGGGTATAGTCGGGGTAAGAAAAGGTTCGTCACTTTTCGACTCTATGTCAATGAGTTAAGGTCGAAAAGTGACGAACCTTTTCTTACCCCGACTATACCATGCCTCAAGGGTGCCAACTCCGCTGTCTGTCTGTGCCATTTCTTTAAGTTCAAACCGATTTAGATGAAATTTGCTATGAAGAAAATTAGAGGCCCTGGGAAGGAAAAAGGAATTTTATCCAGGAAAATGGCTTAGTCCCCGCGGGATAGCTATAAACGAACTTTTTACAGATATAGTCGCGGGCGACAAGAAAATAAATTTCAAAATTGTCACATGTCACCTTTCGGTCGACAATAATTGTCACTCGACATATGCCACGTTGGTGAAATAGGGTCCTGATCTATGACTAACGCGGACGAAGGCGCGGGTTAAGACTCATCATCATATATTTAAAAGCTAGGCTCTTGTCGGTGGAGTAATTTCCAGCTTATTCTACATTCCGCTCTTTCCTTCACTTCTTTATATAATGAAACATTTATTTTTTATTTTATCTGTTCCATATAATCTTAGACGCATAATGGGCATTGGCTTAATGCCCAAACATACGAGTGAAATAAATGCGTTGGGGTTTTTAAATTTATTAATTTATAGTTATTCATACAAACATCTGCCCCGAAACGAGGATCGAAACCCTTCAAGCTTCGTAGTAAGGTTCTCTAGATCATTCTCACCGCTACCCATATATTGTATTTTCGAGTCTAACAAGCCATACGGGCCGCCAACGGACGTATTCAGGCCGTGGAGAAATGGCTACGATAAGTGCAGAAGGCCACGCGACCCGCACTGCCTGCCAAACTCACTCAGCGCAGAAGGTATTTGGCGTGCCTTAAACTTAAGACCCGCCGGCGGACCGTATGGCAGTGAGAGTACAAACGACTAGAATATCCGGTCGTCAATGTGTATGTGTAATCTGCCCTGGTATACTGTATTTTGTCTCTTGTTGCCCCAGCCTGTGTCCCAACATAAAACGTGACTAGGAACACACACGGGGTATCGCGCATTTCGCTCGGGATAGAAGATATTGACGGGATATGCCTTAAATTTTAGCCAATTCCTTGTGATTTTGTGGCAGTGGGGCAGTGGGCATATCGAGACACAGTGTAGAGTTGTGGCTGCTCGGCACTAAGCAAATGGGTCATACATTTTTTTGTTCGCGTCTGTCATGCCCACAGACAGGTTATAGCCAATATTTTTTAGTCAAGTCTACATCGGCGTGCCGCCTGGCCAACTTTATAAATCTTAAGTTAGCAGACTTAATTTCAAACTTACCTATCGACCTCAAACGTGACGAAAACCCTATAGCTCGTTCAGCAGACATTGACGACATTAGACACCAAAGCCGTTTTGCTAAAATATCGGATTCCCGTCACGTTCCACTAAACGCAAATCGATAATCCTTCGATTAGTGAGATTGATCGTGAGTCAAGAATTGTGATGTATCGCCGGCGAGATTAATTGTTGCTAGTTAATTGATTTGGCGGTCGGTCTTAATACAATTTGTATTGTTATTAGGCTTAAGCAATAACTGAAGGGCGTAGTTTCGGGTGTCGTGGGTGTTTTAAGGTCTTTGAACCTATTTTAAAGGATACAATCGAGTAATCAAGTCTAGGGTGAATGAGCATTTACTAGGCAAGCGTGCTCCATCGTAGTCCTGTGTATGTGGTAGTTCTTCGCAGGTGTATCAAGGTTTCCTCACGATGTTTTCCATCACCGTAAACCTCATGGTAAATTTCAAATGTAATTTCGCACACAAATTCTGAATAACTCAGAGGTGCGAGACGGGATTTGAACCCACGACACGACCCTCTGCTTCAGAGGCCATAGGTCAAACCGCTAGGCCACCACGGGATAGTGGATAGATTCCTAGAATAGCCTGTGTTGTGTGGAGTGTTGAAGCACTGCCATACTCGTAGTTCCGAGGCCAGTGAGCCCTACGACCCAAAAACCTCATTCAAAGTACCGAAACGTCGACGAACTTCGGAACAAATTACTTCGCGTAATCCTTCGTGCCGTTGCAGTCCTATCGACTTGGCCCGAATATCGATTTGGAGTTTTAAGCGGTCTGGGTTCCGTAAAGTTTTTATGGATGGTTAATACGTCCATCGTCATCATAATCATCCCAGACTATACACGGTGATTTCTTAAAAGGTGATCCGGTTTTGAAAAGTAACAAAAACGCGAAAAACTGTAACTTACTTTGAAAGACAAATAAATGATTGTTATTGTTATTGAACTCTAGCCAAAATGGAATTTAATAGACGAGGTCTAAGAGCAATGAAGTGTCTGTTAAATAAAAAAAAAACTTTATAGTTAAAACTACCTCCATCGAATGAATGGTTTTGGAAATTTGTTGTTGTTTAAAATTAAGTTCTTTCGTCAAGTGTCATCGCTTTGGCGGGGAATTTGGCAGGTCTCGTGTCAAAGTTTGTTTAGGAAACTGACTTTTCAAAGAGGTTTTAAGCTCATAGACTAAATCATGTGTAGGGTGACCACGATCTTCATTAAAAAGTGATTGATTATATAAAAAAATATAGTTTGTTTCATGTAACTGCGACTTAACCGTGGTCGCCACCGAATACCTACTGATCTAGAAAAATTTATTCCTGATCACCGATTTAAAATCATCGTGTAAATTATGTTTCCACTGCAGGCAGGGCACATGACTCTCAGAATGAAAGGGCTTAGATCGTAGTTCTCACGCGAGCCCAGTGCGGATTGGGAACTTCACATACACCATTGAATTTCTACGCAGGTTGTGTAGGTTACCTCGCAACTTTTTCCGCCACCGTAAACCTCATGGTATATTTCAAATGTAATTTCGCACGTAAATACTGAAAAACACAGAGGTGCGAGCCCGGGTTCGAACCTTCGACACACTGCTTAATAGGCCAGTCAAACCACTAGGCTTTTACTAAGTCATTATTATTAAGGCATCAATGTTTAACTGTGCCTCCGGGTGCGTGATGTCCGCAGCAAAATGAAATGTACGGACAATACTTGTCCGAATCATTGCCAGTACCTCTACCATGAGTTTACACTAGTTTACGTGACCATACTCGCTAGCGACGGCGTAAATTATTTGTATGGAGAATTGTACAGCGCCTCTAGCGGTCACTTACGGAAGTACGATTCTCCATACAAATCATTTACGCCGTCGCTAGCGAGTACGGTCACTGTAAACTAGTGTAAACTCATGGTAGTGGTACAGGATACTGTTGGAGCTGCCGCGCACCCGCCGCACCAGGGACGCTCGAATTGAATCGATCTCTCTAGCTTGGTCTTATCTCTGAGAAAAAGCGTGATTTCGAATGTTAGTCCGAGCAAAGCTTTGTCACCCAGGCACTTGCTACTAATACCTACTTAGTAATTATATGGCCAGAGGAGGGACTACTTTTGTTTTTTGTCTGACTCAAATGCTGTTTTGTAACTGTTTAGTTTAGTAAGTTTTCTTTGTATAATCCATTAAATGTATTCACTAATGAATAATAGGGATGTTGACGCCATTAAACTATAATTCGATTAACTCAGCAACTCCAGTAAAAAGACGCTTTATTTTAGCCCTGAAAACCAGATTAATTTTCGATTAACTGCAAAATTAGATTTTTGTTGCTTTAAAAGAAATAAATAGTTGATTGAGTTGGCTGTTGCCATTGTTGCCATTGTTGCCATTGTTGCTATTGTTGCTATTGCCATTCAAACTCTATGGGAGAATTGTGTTTTGATAGGTCACAAAAAGTACTTCAGTTGGTTGGTGGTGTCAAAATCCCTATAATGACAATGTTAGTTAGTTAGTTTAGTTTATTTATTCACTCAACATAACAATTACATTATATAAATACATTAAAGTCAGAATATAGTGTAATCTGTTTTTAGAAAAAATTACTTAGTGCCAAGTTTCTTGAGGCGGATTCTTCTTGGCATGCACGGTATTTCCGAAAGCACTGGTAGACTAAAAAAAAGACCTGTAAAAAGCTTTTAACGGCCTATTTACTACTTTATTTTAAATATCGGGATGAAAAGTAGCTTTTACGTTTTTGCCAAGATCTCAATCAAGATCAAGTATCTAAATACCAAATTTCATAAAAATCCGTCCAACCAACACGCCCACTGTCACCATTAAAACAGCAAAACAAGGGGTTTTCCCAAAAAAACTTTAACACACGGAACCCAGCCGTCACGTCACGTCCCGACGTTGCCGTGCAAACTTTACTTTTACACGTAAAAACGCGATCGATCCATTTTCTTTCTTTTTTTATTGAGCAGACATTGGAAGCCAGTATGCCGTGATGGGCTTTATTTGGCGGTGTTTTTGGTGGTTGGCTGGCTGAAATCAGTTAAAGTGTTAGTTTAAGGGTTTGCGGTCAGTATTAAAAAAAAGTAGAGTGACGTTGCATTTATGAAATTGGCTGAAGTTTCCGCTGTTGTTTGTCTAGTTTTGCGTTGAGTGTATAAATATTTTAAGCTTGTATATTGCGTAAAACTAGTGTCGTGTTTTAAAATCTTTAAAAGGTGAAATAGGTTAAGTTTCTGAATGATAAAGGGTGTTCCAAAATTCAACGATTATCTGCCATTTAGTTCTGGAAAAATTAGGAAATACAATTCTTGTCACTTAATTTTTTTTTATATTTGTGTCTTGTTAATAAGGAATTTATATACATATACTAGACGTCATTGACGTGCCACGTCTCTTTTGTGGTAATTCTCAAAATGTAACGGCCCTTGTTATTTTTGTCGTCGGTTTGAAACAAAATGGTCCAGTTCCAGGTTCGGAAACTGTAACAAAACAATGGGAAGTGAGCAGTGTAATCAGGAATTAAGCGAGCGACACCGAGTTTGCTTAGCAATCAACGCATTTCATCTCCAGTGTATGGTGCCCATAAATTTCAAGCCTCCTGGACTCTGCTGTAGCAGTCGCCATATTGTATCTTGCCGTTTTGAATACACAATGTACAAGCTTTTTAGTAAGTTCTGAAAAAAAAAAGAAATAAATTTCATGTTACTTCGCAGCAGACTAAGCCGACAATGGCGGGATGACCTAGAAACGTTTGCGAGCGATTGGCCAGACATTAGTTTAGATAGGGCGAGTTGGAAGTCCAGGGAAAAGGCCTTTGCCCAGCAGTGGGACATAAGTGACACGGGCTAGTTACTCTATTAAGCTATAATAGAGTCACATAACATAGCACGTGTAGTATTCGATATTTAAAAAAGCGGCCAAGTTCGAGTCAACCTCTCGCACGAAGGCTTCCGTACCATTACCTATGAAATCAGCAAAAAAAAAGGTTTTTTGTATGGGGGCTGCCTTGAATTTTTGTTCCGAAATACATCCTCTGTGAAAATTTCAACTGTCTAGCTATCACGGTTCATGAGATAGGTACAGCCAGGTGACAGACAGATGGACGGACACACGGACGGACATCGGAGCCTCAGTAATAGGGTCCCGTTTTTACCCTTTGGGTACGGAACCCTAAAAAAAGTTTATTATCATTTATTAACTAACATGGATTTTTTCTTATTTTTACCAGATCTGTTTTAACTTGGCCTCCGCTCGGCAAGGTTATTGCTGAATTTTGGGACGCCTGTTTATAACATTATGAAGGGATGTTTACAAAAACAACGTAATTGACTAGACTGATTGACACCTGTTGTCAGTAAAATTGTTTGTCTACAAGTGTCAACCAGTCTAGTCAGTTATGTTGTTTTTGTAAATATCCCTTAATATGTAACTAGCGTCTCGCCCCGGGCTTTTCAATGGGAAGTTACAGCCTTTGATTACAGATTTCCTTTATTTTTACACCTCTTTTATTAAAGTTACATCCGTGCAAAGCCGAGGCGGGTCGCTAATAATAATAAAATAAGCGAGACGGTCCGCTGTAACAAGCTCGCGTGGGCACCCAATCAGAAGTAGAATCGGAACAAGCAGGTGTTACTTTGATTAAACAACTGAATCGACCACTTCGAGAACATATTAATTAGAGAAACGTTTAATGAGTTAATCATTCGTATTAGCTGAATCCGTTGGGATTAAACTGGACCCTCAGTTGCTATTTTAGGGATTGTTTTGTAACTAGCCTTTACTAACCATTAGCTCCGTTACTTGAATTAAAATTCTGGAATTTTCTGGATTTTACTGAATAACCAAGGGTATTCCGAAAAGTTGCAACAACACCATAAACGTCATCAAAACAACAACAACAGATAACAACAAAATCACAACAACAACAACAACAACACACAATCAGTTCATTTTCGTTGTATAAAGAACACGCTTGTAAAATTTTAAGTCTGTCGACTCAGTGGTTACGATTTATAATTTTTACATGGTTCCAGTAGGAATGTCGAGATAAAAATTAGTGTATGTGGTGTTCCAGACGTCCAGCCAGTTTAGCGTAAAGGAGTAGGTAACGTACGCACACACATAATCACAAACTTTCGCATTTTATAATATTAGTAGGCTTAGTAGGATCAGGAGGACGTAGTAGGATTTAGTACTTTTATGCGCTGCCGATCGCCCGATGATTGACCGTAAAAAAGCCCGGTTCATTGCGTATACGAGTAAGAAAAGAATAACCCAAATACCTAAAAAAAACCGGCCAAGAGCGTGTCGGACACGCACAAGGTAGGGTTCCGTAGCCATTACAAAAAAATCAAGTAATATTTTTCTAAGGATTTCGTATGTGTACGGAATCATCCAAGTTTAGGTATGTTTTATACCTTAGGCTACTATTTACTCTTAAACTACAAATAATTTCCAAGCAATCTTAGCCGCTATAACTTTCCTAGTAAATTTGATACATTTACTACCATTCTGAATTTTTTAAAATTTTTCCACCTAACAGTTTAGATTTTAGAGGGGGGGGGGGGACGCTCGATTTTAATGAAAATTTTCACTTTAAAGTTGAATATTTCGCAAACATATCACTGAATAGAAAAATCATGTTAGCAACCCCGCAATGGTTTTAAAAGACCTATCCAACGAGATACCCCACACTATAGGATTAGTCGAGAAAAAAAAAATCACCCCCCTTTACGTCTATGGGAGGTACCCTAAAAAAATTATTTTTTTATTTTTTATTTTACCACTTTGTTGGCGTGACTGATATGTATATTCATGCCAAATTACAGCTTTCTAGTACTAACGATCTCTGAGCTTAGCCGCGGACAGACAGACAGACAGACGGACAGACATGGCGAAACTATAAGGGTTCCTAGTTGACCACGGAACCCTAAAAACATGGAATACTTATGCAATGCTGGTACTACACGATAGCCCATCGCGATGGTCCACTATGATGGGTCAGCGTGTGGAGGGCGTAGTGGTGTCGGATGGCTTATGTTATGGCGCGTGCATTGCTCGTGGGATAGCGTCGGCGTCGGTTTTTGGGCGCACATCAAAATAATCAAAAGATCACAACTGCACGTCGCCATCGTGTACATGAGGATGCGTTGCAGCCATCGCTGGGCCATCGCACCGACCATTTAATGGCCCATCGTGTAGACGAGCTACAAGCTGGATGACAGTGCAACTACAGTAAGCAAAAAGTACCTACAGTCAGCGTAAGAACTTTTAGTAACTATAACTTATTTTGCTAGAGTCGCGTCGTGGACTTATTGTTTATGGTGTCATCTAACCTATTCGATCTATTTTACGTGCTATTGTCGTTGTGTCAAGACTTTGCGTGCTGGTCACGGCCTGTCATTAATGTCAGACAACCCAAACAAAAACATGTCATGACTCAAACGTCAGCTTTTACACAAATTAAACGATATTGAAACATTTTTTACAATATTATTAAAGACAATGCAATAAAAATACTTTAAATAATAACTTCATAACTTTTTATAACTGTATATTATCTATTTTTTTTTTCATTATTGTTGCGTTAATTATAGTCGAAGTTCATATTTAAGGTTAGTATCTAAATAAAAGTATTTATAATCTCAGTTTATATACGTTTTACTGTTGGACACAGGCGTCCTCTCAGCACGAGGCCGTTGGGGATTGAAAACTTCAATCAAACACACACTCGCACACGCACATACTGAATTCATCGTCATCATCATTTCAGCAGAAAGACGTTCACTGCTGAACATAGGCCTCCCCCAAGGCTCGCCAAACAGATCGGTCCAGCGTCATCCGCATCCAACGCGTTCCGCAACCTTAACCATGTCGTCGTTCCATCTTGTTGGAGGCCTACCTACACTGCGTCTTCCGGTTCGTGGACGCCACTCGAGAACCTTTTGGCCCCATTGCCCATCAGTTCTACAATGGATGTGCCTTGCCACTGCCACTTGAGTCTGGCGATTCTTGGAGCTATGTCGGTGACTAAGACGTGGCCGCTAACGATGGGCCTCATAAGAAAGCTCTAGGTCACTCAGAGGGCGATGCAGAGGGCTATGCTCGGAGTTTCTCTGCGGTATCATATTAGAAATAACTACTGAGTTACTTTGTTGCAAATCCTGTTTGGGTATATGATCATGAGTTCTCGTCAAATTTTCTGGCCTCTTGATTAACCTGTACTCTGTCAACAGCTAACCAGCCATGGCGAAGATGACAGAAGCCGAGATCCTGGCCAAGATGAAGGTCCTGGAGGACCGCATAAAGGCGCCTTCCATCTGGGGCCGTGCACCGTGCGGCGTCAGGTTCGAAGACCTCCAGGAGAAGCGGTACGAAGACACTGTGAGGTTACTGATGAAACACTATCTGCCAGAAGAGGTGAGGAGAGAAGCCATTAATCTGGATCTGGAACTACAGTGCTTCAGAAGTTGCTGAACACTTCAGTACTTTGTCGCAATAAACAGTTATGCTGTGAAGTTTAAAATATGTCACGTTAGTGAAAGTGAAAAAGGACTAAAGTGTTCAGCGTCTTCTGAGGACGACCGTACCTACTGTACTTTTTTTCGCACTGTAGTGCGATCTGATCTATCACAAACATACAAATGAGAAAGGAAGGTACGGAAGGTAAGTATATAGGAAAAAAATAACAAAAAAGAACCGCAATAGTGCTTTGAGCTTAAAAGTACTAAATTTCATAATACCTTATTCACTAATACCCCTAATTTTCAAATTACCATAGGCTCATAATAACTAAAATTTCAAATTTTAAGACTGAGAACATTTGAAATTTTAGGTATTATGAGCCCATGGTAATTTGAAAATTAGGGGTATTAGTGAATAAGGTATTTTGAAATTTAGTGGTTTTAAGCCCAAAGCGCAATTGTTTTATTCAAGGAACTGCATTGAATATTCATCATCATCATTTAAGCCGAAAGACGTCCACTGTTGAACATATTTATGCCGCCCGCAAACTTAAGCATGTCATCGCTCCATCTTTTTAGAGGCCTACCTATGTACACTTTATCCTCCTGTCCGTGTACGCTATTCGAGAACCTTTTGGCCTCATCGGCCACGAGCGATGTGCCCACTGCCACTTGAGTCTGGCGATCATTCAAACTATGTCGATGACTTTAGTTCTTGCGCAGATTCATTCTTTGTAATGTGATCCCGCAGAGAAACTCTGAGCATCTCTCCATCGCCCTCTGAGTGAGCTTGAGCATTAGCATCGAATAATCCACAGCTAAAACTATAACCCTTTTCTTTTGACTGTGAACAAGTCTGAATTAACAAATCTGTATTCCCTCTTTTCTTTTCCAAGTGTAGAGATAAGCGCCTCCTGCATCTGTTTCAGACATTGAACTCTTAATTAGCGAGCTGACAGAGAGGGAAGATGAATTTTTAAATTTTAATTTAGTTAATTAAGATATTTTGCGCCGCGAGGAAACTGACCGGAAAACAATCGCGAGCCCGGGATGCAGCGAGGTGCGGCTGCTCTGTTAGCGGTTGCTAGATAAGTCAATATATAGTGCATATTTTTTTTTTAACAAACCGTGGTTAGCCTTGCCTATAGAGAGAGATCTCTCACTTGCAAACTCTACCCACAAGTTGACCTGAGAAGAAATTCAATGGTGTGTGTGAAGTTCCCAAATCAGCCCCCAAGTTCCATTTACTTATTTCTATCCCGTGGGAATTTTGCATTTTCTCGGAGAAAAAGTAGTCTATGTATGTCAATCAGGGACAATGTAGCTTTCAATTGGTATTTTTTTTTAATCAGCCCCTAAGTTGAATTTACTTATTTCGATCCAGCGGGATTTTTGCATTTTCCGTAGAAATGTAGCTTATATCAATCAGGGATACTGCAGCTTACTATTAGTGAAAGGATTTTAAAAATCAGCCCCGATTTCGGATTGACTTACTTCAATCCCGCGGGAATTTTGCATTTTACTGAAGAACCTTTAAGCCAATACAAGCTAAGCAATATGAAATCACATGCTAAGTAATAGTAGTAAGCGAATAGATATATTAATGGCTTCTCAGTCACCTCTTCAGGCAGATAGTGTTTTTTCAGCCAATAATAACAATGAACTGAGACGATTACTTTGCTCAATCGCGACCTTTAAGGTAAAGGTCGCGATTGAGCAAATAGTTTCAGTTCATTAATGTGATCCTCCGCAAAGTAACGCCTGACTCAATAAATTATCCAATATAACAAAACACGTGCTCATTATTTTTTCATGTTCTCAAACATAATTATAATTAAATCGGGTATAATTAGCAATTTGCTTAAGAAAAATATGTAGAAGTTAGAAGTTTTAGTCAGTTTTCAGTAAGTACTTAGGAGACCAATTTCTCCAAATAAGTTGGATATGGGTAGCTAATTAATAGTTAAAAAAACACTAGAAAACACGCTTTTATGAATGCACGTAAAAACAAAAACAATGGGGTTGTGTCGTTTTATTGTGGAGTGCCTTTGGCCAACTTCCAGCTCCATCATCAGACCCTGGTTACCATTTGGGATCAAAGTGCTCGTCAAGACGAATCAAACCAGCCCAAACTCGACGGGGTTGTGTCATTTTATTACATAGTTCCTATGGCCACTATCCAGCCCCATCATCAGATCAGCTCCATGATACCTTAATATTGCATTGTCATCCAATTTACATATACGTGCAAAATTTCAGCTCAATCGGAAACCGGGAAGTGGGTCAAAATCATGTTCAAAGTTTCCATTACATACTTAGTTACATATACACGTCGAGCTAATAAAAGCGTGTTAAAATAAAAAAACTAAAAAACACGCTTTAAAAAATAAAAAATAAATTTTAATAAATTTCAATTCACTGTTCTTATAGTGCAGTAAAAAATCTTACTAAGCAATTATTATATTGTTATATCCAGAATTGAATTGAAATTTATTAAAATTTATTTTTTATTTTTTAAAGCGTGTTTTTTAGTTTTTTTATTTTAACACGCTTTTATTAGCTCGACGTGTATATGTAACCATCTAGGTCCAAAGTACTCGTCAAAACGAATCAAACGAGCCCAAACTCGATGGGGTTGTTTCGTTTTATTGTGGAGTGCCTTTGGCCATCTTCCAGCTCCATCATCAGACCCTGGTTACCATCTGAGATCAAAGTGCTCGTCAAGACGAATCAAACGAGCCCAAACTCGACGGGATTGTGTTGTTTTATTACATAGTTCCTATGGCCACCATCCAGCTCCATCATCAGATCAGCTCCATGTTACAATAATATTGCATTGTCATCCAATTTACACATATGTGCAAAATTTCAGCTCAATCGGAAACCGGGAAGTGGGTCAAAATCGCGCCCTAAGGAGTCGGTTACAAACATACAAACATACAAACACACATACAAACATACAGGTGAAGCTAATATAAAGCGTGTAAAAATATGGGTTTGTTATTTTAACTACTCTATAACATTATATCTACCTCTCCTTGTAAGCTGTTGTTCACGACTTCGTCTGTATCCCATGATTGAGAAATTGACACGGTTTCGGGAAAAAATATGGTCTATGTTACTGACTGTTTTTTTTTTCAAAGTTTCACCGCCATCATCTCGGCCTGTATACGTCCCACTGCAGGGCACAGGAATCTCAGAATAATATTGGACCGTTATTCCCATGCAGGCCGAGAGCGGATTGGGAACTTCACACATACTACCATTGAATTTCATCGCAAGCATGTTTAGGTTTTTCAAGATGTTTTCCTTCACCGTAAATAGAATAAATAAATGATAACTTTTAAATTACATTTTATAAAGTTTTCTTATTATCGCTACAATTCGCGCTGACACCTCTTCTCTTAAGAATACTCGACAAATCTTAGAGATTCTTTTTTTAATAAACCTCTTTTGGAGTTTATCCAAAGGACATAGCTTTTCAATTCCCGTCCAATTTCCCAAGATTCGTTTCAACTGGATAATTAGATTAATTCTACGGGATGGCTTTGTGCAATTACTTTTATATCGGGGCGGTCAACCGCCCTAAAAATGGAATGTTATTCGCTATAGTTACTTTAATGGAACTATGACAATTGCATTTCCTTTTTACCACCCTAAGGTAGGTTCCCCTTCGGGGTTAACTGAGTCCACAGAGCACTGAGCCCATGGGCTCAGTTGACCAATTATTACTTTTTTGTGGGCGACTCGACCCCACTGATCGGACAACTCAGCCCGCGGGCTCAATCCACCACTGTCTACCGCCTTAAGGGACAACTGAGCCCGTGGGCTAAGGGCCGGCGCTCACTGACGGCATGGCACGGCACGGCATGGCAAAGGATTTTATTACTATCAAGTTATTTTTAATCTTATTTCAATGAGTTTAGAATTCATGTTACTTTATTGGTTATGCGTTGCGTCATCCCTCGGCACGTCGCAGCATCGTGGTATCGAAACAAAGTAACATGAATTCTAAACTCATTGAAATAAGATTCAAAATAACTTAAATAAATAAATAAATAAATATCATGGGACAATTCACACCAATTGACCTAGTCCCAAAGTAAGCTTAGCAAAGCTTGTGTTATGGGTACTAAGCAACGGATAAACATACTTATATAGATAAATAAATACTTAAATACATAGAAAACATCCATAACTCTGGAACAAATATTCGTGCTCATCACACAAATAAATGCCCTTACCGGGATTTGAACCCAGGACCTCTTGCTTCGTAGGCAGGGTCACTACCAACTAGGCTAAAGCGGTCGTTGACTTGATAGTAATAAAATCCTTTGCCATGCCATGCCGTGACATGCCGTCAGTGAGCGCCGGCCCTTAGACACCCACTATCTGTCGCCTAAAGTGGTGGTCTGAGCCCGCGGGCTGTATTGCCCGATTAAGTGGGTCGAGTTGCCCGCAAAGAAATCGAAGTGGTCAACTGAGCCCGTGAGAGTTTAATACATGAAAGACTAGTTTGATTGTATTTACCGTAGATAAAAGTTAGTTTATACGTAAGTAGCTATACCAGGTGCATACAAATTAGACGCCAATACTTTCAGAGCTGAACTCGTCCTTAGAAGTAGAATTAAGTATAAAACTAATTTAAAGTTTGTGTTGATTTGTGGAAAAAATTAGGAACACAACTCTGTACCACGTAGTAATACCCAGTTTAGACAGAATTTAAATGAACTGAAACAATTACTTTGCTCACCCGCGAGTCCCGCGACCTTAATTAATTAAAATATAATTATTTTTATTATCTTAGTTTTAATTTAATTATTTTGTTTAAAGTCAAAGTCAAAAGTCAAAGTGTTTATTTTTTCGGAAAATGAAAATAAAAAATTCACATAAAAACTATCCTAATTCCCATTGTAAGTCAATTAGACGACCAGATGGCCTAGTGGTTAGAGAACCTGACTATGAAGCTTGAGGTCCCGGGTTCGATTCCCGTGTCGGGGCAGATATTTGTATGAAAAATACGAATGTTTGTTCTCGGGTCTTGGGTGTTTAATATGTATTTAAGTATGTATCTATCTATATAAGTATGTTTATCCATCCACACACAAAGCACAAAGCAAACACAAGCTTTACCTAGCTTACTTTGGGACTAGGTCAATTGGTGTGAATTGTCCCGTGATATTTATTTATTTTATTTATTTAATTATTTTGATGTAAGTATCTCTTAGAGTATTAGCATCTAATTTGTAAGCAGCTCATATTATGAGTATTATGACAAGCCCTTGTCTAGTCAAAGATGGCAACATGTTGTAAATTACTCACGCACGATCGCCCACTTCAATTACTGCGCGAATAATGAATGAATGAATGAATGAAAAAGTTTATTTCAACACACAAAAATAGAAAAAAAAATATAAAATAAAATAAAATAAAAAATAAAACATTAAATTGTGTGTGAAAAAGGTCCCGCCTCAGCATAAATGCGGACTCCTGAGGTGGAGCCAGCGCTGGTCTTCCGGCGGAACCCTTTTTATCAGTCACAGAAACCCCGTCGCGCAACACGGCCTTAAGCGGTATGCTGAACGCAGCCGTTGCGACTGCAACGAGCAGCGCTGTCTGGCGGCAAACAAACACAACGCAGAGATTTATAACCTAAAAGACCGTGCGCACGACATGGTTACTGTGACTGTAAAATTTAATAAATACAACAAACAACTTACGCAAAACGGATGTAAAAAAATATAAAATTAGCCTAATTACACAAAAAAAAGGATTGCTTTAGAAATTCGCATCCTCGTAGGGGGTTGGGGAGGGGGTGGGGGGGGGGGAGGGGGGAGGGTACTACTCTCCTGTACCACCCCCACCCCGCGGAACCCCATGGTTATGGAGATATCCATGGTGAAAGTTTTTAGGTTAGAATAGCGCTAATTAGTTATTAGAATGATATTTATGTTTCCTTACCCTTTTCTCATTTCCGTATATCTCATTACCATGAATTTACCATGGAATTACCATGGAATTACCATAGTTTCTGTATATTGTAATAACCAACGTAATAGTCACGTGACAATCATGTGATAATAAACCATGTGTATAATGGAGGAAAGAGGCGGTGCTTATGAGGGGGGTACAGGGGAGAGGGGGGGCGTGCTATAGCTTCTGTGACAGACCATTTTTTTATACACTAGGGGTAGGACAGACAAGTCTATGTGGAATCCCTTCTTTCCCACTGTCCACCTCCCGAGACCACCTAGGTCTAGGGTATTCAACCTTTTTTAATGTCAAGGGTTTAGTATACTCTGATATTGGTTCGGTGGGCCGCAAAATAATAAAAACTATATCGTTTTAATTTCTATTAAGTATTTTTAGTCTGTAAATAGGTATAATTTGTAGACATAATGTGTGTGTGTGTGTGTGTGTGTGAGTGTATGTGGCCCGCGGGCCGCATGTTGACGACCCTTGACATAGGTGAACCGTTGAAACATTTTTCCGGGTGGTCATAAAAAAAATTACTAACACCAAAGGTTAATGCGGGAGCTTCGCTGCGCTATGCTCCCGCATTAGCCTTTGAACCTAACCATACTGAGTCGCTTCCGCTCCGATAGGTCTTGCTTGCTCGCTTTGCTCGCTCGCTGGCTTTGGTTTAGAACAACAAGCACTTAATTGATAATAATACTTAACTGAATAGAAATAATCATGCGAATCTAAATGATTTTGACTTTTGATACAACCTAAACTTTTTAAACCTAACCTTTTTAAACCTAACCTTTTCAAACCTAACCTTTTTAAACCTAACCTTTTCAAACCTAACTTTTTCAAACCTAACCTTTTCTAACCTAACCTTTTCAAACCTAACTTTCTATTGGAAATACTTTACAATAAAACATAAATTGAAATAACCACGTGATAGTCACGTGATAACCACGTGATAGTCACGTGATAATCACGTGACAATCACGTGACATACCATAGTCGTATTGTCATTACTTACTAATTAATAGGGAAATTTAAAAAAATAATAAAAAAAAAACTATGCATCTCCGCGCAGTAAAAAGGGTGTCGTTTGAAAGGGATTAACAACCCCTATAAAAAACAAACCTTAGCAACCCCAAAATCGGGATGCGAATTTCTAAAGCCAACCCCATTGTCGTGTTCTCTGCGACTTCTGAGTGGACAACCACGACAACTTATCATAGAGATATGCTGGAGCTTTGTGCTTAATAACACCAAAAAGGAGGTACGCCAAATGCAGCCTACGGCGTTGCTCCATCTTGAGGACATTGTGCTTATTTAAAAAAGTTGTGACATGCGCTCTTGATGGAATGTTAAAGCAAAACCGAGCACAGGCATTCTGCACCCGTTGTATTAGACGTTTTGTTTTTGCCAGGATTCTTGGACCATATACAGAATCCATGTAATTTAATTTGGATAGGATGAGTGACTCAACCAACTGCATGCGCAGGGTTTCGCTAATAAAGGGCCGTATGCTGTAGAGTAATATGGAACATTGTCATAGTGACATCATTGTTTGTGATTGTTTAAAATCACTTTGATAGATATTAACATAGTTAATATGCAAGTTAAGTATGAGGTATATTTTTCTATTTATTTTTTCAACTTCATTTTTTTTATTACTTTTACGGTTATCCCGTGAAACCATATATTTCAAACTAAATACAAACTGAAATATAGATGCACAGAAAAAACCCCAGAAAAAAAGGCCAATGCTGGGAATCGAACCCAGGTCCTCAGCGTTCCGTGCTGCGTGCTTACCCCTACACCATCACTGGTCTGGATAAATAGAAAAAGATACTTCATACTTAACTTGTAAAAGTTGGCCTAGTAGCGCCATCTCTTGGTCCAGGTGAGCGGTTAGCTCCGAAGGAGTGTTGAAGTCTCTCGGTAGAGGGCATAACATAGATGCGCGCTTTATCACTGCTTAATGTGATTATAACAGACTGAAGTGTACGATGTATAGGAAAAATTCGTCGCTAACTTCTAGACCAGTGATGGTGTAGGGGTAAGCACGCAGCACGGAACGCTGAGGACCTGGGTTCGATTCCCAGCATTGGTCTTTAGACCAGTGATGGTGTAGGGGTAAGCACGCAGCTCGGAACGCTGAGGACCTGGGTTCGATTCCCAGCATTGGTCTTTTTTCTGGGGTTTTTTCTGTGCATCTATATTTCAGTTTGTATTTAGTTTGAAATATATAGTTAATATGACACAGTTCCTTACTGGGCCAACCACAGAACTAATAATGGGTGGAATAGAAATGTTATTGTGTTTCCTTTCACAATCAATGTCACTGTTTTGCCGCCGAGAACCCTTGTCCGACTGCCCTATATAGTCGATCAAGAAATTCCTTTACCACTCTAAAGTTCAATGTCATTCGTATAGTTTAAACATCAAAGGCTAGTTTCACTTACAAGTAAATGTGACTTCTTCTTTTTAAAGTGCCACTCTATTACTGGAAATTGGCCGTTAGCACTGAAATTTTTTGCCCGTCTTGAGCCATCCAGAACAGTTGCTCTGCACTGCTGATTCCGGTCCAGTCCCTGATGTTCCGCAGTCATGATTTCTTGCGTCTTCCAGAGTGCCGCTTTCCCTGTACTTTGCCCATCAGTATTAGCCGCAGCAAATGATACTGTAATGGCGCAGCACGTGCCCCAGATACTCGATTTTGCGCTTTTTAACTGTGTGCAATATTTTCCGAGCTATAGTGGCACGCTGAAGCACCTTCACGTTGCTGACTTTCTGGGTCAGTGTGACAATCAGCCTAATTATTTTTGTTTCGATGTTGGAACTGTCGAAAATTGGTAAAGCTCTTACTTGGTCGACTATACAAGACGTAGAACTGAGTGACTTCCACTTCACTCACTTTGAATGAATGGCGTCCACGGAGCGAAAGACGTAGGGTTGGTAGGCCTCCAACAAGATGGAGCTACGACCAGAGGCTCATTATCTAACGCGTTGACGCTTGCTTTCGCAATCACTATTACTTTCTGTCAAACGTTAGAAGATGGTGACAGAAAGATTATGATGAAAGCGAAGGCAAGCGCCCGCGCGTTATAGACAATACGACTTCAGGTTAAGGTTGCGGGAACGCTTTCGATGTGAATGGCACAGGACAGTACGCTTAGTATAAGTTTTACGTCACCAAAATACTTCTCGATCGCGTTTACGTAAAAAAATCAATTACTAGGGAAACATGGACAGCGTCTCCGCGGCCGCGCGTCCATGTTTCCATAGCATTGAAATTTTTACGTAAACGCGATCGAGAAGTATTTGGGTGAAGTAAAACTTATACTTAGCGTACTGGTCTGATTAGTGAACCTTGGGGGAAGTCTATGTTCAGCAGCAAACGTATTACGACAGAAAAGATTACTATGATGACACCTTTCTAATGTTTGGTTTATTTTTAGATAACATACAGATCCGTTAAGATAGCAGATGACAAGGAAGGAACTGACGAATTCACCCACCACCTGAGGATATGGATGAAGGATAAGATGTCCATAGCGGCTGTGAAGGAGGGCACAGACAAACTGGTGGGCTGCCTCATCATGAGGATACAGGAAAAACGTATGTATTATCATCATCATCAGAGCGATGGAGCGTTTCTTACAAGTTTTCCTGTAATCTACAAATAAAGACCATTTTATATATATTTACTAGCTGCTGCCCGCGACTCAATATGCGAAGAATAGGGGTATAAAAATAGCCTACGACCTATTCTTAGACCTACCAAATACGGACAAAAAATTTCATAAGAATCGGTCGAGCCGTTTCGGAGGAGTTTGATAACAAACACCGTGACACGAGATTTTCATATATTAGATAAAAAAATAAAGTAAGTGGTTGCATTTGTCTATTTCATTAAATAATTTAGTAGGTATAGTTTGCAAGTCTTTTCTGTTAGGCATATTCAGATTTACCCCTCAAAATCATCCCCTAAATTCATTTTTTTTCGTAAATACATTCGTGTTTGCGCAACCTAAATGAACAAAAATATGTACGTAGGCTGGTTGAAAAGAATCCAAATAAAAATTTTTAAAAAATTAAAAAATTCTGTATGTACGTCATTCCCAATCTTTCCTCATTTTAATCGCGTAATATTGTTAAATTATTGTTGTTGGTAAAAAAAAGCCGTTTTAAGTGAGTCTGAAGTTTCTATTTCATCAAAATAGAAAAAAACAGAGGTTCGTGCGGTGATAAAGTTTTATACACCGTGAAATTTTAGTGGATGTTTTCCCGAAACGAGGTGATTTAGTATCGATTGTACAATCGATTTATAATTACTATTTTGACTAGAGTCAAAAATCCAATTGTGAAAAACGAAAGTCGAAAATGACCGCAAACCAATACTAACGCTTCGTTGGTACCTAACCTATCGTACGATCGTACGCTACTTGTACCAACGAAGCGTTACTATTGGTTTGTGGTCATTTTCGGGTTTCGTTTTTCACAATTGGATTTTTGACTCTAGTCAAAATAGTAATTATAAATCGATTGTACAATCGATACTAAATCACCTCGTTTCGGGAAAACAACCACTAAAATTTCACGGTGTATAATTAAAGGGAAAACTACAACTAAGCAGGACCGTGTATTAGGGGACTCTTCTCCTTCATTTAATACTGTCCACATTTGGGTAGCCGATTTCAAACGAGCCGATTTAAAATATCTTGATTTTTTTCTGTCCGTTTCGGACACTCGTCAGTCAGCCTTCGTATACTCAAAGCAAATTGGCTAGAACAGACAGACAGCCAGAACGAGTGATCATATAAGGGTTCCATTTTGTCATTAGAATGTACAGAGCCCTAATAAAAATATTTAACGAGTGTTTGTCGTCAAACTACTTTTAAAGTCACTCCGATATGCATAAGGGTAGAGCAGAATTATGAGCACAGCTGGCTGTAAATGAACGGTCCACGGAGAGATCATGTCTAGTCACCTAAGGAACTTTTTGAGTTATAGCGGTTTGAAAGTTAGTCATCGTCATCACGAACAAATTTACTACGGTAACCATTATTTAAAAGCGAAAAATTGCCGTAATGCTAATAAAATAAATAATATACGGTAACCATGTCTTTAAAAGTGAAAAAAATATGTATTACTAGCTGTTGCCCGCGACTCCGTCTGCGTGGAATTAGTAATTTGGGCAGTTTATTTTTTTTATCCAATTTGCTTTTTCATCAATTATGGCTCTCCTTAGTTCCTCGATATAAAAAAATAACCCCCCCCTCCCCGCACTCCCCTCCAAACCCCACCCCTCCACCGAACCCCCCGCACACCCGCGTCAACAAGTCAAGCGTGCCTATAGAAGTTTTACTTCAAAAACCCCCGATTTTTAAACATTCTTCCGCTCCGCTCCGCTCCTATTGGTGTTATTGGTGTTAGCGTGATGATTATTATAGCCTATAGCCTTCCTCGATAAATGTGCTATCTAACACTGAAAGAATTTTTCAAATCGGAGCAGAAGTTCCTGAGATTAGCGCGTTCAAACAAAAAAACCTGTTCGATAAATTCTTAAAATAGACGTATCTTTCTTATTTGTGAACCGATTCAAATGAAACAAACATTACATGTTAATCCAAAAAAATACCAACATATCAGTGAAAACCGCATCCTTCTAGGTTAAGCTGTTTCTGAGATTAGCGCGCACAAACGCACAGACAAACAGACAATAATTCTAAAAATCATTGTTTTGGGGTCTATTGCGCTAATAAATAGCCCTAGTGACAGTTTTTCTCAAATGTCTTCAATGTACAGACACCTACTTGTTACAGATTTATTATATGTATAGATAAATAGATTTTCAGATATCCATCCATGTTTAATCCAAGTCAGCTATAGTATTTTGCGAGCACCACATTTTTTTTAAAAAGGCGACTAGATATTTGTTATTTCCATGTTCCCTTCAAATGCTGCAAACGGACCGAAAACAGAAAATTTCCTTAACCGCCTAGCAGCTTTATAATCCAACTTTTTTGTCTATTTACCCAAGCGTTGCCAAACATTGTTAAACGCCCAAATTTAACTGACCGTGCGGCCATTTCTCATTCACCTCTCTTCACACCTAAATCTCCGTGGCGAGGATAAATCAATCGTTCCACATGCCGGTTCGCACAATGCGAGCTGCGGAACCTTGCCCTGATGTAGGTCAGTTCCACGGACTGACTTTCAGATAGACTGACCCTCTTATAAATCCGATAATCCAATCAAATTTCATGGTATCCTGTAGTCCTTTGTCCTGTAATTCGTTTAAGGGTATTTTGAAAACACACCTTTACTTTTTTCAAATGAGGAAATTTTGGGGTTTTCTTAATCAGCATCAAGATATAAAAACTTTGATGATAAAAAAAGTTGTTAATTTTTTGAAGTGAAAATTCTAATGCGACTTCCAACAAGGTCACGTTAAACGTTTAACGCTACCATGGAGGGGGTATGAAAATTAGTATATGTACTGCCGAAGCAAGTAATCTCGCATTGTATTTATACGAGTACATTATACAAGTTAGCTATGAAGTATCTTTTTTTTGTACTTATTTTTTCAACTTCATTTTTTTTTTTATTACTTTTACGGTCATCCCGTGAAATCATACATTTCGTACTAAATACAAACTGAAATGTTAAAAACTTCGATAGTGCGATGCAGAACTCATACTGTCTGTGCATATGAATGATCTAGTGAGTAATTTAAACACATAGATGCATAAGTAAATTTAGTTCTTTAAGTTATTGCAATAAGGTTCATATTGATGTATAAGTGCCTTTTTTTCATTTCCACATTACGAAGTTTCACTTCTTCCGCGCGGAGGAAATGCACGCACGATTTTTTTTTCAGTTTTGTGACGTTTTTTCATACAGTTTATATGGCTCGTCACAAAACAAACAAACAAACAATGAACAAAAAATGCATTGGAAATTAGGAATATTTTTTACAAGAACGGTACACTTTTTTTTGAAAATGCCCTTACACGTCGTTATTGGCGTATATAGTTAAATAATTTTAAAATACGTTTTTTATACATCATCTTTTTATTTGTCCAGCAGTGGGACACTTTAACAGGCTAAAAAAAAAAAAAAAGAAATTAGAAATGAAAAATAAGAAACGAGAAATGATAAATGAGAAATATGAAACGATTTGTCAGAGTTTTTTTTTAATGCGTGCTTATGATCAGTGTGGTAAGTCATTATGGGTCTTTTAAGGAGTCTTAAAGTCACTGAAAGAGTAATGGAGATGGCTAGCCTCGGAGTTTTACTGCGAGATCGAATCTGAAACGAGGATAAGTATTCGGTGAAGAAAGTCACCAACATAGCTCGAAGAATCTCTAGACTCAAGGGTTTACTAATCTTTCAGCGAAAAACTTTTCGCAAAACGATTCATTTGGCAAATGTTTCATTTCCCAAATGTTTATTTTTTCTGAAACTGTAAACTTTTCAGGATTGTTATAAAACAAACCTAACCTAACCTAACCTACAGGATAGTCCTGAAATATATCCTGAATATTTCAAACTAAATACAAACGGAAACATAGATGCACAGAAAAAACCCCAGAAAAAAGACCAATGCTGGGAATCGAACCCAGGTCCTCAGCGTTCCGTACTGCGTGCTTACCCCTACACCATCACTGGTCTAGAAGTTAGCGACGAATCTTTCCCATACATCGTACACTTCAGTCTGTTATAATCACATTTAGGCAGTGATAAAGCGCATCTATGTTATGCCCTCCAAAAAAAAAATGAAGTTGAAGAAAATAAAAAAATAAATAGAAAAAGATACTTCATACTTAACTTATATCCTGAATAGTTTACAGTTTCAGAAAAAAATAACATTTGGGAAATGAAACATTTGCCAAATGAATCAGTTTGCGAAAAATAATTCGACGAAAAGGCAGTACACGAGACTCAAGTGGCAGTAGGCAGTACACATCCGTCGCAGAACTGATGTTCGAATGGGCCAAAAGGTTCCCGAATGGCGTCCACAGATCGGAAGACGCAGTGTAGATAGGCTCCAACAAGATGGAGCGCCGACCTAGTTAAGGTTACGGGAACGCGTTGGATGCGGATGGCGTAGAACTGGTCTGTTTGGGAAACCTTGGGGGAGGAGTATGTTCAGCAGTGGACATTTTTCGGCTAAAATGATGATGATGATGATGATGATAATTATTGACTCAGTCTTGGCAACCAACCTATACAGTGCCTCTAAATACCTAACCAATACCTAAGTATGCTCTCCCTAAGTGGGCAGTTGCATTGTCTATCCCAACGGTAAGTCTGTGGGCAGGCCACTAAACGCGAGAAACTTTTCTCGTGGAGGGCATTTTTTCCATTTCTCGTACGTTCTCATGCGATGATACAACCCGAAATATTACGTATTTATTTTGTACTTGTCCGCTTGTCTTGCTGCTGGGCAGAAGTTGGGAGCACTCTTCTATTTTTTTTTTGATATGACAGCCGACGAACGGATATGCGATTTATCTGATGTTAAGTGATCACCGCCGCTCATCAACACCTACAGTATATTAATATAAATACAGTATCCGTTGCCTTCAAAATCAAAATAGTTCATTCACAGTAATATGGTAGAAACGATATTCCAAAATTGAAATAAGAACTGCATATTACACCAATCCTGACGTGTGAATCTTTAGTAAAAACACATTGCATATACCTTCAAGCTCGTGCGCGGCTCTCCGCGGAACCCTGTCGCAGTCAGCATTTGCCGTTCTTATTAAAAACAATCTTGTTAAGGATAGCAGAGGCTCCCTGTGACAGGGTTCCGCCGAGCGCCGAGCTCGAGCTTGTCAAGGTATAGAAGAAAAATCTTTATTAATAAAATAAAAAATCATTAATGTAGTAGAACGGTCGGCGTAACAGCCACGCATGTAGATCTGTTTTGAATTTATTTAAAGGCAGATCACAAAGGTCTCTGGGTAGTGTATTAAAAAGTCTAATGGCCATAATATAGGCATTTCTCTTATAAATTTGCAACTTCAGTTTTGGAAGGAACAATTAATATTACATTTCCTTTGTGTTCTGTTACTTGTTGTTGAACCCGTATCCATCAGTGCTATGCTATGTGGACCAATGAACATGATTGGTGGATATCAGGTAACAACAGCAACATCCATAGCAACGTAGCGTAGCACACCCCTGGTGGAAAGGCACCCTTACGTCTTAGATTGAAACCATCTCACTCCCGCGCTGCCCTGCAGACTCTAAAACGCAGTAAAAGGGTTTTTACGTTTTTTGAATATTGAACTATAACAAGCAAGACGTAAGGAACATAATGGTCTAATCGCTTTTTTGCTCTTACTGCGTTTTAGGGTCTGCAGGGCAGCGCAGGATCGTGTTGTTCCCAAATCCATTTTCACGCGTCTTTAGATGTAAGTAATTTATACTTCACGACGGAGCTACCCAACAGATGTGGCAACACTTAATTCAGTTTCTGATCGAAAGAAATTTAATTTCGCACAAATTGTTGGAGAATTATTTTAAATTTATGTAAATTATTCGTTAACTTGGTTTCTATTATGGAATAAGACGCGAGCGCTATTGGAAAGGTCGGATTATTATTCTGCCCTAGTTATTTTCGTTAAGTTGTCTAATGGGGGTTATTGCTAGGGGGCTTGGATATATTATGAGAGGGAGAGCACTGACTTGTATTGAAGTAGATGACACCAGAGTATTTCTACTAGCGTTTCAATTGCTATCGATTTCCGGTCTCACATATTAAAGACAATTTTGAATTAAAACTGCCGTCAGATACTGATTAATTATTTGTTGGTTGATTCCACCGGAAAGCCAACCATGAAAAAAACCACTGATCGGTTCGAAATATAATAATAAACTGTATGACCTGTGTAGCAAATGAGCTAGGTATAGTTAGAATTAAATTTTTGATCAATTTCAATTGTATCTACCGCTATCATAAAATAAATAAATATCATGGGACAATTCACACAAATTGACCTAGTCCCAAAGTAAGCTTAGCAAAGCTTGTGTTATGGGTACTAAGCAACGGATAAACATACTTATATAGATAAATAAATACTTAAATACATAGAAAACATCCATAACTCAGGAACAAATATTCGTGCTCATCACACAAATAAATGCTCTTACCGGGATTTGAACCCAGGACCTCTTGCTTCGTAGGCAGGGTCACTACCAACTAGGCTAAAGCGGTCGTTAAAAGCGGTATCATGCTAAGTACTAGGGGCGTTCAATAAAAAGTGAGAATGAGTATGTTATAAACAACTTTTACTAAATGTCATTTTATTTTTCGACATAGTCACCTTTGAGCATAATACACTTAGTATATCTTTTACCTAAACTTAAAATTCCATTTTTAAAAAAGGTCTCATCTTGAGTACTTAAAAAACCTTGTACTGCAGCGACTACCGCGTCGTCGTCTTCAAATTTCTGGCCTCTCAGGTATTGTTTCAATCTCGGAAATAGGTAGAAATCACTAGCAGCGAGATCTGGTGAATACGGAGGATGCTTAAGGATATCGAACCCAGCATCACGAATTGCAGCCATTGCAACGGCGGACTTGTGTGCCGGGGCATTGTCCTGGTGGAACAGCACAACTTTCGAGAGTTTACCTCGCCGTTTTTCGCGGATCTCATTGCGCAATGTTGCTATTTGTTTGGCGTATCAAGTGCCCGTAATAGTGGCTCCATGCTCGAGATACTCAATCATTAATACCCCTTTACCACCCCAAAAAACAGAGCCCATGACCTTACCGGCAGATGGGCTCACCTTGAATTTCTTCGGAGTTGGAGATGATGGCCTTTTCCATGTCATAGACTGCAGTTTCGTTTCAGGGTCGTAATGATGGAGCCATGTTTTGTCCATTGTTATAAATCGCGCCTAAAAAAGTTCCCGGTCTTGCTGCATCAGGTTCAAAGCTTCTTGACAAATCTCTAGTCTAGTTTGTTTTTGCGTGTCAGTAAACATTCTTGGTACCCAACGCGCAGATACCTTTTTCATACCCAAGCGTTCATGTAAAATATTATGCACCCTCCCCGTTGAAATCTTTACATTTTCAGCAATAAAACGAACTGTGACACGACGATCCGCCAAAACTGAGTTTTCGACTTTTTTCACAATTTCTTCAGTTACTGCTGTAGTAGGGCGTCCGGAGCGGGGGTCGTCCATTGTCGATGTTCTTCCACGTCTAAATTCGGCGCACCAACGTGCGACTGTCGAATACGGAGGAGCATTAGACTCTAAAGTGTCCCGCAAATCCAAATTGACTTGGTCCGTAGAAAAATTTTCAAATACAAGTATTTGATAACGGCGCGCAGTTCAATTTTCTCCATTTTCGCTAACGTACTCAATAGCATTGCAAAGAAATTACCGTATATTTTTTTAAACAAAAGACAGTTAGTTTTTTTTTCATAGCAATCAGCTAGATAGATTAGCTTTACCGCCCAGTATTTAATTTCGTAATATTAAAAGAGTTTGCATCTCATTCTCACTTTATATTGAACGCCCCTCGTATATCGTTTTATAAAAATGTTGCGCTCAGTGTGGCTAATTCTTTCAACATACTTGTTGACCCTTGTTGAGGATGCAGTAAAAGCTGAAGCCATTTGAGGCTGACATGGTCGTAAACGGTAATTTGCGTTTAGGCTTTTACTACATTTCATCCCTCAAGAGTCGACACACGACGGGACAATGATAGCGGTTGAAACGCTAGTATAATTACCCGCAAATCAACCTGTCTTGTGTGACACATACACGTCCGAATTATTTTTTTGTCAAAATAAGTCTCGCATGTTGCCACGTGGCTTGTGGCGATTATATTTGAGGAAAGCAAAAATGGTGGATTGGAATTGTCTAAAAAAAAATACCAGTGGTTTTTATATTTTTTTTTGTATACAAAAAGTCAATTATAAGAAACTAATTTCAATATTTTGTCATTTAGTTCTCTACTTTTTTTTAAATTAATTATTAAAACTATTTTAGTTGATGACGTCACATTATAACTGAGGGCTCCCACAATGCCAAATTTCTAAATCTATCTAAATGCGTACGATAAGGCAACCCCTTTAATTATTTTTTGCGTAGTGGTACACTATACACTGTGTCACTTTACTGGCACTGACAAAGTGCTAGATGTCAGACAGCGGGTCCAAATCAAACTCCGTAGTATAATCCACGCGTAAATTGTGAAGAATCTAACCACACACAATAAAGTACGACCGGTCACGCAAAATACACCAATGTCAAATGAAAGTCATTGCTTATTTCTTATTTAATAAATACATTACGTTATATAAAAAAATAATAACTACAGAAAACGAGTTAGAAAGCATTTATCTCGAAATGGTTTTCGATTTACTATTTGCAAAAAATAGACATCCTCTATTGTTCGAATCTAAGCTAATTTAAATATATATGTAACAACAGAATATACTTAATTTCGACAGTAATATTCAGATCATGTTAAAAAATCCATACGCTCCGTTCCCTTGTATTATCCATTTAGATATAGGTCCGTGCCCAACACCTTAATTAAAATCACAATGTAGCTAAATTACCCGATGCAACATTATTGTGCACGTCGATCTAATATTAAAGCCATATTAAACCATATAAGTCACACCTAGGATTTATGATGTGTTTGAAGTGAAAACATAGTAAAATACGAGTTGTGTAAATAACAAGTGAAGCTAATATAAAGCGTGTAATAAAAAAGAATTTTCTCAAAGATGCAATGAAATGTTAACTTTACGTTCCAAATAATAGGCCGGGACGTATCACGTTGCAGGCGCGTTTAGACGAGTGCTATGTAATGGATTTTCATACAGAATTACAGGCCTTGGCCGGGAAAGCGATCGTCTATTCTTTCATGTGACACAGCATCATGACGTTTATAGGTCTATGGCATCATGGCATTCAGCCCTAAGAAAAACATAAGCAATAGTTGCTTTCTTTGCAATTTTAATTTCTTGAAGTTTTTTAATTATTCCATTGCATGTTTGAGAAAAGCACTAATACAAGCCTTGGCCAGAACAGGGATTCCACTCGTGTACCAGTCGGCCGGCAACCCCTTACTTCCCGGCCTCTGTAACAATGTACTATAATATGAATAACAGAACTAACTGCGTTAAAAATGTTTGGTTAGGTAAATAACCCATAGTTTTATCATGTTCGAAATTTCACCTTATGTGTTCTGTGTCTAAGGTCCGTAACGAGAGTAAATAACAGTATTTCAGTTAGAACAAGAAAAAAAACAAATTATATCGTGTAAAATGTTGGTTTGACCTATGGCCTCTCAAGCAGAAGGTCGTGGGTTCGAGCCCAGGCTCGTATCTCTGAGTATTTCGGAATTTATGTTCGAAATAACATTTAAAATTTACCATGTGCTTTGCTGTGAAGGAAATCATGACACATCTGAGAAGAAATTCAATGGTGTTTGTGATATTCAATCCGCACTGGGCGCGCGTGGGTACTACGGTCCCAGCCCTCTCATTCTAAGAGTTCTGTGCCCTGCAGTGCGACGTATCTAGGCTGCAATGATGATGATGATTACATAATCGCCGTCCAAACGTCGCAAAACATAAAAGACCGACCTAAGCACCCCCAGTGCCCAGTGGGAGAATGCATGCTCCTCTCCCGGCCTTCCAGCAAATGGCTGAGGCAGGACACTGTGGGTAGATTAAGTCCCCTCCCTACCCCTCCCCTCCTCAAAATTTAAAGCACACGTTTTTTGTTTTGATAACCAATAGAGAAGGGGACTTGTGACCGGGTTTTTTAGTCCGTGCAAGTCGGACACTGTCTGGGTCCTCCATTCCCAGTTCGTCCGAAGGGATTTTTCCCGAGCACAAGTCACCCTTCCAATCCTTAAAGTAAAAACAGCAAAGACTTCGCGTCCTTGGCCTTTCTGGCAACTCATTCAAAAAAAAAAAAAAAAAGTCGCAAAACACCGAACACCATCACGGCAGATCACAAGTTCAAATTATCGCGCATAACGGTAAAGAAGAATTACACGGTCCCTAAGTAGATTCCCTCACCTCTCCCTGCTGATGGGGAACATCGCCGTGCTCTACCGGAGTTACCCGGGCCGCACTACTTGGAATCCAATTTACGTACGGGCGTGGATGGTGCGAGGTACACGCTGTTCGCGATTTTGGGCACATTCGCTAAAGCTCGATTCATTATGTCCTGACACCGATGAAATATTCTTTGCGCTTACAGTATTATTCGCCCGCGATTAGAAAGGGATTGGAGTTGACAGTAATTCTATTTTTTTTATTATATACGAGGTGGCAAACGAGCAGACGGGTCACCTGATGGAGAGCGATCACCGTCGCCCATGGACATCCTCAACACGGGGGGCATCACAGGTGCGTTGCCGACCCTTTTAGGAATTGGTAGGCTCGTTTTTTTAAAGGTCCCTAAGTTGTAACGCTCCGGGAATGCTGCCGCAGAAAGCTGATTCCAGATCTTTTATCTTTGCTTTTTTTCTATATGCTTACGTCAAAATATCTATGAAATTACAGTTCTGACAGTCCCGTTCTGATTGCTGTTTGATCTGGCCGGGCAGGGCCCGTGTCTGCGTGGTCGTGTTACGATAGATATGAATTCATTAATAGAAAAGAAACTGTATAGAACAAATTCAATGTTATTTTGTCTGCCACGGCACGGACTGAGAGAATTTTCCAAAATAGGTATTTTAATTTCCATACATATTTTTAGTTATGTCAAAATAATACGCCATTTAACAGCCGCGAGCCGTAACTATTATAATCCAGTGTTAGCAGAGCCCTGCTTCTAAGTAAAATATACGCCGTGTGGGATCATTTTATGTTGGTTATTCGGGACCCCCTTATTGCTTAATTTAATTATATTTCTATTATTTGTTGTTGTAGCGGCCACAGTAATACATAATCGGTGAAAATTTTAACTATCTAGTTAATGCCATTAAATAGATATAGTCAAAAACGCTGAAAAACATGTTTCTTGTATGGATACCCCCTTTAATTTTTGACTTTATTTTATTTTTAGTATTTGTTGTTATAGCGGCAACAGAAATACATCATCTTTGAAAATTTCAACTGTCTAGCTATCCTGATTCATGAGATACAGCCTGGTGACAGACAGACAGACGGACAGTGGAGTCTTAGTGACAGGGCCCCGTTTTTAGGGATACGTACCCAAAGGGTGAAAACGGGACCCTATTACTGAGACTACGCTGTCCGCCCGTCTGTCTGTCCGTCCGTCCGTCTGTCACCAGGCTGTATCTCATGAACCGTGATAGCTAGACATTTGAAATTTTCACAGATGGATGATGGTTGCCGCTAACAACAAATGCTAAAAAACAGAATAAAATAAATATTTAGGGGGCTCCCATACAACAAACGTGATTTTTTTGCTCGTTTTTGCTCGATATTGATGATAACGGCTACAAGTAGACACTTGAAATATTCACAGAATATTCAGTTATATATTCACTTTTAAAATAAATCACCATCATCATCATCCCAGCATATACGTCCCACTGCAGGGCACAGGCCTCCTCTCCGAATGAGAGGGCTTGGGCCGTAGTTCCCACGCGGGCCCTGTGCGGATTGGGAACTTTACACACACCATTGAATTACTTCGCAGGTGTATGCAGGTTTCCTCACGATGTTTTCTTTCAACGTAATGCTCATGGTAAATTACAAATGTAATTTCGCACATAAATTCTGAAAAACTCAGAGGTGCGAGCCAGGATTTGAACCCACGACCCTCTGCTTGAGAGGCCTTAGGTCAAACCACTAGGCCATCACGACTATAAATAAATAATTAAATAAAATAAAACAAATATTTAAGGGGCCCCTCCCATACAACAAACGTGATTTTTTTTTGCCGTTTCTATAGATAATGGTACGGAACCCTTCGTGCGCGAGTCCGATTCGCACTTGGCCGGTTGTTGGTTGGTGGATTATACTACGGAGTTTGATTTGGACCCGCTGTCTGACATCTAGCACTTTGACAGTGCCAGTAAAGTGACAGAGTGTATAGTGTACCACTACGCAGAAAATAATTAAAGGGGTTGCCTTATCGAACGCATTCAGAAAGATTTAGAAATTTGGCATTGTGGGAGCCCTCAATTATAATCTGACGTCATCAACTAAAATAGTTTCAATAATTAATTTTGAAAAAAGTAGAGAACTAAATGACAAAATATTGAAATTAGTTTCTTATAATTGACTTTTCTATACAAAAAAAATATAAAAACCACTGGTAATTTTTTTTAGACATCCCCAATTAAAAACAAATGAAGCCAAAACGCCTTCGCCCCTAAATTGCGCCACGACGCGAATCCTAAAGCTGAATCGGAATTCTTTTTACGGTGTGCACTAAAAATTTAGGCTCAAAGCATTCACGGGATCCTCCCCTAATGTTACTACCATCGATACAGTCCAAATCGAGTTTTATTCCGATCCGTACGCAAATAGATTCCGAATAGTGAGATTTGTCGATTGTTGGAACGAGCGAAATATTTACACGGGCCTTTAGAAGTTTTGGGTTTAGTTAAATTTTGGGATCTCGTGTTTCGGGTGTTTGATGGGAATTAGTTTTGAGGTAGCATGTGTGAGAATGAGTTAAAAGTAGACTTATCCAGTTGCTTTTTTGCATTTACTGTCATTTATTGACAAGTGATTAATAAATTTTGGGGGTTCCCCATACGTAGAACTGAAACTCAAAATTTTTTTATTCATTAAACCCATACGTGTGGGGTTATCTATGGATAGGTCTTCAAAAATGATATTATTATTGAGGTTTTTATTATCATTTTTTTCTAAACTGAATAGTTTGCGCGAGAGACACTTCCAAAGTAGTAAAATGTGTGCCCCCCCTGCAACTTCTAAAATAAGAGAATGATAAAAGTAAAAAAAAACATTCAGACGAATTGAGAACCTCCTCTTTTTTTTGAAGTCGGTTAAAAATATAGGTATGATGTACATTACCATGTAAACATCCACCGAAAATTGGTTTGAACGAGACGTAGTTTTTTTTAATACGTCATAAATCGTACACCGCAATTTTTTATAGATAATGGTATGTAACCCTTCGTGCGCGAGTCCGACTCGCACTTGGCCGGTTTTAGTTGTTAAGTTGTCAAGGTTAATTGCCAATGTACATATTTGATTTTTTTAATATACCAGCTATATTTTGATGCAACATGTGAATGTACGAGTATTTGTACGAAAAAACGGCAGATTACTACTTGTTTTACTAAAAATAAACCCATAGAGACTCACTTGCTCTAGTTACCCTGCAATTTAGCAAGGTATAGTTGCATTTTATGCATAATAAATACCATGCGAATATTTAAAACACATTAAGTACCTACTTACAAAAACATTTTCAAATTAGTTCCACAAACATCAGCCGCCGCAGTTGTTAAAATTAGTGACAATGATGGTTCCGAATATCTATCTATCTATACATATAATAAATCTGTAACAAGTCGGTGTCTGTACATTGAAGATATTTGAGAAAAATTGTCACTAGGGCTATTTATTAGCGCAATAGAACCCAAAACAATGATTTTTGGAATTATTGTCTGTTTGTCTGTTTGTTTGTTTGTCTGTGCGTTTGTGCGCGCTAATCTCAGAAACGGCTTAACCTAGAAGGATGCGGTTTTCACTGATATGTTGGTATTTTCTTGGATTAACATTTAGTGTTTGTTTCATTTGAATTGGTTCACAAATAAGAAAGATACGTCTATTTTAAGAATTTATCGAACAGGTTTTTTGTTTGAACGCGCTAATCTCAGGAACTACTGCTCCGATTTGAATAATTCTTTCAGTGTTAGATAGCACATTTATCGAGGAAGGCTATAGGCTATTATATATCATCACGCTAACACCAATAGGAGCGGAGCGGAGCGGAAGAATGTTTCCAAATCGGGGGTTTTGGAAATAAAACGTCTATATCTCGGGAACTACTGCTCTGATTTGGAAAATTCTTTCAGTGTTAGATAGCCCAGTTAGATAGGGCGGGTTGGGAGCGGTTGGGGGGGCAGGTTGAGAGCGGGTTGGGGGCGGCTTGAGAGCGGGTTGGGGGCGGGCTGGGAGCGGGTGGGTGGGCGAGTAGGGAGCGGGTTTGGGGCGGGTTGGTAGCGGGTTGGGGGCGGGTTGGGGGTGGGTTGGGAGTGGGTTGGGGCGGGTTAGGAGCGGGTTGGGAGCGGGTTGGGGGCGAGTTGGGAGCGGGTTGGGGGCGGTTAGGAGCGGGTTGGGGACGGGTTGAGAGCGAGTTGGGGGCGGGTTGGGAGTGGGTTGGGGGCGGGTTAGGAGCGGGTGGGGGTGGGTTGGGAGCGGGTTGGGGGCGGGTTGAGAGTGGGTTGGGGGCGGGTGGGGGGTGAGTTGAGAGCGGGTTGGGAGCGGGTTGGGGGCGGGTTGGGGCGGATTGGGAGCGGGTTGGTTTATTACGAAGTTTCACTTCTTCCGGAAGGATCTAAGGAGAGCCATAATTGATGAAAAAGCAAATTGGATAAAAAAATAAGCTGCCCAAATTACTAATTCCACGCGGACGGAGTCGCGGGCAAAAGCTAGTCATATAATATTTTACATACTTCATTATTCATTAATAATAATTTATTGAATCAGGTGTTACAGTAAAATTACATAAAGTTTACCACTGACAGATGGGTTGCCTTCATTTCATATTCAACCTTAACGACCTACAAATAAAGCCAATTTTAGAATACTGTTACCCACGTTTGCAGATTTTGGAATAACTACTGTGAATATTTCAAGCGTCTAACTGTTGCCGTTATCAATATCGAGCTAAAACGAGCAAAAATATCACGTTTGTTGTATGGGAGCTCCCTTAAATATTTATTTTATTCCATTTTTTAGTATTATAAAATACGAATGTTTGTTCTCAGGTCTTGGGTGTTTAATATGTATTTAAGTATGTATCTATCTATATAAGTATGTTTATCCGTTGCTTCGTACCCATAACACAAGCTTTGCTTAGCTTACTTTGGGACTAGATCAATTGGTGTGAATTGTCCCGTGATATTTAGTATTTGTTGTTATAGCTGCAACCGAAATACATCATCTGTGAAAATTTCAACACTCTAGCTATCACGGTTTCCGAGATACAGCCTGGTGACAGACGGACAGACGGACAGACGGACAGACGGACAGACGGACAGACGGACGGACGGACAGCGGAACCTCAGTAATAGGGTCCCGTTTACCCTTTGGGTACGGAACCCTAAATATGCGTGTTCGTGCAGATGCTTATACCAATCGTGTATTTAATACACAAGTCATGGTAGCCTAGGGGTCTGGCTTATGGCCTCTCAAGCAGAGGGTCGTGGGTTCAAGTCCGGGCTCGTACCTCTGAGTTTTTCGAACTTTATGTGCGAAACCATATTTTAAATTTACCATAAGCTTTACGATGAAGGCAAACTTGCACACACTTAACCTGCAACTGTGATGATGATAATCATGTTTGCCTTCAATGAGCTGCCAATATTTCGACGCGTCTACCAGCATCATAGTCACAGGTAGACTGAAGAATTTGAGAGTCGATGTGTTGATCATGACGTTCGGAAGCTCATTACAGCTAATCAACTAATCATGGCCTATGACCCGTGCCAAATAATTATGTCTAATTTACTCAACTGTGAATAATAAATAATTTTTTATTATTTATTATAAAATAAGGTATAAAAACAGGGACTAAGTATAAAATTAACATAACTAAAACTAACTTAAAATAGCTAAACAGAAATTAAAAACTAAAAATTATTATCTAAATTTGGACCCTTAGGTAGGGTGCCCATCACGCAGGCAGCATTCCCACGTTGAATTGCTATAGCAAGTCTTTGTGCGAGAAAGCTGCCTGCGCGAGGGTCACCTGTTGCCTCTCTCAGGCGCTTGCTTAGAGCTCCGTAGAGCCCTCGTGCGCCCTTGCCCCACGATCCGAGTGTCTCGACACCGAATGCGACGAACTCGTACTGGGCGCCGAGACACTCGTATTTAATGGCCTTGAGCCGTTCTCGGGTGTCGGCCGCTGCACCAGCACGTCTGCTCGTTGTGGGGAGGTAGGACGCTGCCAAGGTGTCGGCGCAAGTGGCGTCCCACACCAGTGCACGGCCCATCCTCCATGGAATTAACGACATCCCGTCAGGGCGCTTGCCATCACTCCGCACGATCTGGGGCTCCAGAGTAGCAGGAACGTTGGCACTGACGAGCGCTCTTCTGAGGATGTCGTTAAGGGCGGCATGGCGGGACAGGCGGCCGGCACCCGAGGAGCAAGCAAGTCCGTGGTGGCCGAGGCAATCTACGGGGGCTCCACAGGAGGCACAACTGTGGTCCACGCAAACCTCAACACCAAGCCGGAGACCGACGGCTATTCGGAGTGTGCATGGGTCTATAAATGTACCGATGTTGGGTGACGGATAGGCATGGAGCCAGTGGCCTGCTTCAGGTCTAGAAACAGCCAAGAGTCTGGCACGGTCTCTGCCTGTGGCGGTATTAATCAATGAATTTAGGGTTGACTCGGAAGCTATGGTATCCCAGGCCCTTTGAATTTTGAGTCTGGATGGAAGATTTGGGCTCGGTCCAGCTAGCCAAGCATTTGAAGCTTCAATCAAGCACGCAATCTCGCAGTTTGTAGCCGGTGAGGCTTTAAGGATTTTACCTGCGAGATCAGAGGTGCTATGAATTGAAGCCAAGAATGCCGGCAGAGAAATAATTGTAATTTGCTAATTTTATTTAGAGTTTGTTAATGATTGAGAGCAATTAGAGTACGGTTGGTTCAAATCCCAATTTCGACTTCAAATCACTGAATAAGATTCTTTTGAATGTTTGACAGTCGTCGACATTGTCATCATCACGAAGTAAAGTTTACAGTCTAAACTTTTGACAAGTATTTTTAGTGTATTTAATGTAAATGAGGCGGGGTACGGCATAAATTTTAATTGATTTTTCAAGTTATTTTGATTTAAATTTAATTGTCAATGAAACTTTCAGTGTTACATTAAATAAAAATGCAACGTAAGAAAATGTCATGAAAGTTTTAGTCATTGCCATGCCTGCCAATATAGTCTGATTTTTATTCTACTTTTGCTGTGATTAACTGGTCAATATCTTCTTCTTATATATAAATTAAAAATCTCATGTCACGGTGATTGTTATCAAACTCCGTCGAAACGGCTTGACTGATTTTTATCAATTTTTTTCTCTGTATTTGGTAGGACAGAAAAATAGGTCATAGACTATATTTTTCACCTGCCCCTAATCTTCGCAGACGGAGTCGCGGGCAACAGCTAGTAATTAAATAATATTGTGTTTTTTGCGTCTTTTGGTTCGATTATTAGCAAAGGTTCATGTTCTTTTAATCATACACCAGTGTTCTTTATACAACGTGAATCAACACCAAGAAGTAATTTTTCGGAATTCTCATGGGATTTCAGTAAAATCACCAAATTCCGATTAAACTGCCGTATCTAATGGTTCAGACGAGGGAAGCCGCGACGACGAATAAACTATCTTTGTTTTCCAGAGGCGTTCTCCCGTACCTTCAGCCGCGTGAAGATAACCTACAACCCTCAGTATAGTACAGTGATGACGTTCTACAACGCCATTGAGAAGCCGGTGGACATCTACTCAAAGCTCGGTGTGAGAAGATACTTCAAGGTGTACCTCGTGGCGCTCAAGCCGAGATATCGGCATCGAGGTTTGTTTGATAAACTAAAGCTACACTACGAAACTATAGACCGTACTTACCTACTAATGCTAATGCTATGTAGCCTCTCGAGGAAGATCCAGAGCACGTATCCACAGCACGCATCCAGAGCGGTAACCTATCAATGTTTCGAGACTCATTTACTAACATTTCAAAGGCTAAATTAGAAAACCCCCTACCCACATAACAAATTCAATAAAAAATTTGGGAAACATTATACAACGAAATGAATATTACGCCAACTAAAACATTCTACTAACCGAAAGTTTGCATTTTGAAAAGTGACTTTATACACTTGGTTGGTGGCTTGGTACAGGTTGGTAACTGTGAGGTTGAGAAATAAAACGAAATCTTTTGATAAGTTGGCAAACTAACCATTTGGCGAAATGAAATTATGCGAAAACTTGGTTGGGAACTAATAATCGGTGAAACAATTTGCGAAAAATTAGAGAGCCATGTTGGGACGTATACTCGTGGATACTTGACATATAGCAGTAGAGTGCTGGACAAAGGTTTCCTCTCAGAATGTTCCCCCGCAGGTCCAGAACGCAGAACTCAACACATACCATATGCTTCATCGTTAATACAAGTTTCCTTACCATGTTTTTCCCTCACAATGCTCATGGTATAATTCCAAATGTGATTTATCACATCAATTCCAAAAAAAAACTCTCTGCTTAAAAGCCTCAAATCTCAAGTTGCTCAAATAGGTTACATCCATTTTTTCATAAGTAAACATTGTTAACTTAATATCGATGGATAAAGTTCTGTGTCTAAAAGTATACCTGAAATCGTTCTCCACCGTTAAAATACTGCCTCTTTATTTTAGGGGTGACCTAGCTTCATTCGCTCGACGGACTCCGAAAAGATTTAGGGTCTAATAATTTTAGGTATTTTTACAGCCAATTTTTCTATTTGACTTGCCTTCTTGCACGCATCAGATGTTTTAACTTCTCGTTTTAGAAGAGTTTTTACCATTTTACCTTCTCTTTAGGTACCTATGTTTTAGATTAAAAATACTAGCTAAATTTCGTTCTCCGGCGTTGAAGAATATCTAGGAATTTTTCTGCGGGTGATGTTCGTTATACTGTTTTTGTGGCCGAGTACAATATGCGTGAATATTCAACTTTTATAGCAAACATTAAAAAGCGTAAATTCAACGTATTTGTTATAATGTGCATGACTATGGCAGCAGTTTTATCTACCTATAAATATTTTATTATATTTTGTCGTTTTTGTTCGTTTATGGTTTGGTACTTTTATTTTTGAAAGCATATTTAACTTACATTCGTAGGTATAATTGGGAATGTCTAAAAAAATTACCAGTGGTTTTTATATTTTTTTTTGTATAGAAAAGTCAATTATAAGAAACTAATTTCAATATTTTGTCATTTAGTTCTCTATTTTTTTCAAATTAATTATTGAAACTATTTTAGTTGATGGCGTCAGATTATAATTTGAGGGCTCCCACAATGCCAAATTTCTAAATCTATCTAAATTCGTACGATAAGGCAACCCCTTTAATTATTTTTTGCGTAGTGGTACACTATACACTGTGTCACTTTACTGGCACTGTCAAAGTGCTAGATGTCAGACAGCGGGTCCAAATCAAACTCCGTAGTATAATCCACGCGTAAATTGTGAAGAATTCTAACCACACAGAATAAAGTACGACTTGAACCGGTCACGCAATTTACACCAATGTCAAATGAAGGTCATTGCTTATTTGTTATATAATAAATTCATTACATAATATTAAAATTTAATAACTACAGAAAACGAGTTAAAAAGCATTTATCTCGAAATGGTTTTCGATTTACTATACATTGCAAAAAAATAGACATCCACAATTATGGTATGGTTTCAAAATACGCAAAACATTTATCGACCACTGCATTCCGATTAAGCTGAAATTTGTCATACTTAGTAATCTGGTAGTGAAATTTTAATTGTCTCCGCAGGACGTAACTCTTTAATGGTTAATGGCATCGACTTGAAACTTAATAAAAAAGACAATAAATGTAGGTTGGATGACAATGCAAGTTTGACAGTTTGAATAAACATGTAGTATTTTTTTTTAATTAGTTGGAATATTAACTTAAGAGGAAATCAAAAAGTTGGCACGTTAAATGGCAGATAACCGTACAAAACGACTGACTGGAAAAACCATTGTGACACAAAATTAACCCAAGGAATGGTATGGGTATCTGTCGTGTTGCAACGGAAAACTTTCATAATATAGTAAAACTCACGTGATCACATTAAACATATTTATATATTTTCCAATAATACAGGACAAAGAGAATACGCCTTGACACTCGAAACATATATAGTTCTCCAACAATACAGCTCAAAAAGAACACGTCTTATTCCTTCCGCTCCTCCATATTGAATGCCCCAATCATCATCCCCGCTTGCCTTTTATTCGTTTTGGGCTCCCGTTAATACCCACTAATATTACATTTTAATCAAACAACTGACTAGTAGAATACAATTTAAAATAAGGATACCTTACAATAATAATTTTAACTACAGGTGTTAATACATATTTGAGCCCGACTACTTTTAGGAGAGACCACTCCGGCGTTTGAAATGCGATGACGCATCGTAAACGCAAGGGCGTCACAATGTTTGCTTGTTGCTCAAAAGACGCTAACCTATCGAAAATGCCGTGTCGTGACTGATACAACTCTTTGACGCGTAACCTCCTAGCTTGTGCTTTAAATACGGGTCGATTGACGGTGCTTCAACGTTTCTTAACAGCAATATGGACAGTTATTTTTAGCAGCGGCTTGGACGGTACGCTCTAAAAATGTGACGTATGAGTCACGTCACTGTATTTACGGCAGGTCAGTGTATTTACAGCAGTAATTTTGTCGATCCTTGAATCTCACGGTAGTCAAACACATCATCAACATTATCATTTTGGCTGAAAGGCGTCTACTGCTGAACATGTGCTTCGCCAAACAGACCGGTCCAGTGCCATCCACATCCAAAGTGTTCCCGCAATTTTAACCAGGTCGCCGCTCCATCTTGTTGGAGGCCTACCTATACTGCGTCTTCTGGTCCGTGGACGCTATTCGAAATCCTTCTGCCGAACACATGGCTCTAAGTAATTTCTTTTTTCAGGCCAACCGACACTCCGATCATAATATTCAGGCCATAAGCATTGTCGGACGCTTCTTTATATCCTACCATTCATTTCTATTGCTACTGTTTGCATATATCGATGCCCTGCTCGCCCATAAAACTAGCATAATATTATGCCTCTATTTTATTTGTTGGGGAGCGTTTTTTTGCTAGGTCCGCAGGTTTCTATGGAGATGAGTTAGAAATCAAGTTTTGTAGGTTATTGAGGAATACTTTTCCTTTTTTTCTTCAAAGGGAAATTGCCACAAGGTAAGCAATTTGGCTCTGTTGATTCTCTAAGGTATCATCAAACTAAATTATTCATTGGCAAAGGGTGATCACTCGAAAAGTATTAATGTTTTGAATAGGTTCGTCTAAAAAGCTACGACTTCACCGCCTTACTAATAGGTATATACACCGTGAAATTTTAGTGGTTGTTTTCCCGAAACGAGGTGATTTAGTTTCGATTGTACAATCGATTTATAATTACTATTTTGACTAGAGTCAAAAATCCAATTGTGAAAAACGAAAGTCGAAAATGACCGCAAACCAATAGTAACGCTTCGTTGGTACCTAACCTATCGTACGATCGTACGCTACTTGTACCAACGAAGCGTTACTATTGGTTTGCGGTCATTTTCGACTTTCGTTTTTCACAATTGGATTTTTGACTGTAGTCAAAATAGTAATTATAAATCGATTGTACAATCGAAACTACATCACCTCGTTTCGGGAAAACAACCACTAAAATTTCACGGTGTATAGTTTTCTAAAAACGCGGTAAGAAGTTTTGATGGCTAAGGTTTAGTACCTAATCTCTATTTAACTATCACAGTTTTATCACTAACATCCAGCCATCATCATCATCCCAGCCTATATACGTCCCACTGCAGGGCACAGGCCTCCTCTCAGAATGAGAGCGGTTGGGCCGTAGATCCCACGCGGGCCCAGTGCGGATTGGAAATTTAGTATAATATCAGAAATACCAGACATCCAGTCTGAAGATTTGCCAAAGAGCTATGGAGCGCAGCATGTTGGGTGTGAAGAGAATCGATCGTATTCGGAACACCACTCTGCGCTCCAGAACTCGAATAGCCGATGTGGGAAATAAGACCGCCAAGCTCAAATGGGATTGGGCCGGGCATGTGTGCCGGATGCATCCTCAAAGGTGGGCGCACTCAGCCACGTGGTGGCCCAGGCGCAGATGGCGAGACGACCTGGACGCAGAATTAAACGATTGGCCAGATTTCGCTCAGGACAGGGAGCTGTGGAGGACCAGAGGGGAGGCCTTTGCACAGCAGTGGGACACAATCATAGGCTAGTAAAAAAAAAATCAGTAAATCAAAATTAATTGCCGGATTTAATAGTTTACGCGAGCGAAGCCACGGGTAGAGGCTAGTCTATAATAGACTTTTCTAGCATCAAACATACGCTGAACAGTTCCTCTGTTCTTCCAGGTATTGCCAAGGAGATGCTCAAGGCGGCTTTCCTTCTGGCAGCAAGTGCCAATATCCCCGCCGTGGCTGGCATATTTACTACTGGCAATATGCATAGGAGAGCGGAAGAATTGGGCTTCGAAAAGCTAAACGAGATATACTATGTGAGGTATCTAATTAACAATGAGGTGAGATGATAGTTTTCTTGTTGGATAACCTGTGTAGGTTAACAGACTTAATAACGTAAATTCTCTTCAAAAGCCCGAATGCTGTAATGAAAGGGGTGAGATATGGGATCGGGTAAACCGTCACGCCGTGGCACCCTAGTGGTATGACCTACGGCCTCTAAAGCAGGGTGTCGTGAGTTCAAATCCGGGCTTGCACCTCTAAGTTTTTTGGAATTGAAGTGCAAAATTACATGTGAAATTCACCATGAGCTTTACGGTGAAGGAAAACATCGTGAGGAACCTGTATCCACCTGCGAAAAAGTTAAATGGTGTAGTGTGTGTGAAGTTTCCAAGGATGGCTTAGAGGGGTTACCTATCATATTCTCGAAAAAATTTTTCCGAATATTTAAAATCCCGAATGCTTCATTTATCCGAATGCATTTTTTTCTGAAACTGTAAATATTTCAGGATTTTTATAAAACAACCCTAACCTAACCTAGAAGTTTCTACACGATGGTCCTGAAATAAATCCTGAAATATTTACAGTTTCAGAAAAAAATGCTTTCGGACAAATTAAATTTTTGGGATTATAATCCTTCGGAAATAAAATTTTCTAAACATCGATAGGTTCCCAGACAGCAGATCTTAAGACCATATTGATATGAATGGGTCAATATTACCTTCCACGTGAAATTCCAAAAGCTTGAATACTAAAGTTACTAAGGATAGTTTGAAATGCTTCACATTTGCAATAGCCTCCCTATCTTCTTCCATATTGCCCGAAATATTTGAATCTCCGCAACCACTCTCGATCCAATCACTTTCTGCAGATAAAGCTTCCATCTTAATCACTTCTCAATCGGAATTCCCTACAGATTGTCTTCTGGGATGCAGGCCTCGGGAATTACGGGGCTGCCCTCATGGGATACAGGTTACCTAACGTGGAAGAACCTCCGGAACTGAAAAAACAGCAGTCCTCTAGATTCAATGTACAGCTGGAGGACATAGAAGGCGAAGACGACTGATAGACACGAGTTAAAGATAATAAAGATGAAAAGTATTTCACGGTTGTTGTGGCGAAATTATAAACATGTTGACATTGAGTTAAACACTGAATGTGATCACGTAATATTGCTACAGTATCTACGCAGCAGTGGCAATGTGAAATTTAGGTAGAAAGTGACTTTCTTACTTTTCTTCTTTATAGTTGCATTCCAGTAGTTTTATGTCGTTGAATCTGTTGCTGTTTTCAGTGTTCAAATGGTGCAATGTCTATTTGAATTTTGTGATAATTCAAGGACTGATTCTGGGTGACAACATAAAAGAAACAGTAACAATTAGATTTACTCAGTGTTCCAAAAGAAAAGTCGAACATCGTGTTGTAATTTGATATTGCGTTTTGATTGTATTGACTCGTTTATACGTACGTGCTTTTGATGAGATTTTTACAGTGTTTTTATTATATTTGAATACGTTTTTACTCAATAAAGGTTTATTTACTCGTATTGGTTTCAAACTATGAATTCGTGAGTAGTGTTCCCGAGTACTAATAGTGTTTTAGCCTTTTTTAGGTGGTTAGACTCGTAATTAAAGGGCTTGAAAGGCTAAAAGCCTATAAAAACTTTAGTCCTTTAGGCTAGACCTATTCAAGACTACTGGTTGGAGATCGAAAAGGTCTTGCTAAGGCCTAAGTTATTTTAAGGATAGTCTGACAACAGTAACGCTTAACCCTCCGAAATAGCTATGAAGGCTATGAAACTCTTAGTCCTCAAGGCTAAGCTTCTATTCAAGATTATCAATTTTAGAAAATTGGTTAAATCCAGTATTTAATTGCCTTGTATTTTAACGAACGATTAAGATAAACAAAAGAAATACGAATTACGGAATAATAATTATTTTTTAATTTGCATGAATGCCTTGCACAAGGACATGGTGGATTGCACCTGTACCCACAGTCTTTCTGTGTATTCATCATCCAATTACGTCAACATTCTCATAAATTCTTGTGAAATTTCTTCAACATTATTTTATTTTTCTTATAACTTTAAATTGAAAATTTTAAAACCCACCGACGCAATTTGCTCACACATATTTTGAAAATAAAGTAAATGCCTATTATGCGTCCAAGATCCCTTCCGCAGTTAGCAAAAGAGCTGACAACTTTGAAACGTCTGAACCAATTTTGATGAAACTTGTCTAAGAACCATCGCCAAGAAAGCAACTTTCAAATAAAAAACCGCATCCGAATCGGTCCACCTGTTTAAGAGACAAACAATGACAGCAACAGAGAATGATGCCACAGACACACACACACACACACACACACACACACACACACACACACACACACACACACACACACACACACACACACACACACACACACACACACACACACACACACACACACACACACACACACACACACACACACACACACACACACACACACACACACAAACACACACACACACACACACATTCACACATAGCGGTCAAACTTGTAAGAACTCTGCAATGTAAAACAGCGTTGTGGTTTGCCGCAACATTATGCTGAGTGAGTGGGGCCCAATTTATACTATTCGATGATTTTTTTTGTATTTCCTGTGTATCGAATATGTGTAAATAAACATCTCTCTCTCTCTCTAAAATAAATGTTGTTTATTTCATAATCGATTTGATGATGACTTTCTTAGGCCGAGTCTCAAAAATAGCTTTAGCCTTAACATAAGCCTATTACTTGAAAAAGAAGACTCCAGCAGCAGCCATTTTATAGGCTCATAAGTCATATGCTTTTTAAAATGAAGAGTCTTTTAATGCTCTGATTTATTAGCATAGCCCTAAAACAGTACCGATAGCTTTCTTTAGCTTTCTGTGACTACGAAATTACGACTGCAGTAAGTACAAAAATAACTTGAATTTTCTGATTTTGGTAACCGAATATAAAATCAATGTTAGTAATAATTTATAGAATAAATTATCAGATTTACGTGCTCAAATCCCCAGATTTATTCGATAGTATTTTAAATGCATGTCAGTGAATTTGATTATATTTCATTGGCTATGTAATTGAAAATAAGTTTTTAATAAAAATTACTCTACGATTTTTGGATGTAGTACGTTTTGTTTCGTAGTCTTGCATTGTCATCCAATACAAATACGCAAAGTAAATTTTAAGGTAATCTGACTAAATTAAAATTAACTTACGAGATTTGAACTGATCATAAATTCGCATATAAATACAAACATACAAAAAGGATGATGACACCATGAAACAATAATTTTAAGACGCGACTTTCGTAAGGGGGGGTTTTCAGGAAAAAATGTACCCATTTTGCCTTAATTATCCTTAATTTTCTATACAAAATGTATTAGTCAGTTTTGTGACGGTCCATACAACTTGTATGGTTAACTGCGTCACAAATCTGTCAGTTAAAAGAGGGACACTTTTTTATTGCTTAAATCGATAGTGCTTGTGATTCTGAGTTGAAATAACCCAAAATTTGTTAGGTTTAAAAAAAAAGTTCATGGTACACTTTTTTCTGAAAATGCCCAAAGACACTTTATTTTAGTGCTGAAAACCATACAAGTCATACAACATAGAAGCAACGTCATACTAGCAATTTCAAGCAAAATCTGTTGGAGAATCGTGTTTTGATAGCTCATAAGAAGTAAGTAGTTCCGTTAGTTGATTGGTGGTATCATCATGCCGAACTTGAGCCTTGGAAGAATAGTTACAGTTTGACTTCTGGCGCCATCTAGTCATCAAATGAGAAACTACCTACAGCATCCTGCATCGCACTATCGAAGTTTCTCAACTCGGCTATTTAAATACAACTTCTAACTTTCATCCTTCGGACTTCGGTCCCCAGGCATAAGATTTGTCTGGAGAGAGATCTCTCTATTGTGGTCTATTGCCACAGACTCAACTAATAATTCCTCCCGATATCCCTGCGCAATAGACCTATTTTAGTAGATCGGAAACTTCAAAAAATCTTGCGCTGTCATTGGTAAATCGATTACTCGGCTAAATTACGGCAGGCCGTCTGCCATCTTGTTCACCAGAGTACAAATACGAGTTCGAGAGTGTACGAATCGTGTAAGCTGGACAGAACTAAGAATCATTGGAAAACAACTTACGACTGTTTATCTTTACAAATAAAATTCGATATAAATTATTTACAGGTTCGTACTATCGAAAACGAACTACGCTACTTATTCTTGAGTGAACGAAAACTGGCGAACGAAGTTCTGGAGTAAGAAACGTATAAACAATACACCGAATTGATAGCCTTTGAAGTCTGTTAAAAATCCTCCATCATGTAGCTATCCTTATCGTTTCCAGGGTTAATGAAAGAGATGCTCAAGTCAGCCATCCTTCTCTGCGCTGGCGCCCACGTCCCAGGAATCTCGGGCATCTTCACGACCTGTCGCCAGCAGCAAATCGCTGAGGAACTGGGATTCCAGAAGTACCATGAAATTTTCTATGACAAGTACAAAGTGGAAGATGAGGTGAGTGCATATTGGGATACTCCCCTTTGTACCCCAAGATGTATCTATCATGTACCTACGAGGCTTAATGATAGTAAAGGTCAGATTATATGTAAACAACTAATGTCTGATTCAGCTGTAGGTATACATTCAGATATTTTTCTTTTGGACTGAGTGAAAATTATAATATCCCACCTAAAAAATAAATGTGAAAAAAAGGTTAGCCAAGTAGGTACATTATTAAAAATATGTTTGCTTGTGGGTTTTGCCGACAAAAGGATTGAGATCTAAATGGGCGTCAAGTTCTGCAGATATAAATTCTTAATTTGAACTGTCGAATAATTTACACAAATTAAATTGCAGCTTATGATTTGACTTGGCTACTTTTCACATAAAAGTCATCTTATATTTGGCTAAACAACTTATTTTCTATCTTGATTTGCTGGTAAAAACTAGCCAAGCAAAATCTTAAGCTTCAATTTAACATTAGTATAAATTACTTTAAAATATAATTTATAAAATATACCTACTTAGTCAATTCCGTGCAAAATACAAAATCCTTCGAAAATTATTACTTGTTTGACATATAAACATGCTCTTGACACTCGATGTCATATGCATCCAAGTCATTTAGCCAGTACCTATCAATAAAAACGACTACTTTAACGACTGCTTTAGCCTAGTTGGGTTGGTAGTGACCCTGCCTACGAAGCAAGAGGTCCTGGGTTCAAATCCCGGTAAGGGCATTTATTTGTGTGATGAGCACGAATATTTGTTCCTGAGTTATGGATGTTTTCTATGTATTTAAGTATTTATTTATCTATATAAGTATGTTTATCGTCGTCTAGTACCCATAGTACAAGCTTTGCTTAGTTTGGGACTAGGTCGATTTGTGTAAGATTGTCCCCTAATATTTATTTATTATAATGATTATTTTAGCAGGTAGTGTTCGTTGAGACTGGCGCCGGCAACTACAGCGCGGCGTTGATGGCTTACCGCATTCCAGACGTCGAAGAGATACTAGAAGTTGAGTCTCAGCACTCGTCTCGGTTCAACATACAGACTATTGGCGATGGGGATCAAGGAGAGTAAACCGAAGGCCATATTATCTAAAGCGTGGACGCTCGTAGTCGCATTCTCCAACTCTTTCTGACATCATTTTATACCGTTTGGCGGAAGGGATGAACACGATAGCAAGCCCCCGCGCTATTGTCTAAAGACAATAAGCGTACTGGTGATAATGAAATGATACAATCGCATTGATTGATAAAATTGAGTTGAAAAAGTTGGAGATAAGTTACCAGTTTCTTCTTCTTATTAGAACTAAGCACAAGATTAATAACAAGAGACCGGAATTCTTGTAGTACTTTTGAGCTGACACAGTGACTTCTCATTTATCGACTTTCACCGAGTCGTTACATCGAGTAAATGCCAATGTCTTTCATTATTGGGGCAGAATTAATTTCTGCAGACTTAACCCTTTTTTCACTAGAGCCCCAGTGTAGACAATGATTAGTTTTAATGGTATATCTCACTATGTAATTTTCTGAGATAAAGAGTATACTGTATGTTAATCCAGGTTATAAACTATCTGTATGCCAAATTTCATCAAAATCCGTCAAACCGATTTAGCGTGGTCTTCAACAAACATCCACACAGCCAACCAGACATCCGTCCATACTGTTTGTAATTTTAGTAAGATAAGACATTTGTAAGAAAAAAAGAAAGAAAGTTGTATTGTAGCCTTTGCTTTGTCCGACTGTTTTATTTTTACTTACTCTTTGTCGGTCCCTTACTCACTCAGAGGTTGACTGGTAGAGATCCCTCAAAGGGATAAGTTCGCCTTTGTACATGCATTTCAACGGTTGTCAATAATATTTTTCTTTTTTTTTTGTACAATAAAGAGTTTACAACTTTACAAACATAGGTACATGGTTTGCATACGACCAGATGGCCTAGTAGGTAGAGAACCTGACTACGAAGCTTGAGGTCCCGGGTTCGATTCCCGCGTCGTGGCAGATATTTGTGTGAATAATACGAATATTTGTTCTCGGGTCTTGGGTGTTTAATATGTATTTAAGTATGTATCTATATATATAAGTATGTTTATCCGTTGCCTTGTACCCATAACACAAGCTATGCTTAGCTTACTTTGGGACTAGGTCAATTGGTGTGAATTGTCCCGCGATATTTATTTATTTATTATTATTTATACATACATACATTTGGGAGTTATTAATACATTTTATTCTTTATTAAGTACGCTAGAACTGGCGAGATTATAAATACGGAACCCTAAAACCTCAATTTTATTGTTCGGACATTGCATGGGCGTTCAATTTTAGATTAGACGATCACCATATGGACGAGTCTCTAACTCAACCTCGTATATGAAATTTTACTAAATTGGAATAACCACTTTAGATACACGACTTAAAGTGGATATTCCAACTTTGTAAAATTTTATATACGAGGTTGAGTCAGAGAACCGTCGATATGTTACTCGTTAGGTACACAAAGCGGCATTTGTATTTTTTTACATTTTAAATCTGAAAGTGTGCAAACGTCGTTTTGTTTGGTTGTGATCGCTCGTTTATTTGGGATGACAAACGTTTTGCAGTAAACACAATAGCGTTCAAAAATGCCACGAGCAAATATTACGTGATATTTTGTTAATTTAGTTTCGGAATACAATTAAAAGTCTGACGTTATGATTTGTTTTATTTTTTGGCGTCATTCCAACAAATTCAACCCTTGTATGTAGCTTATTAGTGTGCTAAACCATTTTAAAACGATATTGATTCCTCAGAATTTTGATTTACGTATAGTTGGCGACTGACGTGAGCATTTGCTCGATGTGAGCAGGTTACAAGTCGAATATTCGGCACGTCAGTACAGCGAGCGGAGCAGCTGCTCCAGAACAAATGCTCGGTGCGAATATTCACATCGAGCAAATGCTCACGTTAGTCGTCACCTTAATGTGAGTAAATCAAAATCAATATCAAATTATAAACAGATTTTAACAACGTAAAACTACGACTTGGACGAAGACGAACTGGATGCGGAACTGAGCGAGTAGCCAAATGTAGCTGTAGCTCTGTATACAGATAATAAATATGTAGAGGACAAGAGCAAATCGTTATAACAACAATAAAAAGATAGTGCGTGCAGTTCCTTCGCGCGGAAGAAGTGAAACTTCGTAATGTGGAAATGAAAAGCAACCTACTACAGCGCTAGCGAAACAAGTTATATAACTGGTCGCTAGATGGCGTTGCTCCTCGTGCGCACGTTATTTTCAATATTTTTTCTTGATTTTTCGTAATTCTCAAAGATATTCAATACTCTTTTTTACTAAATACGTTTAAAATACTTTATTCTACGATCTACCATTAAAATAGTTTTGATTTTTACAAGTTTTCATACTAAACCACGCAATTGTTCTGGATCGCACTGACAAAGTTTTTAACATCCGTTAGTATATATACAATGCAAACGTCTCGTAAACGTCAACTTGCGTTGCGTTGCGTATTTAACGATATACCTGCGTAGAAGACGCGTTTTAGAAGCGCGGAAAATGCAATTGACCAATCGGCATACTCCCTGCATGGCTCCTGTGCCGCTATTGGTGGGTTGCTGCCGCCATGTTAGCGTGCGTCGCGTGCCGTGTTAGTCAGAGTCAGCCGCCAAACTTCCGAGTGATTGAGATGGATAATAGGCGTACTGTGATTTGCAACTTGGAACTATCGTATCTTGGAGTATCATCAGCTAGTAAGTTCATTCGTGTCTGTGCGGCCGAAACTACAAAACGCGCCATATAAAGTGTGTACTACAGTTCCGTATTTCTAGAATTTATCGTCAGCTAGCACAAGGCGATCATTTGTTTTCTAACTAATTTTTAATCCATACATGTCGATAGCAAGATGGAACGCAGATGCCAACCAAACGCTTTCCAAAAAAGGAACAACGAAACGCAGCACCTCTAAGACAGTGCTGCCAACGTAAAGAATTATTTCTTCGAAAAAACCTCTTACCGCCGTGTGCGTGCAGCATCGCCGCTCCGCTCAAAATTCCAATTTCAAAATTAGAAAAAATACTCAAAAACTAGCACCAAACAGACATAAGCGTCTATCAAGTCCAGATATACGCCTGTGGACGACAAATCACCGGGGGCCCCCAGGAGCTGCGTTCCTGAAGCCTAGGTAAGTGTCTGCATATCTCTCTTTTGCTATCGAAGATTTTTCCCCAACAACTACTGTATTGGCATATTCTACGGAGGAGGTGCGAAGAATCTCCGGAAGCGATGAGGCGCGGCTCCGAGTTTCCCTGCGGGATCACATTAGAAATAATGATATCCGCGGAAGAACTAAAGTCACCGACATAGCTCGAAGAATTACCAGACTCAAGTGGCAGTGGGCAGGGCACATCACTCGTAGAAATGAGGGCCGTATGTGGGCAAAAGGTTCTCGAATGGCGTCCAAAGACCGAAAGACGCAGTGTAGGTAGGCTTTGAACAAGCTGGAGCGACGACCTGGTTAAGGTTACGGGAACTCTTTGGATACGGATGGCGCAGGACGGGTCTGTTTGGCGAACCATGGCGAAGGCCTATGTTCAGCAGTGGCTGACTTTCGATTCAAATGATAATGATGATGCTGCTATTCCCAGAATTAGTGAACTAAGCAGATAGTATTTGACCTACTTGACAGAACATCCTCTTTTGTAACCTTCGCCCGTAACTTAGTTTAACTACGAATTAGACCTTTTTATTATTGCAACAAATTTTACGAGCCAACCGGACAACTTGTGTATCCTTAAAAAGAATTTTACGATATGGCCATAAAACTCGTAATCGCTGGACGTAGGGATGGTGGATGTTTCTGAAAAAATCGATTGCCGATTAGAAATACATTTATAATTTGATCGAGCACTAAACGATTGATTAAGCGATTATTTTTGATGAGCTTATTTGGCCGTTTGGCTTGGAACGATAGTGTATAGAGCTATTGAAACCGTTACTGTCGCACTGCATTCTAACTGTAACGTAACTGAGCATAGGCCTCCTTTCAGAATGAAATGATTTGAGCCGTACCTTCCACGCAGGCCACCATAGAATTGATTTGGAGGTGTATGCAGGTTTGCTCAAGTTGTTTTCAATCACCGAAAAGCCATAGGTGTAAACTTGGATTTCAGTCTACGACCATCTGCATGAGAGGCCATAGGTCGAACCGCTAGGCTACCAAGGCATTTTATTAATAATTCAATTGTCTTATTTAAAATCAAAATCAAAACATTGATTCTGTAAGTAAACTCTTTTACATGACACTTTTTACCACCAACGCTCACGGAAAGACCATCATTGCCAAGAACAATTTTAGACGACCAGATGGCCTAGTGGTTAGAGAACCTGACTATGAAGCTTGAGGTCCCGGGTTCGATTCCCGTGTCGGGGCAGATATTTGTATGAAAAATACGAATGTTTGTTCTCGGGTCTTGGGTGTTTAATATATATTTAAGTATGTATCTATCTACTAGTATATGGGTATGTTTATCCGTTGCCTAGTACCCAGAACACAAGCTTTACCTAGCTTACTTTGGGACTAGGTCAATAATTGGTGTGAATTGTCCCGTGATATTTTGATATTTATGACATAAAAATTAAGCATATGATTTTTTTTAAACTAAAATTACACTAAAATTCACTTAAATATTACCAGCAAGACAAAGTAAATAAAAAAATACACCATAGTCTCATTTCAGCCGAAAGACGACCACTGTTGAACATAGACCTCCCCCAAGGTTCGCCAAACAGCCCGGTTCTGCGCCATCTGCATCCAATGCGTTCCCGCAACCTTAACCAAGTCGCTCCTTCTTCATCATACATCAGAAATGATGAAAACCGCGCAAGAACTAAAGTCACCGACGTAGGTCGAAGAATCGCCCGACTTATGAGCCATATGTGCAGAGCTCATCGCTCGTAGAACCAAAAAATACATAAAAGACAAAAATTACACGGATAGGTATCGAAATATTCCTTATCATTCATTATAGTTTGCAGTATTCTAAACATTTTAGAGATGTAGATATTAAATCGATTCATCGCCATCCCTAGTTGAGCGAATGATAGCAATTCTGTTCGTACCATCTTTGGCAGTTAAAGCTACAGGTGCTGTCGTCAGTTTGGCACGAAATTAAATTTTAAATTGCTCATTTGGATGCGAGGGGTTTGCAGTGGCTTTTTGCTTTGTAATTCGGATCGTGCGTTGGATTAGTTAGCTGCTAAGGCTGCTACAGATTCAAGGGTTGTAATTGTTTCTATTAGCTTTGTGACGTTTTATTATGGCGAAATTATTTAATTGTATCCTTAATTACCCTCCTGGGTAATGGACCGAGTGACTACATTTGTTAGATCAATTTACCAGAATTGTTACTTCCTAGTAGCAAAATTTCTATTTACATTTTTTTCCCAAATGCTTCTTTTCCCACAATGGTTTTTGACGTGACAACGTCTAATAAATCGATGAACGCCGGCTGCATGCACGAAAAACGAGACGCAATGTAACGTACATGTACCTACAGAGCAGTGAAGGTCAGTATGTACACGAGAGCAGCGAACGCCAGGATAATTGTCAATAATATTCAATTCGGATAATATTCAATGCGGGGGGGGGGGGGTGCGGGGGGAGGCGAGGGGGTTGAGGGGGGATGAAAATGTCATTGATTTTGCCGTAGGATGCACCGTTTTCAAGATATTTGTCAAAACACCGGTTCTCGACCGATCACCGAGGTTAATTTATTGAATCAGGCGTTACTTTGCGGAGGTCCATATTAATGAACTAAAACAATTACTTTGCTCACCCGCGACCTTACAATAGTTACGTTTATGCAAGAAATGTGCGTTTATTAATGGTTTGAATAACAAGCACGTAAAGATAAGGTTCAAAAAAGAATTGGAGGAAAATTGTTCGTTGAACTTTTTGGATTTAACGATTTCAAAATTAAATGGTAAACATCAATTTAAAATATACCGTAAGCCCACGTACACAGATGCTGTTATACCAGCATCTTCTAATCATCCGTGGCAGCATAAACTGGCTGCTTTCCATTGTTATGTTAATAGATTGTTGACTGTGCCTCTTTCTAAGGAACATTATGATTTAGAGTTGAGTACTATTTATCAGATAGCGATCTCAAATGGTTATACAAAATCAATGGTAGATAGTTTAGTTCAAAAGAAGCAGGCACGGTTAGTAAATAGCATGCTTTACGCTGCGTTACCTTCTCAGTCTACTAACAAATATAGATCTAGCATCTCTTACGTCGGGGGTTTGTCTGATAAGATTTATGGCATTTTAAAATCAAACAATATTAATGTTGCCTTTAAGACTAACAACTCTTTGTACTCTAGGCTATGTAACCACAAAGAACAGGTAGATAAGGGAACTAGATCGGGGGTATACAAGCTTACTTGTAATGACTGCAATGGGATATACGTAGGACAGACAGGCCGAAGTTTTAATACTAGATTTAAAGAGCATGTTTCGGCATATAGGAATGAGCATCCAGATAGATCGAATTTTGCAAAACATTTGTTGGAATCAAATCATTCATTGTTAGATTCAGATTCTTATGAAGTGTTACATTATTGCGGCAAGGGGTTGCGTCTGGATGCTCTGGAATGCATGGAAATAATTAGGTACAACACTATGGGGTCTATTATTAATGAACAGGTAAATTTAGTATCTTCTCCTTTACTGCGGCTTGGGTCGAATTTGAACAGTTAGTATTAATTAAATATGCCTTATAAATAAATAAACAAAAAAAAAAAAAAATTCAAGGTAGTTTTAAATATGTCAATAAAAGTTAATTTTTGTGGGGTAGTTTGAGAATAAGAAAAATAAAGTGGGTACTTGAGAAGTTACAGTGACAAGTTAAAACATTTGTTTTGGTTTGTTAGTTTAACGTTTGGTAGCATAGCATACGGTTGTGGTAACTCTGAAGATGAGCTCTGGTTGAGTTCGAAACGCGTCAGTGTAGCTTGGTGGTGGTGATGGTTGGGTTTATGTGATTTGTGTGTGTTCGTACAGTGTGAAGGTGGAGGAACTGCATGAACGCACATTTCTTGCATAAACGTAACTATTGTAAGGTCGCGGGTGAGCAAAGTAATTGTTTTAGTTCACCGAGGTTAAGCAACGTCGGGCGCGGTCAGTACTTGGATGGGTGGCCGCCTGGTTTCATTATTGTTTTTTTAATGTTTTGTTATGACGTTGTCACGTTTAACTATCGTCCGTTAAACCGACTTTACAGACAACCGGTTTTTACTGAAGCCTATTTTCACAATCGCGTTTTTTCCCAATTCTAATCGACTCAGAAACATAGGTAGATTCAGGTTATGGTAAGTTTGCATCGGCCCCAAGGGCCAAAATACACAGAAGAAGCTCCGTCCATGCGGAGCTCCGTTGACACTGTTTCTGTGTCAATCCAAATTGGAAAAAAAAACGCTACTGTAAAAATAAGCTTCAGTAAAAAACCAGTTTGAGAAAAAAAGCATCTGGGAAAAAATAACAATTCAGTACCTCTACCATGAGTTTACACTAGTTTACAGTGACCGTACTCGCTAGCGACGGCGTAAATGATTTGTATGGAGAATTGTACTTCCGTAAGTGACCGCTAGAGGCGTTGTACAATTCTCCATACAAATAATTTACGCCGTCGCTAGCGAGTACGGTCACGTAAACTAGTGTAAACTCATGGTAGAGGTACTGGTCAATTGATCTAACAAATCACTGCCCATGTACCAGTTAGATCAATTGGGGACAAGTTTGGGCTTGTTTGATTCGTCACGACGAGTTATTTGGTTCTACATGGTTACCAGATTCTGATGATGGAGCTGGAAGATGGACGAAGGCACTCCATAACAAAATGACACAACCCCATCAAATTTGACTCTGATACTAGATCGTTACCAGGGTTTGCTTGCTACATTTGGCCTGTGGTTATGTGCGGCAGCGAATCGTGGACCATAAAGGAAGTCACCAGGCGGCGTTTAGAAGCGTTTGAGATGTGGTGCTATCGTCGCATGCTGCGTATAAGCTGGACCCAGAAAGTCAGCAACGACAAGGTGCTTCAGCATGCTGGTATGACCCGAAAATTATTGCACACCGTCAAAAAGCGCAAAATCGAATATCTGGGGCACGTGTTGCGCCATGACAGATATCAGCTGCTTCAACTAATATTGATGGGCAAAATACAGGGAAAACGGCGCTCTGGAAGGCGGAAGAAATCATGGCTGCGGAACATTAGGGAGTGGACCGGAATCAGAAGTGCAGAGCAACTATTCCGGATCGCTCAGGACAAGGAGAAGTTTTCAGACCTAACAGCCAACCTCCAGTAATGAAGTGGCCCTTTCAGAAGAAGAGACCAGGGTTTGATGATGGAGCTAGAAAGTGGCCAAAGTACCCATATAAAGCGACATAACTTCATCGAGTTTGGACTTATTTGATTCATCTCGACGAGTACCTACTTTGGTCCTGAATGGTAACCAGGGTCTGATGAAGGAGCTGGAAGGTGGCTAATAGGCAGGCACTCTGTAATAAAATGACTCAACCGCATCGAGTTTGGGCTCAATCGATTTGTTTTGACAATTACTTTAATACTAGATCGTAAGCATGGTCTGGTGATGGCAAAAAAGAAGGGCTGCCTACAAAAAGCAATGAGATCCCATCAAAAACATTACATGTAAAAAGATGCAAGTCTCGCTTGGCAGTTCTTATACTGCAAAAAGTTTTGAGATGCAATGTTAAACCAAGTCGGTTATCTTAGTCAGTACCGGGGGGTGACTTGGCAATCGCACAGTTACCTAATGAATGACGTAAGAATAATCTTCAACTTCAACTATTTATAACAATCCTAATTGAACATAGCGCTAGCCCCAATTCCATGCTGTTTGAGCAATACACATAGGTACGAGTACGAATAAAGCGTTGTGTGCGATTGCCAAGTCATTATGTGTACTAGAAAAATAAAGATATCTAATATTAATTTAACGGTTTTAAAATAAAAAAGTCGGTGTAAAACGAGTTCTCTGGACACCCCCCGGTACTGACTAAGATAACCGACTTGGTTTAACATTGCATCTCAAAACTTTTTTGCAGTATAAGAACTGCCGCAGCCTAGCGAGACTTGCATCTTTTTACATTGTAATGTTTTTGATGGGATTTTGAGTTCCTGCAGAATGTCAAAATATTTAAGTTTTTTGCGGCATAAACGGCCGTATCTTTTTTTGCGTTAACTTAGAAGTTTGATTTTTTCACAGGTTCAAGAGAGTGTAGACCTGGTATATCCTGGTATATCCTGGGAGCGTCTACCTAATTTAATCAGATATATTACCTGCAAAATTGTTCAGTGTGATATCTTGAAATGCGAGAATTCCATTTGAGATTTTGTGGTGTTTTGTTTTGCATGATGTGTCGTTTGTTATAGTGCGCGTCACCTCGTTTAGGTTTAAGCTTAAACATATAATCAGTCACTATCTGTGAGATCCTGTAATTGGCTCTGTGTTACTATTGATATTACCTATATTATGTTATAAGCTGTTGGTTCTCCTTGAATAAATAAATAAATAAATAAATATGGTTTTAATTTCAAATCGACTACCTCCACGCGTTCCTAAGATAAAGGGTCTTGATAGACAGACGGACGGACTGACGGACGGACAACAAAGTGATCCTTTATGGGGTCCATTTTTTTCCTTTTGAGGTAGGGAACCCTAAAAACACCAATTGAGCACACTAAACTTGTCTCATTGTGTAAAAATCTTAGTCACGTTTAGGGCTTGCAATCCGGATAACCGGATAACCATATTATCCGGATATCCGGACATTTTCAAATCCGGATAGGAGGCACTTCATTATCCGGATAATTTGGATAATTCGAATATCAGTTAAAAATGCACACGTGTGGTGTGGAGCATGCATATTCAAACGTTTTTTATCTGTATTAGGTGGGTGTACATACAACAATACTAAAGTTCATTCTTACTATACTGTTTGATTTAGTGGTGGTGATGAATTTTTGGTAAATGTGTTAAGTTTAGAGCCAATGATTGCATGTAAGGAAAATCTCATAACTGTGAAGAACAAGGTTTATACCTAATAGCTTTTAAGTACCTAACGTATTTTTATTATTTTCGATTCATAAATTTGTTGTCGATTATTTGATTTGTATGTAAACTAATAAGGATCTCATTCTGGTTAATATTTTAAAAAACTATACACATTTACATTGAAAAGCCCCTGGAGAAGACGATTTACGACTTAGCTCCTGAAATCTGGTGGTAAACCTATAATGAAGGAGCTCCAGAACATTTTAAATACTGTTCTTTTTGATGGGAGAACTCCAGAGACGTGGAGTAAGAGTGTTGTCGTGTTGTTTTTTCTAAAAGGGTGATAAAACTTTTTTGAAGAACTACCGACCGATTTCACTCTTAAGCCACGTCTATAAGCTGTTTTCGAAATTCATGACGAACCGTCTTGCGCGAAGGCTCGACGAGTTCCAGCCGCGAACAGGCAGGATTTCGATCGAGATACGGCACTATAGACCACATCCATACAGCGCGGCAGATTATACAGAAGACCGAAGAGTATGGAGTATGGCTTAGCGTTTGTGGACTATGAAAAGGCTTTTGACTCGATCGAAATCTGATTTGTTCTGGAATCTTTGCCGCGTTGCCAAGTTGATTGGCATCCAAGTGTTGTGAGGGCTTTACAACGCCGTTACTGTGGCCGTCCAAGTCCAGAACCGGCAGTCTGAACCTATCCCCTTGCATCGTGGTGTGAGATAAGGGGACGTTATATCCCCCAAATTGTTCACAAATGCATTGGAGGATATATTCAAGACGCTGGACTGGAAGGGGCGCGGCATTAACATAAATGGCGAGTACCTCTCACACTTGCGATTTGCAGATGATAATATCGTCATCGTGACGGAAACGCTGCAAGATTTGCAACATATGTTGAATGGCCTAGCTGATTCTTCTCAACGCGTAGGTCTTCGGATGAACCTGGATAAAACCAAGGTTATGTTCAATAAACATGCACATCCGGAACCAATTTCAGTTCAAGGCAATATTCTCGAGGTGGTTAAGAACTATGTTTACCTCGGGTAAACTATGCAGTTAGGTAAAAACAACTCCGAGAAAGAGGCCAACAGAAGAATACAGCTGGGATGGGCAGCGTATGGGAAAATGCGTCAAGTCTTCACATCGCCAATTCCACAGAGTCTAAAGACGAAAGTCTTCAATCAGTGCGTCCTACCCGTCATGATATACGGTGCCGAAACATGGACACTCACTTTAGGTCTGGTTCACAAATTTAAAGTTGCTCAACGTGCTATGGTGCTCTGAAAGATCGAATTCGTTACGAAGTGATCCGACAGAGAACCAAAGTTGTCGACATAGCCCACCGCATTACCACGCTGAAGTGGCAATGGGCTGGCCATATAACCCGAAGAATTGATATGATAACCGTTGGGGTAGACGAGTTCTTCAGTGGAGACCACGGATCGGCAAACGTAGCGTAGGACGTCCTCAGACTCGGTGGAGCGATGATCTTCATAAGGCGGCTGGCAAGAGCTGGATGAGAGTGGCCGAGGATCGTGCTCAGTGGCGTGCCGTGGGAGAGGCCTATGTCCAGCAATGGACGAACATAGGCGGAGGATGATGCTGATGATGATCATTGTGGGTATGTATTACAATACCGAAGTACGAAAGACCGAATGTATTAAAACATCGAATGGGTCAAAAGACCGACACGATTTTTTTCTGAAACCGTTAACTTTTTAAGATTGTTATAAAACAAACCTAACCTAACCTAATGGGTTCTGTATGATGCCGTTTTAATAAATTCTGAAAAGTTTACGGTTTCAGAAAAAAATCGTGGCGGTCTTTTGACCCATTCGATGTTTTAATACATTCGGTCTTTCGTACTTCGGTATTGTAATACATACCCATCATTGTTTACAGTATATTTTTTAAATTAACTTCACTCATTAAAGTGACAAATAATTATTTTTAAGTCCTTATCAGACAATTTTGGTTAAATTGATTAAAAACACTCATTGTTAAGTTGATTGAACAATTTATAAATTATTATTTGCGTTTTTTTTTAATATTTGGAAAATTATTCAAATTATCCGAAAAAACCGGATATCCGGATACAGAGATTTTATGTATCCGAAATATCCGGATAGTCAAAAGTTACCGGATAGTGCAAGTCACGTTGAACACCAATCCCATTTATTTATATCAAAATGACGATTCATGTAAACATTATGCACAATTTTAATGCAGTTTGTTAGCGTGACCTTGTCGGTTACATATATAATGACGACGACTCAATTGACTCGAGTTCCTTATCATGTGCAACGTTAATATGATCGGTCTCGTTGTCTTACTGTCGCTGATTTTTGCTAATCACATCGAAGCGGCTAGAATTTTAGCTGTGTATCCAACTCCGTCAATAAGCCATCAAATGGTATTTAGACCTTTAACAAATGAGCTAGTGAAGCGAGGCCATAAAGTAGTTGTCATAACTACGGACCCCCAGTACCCAAAAGGACAAGCACCGGAAAATCTAACGGAAATCGACGTTCATGATTTGTCTTATGAAGCATGGAATAAAAATATGTTAGTTATGAAAAAAGGAGAGAAAAATGACATTTTTACGCATTTAGATTCCATTTCTACGACTTGTTTAAATATATTTGAGGAGCAAATGAAATTACCTGAAATACGGGATATTATTAAAAATAAAAACAGTAATTTTGATCTGTTGTTAGTAGAAGCATGGGCAAGGTTCGCTTTGGGTATTTCACATGCAGTAAAAGCACCAGTTATAGCAGTGAGTTCCTTTGGAGTTGCATTAGACAATTATGAAGTGATAGGCGCTCCATCACATCCTATGTTGTATCCTCAAGGCATAATAACGCGTCTCTACAAATTGTCAGCATGGGAAAAAATTAAGCTATATTACGACGTGTATAAGCTTATGAGAGTCTATTGTGAGAGATTATACGATTTGGAATATGCTGCCGTAAAACGAATATTTGGCGAAGATACGCCTCCGCTTACTGAATTGCAGAATAACGTTGACATGCTTTTTTTGAATATAAACCCTGTTTGGGAAGGCAACTATCCGGTGCCACCCGGCGTGGTTCATATGGGAGGACTTCATCAAAAGTCACAAAAGGAGTTACCAAAGGTATGTTATTCTTGATAAAAATATTCCTAATTCGGTTCTTTCGCATGGCATATTAAATGTACATACTAAAACATTTAAAATGGGAGACGGTGTTGAGATTCTAATTTCCCATGCAATAAAACCGTGGTTGTATTGTGTAACTCGCGCTCTTCACTATTGCGTCCACATCTCACATAAAAAGATAACTGCGATTGTGATGGGTCGTGCTGTAAATAATAAAGCAAACATAATATTATAATAAATGTATCGGGGGGTCCCTTAGTGCCGGACGGCACCTAATGCCGGCCACTCGTACTATTTCGATACCCAAAACGCGAGCCATTTAAGGACAAGTGAAAGGGGCGCGGGGGACGTACCGATGTCGAATCACGGGACTAAGGGGGCCGAGAGGGGTGCGGGCGGCAGGCACAGGAGGCGCGCTCGCCGCCCGCCACCTCTCTCGTCCCCTTTGTCGTCATATCCCCCCAGCCCCTGTACCGCGCGGGCGAGGACACATTTAAACGGTTTAGCTATAATTTGTTTGTTTTATTTGCTTCAAGGATCTAAAAAAAATTCTCGATAATTCAAAAAACGGAGTAATTTATATCAGTTTTGGGTCAAATATTAACACAAATGGGATTCGCCAAGAACAAGTACAAACCATAGTAAAAGCTTTCTCTGAACTGTCTTATGACGTCCTTTGGAAATGGGATTCTGACGAATTACAAGGAAAGACGGAAAATATCAGGATTTCCAAATGGTTCCCGCAATCGGACCTACTAAGTAAGTCGACCAATTTTGACAAATTTAAAAATAATCAAATTTAGTTATACTTTGGTGTTTTTCGTTATTTGCGAAAAATTCTTGGCAAATTATTTAAACATTTTTATTCTATAAAATTAAGTGCTAAAAAAAGAAAAAAAAACATATCTGTAAAGAAAATTTCATAAAATTAATTGTAATTACTCTAACGTTGTATTAAAATCATCATTGACTATCTAAAAATACTAGTTTTGTGATTACAATGCATAACATACATTTCAACATTAAAATTTGTTGTTACTTGTACAAGCAGTTAACAAAATACCGAGTTAGTTATTAAATCAGACTGCCAAATTAAATTAAGATAAAACTAAATCATCCTGAAGTATAAACTAAATCTAAAGTAAAGTAAAAAATAATAATTAAGACAAACCTATGAAATTTAATTGTTATTTAACTAATTTTGTTTGAAAATGATAAAATGTGTATTTTTTGTTTTAAACTTTATCCGAAATTATCTCTGTACTTTGTATTTACAGGACACCCTAAAGTAAAACTATTCATCACACAAGGAGGCTTACAATCTACAGACGAGGCTATAGCAGCTGGAGTCCCTCTCATAGGGATCCCAATGATGATCGACCAGTGGTTCAACGTAGAAAAATATGTGCATCACAAAATTGGGCTGCAGTTAGAAATCGGAACTCTCGAAGTGGAATCCCTGAAGGAAGCTATCGAAACTGTAATTGGAGATAAAATGTATGACTTTTTTTAAGTTTTATTTTATTTTTAAGTCAAACTTCATTGATGAAATTATATTTTGTGGTTGACCGCTAGTAGAACGAGTGTTATGAATTATGGATATAACATAATTATTAATTTTATAAACGCTAAAGTATGGATGGATGTGTAAATGTTTGTTACTCTTTAACGCTAAAACTGTCACGAGATAGAAACAAGTGAATTTAACTTAGGGTCTGATTTTAAAAATTCTGTCACTAATAAAAATTTTACACTATTTCTTATTGACATAGGTTACTTATTCACCGGAAAAATGCGAAATTCCCACGGGATAGAAATAAGTGCATTAAACTTTGTGGCTGATTTTAAAAATTCTTTCACTAATAGGTTTCTATTATAGAAACCTACACTCTCTGATGACTCTGATCGCACTTAAGAATTTTTATAATAGGTCAAAACAGTTATTTCTTTCTATTACTCGGGATACAAATAGCCTTTGTCAAACAGAAACAGTGTAGATTTCTATGCGTGAAAGAGTTTTTTAATCGGTCTAAATCCACTCCACTCCACTTATTTCTATCCCTAGGGGATTTCGCATTTTCCCGAGAAAAAATAGGTAGCCAATGTCAGTCAAAAAAGCTTTTCTATTAGTGGAAGTTTGTTTTAAAATCGATCTAAAGAGTTATTTCTATCCCTCGGGAACTTTGCACTTTCCCGAGATAAAAGAAGCCTATTTCAATCAGAGACACTGTAGCTTTCTATAGAATTCACTTGTTCCTATCCCGCGGGATTTTTGCGCTTTCCCGGGATAAAAATAAGCCTGATTCAATCCGGGATTTGAAACTTTTCACTCTGAATAAAGTCACTCAGCTAATTGGTTTTCTTTGCAGTTATCGCGAAAATATAGTTCGTCTGCGAACCCTGATGAACGACCAGCCGATGCCTCCGCTGGAGCGCGCGGTGTGGTGGACGGAGCACGTGCTGCGGCACGGCGGCGCGCGGCACTTGCGCGCGCCCGCCGCCAACATGCCGTGGGCGCAGTACTACGAACTGGACCTAGTACTACTAGTACTAAGCATTGCATTGGCTGTGACAGTGTTAAGTTCTCTAGTAATTTATAAATTAGTTAAATTCGTATTAAGTCGAGTCTCCAAAAGTTTTAAACTTAAAAGTGCTTAAGTCTTAAGTATGTCTTAATTTAAGGTTAGTTTAGGTTAGGTTAGTTAGTTAGGTTAGTTATTGTAGTTGGTATTGTTGGTAATAAAGAGGCGCATTGGTGAAACAAAGTGGTGAAAAAAAATAATGCTAAAATTCGATACTAACATAGTGTGACGTATAAATTTTCGACCCTTCACTTTTCTTTTTTTAAATAAACGCTCAACAAACGCCCAGTGTTATGGTCGTTGTTCCTTTGACTTTTTTCGTCACGTTTAAAACTGAAACTCAACTGTCAGTGTTGCCGCTGGTAAATTCCCGCGGTCACGGTTTTTAATGTTTTCCAAATCAACGAGACTATGTTTTTGGCTAAAGTGATATTATTATTTCAGGATAAATCCCGTAAGTACTTATTTTCATTGTTTTGAAATTGAACAGCTTCGTTATCTTTTCTTCAGTTCACCTTGGTGTACACCTTTTCGTTTGCGTATGGCAAGGTTGTTTCGAGTTGTCAAAGGCCACTTTTTACAATCGAACGGCCGGCGGCGGGTTTTTTTTTTTTATTTTTTTTTTATTTTTTTTTATGTTAGAAAGGCCAGACAAACGAACTAGTGGGTCACCTGATGTTAAATGATCACCACTGTCCATAGACACCCGCAGCGCTTTACGCGATGCCAGTGCGTTGTCGGCCCTAAAGGAAAGGGAACAGGGGAAGGGGGTGAGGGAGGGGAAGAGGGAAGGGGTGAGGTATTGGGCCCCCGGCGCTCTCACTGACCGTACGAAACGCAAGCAGGATTACTGCTGCTTCACGCCGGTGTTCTGTGAGAGGGTGGGGTTATACTTTTTTATTATATTTTTGATACGTTCTCTTTTTTTGGCCCCGTTTGCCGCGGTCGCTTCGCTTCCTCCTATTGAGGCAAGTTAACGAACACTCTGCGCCCCATTTCGCAAACGCGACGCTAAATGTCGCGTGGTAAGTTATTACTCTAACTCTAAATTTAACTTGAGGGTGGATTTCCCTATGGTCCAAATGGTAACAAGTTCTGTTCGTTCCAGCATAATTTCTACTTCTTCCAACGGAGAACCCTTAAAACCTCCGGGAAGTTGACAGACGTCTGCATCAGCCTGGCCAAGCTACCAACGGGACATTCATTCCTTCCCGGTGAGTTAAAATCTTCACCGACCGAAGACTGGGAGCTATGTGTCCGTCCGACACCCCTCGTCTAATTTTAATGCAAATATAAAGATCCTTTATTTTGTTTTAGGAGGTTTTTTTTCCTGTTCCCGTGGAATTTCGAATCTTCGAGCCTTCGGCTTCCAGAACTTTCTACTTCCCTCGGTGGTTGGTCGAACCTCTGCGGGGTCCGGTGTCCATTCTCTCCGGGATGCTTTGGTTCCACCGGTGCTGATCTCCTCAGTGAGGCCGTTGATTCCCTGGTAGTACTGCGTGTTGAGGTAAATTTTTTCCTAATTTAACTTTCCGTCCAGTCGCCGACTCGACTGGTGGCGCCCTTTTATTATTGCAATTTTCCTTTCTCTCATACCTTCCGGTCAAATATAAATAAGCACAAAGGTGACAATCAGTTGGTTTAAGCCCAAACAAACCCACCAGCTCTAACCTGTATAGTATAAGCTAGCCGAGAGCCCTTTATAATGTGTTTCTTAGATACAATATACAATTGTTAAAATTATTTTGTTTCCTTTCCATACTCTTTTCCCCCATTGGCTTGCGGCTCCTGACTCTCCGAAAACGGCTAACCCGCTAACGGCTAACAGCTAACGGCGGGTCAGAAGTTGTCGACGCCACAATAGTTACGTTAGTTCTGTAAGATTTTCGTAATTTTTATGTGTAAGTACAATAAATAAAAATAAAATAAATAAATAAATATCATGGGACAATTCACACCAATTGACCTAGTCTCAAAGTAAGCTTAGCAAAGCTTGTGTTATGGGTACTAAGCAACGGATAAACATACTTATATAGATAAATAAATACTTAAATACATAGAAAACATCCATAACTCAGGAACAAATATTCGTGCTCATCACACAAATAAATGCCCTTACCGGGATTTGAACCCAGGACCTCTTGCTTCGTAGGCAGGGTCACTACCAACTAGGCTAAAGCGGTCGTACATTGAGGGCTGCAACATAAATTTTTGATTTTCTGTGACTTTTATCGTGATTTTTTCCATGTGTTGTTGGAGGGTTGTGGTCTCTATCCCCCACGAGGACCAGTCGGCTTGGGGGAGATTGTGTTGTTACTCTAGTTTGGTTTTCGTAATTTGGTTGGTATATTCGGTTGTCGGTTGTTAATTGCTATTGGTTTTTTATGTGTGAGGTTGTCTGTAAGAGAGTTTGATTTGGTTCTCATTAAATCGAAGGCGTTCGTCCTGTTAGATTTAATAGAAGCTGCGGTTTGTTACTTTTTGGGTTTAGTAGTTGACGTAGATTCTGGTGAAGTAGATAGCTCTCTTTTCCTTATGTCGGTGTTGGGACCCTTGACTGCTAGTTTATCACATTTCAGAAAAGCAGTAGTTTTTTTTTGAGACCCGAGTGTATACGGTTTTAAATTGCAACTCGACTACCTCCGCGCGTTCCCAAGATAAAGGGTCTTGACAGACAGACGGACGGACGGACAGCAAAGTGATCCTTTATGGGATTCGTTTCTTTCCTTTTTAGGTACGAAACCCAAAAACACCAATTGAGCACGCTAAACTTGTCTCATTGTATAAAAATCTTAGTCTCGTTGAACACGACGACGCTTCATGCAAACATTACCTACAATTTTAATGGAGTTGGTTAGTGTGACCTTGTCGGTTACATATATAATGACGACGACTCAATTTTCAATTTATTGGAGCATACTACCACAGAATCAAAAGCAGCTATCGAATGCATACCTGATCCTGATATAGTATATTTTTAAATCTAGTCGTATTTTCAATAATTACAATGGATATTGTGACGTATCATAAAAGCAATAAGGTTGAATTTCTAAAGCAATGCACGCGCATTGCTTTAAAAGTAGAGGTGATTTACCGACCACATTGTCGGTAAATCGCCTCTACCTTTTTAAGGGTTAAATTTCAATATAAATATAAATAAGTAAGTATAGCAATAAAATATCGCCAATTATTCACGTTACTATAAAACTGCAAAACTTTAGTTCATTTTATGGCAGCCCCGACGGATATTCTCAGGTTATTTATTAAGTTCAAAGATACAAATTAAATATAGTGCAGATCAAATTTGAGAGCCAATCGGTAAACAAGGAGTTTACTAACAGCTTATTGCGATAGGCTCTTTGTTTCAAAGTTTTTTAATGAACCTCCCGGGCTCCTTTCATAAAAACAACTTATTAAATTTAACTTTGACGTAGATAGCGATCAGAATCTCATTGGGATAGACGCTGATGTCGATCGGAGGTTGTGACGACAGTTTATATATACTAAAATGATAAAAGGACTGGAAATTATTTGTGTATTGATTTACTACGTATAGCGTTTACATGAGGCTTTGTTTGTGATAACAATGGATTTGATATTTAAATTGAAATTTCGGGATTTCGCAAAATTCCCATTCGTCGGCGTGATTCGGAATGAAGCCCATCAAAGTCATTATTTAACACTTTAAAAATTTCATGTTTAAATGTGGTTTCGAGACGTCATTTCCTTCTTGAAGAGAATTTGGAATTGAATTTTAATTAAAGAACCACGATATTATTTTGGTGTTTCGTCCCCAAATGAATAGAATAAGCTTTTGCTAAATTCAGTTATCCAAGCTATATAGGTATAGCTACATAATGTATATCAAAGATCACATCGAACCGACCTAGGGCCCACACACAGGACTGGTAGGACAGTGGGTCAAATTTGACCTGCCAACTAAACAAACTAACATACAGAAACAGACAAACGTACATTGCAAGATAAATTAAAGCTTGTAAAAATTTAACCGATTTGATTATAAGCTTCAATGTAAAGCTCTTAATCGACGTGACAAAGGTCGGACAGGGCTGCACACGGCGAACAAACAATTAGCACAGCCCTAACAAATGGAGTGACACTTAACAAAGTAAATACTCAATCGCGCAGCCGTCAAAGTGGCTGCGGCGCCTTTGAGAGACGCAAGTTTGGGGTTAGGGTTGCCATCTGGATTTTAATAATAATAATTAGGGATCGGATGATGTAATGCAACTGAAATAAGGAACAGGACTAATGGAGGAGAGATCACGTTTGTTAGTACTTTACCTTAAGATCATAAATTCCTTGTAGCGTTTCACCGAATCGCATTTCACCTCGGTCATGTCATGTATTAATTGTCGCTTTGCAAATCAATCCTCAATTTTCTTTGTCGCTGTCAGTTTTAGTCGCATTTCATCTCGACCGTGCATTTTAACTGTTGCGTTGTGTGTCAGTCGTAAATTTTTTAAGTCGCTATTTAGTTCTTTTTTTATTTATTTAAACGATAAAAAAAATACAATTACAAATATAACAGCGAGCAAAATCTTATTAGATTTAACTGCCGCTGAGCTCACTCATTTTTCTACTGAGTACTTATACCAAATTTATACACTAACACATGAAAGCCGCTTTCAAAATTCGCTTACAATGATTTGTATTCTGACAAATACGAGTGCGAGTGTCGGTTGGAATTTTAGGTAACAAGTACTTGCAAGTGCGTTTTCCGTAAACATTCGCACACCTAGGCACAACATAATGAGGTAAATAATCTAATTTCCTAAGGTGTTGGGAATTAAGTAGTTTTAGTCGTGTTTCACCTCGATCGTATATTAAATTTTTCCTATGTTGGTTATTAACCACCAAGATAATATTTCAATGAGTTTGATTGTACTTAAGACATATGAAAATACAGCTACAAAATTCGTTTAAAAAAAGGTTTTAGAATTTTAATGCAAACTTATATTAACACGTCAAATTAAATGAAGTCTCAAACAAACATCGATCGCGGCGAAACGCGTCTAGATTAAAAATAGTAGGTACACAGAAAATGAAATGCTACAAATAAATTTGGATTAATTGTCACAAACGCACTGAAGAGAGAAGAATTACAAATGTTTATAATCAATCAATCCTTCAAATATGTACAAAATATTGATATTTAGCTTTCCGACCCTTTATAGATTTTGGCAGACAATCTAATTAAATATTTTCTCACATTAATGTTGTACAAATAATAAACACAGGCAGCCCTGTGCAAGAAAGAAACAGACTGTTTGAAAGTTTAATCAAAACAGTCCATTTCAATATTATTAATTAGCCTTCTGCTTGGGATGCCAGAAAAATTGTGGATCTGGCATTATGGTGCTGTCAAAATATACATAGACAAGTTCGTGTGTGACACTCGGTAGAACCATGTTACAGTCAGCATTTGCCGCACGTATCAAAAAAATCTTGATAATTACAGCAGAGGCTCCTTGCGACTGGGTTCTACATGAACATGTCAAGGTTTAAGGTATTGTGGAGTTAGTGGCTCTGATTCAGGCATAACATAATTAACTTGAATGCGTTGGATCTTGGTCTTTTATATTTGGTTAGGTTGAGGAGAAGGTAGAATAAAATTAGCAGCGATGTGTTTCTGATATTGTTTTTTTTGAAGAAAGTGACAACCGCCGTTTGTAAGGCGTCCTAGGTGGTGCCATCTATTGGTTGTCAGTTAACTTAGTTGACGCCACCCGTATGTTGACGTTGATGATTGATGTAAGCCGTTGATCAACATTTGCGTTTAGTATTCAGAAGCTCATCCAAATCTCATTAAAAATTTCTCAAATCGACGTTCGAAATGAATTCCTCAATTTATGTAAATTAATCGAGTTTCGTTTCGCTCATAAATGTCTGTCGTTACGGCGGAAATCATCCGATCCTCCCACAGCGAGCACTCTTAATCAATCTGGTTGTTGACTGAGTTAGCCTTTGTAATGACAGGGTAACCCTTTACATAATGACATATACAGTGAAAGAAACAGATTTTTTGTTTTGTGCATTTTCTCGTTTCCAAACTTATTTATTTATTTATTTATTGATAATAATTTACACTTACAGGCTTACAGTATGAACCAAGGCGCCTATAATGCTAGGATGATACATTTGTGGCTTAATGAGTTCAACACGGCAAAAAATGTCCAACTTCAAGATTTAAATGTCAACGGATGAGAGCATATCGAGGGTTGCCTGGTCAAACCCGCTAAATCAAAAGAATTGATTCTTGAAAAAAGAACACTATGCGAAACATCGAAATACAAAATTAGATCGACTTATTGGGTATCACGCAAATCTCGATATTTTTAATTGTGTTGACATGACCCATCCATAATTTTTCCATAATACATTTAGTGTATGCTCTCGTCAAACCCGATAGGTTTGGGAGGATATGATTTTTTGTATTAGGGAATACAGTACAAATCAAGTAATATACAATCTTCCCGTCATCTTCGCAGCCTATATACGTCTCACTGCAGGGCACAGGCCTCCTCTCAGAATGTCAGAGCTTGGGCCGTAGTTCCCACGCGGGCCCAGTGCTGATTGGGAACTTAATATTACCGTGAAGTCATTAAAATATTTTTACATTATTTTTAAGAACAGCTGGTTCGAACGCACACCATCAGCTTTACAACCCACCGTTTTCGTACGACGCCAATCGCATCCTCCCTAACCCCATTGAAAATGCCGATAGCACCATAAAAGCTACATTGACTAACGCTATCTCTCCGCACCAGCGAGCACCGGCTAATTGGCTCGAATTATAACGTCATCCGATACGGCCTGCATTGCTTTGACGAAGGGAAGTGTGAGTAACGATTGAGGATTGATTTCATGGAGGGTTATTTGAATTTAGATACCCACGGGACTAAAAAAACATCAGTATTTTATCAATAACCTTTTAATCTAACCTAACCATGTAATCACAGCCATAAGAAAGCTAAGACTTAGGGTAGTTACAGATGAACTACAATCTAACTGCAACTGCCGATTATATTGCAACATTCAGGTCGATTCACAAGAATTTCACGAATGGATTGAATGAGCGAATTAAAGTTTCCGTGTGTTTCCTATTTGAATACACTTGCATCAGTCATTTTCGTACAAAAATGTCAAAGTGCCATTACTTTCGTTCAATCCCCTAATGGCCCAAATGGGCCAGCTCTTATGAATCGACCTGTACATAGCTTATGCCGATAGATGTTACAGTAGGCAATAGATATCACTACATAGCTAAACTTCATTTCCATAGAATCTGACAATTTCATAGACATTTATTATGGCCAACTGATATGGACGCCGAATTGTCCGGGTCCCTAGCGAAATGTTTTTTTTTTAATTTATTGGTTTCCGGTTACAATATACCTTTAGGAACCTAGATAATCTAATCAGGTATGTCACTTGGCTATAGGTAGGTACCTAAGATAATTGACAGATTCTATAATCATAATTAAAAAAAAAACAGAATCCTAAAACCAGTAAGTAAAACAAATATTATTGAATGGAATAATACGGTTTTATGGATAGAAAAAAAAAAATAACATACAGACGAATTGAGAACCACCTCTTTTTTTTTAAGTCGGTTAAAAATTATAGTGCGCTACTTTTGTTTGCAAGGCGGTGATAGTCGTAATCTATCTACACTTCGTTTTTAGGGATCCGTAGTCAACTAGGAACCCTTATAGTTTCGCCATGTCTGTCTGTCTGTCTGTCTGTCTGTCCGTCCGCGGCTAAGCTCAGATACTGTTAGTACTAGAAAGCTGTAATTTGGCATATATATTATCAGTCACGCCGACAAAGTGATTACATAAAAAAAACTAAAACAATTTTCTTTAGGGTACCTCCCATAGACGTAAAGTGGGGGTGATTTTTTTTTCTCGACAAACCCTATAGTATGGGGTATCATGGGATAGGTATTTGAAAATAAATAGGGGTTTTCTAAGACTATTTTTTGATAAAGTGAATTTTTTAGGAGATATTCACTCCGAAAGTTCAAAATAATGTGCCCCCCTCTAACTTTTGAACCGTACGTCTAAAAAATATGAAAAAAATCACGTAAGTTAAACTTAATAAAAACTTTCTAGGAAAATTATTTTCAACTTAATCAGTTGAGCAGTTTTTTGGTTTTTGTAAAAAAATATTTCTTAACTAAGATTGTAATTTAACCACCATTGCAAGCATTTTTTTTCTTTAAGTACCTATTTAAGATCACGCTAACAGTATCTTCTTTCAAATAAAAATAATATATTACATCTGAAAAACAATCAACATACATACTAGTTCTTAGTTACTCAATTCGCCGATAGATGGCGCTGTACCGCCGACGTTGAGACCAAAACAACCACATTAATAAAGTATGCAAAGATTTTTTCGTACCTGCTACGGAACCCTATCTTGGGCGGGTCCAACACGCTCTTGGCCGGTTTTTTTAGAAGTTAAGTATGAAGTATCTTTTTTTTTTTCAACTTCATTTTTTATTACTTTTACGGTCATCCCGTGAAACCATATATTTCAAACTAAATACAAACTGAAATATAGATGCACAGAAAAAACCCCAGAAAAAAGACCAATGCTGGGAATCGAACCCAGGTCCTCAGCGTTCAGGTTTTTTTAGCATTAGAAATAGGGTAAACAATTTTGACAGTCTTTTTATTGAAAATTATGAAACCAAAACAACGTAAATGACCATATGACCTTGCTAATTGTTATGTATTTGCTACGATATATTTTTCAATAAAAATACACATCAAGATCGCTTACCTTCTTTTTAATGCTAAAAAAAACGAAATTCCTACCTATCTAATTTATTCAACGAGAAATTCTTGTATTTTTTATTTTTTAACAATTTTAATGAAATTTGCTATGTGCATGGTTTCGGGAGTGAGTGTAAGGCACGGCGGACGGATGACCTTAAGAGGGTCGCTGGCGGCGGATGGATGCGAGGGGCCGAAGATAGAGTGTTGTGGCGCGCCATGGAAGAGCCCTATGTCCAGCAGTGGACTGCGATAGGCTGATGATGATGATGGTTGATGATGATGGTTTCGGGAGTGAACAATCGATCTAAATAGCTTGATGTTATCTTTAAAAAATGCGTGTTTTGGATTTAGTCCAAGCGAAGATCGGTGACTCAGGTCACTAAACAAGTCCCCTACAATCGTAAGGCAAGCCTTAAAAGTAACGGTCTGTTTACGAGTATAGAAGACGGATTGAGCGGCGAACGATTTACTGTTGATTACACTCCCAAAATGGTAAGTTGCCAAAACACGCAATGTATGGGAAAACAGCTTGATTTGGCTCCGGGCACGCATGGTTTTATGGTAGAGCTGATACAGTGGGGCAGAATTTGGGTCGGGAACGTGTCAAAGTACGACATAAACTTTAAAAGGAATACTGGACGAAAATAATAGTCATTTTGATTACATTATTAATTAGACGGACTTGTTTGATCATGCGATCTAGATTGTTTTAGGTAAGGTTATGATTATTTTATAAAAATCCCATAAAGTTGATAATTTCTGAAAAAAATCCATTAATTAGCTTTTGCCCGCGATTTCATCCAAGCCAAAATCTGGCCAAGCGAAATGGAAGTATCCTCGATATCCATCATCATCATCATTGGTTTATGGAATATAAAAAATCTCATTTTTTGCTTATCCCGTTGGAATTCCAAAAAAAATTTAAATCATTTTCTTATTATTAGTTATGATGTATGCCAAAATTTAAGAGTCTTGTAATAATAGCAACGGAGACAGGGTTGCTCTGAATCGAACATATAAATACTGTTTATACCCTATCTAAATCTGTTCTTATTTCTTGCCTACATCATAATTTATGATTCATAAAGTCAACTTCCACGAAAAATTACAGCCTTCTAAAAGGCTAAAGAGTTGATGAGTGAGTCAGTCAGTGTATCAGTGCAAGAGTCAGTCACAGTCAGTCAATCAATCAGGGCTTTTATTTTTATATTTGCCATTTTTCTTTTCCGTCTTTATGTAGCGACTTAATTTGACACGTATTCATTTTGGTTACAGCTCGATGGTACATTGAGATCTACAGGCACTGAAATGGCTTGATGATGATGATGTATGATGATGATGTATGGGGACGCCTTGCTGAGTCAGGCGGGCTGTCGATCGTTTGCACAGTCATTCAGCCCAGTTCCCCGTGGTTGGAGCCGACAGGTTACTGTCCCAGCAGCGCTCCCACACAGCAATTCTCCTCGAATCTTCTCGTTCTCCTGCTGAACAAAAGGACATCTTTGAGACAGACATCCTTTAGCTCCTCCTCCCTCAGCTCGTCACTCCCGAATACATCACGCCTCGCTGCCACGTACATGACACACTCGGTTAGGACGTGCTCACTCGTTTCCTCCTTCCCACAATGTGGACAGGAGGGGTCACTTTTTATACCTATTACGCTTAAGTGCCTATTTAACAAGTTATGGCCAGTAATTATGCCAGTTATAGTTCTTAAGCTACTCTTACCTAGATTTAGGAGATACCTAGTTCTTCTGTGGTTTATGCCATCCAGCATCATCTTCGATTGTCTGCACCCTACAGCCTGTTTCCACTCACTGTTTGCTTCCTGTTCCTTCATTCTATCTATAACCCCCTTGGTGACTTCTGCAGACATTGGAAGTACCGGTTCAGGACCTATGAATCCCGTATCCGCTCCCTCCCTTGCCAGCTCATCAGCCTTCTCATTACCTGTCACTCCCTGATGTCCTGGGACCCAGGCCACCGTAACCTTCGTACTCTCTCCTAGTTTATTAAGTGCATCTCTACACTCTCTTACCAAAGAGGAGTTAACTGTCGGCTTGTTTAATGCCTTTAGCGCTGCTTGACTATCAGAGTAAATCACCACTGTTCCTACACCTCGATAGTCACCCAGTTTTGCTTGTATAATCTGAGCGCACTTCAACACTGCGCACACTTCAGCCTGAAACACACTGGCATATCTGCCTAATGGTATAGCCTCTCGAACATTCATCTTGGGTATTATTATACCTGCTCCCGCAAGTTGGGACGTTTTCTTCCTTGATCCATCCGTAAAACAAATTGTAGTCGGATATTCAAGGTCTACCTTCCAATCATCTCTCTCTCCTATATGGATTCTGTATTTCTTATCGAAAACCCTCTGTTTCTTAATTAAGTCGTTATTCTGTGCTAGCATTCCTAGCTTTAATAACGCCTCCTTTTGTATAAGTGCATGTTTCTTGTCTGTGAAGTTCCCCCTCCACTCCTCACATGCCCTCATTCTAAACCATTGTTCCATGGCCCTCTTCTCTATTTCCAGATGAAGCGCCTTCAGTCCTAGCATAACTTCCATGGCATGCGTTGGGGTTGTTCTCATTGCCCCTGTTATCATCAGGCATGCCAATCTTTGAACTTTATTCAGTTCCTTTTGATACTCCTTAATACGGGCCCTATGCCACCATATCACAGCACCATACAGCAGCCTTGGTAATATGACCGCCTTATACATCCAGTTTATCATCCGGGGTTTTAGTCCCCACTTCTTTCCAACTGCCCTTCTGCATTGACACAGTGTTCTTATTGCCTTTGCGGCCTGCTCCTTTATATGTGTCTTGTATCTGAGGTTTGTATCGATTGTCACTCCCAGATACTTAATTTCTTTCACCAATTCAAGATTCTCACCTTTTACGCTTATTGGCCTCATATCGCCTATCTTCCTTTTGTTGGTAAATAATATCAACTTCGTCTTTGTAGGATTTAGATCTAATCCTCTCTCCCTGCACCACTCTAACGTCTGTGACAGTCCTTTTACCATTATGTCTCTGACGATGTTAAGAACCATGCCTTGTACCAATAGCACACCATCATCAGAGTATGCTTGCATATAGAGTCCTCCTTTGTTTAGCTTTTTAATCAGCGAGTCCAGCAGTAGACACCACATAAGGGGGGACAGACATCCCCCCTGTGGGAATCCCCTACGAGGTCTGATTCTTTTCGTAGATCCGCCCAGTTGGGCCATTACTGCCCTTCCTCTGAGCATCCTCGAGATCCATCTTCCTATAATCTGACTAATTCCTTCTCTCACTAAACTTTCTTCAACCGCGATATACGTTGCTTTATCGAATGCCCCCTCCACATCGAAGAAGCATCCTAGCATGTATTGCTTGGCTTCCAGTGCCCTTTCCACTCTAACCGTTAGATTGTGCAAAGCCGTCTCCGTTGACTTCCCTGCTACATAGGCATGTTGATTACCATGTAGCGGTCTGCCACTACTTTCTATTCCTTTTCTTACGTGTATGTCTATCATCTTTTCTAGTGTTTTTAACACAAAGGATGATAGACTAATGCTTCTGAACGCCTTCGCATCCTGGTACGTTTTCTTACCCGGTTTTGGCAGAAAGACTGCTCTAACCTCTCTCCATTCCTTCGGAATGTATCCCATTGCTATGCTTCCCTGATATAGTGCTATCAAATTATCTCTAATGCACTTAAAGCCTTTCTGAAGAAGCACCGGGATTACACCATCTGGGCCCGCCACTTTGAAAGGGGCGAAGGATCTAATTGCCCATTCCAATCTTTCCTCCGTTACCACCTCCTCAGCCTGTACCCAGTCATGCATACCTCCCTCCACTTCTTCATCCTCTATCACCTCATCTACGCAGTCTGGGAAATGCGCTTTAAGCATGATCTCCAGAACCTTATCAGGCTCAGTGACCATGTCCTCACCCACCCTCAGACTTCCTAGTTGACACGTTCGTTCGCCAGCTAGCAGCTTCATTATCCGTGCCCCCTCAGAATAAGTTTGTATTTCCTCCGTATAGGTTCTCCAGCACTTGAGACTCGACTGTTCCCTCATCCTGGTGTACCTATTCCTCTTAACCCTATACATGTCCCAGCTTTGGGTATCATTCTTCTTAATGGCAACCCTCATTGCCTTCCTTGTTTCTTTCCTTACCTTCTGCAGCTCTTTATTCCACCAAGGTTGCCCCTTACCAGACCTCACCTCCCTTTCAGGACATGCCTTGCAGAATGCCTCCATTACATCTGTCTTGAGTTTTGATGCGCCCCTTTCCAGGTCCTGTATACTCGCATACCTCCCAGTCATGGTCACATTCTTACTCAGTTCCTCCTCATACTTCACCCAGTCTGTTTTCCTGGGATTCCTTATCCTAGTTTTCTCCACTAGATAGTCTATGCTGAAGAGTAACCTCCTGTGATCAGACATACTATCCTCTGTGTCCACCCTCCAGCTACTAATCTTCTCGCTTACACCCTTCGATGCCAGCGTAATATCCAATACCTCCTTCCTTGCCCTAGTTACAAAAGTGGGTACTTATGAAGTGTTACATTATTGCGGCAAGGGGTTGCGTCTGGATGCTCTGCAATACATGGAAATAATTAGGTACAACACTATGGGGTCTATTATTAATGAACAGGTAAATTTAGTATCTTCTCCTTTACTGCGGCTTGGGTCGAATTTGAACAGTTAGTATTAATTAAATATGCCTTATAAATAAATAAACAAAAAATTCAAGGTAGTTTTATAATATGTCAATAAAAGTTAATTTTTGTGGGGTAGTTTGAGAATAAGAAAAATAAAGTGGGTACTTGAGAAGTTACAGTGACAAGTTAAAACATTTGTTTTGGTTTGTTATTTTAACAGTTGGTAGCATAGCATACGGTTGTGGTAACTCTGAAGATGAGCTCTGGTTGAGTTCGAAACGCGTCAGTGTAGCTTGGTGGTGGTGATGGTTGGGTTTATGTGATTTGTGTGTGTTCGTACAGTGTGGAGGTGGAGGAACTGCATGAACGCACATTTCTTGCATAAACGTAACTATTGTAAGGTCGCGGGTGAGCAAAGTAATTGTTTTAGTTCATTAATATGGACCTCCGCAAAGTAACGCCTGATTCAATAAATTATATAAATTTAGCTCTTCTGCTATTTATTTCAGTCTACAAAAAGACATTTCACAATACCTCATGAAATCGTACGTTTTCCAATAGAGTAAATATGCGATCGCTGTCTCGTTCCTTCGCTTAAAGCTCGTTATATGTCCTGCTGACGTAGCTTTGACTTAAAATAGCAATGTTCTATGTTCCTTTCCTCCAATACAAATAGAATTCTTCTGCCTTAACTTTTAAGTTCAATTCCAAATTTCCAAGTCACATAAGTGTAGTATATAGCATTAATTGTAGGGTAGATTTACTATTTCAATGTATCGGGTAGTTTTCTAATAAACCAGTTGTGTCGTTGATCTGGGCGTTTGCTTTTGTTCTTCCTCTCCAAAAACCAAAATACAGTACTGGCGACGAGTTATTGGTTCTTAAATACATTAATCGGATTCATATTTATTAAAATGCCGATCGGAAAAATCGAACCGTTTGATTTGGCGAGTAAAAAATGGTCGGCCTATATAAGACGCGTGAAACAATTTATAACCCTGAATGGAATCAAACCTGAATTGCAAGTGGCAACTTTGGTGACAGTAGTGGGTGAGGCGACTTATAACTTGATGTGTGATCTGTGTGCGCCGATCGATCCGGAGACAAAAACATTTGAGGATCTCGCAAAGACTATCAGCGACCATCTCGAACCTAAGCGTTCCGAAATTGCGGAGCGGCATTTGTTTCGTCAGCGGCGACAGAAAACGGGTGAATCTCTAAACGAATACTTGCAGGCTTTAAAACACCTCGCAAGTACCTGCAATTTTAAGAGCAATCTCGAAGAGAATCTCCGTGATCAGTTCGTGTCCGGCCTGATCAGTGACGAAATGAGATCGCGATTGTTCGCGAAGAAAACGGTGACATATAGCAATGCGGTGGAGCTGGCGCTGTCGTTGGAGGCGGCGGAGCGGAGCGCGCAGGCGAGCGGCTCGGGCTGCGCGCCAAGCGCGGCCGCCGCGGGGCTCAGCGCGGGCGCGGCCGAGCCCGTGCACCGCGTGGAGGCGCGCGGCCGGCGCGCGCCGGGCGGCGGCCGCGGCGGTGCCGGCGCGCCCGGCGCCCCGACCGCCCCGACCGCCAATCGTGCTTGTTGGCGATGCGGGCGCAATCATCGACCTGATTCGTGCCGGTTCAAAAATTACAATTGTGATGAATGCGGCCAAAAGGGCCATCTGAAAGTGGTCTGTAAGCAAAGCAACCTGGCCTCGAGTGGCAAAGCGGCGGAACGGGGATCACGAGCCCGGGGTCATAACTATCTGGATAGTGAGGACGACTCAGAGTGTGAATTGTACAATCTTAATGTGTGCGGTAAAGATGACAAGCCATATTCAGTGAAAGTGACGGTCAATGGTGAGGTATTAATCTTCGAACTGGACACTGGAAGTAAGTTGTCTACCATTAATTATGATTGTTACGTCAGATATTTCAAAAACATCCCATTACTGTCAAATGATGTTTGTTTACGTTCTTATACGGGAACAATAATTGAACCGGTTGGTTATATAATTGTGGATGCAACGTTGGGCGAACACAGAGCGGGAAACTTAAAATTGTTTATCATCAAAAAGGGAGGACCTCCATTGTTAGGCAGGTCATGGTTACGGAAGTTAAAAATTAACAGTGTGCAAATAAGCGATTTGTTTTTGCACATGTCCGAAAATAATAGTGTTGAAAATTTACAAAAAGAGTTTTCGTCCGTATTTATGTCTGGACTCGGTACGTGTACAAAAAGAATGTCGCTTATTTTAAGAGACTCAGATCCAGTGTTTATCAAGGCAAGGTCGTTACCGTTAGCCTTACGTAAGCCCGTCGAGCGGGAACTCGAACGACTCGTGGCAGAGGGTACCATCTATAAGGTGGAATATTCTAAATATGGAACACCGATAGTACCAGTAATTAAAAAATCAGGTGACTTGCGAATTTGTGGAGATTATAAAGTCACCATTAACCCTAAGCTAGTCCAAGAGCCATATCCACTGCCACGAATTGAGGAGTTATTTGCGGCTTTGAGCGGGGGGGAGCAATACAGTAAAATCGACTTGACCAATGCATACCAACAGTTGTTATTAGATGAGGACTCTCAAGCTTGTACAGCCATTAGCACGCACATAGGTACATTTGTTTATAGACGTACTCCGTTTGGATTGAACTGTATCCCAGAGAAATTTCAAAGGTTTATGGAGGAAACGCTTCGGGGGCTACGAGGCGTGGCGGTGTTCCTCGACGACATCGCCGTGACGGGCCGCGATCGCCGCGAGCACGAGGCCAACCTCCGCGCCGTGTGCGCCCGACTGCGCGACGTCGGACTCAGAGTCAAACTACAGAAATGTTCTTTTATGCAAGATAGCATTAAGTATGTGGGTTTTATTATTGACCGACAGGGGCTACACCCGGATCCCGATAAAATCAAGGCAATTTTGGAGGCACCCGCCCCTGAAGACGTTACACAGTTGCGATCTTTTCTGGGTTTAATAAACTATTATGCGAAATTTATACCTAATTTGAGCTCGGTTATTTACTGTTTGCACCGTTTATTACGAAAAGATGTTACTTGGGTGTGGTCCCCCGACTGTGAAAAGGCCTTCGTTAGCGTCAAGAAAGCGGTGGCTAGTAAAAAAGTTCTTGTGCATTACGATCCCGAGCTTCCATTGGTGTTAGCAGTTGACAGCAGTAGTTACGGCCTGGGTAGCGTGTTGTCGCATCGTTACCCGAACGGCGAAGAACGCCCTATTTGTTTTGCATCACGAACCCTAACGGGGGCCGAACGCGCTTACAGTCAGCTAGATAAGGAAGCTTTGGCGATCATTGCTGGTGTAATTAAACATCACCAATACCTTTATGGGCGTCATTTTATCATTAAAACCGATCATAAACCTCTCACATTCATATTCGGACCCAAAAATGGATTACCGCAAACAGCAGCCAGTCGACTACAGCGATATGCAACTCGGTTAGCAGCTTACGATTTTGATATCGAGTTTGTTAAATCAAGCGACAACTGTAACGTAGACGCACTGTCGCGGCTGCCGTTGCCGGGCGGGGGCAAGAAGGGGTCGGAGGTTGATGATACGGTCTCATATGTCCATTTTGTTGAAGAATCTTTCCCTATTAGCGCGAGGGAGGTGGCGTTAAAGACGCAGAGAGATGCGGTGTTGAATAATATTTACGATTACATAATAAAAGGGTGGCCTACGAATATAAACATCGCCGAGCAGGAAAAACCCTACTTAAACAGAAAAGATAAACTGTCATTAGATAAGGGTTGTATCTTGTATAATCACAGGGTAGTCGTTCCCGATATTTTAAGGCAACCGGTGCTACGAGAACTCCACGAGGGACACCTGGGTGTCGTAAAGATGAAGAACTTGGCGAGAGGCTATGTGTATTGGCCACAGCTGGACGCGGAGATCGAGGCGTTGTGCGGCGCCTGCGCTGCATGCCGCCAGCAGCGCGACGCGCCGCCGCGCGCCGTGCTGCACCCGTGGGTCTTCCCGGCGCGCCCGTGGCAGCGGCTGCATATTGACTTTGCGGAGTTCCAAAATAGGCATTATTTAATAACGGTAGATGCACACAGCAAGTGGATCGAAGTGCAAGAGATGTCCGGTACGAGTGCCGGAGCTACGGTGTCGAAACTACGTGAATCGTTCGCTCGCTTCGGTTTACCGACGCAGGTAGTGAGCGACGGAGGTCCCCCGTTCGGCTCTGCCGAGTTCGCCGATTACATGAGTAAAAATCGCATCACTCATACGATCACGAGCCCTTATCGAGCTGCGGGTAACGGAGCCGCCGAGAACGCCGTAAAATCGGTGAAGCGGGCGATGAAAAAAGCTGTTCACGAAGGGGTCGACATCAACACGGCCGTATGTAAGTTTTTATTTCAGTACAGAAACTGTGAGCACTGTACGACAGGAGTCGCTCCGGCGGAGGCGTTGCTAGGGCGGCGATTGAGGGGCCGGCTGGACGCGCTGCACCCGCGGGCGAGCACGGAGGAGCGCGTGGGCGCGGCCGCGGAGCGCGCAGGCCGGCAGCGGCCCGGCGCCGAGCGACACGCGCCCGTGGGCGCCGCCGTGCTGGCGCGCGACTACCGCGCGAGGACCGGAAAATGGGCCGAAGGCACGGTCGTCGCTAGGGACGCTCCCCTGACGTACCGAGTGCGTTCGTCCGACGGGCAGACGTGGAAACGTCACGTGGACCAGTTGTTGCCGATTGAGGCGTCGGATGCTCAAAATCGTGATTCGTTAACGACGGGTGAACCAAAGGATGACAAGGACGCGAGTAATTTGATCGCACCCAGTAGTGTCTCTAAGGAACTCTCTAATATTCCCGATTCTCCGTTCGGCACCTCTGTGTCTAAACAAACGGCGAATTCTCCATTCACGGAATTAACCGTTACAAACAAACAATATCGGCCGCGTGCTAAGCGTAGTTGTGCTTTTAAAGGTACCTATAAGTGCTAGCTAATGGTTCCTTTTTTTTTCTCCCTATTATTATTAATGTCATTGCGTGACGTTAACTTTAGATTTAAAAAGAAAAACTTATTGACTAGCAGTGTAAGTTGGTATAGGTAAAATTTAGTACCTAAGTCAAACTTGGCGCATTATCAGTGATCAGATTCATTTGAACTTGGGTATGCATAATGCAAGATATGTACATAAAAATATAAGTGGGTACTGTCAGTAATATAAACTGTTGTTCTTTTATAAGTAGATACTTGTTTTAGATTATTACATAAACTGTCCTTTTGATATTACTCAAGTAATAATTTACCAATCTATTATTAAAAAAAAAAATAAAAAAAAATAAAAAAAAATATAAAAAAAAATATAAAAAATAAAAAAAAACTAAAATAAGCTAACTTAACTAGGTTCTTGAGTAATTTTAAAAGACACTACTGCTCATTTGTTGCACTAGAAAGATTTAACAAACGGTGTCTTTACATAAGTAAGTTGAGTTATTTAGTTAAGTATAACCATTGCAGGTGTACCCGCACCTCACTTATCGATGTTTGTTTTGGCTGAATTTTTTTTTCTTTCTCCCTCCCTCTAGTCCTTAAGAAACAGTTAATGCAAGCATACATTGACTAAGTACAGCATATATCGTTAACTAATGATCCTTGCATTAATATTTACCTTAGTTTTTTTTTGTAAGAGGGGGAAGTGTAGTATATAGCATTAATTGTAGGGTAGATTTACTATTTCAATGTATCGGGTAGTTTTCTAATAAACCAGTTGTGTCGTTGATCTGGGCGTTTGCTTTTGTTCTTCCTCTCCAAAAACCAAAATACAGTACTATAAGGATGTTCATGTGACTTGTCTACTTTAAGACGAACAAAGAAACATAATACAGAAAATTCGGGCAAAATAGACTTTACAACTATATATTAAGAACTTGATGGTGTTCGATGGTAATGTGGTTTTGTGTAACGATGCTTGGGTTATGTGAGAAAATATACAATGGTTGTGCCATTTAAATGTAAGTTTGGATTAAACTCATAACATCAGGTAGAATCGCTTACACAAAAAGAAAAATCGCGTCTACGTAGAACTACATAGATCTCGCGGTTATATTACTAAGTGGCAGGTTTCGATTGCAATCTCAGCAAGTTTTGACAAGAAAAATGTAGTTTCAGCCACAGTTTTAATTTCACTTAATTATCGCCCATTTTTTTACCATGTTTGACGAGGGCAAAGCTTATATTCTTCATCATCATCAACATTTCAGCCGAAAGACGTCCACTGCTGCCATTCGCATCCAACGTGTTCTTGCAGCTTTAACCAAGTCATCGCTCCATCTTGTTAGAGGCCTACCTACGTACCGTCTTCTGGTCCATGAACGCCAATCAAGAATACCTTATGGCTCTATCGGCCATCAGATCTACGAGCTTATATTTTACACCAAAACTATAACCATCGCAGCCTATATACATCCCACTGTACGGCACAGGCCTCCTCTCAGAATGAGAGGGCTTGTGATGTAGTTCCCACGCGGGCCTAGTGTGGATTGGGAACTTCACACACACCATTTAATTTTTTCGCAGATATATGCAGGTTTCCTCACGATGTTTTCCTTGGCCGTAAAGACGACCCTCTGCTTGAGAGGCCATTTTTCAAATCGCTAGGCCATCACGGCTTCTAACATGGGTGAAGTCGCGGACTAGAACTAGTAGACAAATAAATTAAATCACTATGATGAGGTTCTATGTTGGCTTAGGAATCAAACTGATTTACTGTACTGTGAGGGAGTAAAACAGTATGAGCATCGTAATCGTGTAAAATCGATGAAACGAATTCGTTTCCAGTACGCTTAGTATAAGTTTTACTTCACCAAAATACTTCTCGATCGCGTTTACGTAAAAAAAACAATTACTAGGGAAACATGGACAGCGCCTCCGCGGCCGCGCGTCCATGTTTCCATAGAATTGAAATTTTTACGTAAACGCGATCGAGAAGTATTTTGGTGAAGTAAAACTTATACTAAGCGTACAGACTTATTAATAATCGTTCAGTAGCGCGAACCAACAGAAAAGTATCAAGACTACATCAAATTAATTTCGCCTCCCTCTTTATTGGCTGAGTAGATGTGCGACGTGACGTAAAACATCCTGTAGATAGCCAGCGTAAATTGAGCTACAATTTGCATGTAAATAAAAATGAATGGTGTGCATTTAAAGGTCGTCTTAAGCTGGTCGATTATTATGTATAGTAATTTGAATTTGCTGTATTAAAACAGCTGTGAAATATTTTATTTCATTTAAAGGCAATTTGTAACTGGCCAGGCGTTTTTAAAAGCCGTAGCTCGTAGGTATAAAATACTCAGTAAAAACCGGCCAAGAGCGTGTCGGACACGCCCAAGGTAGGGTTCCGTAGCCATTACGAAAAAATCAAGTAATATTTGGATTTCGTATGTACTTAGCCTACTATTTACTCTTAAACTACAAATAATTTCTAGGCAATCTTAGCCGCTATAATTTTCCTAGTAAATTGGATATATTTACTACCATTCTGAATTTTTTCAAATTTTTCCACCCAACAGTTTAGATTTTAGAGGGGGGGGGGGACGCTCGATTATAATGAAAATTTTCACTTTAAAGTTAAATATTTCGCAAACAGATCAAAAAAAAAGAAGAAGAAAATCATGTTAGCTACCCCGCAATGGTTTTAAAAGACCTATCTAACGATACTCCACACTATAGGATTAGTCGAGAAAAAAAAATCACCCCCCCTTTACGTCTATGGGAGGTACCCTAAAAAAAATTTATTTTTTATTTTTTATTTTACCACTTTGTTGGCGTGACTGATATGTATATTCATGCCAAATTACAGCTTTCTAGTACTAACGATCTCTGAGCTTAGCCGCGGACAGACAGACAGACAGACAGACAGACAGACATGGCGAAACTATAAGGGTTCCTAGTTGACTACGGAACCCTAAAAAGGGTTTTATTGTTATGGGTTAGGGTTTAGATGGAGCGACGACCTGGTTAGGGTGCGGGACCGATCTGTTTAGCGAGCCTTGGGGGAGGCCTATGTTCAGCAGTGGATGGTGACAGGGTAAGCGTACCGTACGTGGCCGATGCCTTGGCGGCGTGGTCGGCTCTCAATCCGGGGGCGGTAGTGCCGGTGAGCCCCAAGGTCCAGCGCGCGTGGGATGATGTTGGGTGTAAGGCCACTATTGATCGGCTGATTGGGAGTGCTTCGGGGGTGGACCGTGCAAGGCTTCTGGCGGTATCTCGGCCGGAATCAGGAGCATGGTTGCATGCGTTGCCTTCACCGCAAGTGGGCACTTTGCTCGACGGTGACTCGGTGCGCGTGGCTGTTGCTCTCCGCCTGGGCTGCGAGGTGTGTCGGCCTCATGTTTGCATTTGTGGTACCATGGTGGGGGCGGACGGCCACCATGCGCTGAGTTGTCGCCGATGTACCGGCAGGCACCCGCGACACCATGCCCTGAATGATATTGTTCAGCGAGCTCTCAGGTCAGCGGGCGTTCCGTCTGTACTTGAGCCGCCGGGCCTCAGTCGCACTGACGGGAAACGGCCCGACGGACTGACCTTAGTGCCGTGGGAAAGGGGGCGGTGTTTGGTGTGGGACGCTACGTGTGTCAGCACCTTTGCCGCTTCCCACGTCGGCCGCACTGCTCGCACGGCTGGAGCTGCGGCCGAATTTCAGGCGGTAATGAAGCGGCAGAAGTATGCCCCTTTGGGGCAGGGGTACCATTTTGTCCCATTGGCGGTGGAAACGGCGGGTTGCTGGGGGCAGGACGCGAGACGGCTTGTGCAGGACATAGGCCGTCGTCTTAGGCACAGGGGTGAAGATCCCCGCTCCGAATCGTTTCTGAGGCAAAGGCGATCCAGCGCGGAAATGCCGCAAGTGTTATGGGCACCTTTGCACCAGAAGCGACTAGGAGCGTGGGTTTATTTGACTGAATTTATTTTTTACAGTGAAATAAATATATAAATAAATAAATATATGAACTAAAACAATTACTTTGCTCACCCGCGACCTTACAATAGTTACGTTTATGCAAGAAATGTGCGTTCATGCAGTTCCTCCACCTCCACACTGTACGAACACACACAAATCACATAAACCCAACCATCACCACCACCAAGCTACACTGACGCGTTTAGAACTCAACCAGAGCTCATCTTCAGAGTTACCACAACCGTATGCTATGCTACCAAATGTTAAACTAACAAACCAAAACAAATGTTTTAACTTGTCACTGTAACTTCTCAAGTACCCACTTTATTTTTCTTATTCTCAAACTACCCCACAAAAATTAACTTTTATTGACATATTTAAAACTACCTTGAATTTTTTGTTTATTTATTTATAAGGCATATTTAATTAATACTAACTGTTCCAATTCGACCCAAGCCGCAGTAAAGGAGAAGATACTAAATTTACCTGTTCATTAATAATAGACCCCATAGTGTTGTACCTAATTATTTCCATGCATTCCAGAGCATCCAGACGCAACCCCTTGCCGCAATAATGTAACACTTCATAAGAATCTGAATCTAACAATGAATGATTTGATTCCAACAAATGTTTTGCAAAATTCGATCTATCTGGATGCTCATTCCTATATGCCGAAACATGCTCTTTAAATCTAGTATTAAAACTTCGGCCTGTCTGTCCTACGTATATCCCATTGCAGTCATTACAAGTAAGCTTGTATACCCCCGATCTAGTTCCCTTATCTACCTGTTCTTTGTGGTTACATAGCCTAGAGTACAAAGAGTTGTTAGTCTTAAAGGCAACATTAATATTGTTTGATTTTAAAATGCCATAAATCTTATCAGACAAACCCCCGACGTAAGAGATGCTAGATCTATATTTGTTAGTAGACTGAGAAGGTAACGAAGAAAAAAAAAAGAAAGAAAAAAGAAAAAAAAAGAAGAAGAAGAAGAAGAAGAAGAAGTTGAGAAGTTTTAATACTAGATTTAAAGAGCATGTTTCGGCATATAGGAATGAGCATCCAGATAGATCGAATTTTGCAAAACATTTGTTGGAATCAAATCATTCATTGTTAGATTCAGATTCTTATGAAGTGTTACATAATTGCGGCAAGGGGTTGCGTCTGGATGTTCTGGAATGCATGGAAATAATTAGGTACAACACTATGGGGTCTATTATTAATGAACAGGTAAATTTAGTATCTTCTCCTTTACTGCGGCTTGGGTCGAATTTGAACAGTTAGTATTAATTAAATATGCCTTATAAATAAATAAACAAAAAATTCAAGGTAGTTTTAAATATGTCAATAAAAGTTAATTTTTGTGGGGTAGTTTGAGAATAAGAAAAATAAAGTGGGTACTTGAGAAGTTACAGTGACAAGTTAAAACATTTGTTTTGGTTTGTTAGTTTAACATTTGGTAGCATAGCATACGGTTGTGGTAACTCTGAAGATGAGCTCTGGTTGAGTTCGAAACGCGTCAGTGTAGCTTGGTGGTGGTGATTGTTGGGTTTATGTGATTTGTGTGTGTTCGTACAGTGTGGAGGTGGAGGAACTGCATGAACGCACATTTCTTGCATAAACGTAACTATTGTAAGGTCGCGGGTGAGCAAAGTAATTGTTTTAGTTCATTAATATGGACCTCCGCAAAGTAACGCCTGATTCAATAAATTAAATAAATATATGCCTATCGCCCGCTACGAGCTTACTATTGAGGTTCGGGACACCCTGTATAGGCTTATAACCTGGAGATGACGACGATGACAGTACAGCAAATAACCCCCCACTGCTCAATTTAGCCCTTAAGCTTAAAAATAACAAAAAACCTCATCAGAAGCTGCCCTTATTCGCCATATAAAGCTTGAGGATATAAACAATGGAACTTTACATATAAACTAAATCCTGTACTATCAAAGTTTGTCGGATCGGGTCTCAAAACGACTTGCTTTTATTTGTTTCTTACGTTCCGCGCAAAGCGTTTAGCCGAGGCGCCCCCTGGGGATTGCTACATGAATTGCCAAGGTAATACTGTTTGTGTTTGATCAAGTAAAAATTATAAGAATACTTTGTCATATGTGTTATCTGTTATCTAAATAGTGCAATTCTTAACCGTGACTTTAAGTGTTTATATTTTTGAGTCACACGCAATGTCCTTCTTGGTACAGTTCGATGCAGAGAAATGGTACCCCCTGTAGCGGCAGTAACCACACCAGGGGGCACCTTTTCTCTGCAGCGGACCGTACATTAAAATGGTGCGATTAACTGATTTTTCTCAAACATGCTATGAAATATTGACGTTATGTTCCTTATAATACGCCACGAACTGTCACGTTGCAGGTGCGCCTAGACGAGAGGTCAATAATGGAATTTCATACAACAGTGCTGGCCAAGGCCAGCAAAGTGATCGTCTATTGTTTTATGAGACACAGCACCATGACATGACCGTTTAATAGGTCGACGTGGTCGACGTGGATGGATGGATGGATGGATGGATGGATGGATGGATGGATGGATGGATGGATGGATGGATGGATGGATGGATGGATGGATGGATGGATGGATGGACGGACGGACGGACGGACGGACGGACGGACGGACGGACGGACGGACGGACGGATGGATGTTGATGGATGGATGGATGGATGGATGGATGTTGATGGATGTTGATGGATGTTGATGGATGTTGATGGATGTTGATGTATGTTGATGGATTTTGATGGATGGATGTTGATGGATGTTGATGGATTTTGATGGATGTTGATGGATGTTGATGGATGTTGATGGATGTTGATGGATGTTGATGGATGTTAATGGATGGATGTTGATGGATGTTGATGGATGTTGATGGATGTTGATGGATGTTGATGGATTTTGATGGATGGATGTTGATGGATGTTGATGGATGTTGATGGATGTTGATGGCTGTTGATGGATGTTGATGGATGTTGATGGATGTTGATGGATGTTGATAGATGTTGATGGATGTTGATGATGTTGTGGTGATGGTGATGGTGATGATGATGGTGGTGATGATGGTGGTGATGATGATGATGTATGTTTGAGAAAAAATCTATACAAGCCTTGGCCACGAACAGGGATTGCCGGCCTCGTATCTCTAGATGGCCTCGTTAACACTCGGCCATCTATAACTACTCGGCCGGCAATCCCCTATTTCGCGGCCGCTGCAGTAATGTACTATTTCACACCACCTGCTCGACAATGCCTCATTATATATCATGCAAACCTTACTCAAAGTAAATCATTATAGCCCTTGTCTTTTGCCGGGGTGTAATGTTGTACTGAATTTCATTATAACCCGCCGGGCAGTAATGTGATTCTTACTTCTCTTAGTTCTTATTGTTATACATTTAAAGTCTAATTTCGTCAAAATCGCGCGGCGCGCGGCTGCTGCAGCTGCTGGTGGCCGACGGCGAGGAGGTGGACGGCGGCGCGCGCCGCGCCTCATTTATTTGAAAATCGAACTTATTCGAAAATCGAGCTGGCCACGCCACGGCAAGCCGAACGAAAAAAAATCAATACTTAAAACAAAAGCCGCGAGTATTTCAATACGCTGCAATTTTAAGTATCAAAACTGCAAAAGAAGATAAAACATTAGGAAAATATCGAGTGACGAAAGTGATTTGACTCCTGATTCCATTAAATTAGACGCCTTAGGACCACTTGCACAGTTCAGGGTAAAAAAATTAAATCGGTAACCCTGGGTTAAGAATGACAGTTCCTTACATTTTGACACTTGTTAACCCTGGGTTAGCAGTTAACTCGCTCGGAGTTAAGTAGCTAACCCAGGTCTGCGCAAGCCGGCCTTAGAAATTGTTAATAATGTACTCCCAGAGAAGTCGAAGGAAAAATACTTAAAAGCTTACAAAGATTTCGACAAATGGAAAACTGCGAAAGGCGCAAAGTCAGTGGCAGAATCAGTGCTTCTGGGTCTATTTCGAGTATTTTTCTAGTAGCCTTGGTTTTTATTGTCTCGCAAAAGGTGAGAAAAGTAGAGTATACTCCTCGGGGATAAAACTGATTTTGCCTTGGGCGCGCTTAAATCCTTCACTGCTCTCAGGACTCCATCTTAATTCCCTCGCTTCGCTCGGGAATCAACTAAAGAACTCGGGAGTTAAATCAGGATTCAATATCGCGCCCGTGACATAATGCAGTGCTTTATCCCCTTGGTGTACAATCTACTATTGTGAGTTTTATTAAATTCAACTCATAATGAGTTAGCATTACTATGTCTTATTTCCAGCACTGCAGAGCAGCCAATTGTAGTGACTCCTAGCACTATGTACGAGGGGCGTTCAATATAAAGTGAGAATGAGATGCAAACTCTTTCAATATTAGGAAATTAAATACTGGCCGGTAAAGCTAATCTATCTAGCTGATTGCTATGAAAAAAAAACCTAACTGTCTTTTGTTTAAAAAAAATACGGTAATTTCTTTGCAATGCTATTGAGTACGTTAGCGAAAATGGAGAAAATTTAACTGCGCGCCGTTATCAAATACTTGTGTTTGAAAAATTTTTCTACGGACCAAGTCAATTTAGATTTGCGGGACACTTTAGGGTCTAATGCTCCTCCGTATTCGACAGTCGCACGTTGGTGCGCCGAATTTAGACATGGAAGAACATCGACCATGGACGACCCCCGCTCCGGACGTAACTACAGCAATAACTGAAGAAATTGTGAAAAAGTTGAAAACTCAGTTTTGGCGGATCGTCGTGTCACGGTTCGTTTTATTGCTGAAAATGTAAAGATTTCAACGGGGAGCGTGCATAATATTTTACATGAACGCTTGGGTATGAAAAAAGTATCTGCGGGTTGGGTACCAAGAATGCTTACTGACACGCAAAAACAAACTAGAGTCGAGATTTGTCAAGAAGCTTTAGACCTGATACAGCAAGACCGGGAACTTTTTTTGGCGCGATTTATAACAATGGACGAAACATGGCTCCATCATTACGACCCTGAAACGAAACTGCACTCCATGACATGGAAAAGGCCATCATCTCCAACTCCGAAGAAATTCAAGGTGGGCCCATCTGCCGGTAAGGTCATGGGCTCTGTTTTTTGGGATGGTAAAGGGGTATTAATGATTGAGTATCTCAAACATGGAGCCACTATTACGGGCACTTTATACGCCAAACAAATAGCAACATTGCGCAATGAGATCCGCGAAAAACGGCGAGGTAAACTCTCGAAAGTTGTGCTGTTCCACCAGGACAATGCCCCGGCACACAAGTCCATCGTTGCAATGGCTGCAATTCGTGATGCTGGGTTCAATATCCTTAAGCATCCTCTGTATTCCCAGTGATTTCTACCTATTTCCGAGATTGAAACAATACCCGAGAGGCCAGAAATTTGAAGACGACGACGCGGTAGTCGCTGCAGTACAAGATTTTTTAAGTACTCAAGATCAGACCTTTTTTAAAAATGAAATTTTAAGTTTAGAAAAAAGATTTAATAAGTGTATTATGCTAAAAGGTGACTATGTCGAAAAATAAAATTACATTTAGTAAAAGTTGTTTATAACATACTCATTCTCACTTTTTATTGAACGCCCCTAGTAGTCATCAAATTGAGAAGCTGCTTCATCCTGCATCGCGTTATCGGAAGTTCTCAATTCGACTGCATAAATAAACCTTTAGCCTAGTTGGTAGTGACCCTGCCTACGAAGCAAGAGGTCCTGGGTTCAAATCCCGGTAAGGGCATTTATTTGTGTGATGAGCACGAATATTTGTTCCTGAGTTATGGATGTTTTCTATGTATTTAAGTATTTATTTATCTATATAAGTATGTTTATCGTCGTCTAGTACCCATAGTACAAGCTTTGCTTAGTTTGGGACTAGGTCGATTTGTGTAAGATTGTCCCCTAATATTCATTTATTTATTTATTTATTTATTTAATTTTTCTCCTTCGGACTTCGGTCCTCAGGCATAACATCAAGATCTGTCTGGAGAGAGATCTCATACACAGTGATATTTTTTACAGAGGTAGATTATGTTATTAAAAAGGCGAAAATTGTAATCTCTGGCTTCACATGACGTAGATAAAAGAACAGCCTTTCATAACGGGAACAAAAAAGACACTGAACGTGTATGTATGTCTTCTGCCATTACGCTTGAAGCATGTTTTTCATTTTTTTTTTATGTTAGAGAGGCCAGACAAACGAATTAGTGGGTCACCTGATGTTAAATGAACATCACTGTCCATAGACGCTCGCAGCGCCTTACGCGATACCAGTGCGTTGTCGGCCCTGCAGAAAATTGTACACTCGCCTCTTAAAGGCACCCAGGTCGTAACTCGATGGGAAGACCCCAGCGGGAAGCTCGTTCCAGATTTTGCAATTTCGTGGCAAAAAAGGCCTCTTAAAACGCACCGTCGAAGACTGCCATTCATCAACATGATGACGATGAAATGAACGCTTACGACGGGTGGATCTGTAATGGAACCCCGCAGCTGTGAGATCATCATTTTAAAATTTTGTATCAATTATCCTTGGTTAGTAGTTAACTCGGAGTTACAAGTTAACTTTTGTCTGCCCAAGCCCATTTTAGCGCCACTTGTTCGGTCGAGGGTTAAAAAATTAAATCACTTACCCAGGGTTATGATGGACGACAGTTCCATAGATTTTGACAACAGATAAAATTTCTACTAGTACTACTACTTCTAGGTTAAAAAATATGAGGGCGCCGCTGTCCAAGAGTGTTGAAGTACCTCGGCTTTCAAAACGACGTGTTAACTTCATCTGCAATCCATAGATGGCGTTGTTCGAGCTAACGTTGGGCTTTAAAAATGTTCCCCGTAACCTTTTTCATGAATTAAACACGGGTAAAACCGCAGTATAAAGCTGTACCCTTTGTTGCACTTTTGTATGCAAATGAAAGGGACTAGAAACTGTCGGTGGGCGTCAACAATCGCACGTCGATGGCGGGCTCGGCTTACATGCCGTTTGTTAGAATATTCGTAATATTTCTCGTGATTTTTGTTTATGGTTAGAGGCACCTCAAATAATTACATGTCATGTTTATTCATCTATTAATCATAATTATGTAATTTACAGTAGTAGTTAATAATATTTAAATATGTGCCCTGCAGTGGGACGTGTGTGCCGGTGCATCGTCCTTATCGCTGATCAACTACGTGCATTCTCTGTTGTCTAGTACTAAATCTGTTAAATAGGCAGAGTATAGTGCTGTATATAGTATAATAATGATAATGTATTTCTCTCGTCTATTAATACCACGGTCCCGTTCAGTTGCATTGGATGCCGTTATCGCTGCATACACCACTGCACACGAAATGAGCCATAACTAGCGCTATGCAAGATTAGGGACGTTTGAATCGGTATAAAATATGCTGGGCTCGGCTGGTTATGAGGGCAACGAAATGTGTCCAATAATGGACCTGTTATTTCATTACAATGTTAGACAAATGTGAAATGAGCATGCTAAGGCTTGCGTAAGAGCTGGGCTTTCATAGCTGGGTATTTTCTTTGCATTAAATTTTTATGAATTTATATTTTACCGTAAGCAAACTGTATCGTTTTACAAAAGCCTTTTACGTTTCGGCGATTTTTTGCTGAAATATTTTTAAAACATTATATAGAGGTATATAACCCTCCATGTAAGAGTCACACTCGCACTTGACCGGTTTTTTACACAACGTTTACAAATATTTGCAAACTAGAATAATTTTAGCGGCAAAAATAAAAAATAGCTCATTTCCTTTTTTAAGAATACAGTACTCATTCAGACATCATTTACGCAAATTAGATTTCAACTGAATAGGCCATGGCGAAAGGAGACATGACTGGATTGCTCACTCGTTTATTTAATGTTGTTTTAAACTTTCGCGGATTTTACTTAGAACAACTAATTCTCTCGAATCTGGTCGTGACTACCGCCTCTGCAATGTAACCGAAACTTCCATTTATACCTATGAATATAAAGGACTAACATGACTGACTGTCAGACGCACAACCTAAACCACTGGAACTAAAGACTTGAAAAACGGCACATATGTTCCTCGAGGATAATAGAGAAGAATCATTGTTAAGAAGTTTTTAAAATTCTCACGGAATAGAGAGGAGATAAAAAAAACAGTAGCGAAGCTACGGGATAAGCTAGTTTAAATAATATTTCAATACAATGATTAAGTTTCGTGAGTGATAGACTACGCTACAATCCGCACCAACCTGTGGTCTAAAAAGGGGGGTTGGTTCAGCGAACCTAAGTGATCAATAAGAGAACTGCTACATCCTACGTCGCACGATCGAAGTTTCTCGATTCGGCTACATAAATACAAAATCCAACTTTCTCCTTTGGGAATTTGATCCCCAGGCTTGTAACATCTTAACATCTACTTGGAGAGAGATGTCGCCATACAGAATAGATCTGGATCACCATCGTGTGCTACTATTTGATTTTAATTTAAAGTTTTAAACAAGCATTGTTGCTGCCGCCCTCCGTTTACCGTATACTTCCGTCGATTCAGAATAACATTGGTATCGCTGAATAGCAGCAATAAAAGACAATTACCAACCCACTCCGACTTCAGTGAATCTCACTTTTATTCTGAGGATATAAAAAAATATTTATTACGTGCGGAGCTGTATTATTGCCCACTAAATTATATTTATACCAGCCAACGTGCCATTTAACAATGGCTCCTACAGTAATAGTATAATTCGATTTGTTTTTAGTAACATTGGAAAAAACAAAGTTAGCTCTAAAGATATTGATAGGTTTTTTTATGGTGAGAAGTTTTCGTAAATACACAGGATTTGATAGCGATGGATTGTTCACAATTGCAAACTCGTCTAGTTAAAAACGTTTTTTATGTCTTATGATTCATTTTCTGTTAAAGGAATATGTTTATGACGCATTAAAGACCAAAAACAGGCCATTTTCTTAAGTTTTTCACCTATACCGAACTATCTGCCGAACTACTGGTACTATCATATCAAATTTCAAGTCAATCTGATCACTGCTAGTGCGTGAAATTTAACTTGAAAGATTTAGAGAATACTAAGCTTGTTAGAAGAGTTTATTTTACAAAATGCAAGTTCTCAATGTCAATTATCTGGGACTTAAAGACAGTTTCTTTAGTAAAGTAACAAGTTCAAAACGTCAATTTCTTTCTTTTATTTGTCTATACTGACTTAATTTAGTTTTCTGCACCTTCATGGATATTTCGAGCTACATTTTATGACTCTACTTCTTCGTTTTGTGTTTTCATTTATACGAGTTTTCTTGGAATGTTTGCATGCTTAAAGTTGTTTATTTTTAAAAGACAGCACTTTTTGCTCGAGAAAACAAGGAAAATAATGTAAAGTTTTGCTATCTGAAATTTAAAATTAAAACGTAAATTTCTTCGCTTAACCTTAACCTTATCATAGTGAGTTACTTTCGCTGTCTACTAGCTCTAATACTGTAGTCCGCGACTTCACCCATGTTAGAAGCCGTGGTGCCCTAGCGATTTGACCTATGGTCCCTCAAGCATATTGTGAAATGTCTTTTTGTAGACTGAAATAAATAGCAGAAGAGCTCAATTTATTTCAAGCTCACTTGGAATTCTTTTGATCTGATCGAATGACATGAAAATTAAATTAAATTTTAAATTGATGCAAAAACAGTAACATAAAATACTACATCATCACACCCTGGTTACCATCTAGGACTAAACTACTTAGCGAGACGAATCAAACGAGCCCAAACTCGATTGGATTGTCATTCATGTTACACATGCATGCAAAATTTTAGCTCAATCGGAAATCAAGAACTCATTGTTGTGTGTAGTATAACTTTGTAATCGCTGGTATTTAAATGGGATTACAAACTTACATGTGCAGTTTCTGTATCTTTGGAACGTGATTGAAATTGAAACATTTTTAGGTTTTCTACGACTTTGTAGGGTAAAAACTTTTTTATATTTAAAATTTGGAGCCTGTGGGTCTGCTAGAAGTACCTTAGAATTATGATGATCGTGAGTCAGGGAGTGTGTCAGTGATAAAACTATGGAACTTTGACGTCCAATAGCTCTGAAACTGCCAGTTCAAACTGAATGTTATTGAGAATATATCTATACCTACCTCATTACGCCGACATGTAGGGACATGTAACTGAAAATTCAGGGCTCTAGGTGTAGTCAACATAAAATTACAGGAGGTTGAAAATAGCCTGAATGGTTTCGAGAAAAGGATGGTACGGCCGTGCCTTTGTTTTGCTCGACTTGGCGGGGGCATCCGCTACAAACAAACAAAAAACAAAGAAAGTCTAGATATTTCCCTATCCCGTGGGAATTTCAGAAAATCCTTCCTTAGGGCACCTCTACAATACTCAAGATACATGTATGCCTCAAGTCTCTAGCACCAGTAGTTTAGGCTGTGCGTTGTCTGTCAGTCAGTCAGCCAGTCAGTCACGGTACTGTTTTATAGGTTTAGATATATATACACCGTGAAATTTTAGTGGTTGTTTTCCCGAAACGAGGTGATTTAGTTTCGATTGTACAATCGATTTATAATTACTATTTTGACTAGAGTCAAAAATCCAATTGTGAAAAACGAAAGTCGAAAATGACCGCAAACCAATAGTAAACGCTTCGTTGGTACAAGTAGCGTACGATCGTACGTTAGGTTAGGTATATATATATTGCTCGAATTGCTCGTGTCGAGCAGGTGGTGTGAAAATTCATTAAGTAATTGCCAGATTGACGATAATTTTACAGGTGTTACACTCAGTAGTGCGTCACAATCGACCGATTTACGTTATGTTTTCAGTGCTTACCTAAAGTCAACATGCAAATAAAATATTAACCAGCAATTTTATGCAACAATTATTCATTAAAATGTTAACATGTCTCGGAAATTATGTGCGAAATTACATTTTTTTTTTTAATTTCTCTAGCTACCTCAGACAATGCCTGAGCCTGTATTAACCAACACCTTTCCATACCAGTTCTCGCATTTTCTCACCCTATCGTGCCACATACTTGGTCTTTCTAGTATACATCCACATTCCAACTACCAGGTTGCCGACCCTTAAATATTCACTAACTAGCTACTCTTAATAACTATTTATACAGATAAATTTTATTTTTCCTCTACCATTCCGGCCCCTAGTCAGGGGGGTTTCACTCCGCAGTTTAGGTATGTTCGGCCGGCGCTCCTCCCGGGAGGAGTATGGCAGTAGGTTGTCGCGCGGCCTTCAGTTCGCACGATAGCCGCGTCGCGCGTAATTAAGCATCTTTTTTTCTGTGATTTTTTCAACAAACAATGACTTCTAAACAATATTATAAATAACTTACTTACATACTAAAGTTAGTTTACTGAATTAATTGGGGGGTATTGGGCCCCCGGCGCTCTCACTGACCGTACGAAACGCAGCAGGAGTACTGCTTACTTATTCTATCTTACTCAATCTAATTATTAGTTAACAATACTTGTATCATAGATAAGTACACAAATACAGGTTCCTTTCATAGGATTCTTATTTTCTAACAAAAACACATTTGAAATTTACCATTACCTAGCTTTACGGCGAAGGAAAACATCGTGGGGAAACTGAGGAAAAATTTAATAGTGTGTTTGAAGTTCCTAATCTGCACTGGGCTTGCGTGGTAACTACCGCCGAAGCCCTCTAATTCTGAGAAAAGGCATGTGAACTGCAGTGGGACGTATGTAGGCAGGGATGAAGATAACTATAGTGTTTGGATTAATTCCAGACTTTTTATGCATTATTTTTTATGTATTATATGTGTATACTTCATTTAATTCTAAATTAAATGGAGTACTGTATAGGTATGGTCTATTAAACGCTTGTGGATTAAATAAATAAATAAATATTAGGGGACAATCTTACACAAATCGACCTAGTCCCAAACTAAACAAAGCTTGTACTATGGGTACTAGACGACGATAAACATACTTATATAGATAAATAAATACTTAAATACATAGAAAATATCCATAACTCAGGAACAAATATTCGTGCTCATCACACAAATAAATGCCCTTACCGGGATTTGAACCCAGGACCTCTTGCTTCGTAGGCAGGGTCACTACCAACTAGGCTAAAGCGGTCGTTAACACGATAAAAGTAATTCATTGGACGAATTATATTATGCAAAGTACCTAACGACTGAATCAATCAATTATTTAAATTTAATCAATTTTCGTCTCGAATTCCATCTGCTTGCCAACTAAATAGTTCCAGACGCGACTGGTTATGATACCTACAATATTGACGCAATATCACCCAAACTTTGAACTTGACAAAGTTCATTACTCAAACTACCAACTCAAGACCGACTAAACAAATATTTGTCAAACACATAGGCCAATAAACAGGGCAAATTTCCAATACAAACCCTTTTGAGTTAGATCCCCTATTGACGTAGCCTCGTCGGGTTAAGTTGGTCAACAAATATTTGTCAAAGAACAGAATCACCTCACCTGGTACATCGTTGTTTCATTTATAATGGACCTTAATGTATGGGAATGTGGGTTGGTTCTCGCTTGTACTGATGTTGTTTGTGTTATGTGTAATATTGTGTAAGTATTGATATTTTGAGAATGCTCATTATTTTTGAAGCTCTTGTACTGCAGTGCAGAGCTTATTATTAACCGACTGCAAAAAAGGAGGAGGTTGTTAATTCGGTTGTCTGTTTTTTTTTAAATTATAGAATGGAGCTAATGTCTCTTCGCTAAGTTGCCGTTTCGAGCTCGTCGAAATTTGTGAAAGAGATAAGTATTTTTGAAGGCCGTCTGTTTTGAATTTTTTTTTATCTTTTTTGCGATATCATTGTTATGAAAATGATTAAGTAGATGAAACAGACCATTATTGTTTTTTTTCATCGCGACATTGGTTCAAATAAGGTTTTGTAAAATTTTCATTGTTCATGATTTTTTGCTAACTGTACTTTCTTTTGAATGTAGGTAAATATCATCATGTAAGCCACAAATTTGATTGTGTACCTCAAGTCAATTCGACTACTAGATTTGTTTACCGACAGACACAAACTTTAGGTAATTATTATACTAAACGGGACTTTCCATGCAAACAATATTTACCTCGACATTTTAGCCTCATTGCAGCAACCGTGGTCACGAGTTAACTGACTAATGGCTGACTGGGTTGATTAATTATGAGTGAAAATCACGAAAGTTTAAAATAATCAATGTTAGGTAGCCACCAAAGCCGTGGTAGCCGTGGTGGCCTAGTGGTTTAACCAATGGTCTCTCAAGCAGAGGGCCGTGGGTTCGAGTCCGGGCTCGCACCTCTGAGTTTTTCGGAATTTATGTGCGAAATTACATCTGTTATTTACCATGAGCTTTACAGTGAAGGAAAACATCGTGAGGAAACCTGCATACACCCGAGAAGAAATTCAATGGTGTATATGAAGTGCCTAATCTGCACTGGGCCCGCGTGGTAACTACGGCTCGAGCCCTCTCATTCTGAGAGGAGGCCTGTGCCCTGCAGTGGGACGTATATAGGCTGGGATAATGATGATGATGATGAGCTACCAAACTGCCCGCTTGATAACAGGGTCTACTTATCAGCATTCAAGCATCCAAATGCAAAGTCACAAACATGCAATTAATTCGCGAACACATTCCGCTTTTACTTTGTGATATTGGAACTTGTTTGTCCCGGTTAAACGATACTTCCCATTAGCGTGTCGCCGGTCGTGCGTGGCATACCGTCGGTTGCAGGCTCTCGTTATAACTCGCTGGTCTGTGTTTAAAGGAGTCGAGTTATTTGATTCTTCCATTACACTTGGGAATTGAATAAATAAGCTACTTACATTTGTTATTGTAATTGTTTTTGTTGATGGTGGAAACCAGCCCTACTTTTTTTCGTAGGGCGCGTACACATAAAACGTCCGTTTTTAGAGGATCCTTTTTAACGGATCCCAGAACGTAGTGAGATGTGCAAGTTGGAATAAAATAAATATTTTTTGAATTTTTGAAATATTTAATCTTTTTACTGTATTACAAGTACCCTTGAAATATGAAATTAACAGTAAATAAGTGAAACAGATATTTTACTGTGAGGGTATGCTTGAACCTTTGAGTCCAAATTCGATTCAACTGATCAACCATTTAAGCGAGCGAAGCCGCGGGTAAAAAATAGTACACTCTATGAGGGACACCGACTAGATATCCCCCACCCCACACGGATGAAGCCAATAAATTACTGTATAACCGCTCTACTGCATTTTGTTCCGAGCCGCAGTCGGCAGCGAGTTATCCCCGAGGATCTTCGAACTCCTGGTTCCAACGTTCGACGAACACCTTACCTAGTTTGGTTCAATAAAATAAGTTTTTGAAGTGAAACTTCTAATGCAACTTCCAACAAGGTTGCGTCATTAGTATATGTACTGCCGAAGCAAGTACACTTGGTACACATCTCGCATTGTATATTTACTAACGGATGTTAAAAACTTCGATAGTGCGATGGAGAACTCATACTGTCTGTGCAAATGTATGAGACTTGATAAAAGCGCCATCTAGTGAGTAATTTAAACACATAGATGCATAAGTAAATGTAGTTCTTTAAGTTATTGCGTGTTATTGCAGTAAGGTCCATATTGATGTATAAGTGCCTTTTTCATTTCCATATTACGAAGTTTCACTTCTTCCGCGCGGAGGAACTGCACGCACTATTTTTTTTTTACTAGCTTATAATAGTGTCCCACTGCTGGGCAAAGTCCTCCCCTCTAGCCTTCCATGCCACTGCCATGCATGCATTGAGCGTGACGAGAATAAGACCGTATTCGGAACACCACTCTGCGCTCCAGGACTCGAATAGCCGACGCGGGGAGAAACACCGCCAAGGTCAAATCGAATTGTTCCGGATGATCCCTCAAAGGTGGGCGCACCCAGCCACGTGGTGGGTGCCGCACGACAGTTACCGACGGTGAGGTAGGCCCAGGCGCATATGGCAAGACGACCTGGCCCTATACTACGAAGCGCGAAATTCGAACTTCGTTTCATGCCGTTCCGCTCACGCTAATGGTATTTATTACGAGAGTGAGAGGGACCGCACGATCCGAACTTCGAACTTCGAATTTCGTAGTAACCCCCCTGGACGCAGAATTAACACGTTGAGTGCGGTACAAGTCATTATTGACTTGTATTAGACTTTCGTTCGGTGCGGCTTTGAAAATAGGCGATCTCTGTCTGGTGCGGCGTTGATTTCACATTGAAATCCCTTGATTCAGAAAGAGACAAGTATACATTTAGGTTTGTTACTTCAAATTATATCCAATAGGTAGGTTCAAAATATACAGACAAATTCGACTTGTACCGCACCAGACGATAAAAAATTGTAATTGGTGCGGTACCAGCCAAAACTGTCTTGTAAAGTACCGCCTTGTATCGCACCATGGGAACTGGCCAGTGCAGGCTAGTGTTGTGATTAATACCGACTTTTTTGTATGTAGTTTCGCTAATATTTACGTTATCAATCAATGCACCGAGAAATAGGCCGTAGAAAACATTACTAAAAGTGTTTGAACTCACAGAAAAAAGTGACCAAAGTAGCTTTGCGAAAACTACAATACGATATGATGGAATTGTTGCCGCAAAAAAGGAAGTCAACAAGTTTCAAAAAGGTACAAGAAGTAAAATGTGAGTTGACTGTTATAAAAAAAATAAGAAAAACAATAATGCTACAACAAATCGTATTCGAACATTAAGTTTTGTATTTTTTTTTAAATAATTGTGAACATCGATAGCGATATTTTGTTTCATTATATTTCCCTTCTCTATAAAATTATCGACATAACAAACCTTGCCCTACCCCCGTGATGCGGTACAAGTCGAATTCGTCTTGTTATTTAAAATGTCTTATAACTTCCAAATTTAAGTCTGTATTCTGTGGCGACAGCAAACTTATCTAATTAAACATGTCAACTTGCTATTGCAATCATAAAATTATATTTTTTTATAAAAAAACAAAGAAATATTGGGAAAAATTTAATCTTCTGCTTACAAGTCACTTTCGTCTTGTAACGCACTAGTAGAAAAAATGTTACAAGTCAAAAATGGTAGGTATAGCACAGAGCGTGAGTTGTAGTGAAGACGTCCCGCATTCAACGTGTTAAACGATTGGCAAGATTTGGCTCAAAACAGGGAGTAATGGAAGTTTTTGTTAAAAATTCAATTCCACGTGTTAGTAAACACGTAAGTCACCGCAGTCTCATGTAGAACATCCACAAAGTAGTTTCTCTAACCCTCTGCTCCCTCTAATATCCGGCAAGATGTAGTCAGCCAGTGGACTACGTCTTGCCGGTAAAGGTTGCATTTAAAACTAAATTTTTAACTAAAACTTATGTACCATTACTTAAGACAACAATTTAATATTTTGTGCCGTTCATTGTGTCTGTATGTCACGTAAGCCGTACCTGTAGAAGCTGTCTGATTTTTCAGCGGTATTACCGCGCGGGCGCCGGCGCTTCGGCGAACGCTTTCTGCGATATTGTTAAAGGTGGATCGAGGGTTGGAGCGAGTTTCCTATTTTTAAACCAAATACTATTAAAGAATGGCAACTCTATGGTCAAACTTGCATTTTATGGTAGGCTGTGGATGAACTAAATCTGTACCGTATAAAATACAAACCTAGCCATATCTATAGTACCTATAATTATGTATACAGAGTGATCAATCCAAATGGTTTAGTAATAAATCTGTTCTTAGGAACCAAGGCGTCGATTTTAGATTTAATAAAAATGGCATTACAATTTTTTAGACTGTCATGCACAACCGGAAATCAAACCTTGTAAATTTTCTGACCCCACTTGGATCGATCACTCTGTTTATGAATGTAGATGCGTACCTAGCTAGAGTAGCCTTGCCTGTATAACTTATATTGGTATGTCTCATTCATCGCGTTTCTATATTATATAATGTTATTCATTATAAAAACAAAAAAACCGGCCAAGAGCGTGTCGGACACGCACAAGGTAGGGTTCCGTAGCCATTACAAAAAAATCAAGTAATATTTTTCTAAGGATTTCGTATGTGTACGGAATCATCCAAATTTAGGTATGTTTTATACTTTAGGCTACTATTTACTCTTAAACTACAAATAATTTCCGAGCAATCTTAGCCGCTATAATTTTCCTAGTAAATTTGATATATTTACTACCATTCTGAATTTTTTCAAATTTTTCCACCTAATAGTTTAGATTTTAGAGGGGGGGGACGCTCGATTTTAATGAAAATTTTCACTTTAAAGTTGAATATTTCGCAAATAGATCGCTGAATAGAAAAATCATGTTAGCAACCCCGCAATGGTTTTAAAAGACCTATCCAACGATACCCCACACTATAGGATTAGTCGTGAAAAAAAAAATCACACCCCCTTTACGTCTATGGGAGGTACCCTAAAAAAAATTATTTTTTTATTTTTTATTTTACCACTTTGTTGGCGTGACTGATGTGTATATTCATGCCAAATTACAGCTTTCTAGTACTAACGATCTCTGAGCTTAGCCGCGGACAGACAGACAGACGGACAGACATGGCGAAACTATAAGGGTTCCTAGTTGACTACGGAACCCTAAAAAGACACCGCCGTAATGGAAGTTAGTTATCTTTGGATCTAGACTAATTGCACTCTCCTGTATTCTTCATACGTAGACACGTCGCGCTCATCTAATCAACGCCATTCAGCCGGTTTATTTCAACGTGAAAACTAAGTGTTGCATTTCTCCATGTCTTTTATGGACGTCCTTAAATCCAAAAAAAACTAGCCTCCTATATTACGCTCCGCTTTTAGTACAACCATATTTTATTACCAAACCCTACATAATATTCTGATGCCTACCAGAAAAGGTTCTACCTACAACATAATATTTTTTTCCATAAAAAACGTAATGATCATTTCCTTTCCAAAAAACCGAAGTAGGACCTTTATTTGACTGCGAAAACACTTTTTCCCAACATCATTTACGCAACTTTATCTGGCGGTCCCGCCCAAACTGGAGCAAACATCATTACGCACAATTTTGTTGCTAACGAGAGGAAAATACGCAACTATTTTGTAGCAACTTCTCAGGTCAGCATAAATGCATACCAATAATTCAAACTAGGCAACGCATGGTGATCAATCACTCAATACCCGTTTGCCAACCGCAATTTGCGGTCCAATATTCCAGCTTCAGTCTAAAGGGAGAAGACATTAGTTTCAATATCGTTTGGCGTTTAATATCCCAACGGTAATTAAAGTTGCCGAAGTTTACAGAACGGGCAATCCGTTTCAATCTTGTGTGAATTGTTTGCGAGATATTCGGACCGTGGAAGTTGTTTGTTCAAAATGCTTTCAGTTACTTTCAATGACAAGGCATTAACTTTGGACGTGCGTGTCATCATCATCATCCCAGCCTATAGACATCCCACTGCAAGGCACAGGCCTCCTCTCAGAATGAGAGCTCTTAGTCCGTATTAGGTACCTATGTAGTTCCCACGGTGCGGATCGGGAAGTGTGTATGGAAATACCTTTATTAATTATTACACAAAAAAAACACAGACAGAGCCTGAAATACAAGTACAAAGATGAACTCTTTAAGGAATTTCTACCAGTCAACATTTGACTGAATCAACAGAACGTTTAGTTAGGGATGTAATGAAAATAATACATTTTGGTTTGATGTGTAGGTACTGTGATGTTTTTGAACTATGCGGCGACTTCAGAAAGTAGTTTGACAGGACTACAGAAAGTTGCTAGGGACGCAAATCTTCGATATCCGACGACTTTAGTCTCTAAGTGTTTAGATAACACAATACAAATTCAAGGGACAGGCACGTCCATACCTCACTCTCCACAAAAAATGGCAATTACAACAATCTCCATCGGTACAAGTGAGGTACTTACTTTATCTTTCCACTAAGCCAGACTTTCGCTACTTCCATGAAAAATATTCAACAGTCCATATCACATTGACCCTATGTCCCAGGCCAGCTTCTGAGTTCCGCAACTCATTCTGAACGGACGCAGTGGCAGCAGTACGGACCATGATAGATGCCCTGTTGCGAAAGGCTGGTGCTTAGTGAGAAGCCCGACATTATTTTCTTCTAGAGATTCAATAGACGACCAGCCTAGTGCCTGGCCTAGTGGTTAGAGAACCTGACTACGAAGCTTGAGGTCCCGGGTTCGATTCCCGTGTCGGGGCAGATATTTGTATGAATAATACGAATGTTTGTTCTCGGGTCTTGGGTGTTTGATATGTATTTAAGTATGTATCCTATCTATATAAGTATGTTTATCCGTTGCCTTGTACCCATAACACAAGCTATGCTTAGCTTACTAGGTCAATTGGTGTGAATTATCCCGTGATATTTATTTATATTTATTTATTTATTTTATTTATTTTTAATAGGCCGATTCAAACATCGTAACATGTAGGGCCATACGCAGCGTCAGAAACAAGAGTTGTCATTCCTGTGGACATAAAATGACTGACTGAAAATGACTCCGAAACAGCATATTCAAATAAGCCAACGCTCGGTCACTGTGGAGACGGCTGGACCCAGGGGTGATGACGCGAGCTCTTTGGGGAGCGCGACGTTTTGACGATGCTTGTTGCGGATATTTATCTTTTTTGTATTTGGATGACTTGTTTTATTATTAGGTTGACGAAGCCTGTGGCAGATTGTTTTCATGTCTGATAAGGTTTAAAAAAAATAGGCCGAAAGTTGGTCAGGCGTCCCACACACCGATGTAGACTTGACTAAAATATATTGACTATGGACCCTTAAATTTTGCCATATCCACAGGAGAGACTTACACTCCACTCCCGTCAGCGTTTTTTTAAGCGGCGGTGTTAACGTTACGTTTAAAAAACGTGACGCACGGATCACGTCTTTGATTTAAGTATGCGTCAGAGCATTTTGAACACCGGTGTGGTCGATCCTTTACAGTTTTATGTTTTGGACTCAATAACCTATTTCAGTTTCGTCATGTTAAAAATATCCCATCAAAAACATTATAAATGTTTAAAGATGCAAGTCTCGCTAGTTTTTATACTGCAAAAAAGTTATGAGATGCAATGTTAAACCCAGTTGGAAATCTTAGTCAGTATCGGGGGGTGTCCGTCCATAGAACTCAGTTTTCCACCGACTAGCTTATTTTAAAAACGTAGAGGTGTGCCTCATAATTTTCAAAGAATAGTCATCATCATCATTTCAGCCGAAAGACGTCCACTGCTGAACATAGGCCTCCCCCAAGGCCCGCCAAACAGATCAGTCCCGCCAAAGAAAGAGTACCTAAGTCAAATTAGCTCCAGATTATTAACGAAATAGATTTGATGCTCCACCATTTGCTATCCATGGAAACATTCTGTTATTATATAGATTCATGGAGTTTGGGAATTAAGTTAAAAACCCTGATTATTTTATTTTCTAATGAGAACCTTTTGATAGTACGCTTTTATTTCTCGCTCGCACCTAACACAGTATCCACACCTCGCTTAGGCGTAAGCCATACGTTAGCCATCTACAATAACATAGTACAGGCACCACGCCCGTTCCGTATGACAAACGGGAATCGGATTTTTGGGCATGAATTTAACGGTATTTATCGTTTCGTATGTCCGTTTCGGGCAAGTGAATGTAAACCATGAAATATCGCCGCAATGTTATTATTGTGCCGGTTCGGCTTATGTGGTGTAATGAGTAGAATTGTGTGTGTGTGCTGTAAAAGGGATTCATGTGCAGTGTTGTGGACGTCGACGACTATTGCTAAACCGTTTAGATGAGTCCTCGCCAGCGCGGTAAAGGGGCTGGGGGTATGAGGGCAAAGGGGACCGGGTGTGTCCGGGAGAGGCGCGGGCGGCGAGCGCGCCTCGTGTGCCTACAGCCCGCACCTCTCTCGGCGCCCTTTGTCGTCTACTCCTGCGCCTCTGTACCTCGCGGGTGAGTACTCATTTAAACGGTTTAGCCTTCGGTTTACCTTCTACGTTGAAAATTTCGTTTTACACAAAATTACTCGAACTACTTTTGAATACCTACCATTTTGGTAAACGTATATAGTTGTGATGTAGAAGTGGGCTTTTTTATTGTGCATATTGTATGGAACTGAACTTTATCGAATACCTAGTTAAGTTATTTCAGATGGGAAAACAAAAATATTTTTATGTACTCGCTGTTGGTATCAAATTGCATTCTAAAAGCAACTTTACAAACAAACAACCAGTTCCAGGTTTCTGTAATCCAAAATAAAACAATAACTTGTTCGTATCTGTACCTGTCAAAGAGTAACTTGATTGACTGATTGAAAAACAGTCGTCGTCGTCACCCACCAACATCAGAATGAGAGGGCTTGGGCCGTGCTTTCCACGCGGGCCCAGTGTGTATTGGGAACTTCACAAACACCATTGAATTTCTTCGCACGTGTGTGCTGGTTGGCTCACGATGTTTCACCGAAAAGCTTATGGCAAATTTGGAATGTAATTTCGCACATCCATTCCGAAAAACTCAGAGGTGTGAGCCCGGGCTCAAACGACCGTCTGCTACCACTAGGCCACCACGGATTTTTTTGTATTTGTTAAAGATCAATGGATCGGAATGGGATGATGGATTTGGTATTTAATAAATATCAATGAGCAGAATGTATTGGACATAAATTAAAAATAACACCTTGTTTTGTAAAACTACATTCTTGCAAAGAAATAAATGATTTATGATTTATGATTTTATGAGTGAATGTGGTTAAACTGTCAGAATACACGAGCTTATATTCAATACTTACTAATGCTTTTTAGCTTATGATGTTTGATCATCATCATCATTTCAGCCGAAAGACGTCCACTGCTGAACATAGGCCTCCCCCAAGGCTCGCCAAACTCGTTCGCATCCAACGCGTTCCCACCACCTAAAATAGGTCGTTGCTCCATCTTGTTGGAGGCCTACCAACACTGCGTCTTCCGGTCCGTGAACGCCACTCGAGAACCTTTCGGCCCCATCGGCCGTCAATTCTACGAGCGATGTGCTCTGCCCACTGGACCCGGACCGGACTGTAGTCTGGCCCCGGGTATGGTCTAAAACTGCGGCCAGTAATACCGAAGGACGGGCAGCAGCGTCCTTGATATTTTCGGTATCCCACTGCGGTCGCCAACCCTCCTGCCAAGCGTGGCGACTATGGCTGTGACCAAAAAAAAAGATGTTGTTTGATGTTAGGAATAAATGTTTTCTTACTTTCAATCAGCGAAATAGCTTTAATCTTCATTTAATTTACCGTCTGCATACGTAAAGGACGTTCATACGGAATACGTGATTACGCTGTCCACTTTACAAATACAACAATCCCTTTAATGTTGCAAAGGGTTAACATACGCTTTGTGAAAAAGAAGAACGAATATGATGAATGAGGAATGGCAGACGGTTTATCTCGCGGGCGCGGAGATAGACGCAACGCTTTAACTGGATAGCGCACTTGAGTCTGAAGTTTTGAAAAAGATGCAAAGTCCATGTTTGACTTGTACGCAATAGTTCTGTAACACAGGACAGGGGGGGGGGTTGACGATACTAAAAAAAAAGATCCAAGACGCTACTATTGTAAAAAAGTCATTTTACACAGCTTTTGACGCATATATTGCATTCATTTAAGGCCTTGGTCGTTCCGACCCGCCGTGTCTTTCGAGACACGATTACTTGTAGTTTGCTTGATGGAAAAAAAACAAAGTCATCTCTAAAAAAAATATTTTTTTAGTAAGGCACTGCACGGCAGGTCATGACTTTGTGAATGTTAATAAAACAAGATGTTGTCTAGGGCCTAGTGTTGCTACATTTTTTAAATATGTATTTGTTTTAGTAATGCGATGAAAATACCTAAATACACGCGCGGTCTGACCAACCTATCTATAGTTAGTTGCGTTAGTTCTCCCTCGGCCATCGGACGGGGAACTTATGTCGTGGAACGACTGCCTTAGCCTAGTTGGTAGTGACCCTGCCTACGAAGCAAGAGGTCCTGGGTTCGAATCCCGGTAAGGGCATTTATTTGTGTGATGAGCACAAATATTTGTTCCTGAGTTATGGATGTTTTCTACGTATTTAAGTATTTATTTATCTATATAAGTATGTTTATCGTCGTCTAGTACCCATAGTACTAGCTTTGCTTAGTTTGGGACAAGGTTGATTTGTGTAAGATTGTCCCCTAAAATTTATTTATTTATTTATTTATTTTTGTGCTTACGCAAGGCCGCTCTAGCCGCTCTCACGCACACATACACGAAGTTCCTAAAATCGATAAGCGCAAAAAACTCGGTGCGGCCAAAATTTTAAACTTTACCAAACCACGCTTAGGCTCTTCCAGCTACTCTATCTCCCTACAAAAGCATGTTATGTTATTCCCTTTTGCGTATACAAATCCAGTGGACATATTCAATTTCACGGTTTGCCGAAAACTCGGTATAAACAGCGATTTGCTTCCGCGTGGGGCGTATCGATTCGAGTTTATGATTATCCGAATGAAATATTTCGAGTTATGATATCAATATGATGCGAATAACGGTGTTTTATACAGACTTTGCCTGGGGGCTTCTCTCGCGTGAGACATCTAGAATTTGAATTGAAATATCATTGTATTTCTAATGAAATTCTCAAAAAATAGTAGTGGTCTCCATTTCAATTTAATTTATGTTGTATGGATTATAGTGAAAAAAAATCATAATCAACTTAGCTGATGAAATTTCGAGAATAATTTGGTACCAAAATTTGTACTAGTTAGATATTTTCTAGGGCACCGCGAAGCTCATGGTAAATTTCAAATTTCATATCACTCATAAATTCCGCAAAACTCAGGGCCCCAAGCCCTTTTATTTTGGGAGGAAGCCTGTGTCCAGCAGCAGCAGGAACGTAATATGAGCCGAGATGATTACACTAGCATCCAACTGCAGCAAAAGCTGGATAAAACAGGCAAAGGTTAATTCAGTAGTCGTTTGTGATTTTGCCTTATTCCGAATTGTACGAGTACAACTGGTCTTTATTACCAAAAGTCGTATGTCGTATGTATTGGCTATGAAAACTCAAACTTAACGAGTCATTTACTAAGTTCTATTTCGAATGCAGTAAGAACGTAGATAAGACTGCGAGTAGTGAACAGGCGGGCTGTCACATTTTCCACTGCAGTGAGTTCTCTCTTGGAAAATTTTGTGGTTTGCAAAACTCCACTAAATTAAGGTCAGACTTGAAGCTTTTATGTTGGAGTACTGTTTTAAAACCACAATAAGTTTTATTAAAAAACTGTGGAGGTTTTTTACGATGGCTAATTATTTTTTCTATAAATTTAAACAAATGCGAGTCGGACTCGCGCACGAAGGGTTCCGTACCATTATCTATAAAAACGGCAAAAAATTCACGATTTTGTATGGGAGCCCCCCTTAAATATTTTTTTTTTATAAAGTGAATATATTATAACTAAATATTTTGTGAATATTTCAAGCGTCTACTTGTTGCCGTTGTCAATATCGAGCAAAAAAGAGCCAAAAAATTACGTTTGTTGTATGGGAATCCCCTTAAATATTTATTTTATTCTGTTTTTCAGTATTTCTGGTTATAGCGGCAACCGAAATACATCATGGTGAAAATTTCAACTGTCTAGCTATCACGGTTCACGAGATACGTCTGTATAGACGGACGGACAGACGGACGGACAGTCGGACGGGCAGCGGAGCCTCAGTAATGGGTCCCGTTTTTATCCTTTGGGTACGGAACCCTAAAAAGCTAGTTACGTGGTATTGCAGTATCATCGACGGTATGTGTCGCACTAACATAGCTGTAGTGCACGTGTGGTAAGGAGCACAATAAGGCTGTGATTCGTCCCTCAGGTTGGCGGACGTTGGCCCAACACCTTACCTTTACCGTAGCTTTAGGTACTTGGGTCAATCAACTTTTTTTTGTAAATTTCTATTTACTCCTTTACAAGTAACTCTGTAATATCTGGTTAGTGAAACCATGATTTTGCAGTAATTAGATAAACTTTTTATCATAGTGCGTATGTGAAAACAAAAAAAAAAAGAATTTCTATGAAAAAATCTGGTCACCCAGGGGAAATACCACTATTTTCATACAAATTTCGGGGACAACATTGTCCCCTGGGGCACTCACGAAATAGAAGCTAAACAAAATAAAATAAATATGGCAATTACACCATTATGGACTACAAAAATCTAGGGTTTTGAAAAGTATACTTTGAATAAGGAAAAATAATCAGTTTTTTAATTATTTCGGTTTTCATAGAAACTAGCAGAAAATAGTTTACAAAAAAAAGTTGATTGACCCACTTACATTTACCATTACCTTGTTGAGTTTCTTGCCGGATACTTCTCAACAGGGTTTTTCCGAACCGGTGGTAGATTCTTCGACATTCAGCATACGTTGCGCTCCAGCGGGCATTTTGCGGACTAAATGCCCCCTAAAGTGCGATGTATGTTCATAAATGGAAATTGGAACCTAAACTGAATTAAAATATTTTGATTTGACTTGAACTCGCAGACAATTATGGCCACCGGTTTCCCTTTAAAGATATAGACAGATTCAGCTTAACGATTGAGACGTACTTAGCGAAAAAGCTCGATCATCTCACCCTCTTGCCAAGTTTTTATCAGCGTTTTAATTCCCGGGAACTTTTACTGGCTGTAATGAACTTACAAATCCCGGGGGATTACGACTCAACTCAACTTGGGATGCATTGGGGAGATTATAGCAGTAAGAATGTAAGCGGAGGAAACTGAATTTCGCACCGAGATGGAACCTTTTTGTTGCAAATGTCATGTTGACATTCCTACATCTGCCAAAGTAATCAACGGGAAATTAACAGTGAAGAGGTTTGACCATGGTACGCGATTTAGTTGCCTCGACCGTACATGAGGCTACGCAACTCTTTGATTCGATACTCTTCGATTGGTCTGTGTACGAACCTCTATGAATTTGTATTGTATAGCGGTCGCTTATGCGCAAGCCACACTGTAGAAGAGACGTGGGACGGCGCGTCGCAGGCAGCGTCTCCGCCTCGTAAAGTAAAAAAATAGTTTATTGCTGAAAACGGGTTTCACAAGATGGTAAATAAATGTAAAACAAAAATAAGGATTAACCATTTTCTACTTAAGTAAGCAATAAGCATGCAATAAATCTCATTCCAAATGCCTGCTTTGAATCGCGACGCTTCTATACATTTAGTATGAAAACTTTCAAGGGGCGTCGCGATTGAGACGCGCCCCCGTCCTACCTTTCTTCTGTGTGGTATTTTTTAGAGACCAAAACCGTCGAAATCGAAGATTTGTGTAGCCTTGTGTACGAAGGGCCTAAGTGTGAATCAATATTTCTAATCTGTAACGTCTGTGAGTTCGTAACCCGAAATTTTAAAAACAAATTAAGTTTTTTTTTTACACAAAACTGACCCGTAGTTGACTCGTATCTCAATTGATGGAAAATGCAAATGAGATCAAAGGTGTATCTCTAACTTGGAGACTCTAATTTGGAGAATCCTGAGAGAATGATCGTGATCATGAGGGACCATCATTGCAGTCGGTACCTTTGCGATCCTTTTCCAACGGTCTCTATTGAGTGCCTGGCGAACGCATTCTGCTAAAGGGATCTTGGTGACGATTTGATGGTGTCCATCAGATTTGCCTTCAACTCGGTCCTGAATCAGTAAATAACGAAATAAAAAGTTGTATTATTTTTAAAGCATTGTTTATAAATAAATCTTCAATTGATTTACTGTTGTATTCTGATCACTTTGGCTCAGCGGAACGCTTCGATTCTGAAGTAGGACAGATAATAATTATGCGAAGTTTGTTTCTATCTCACTTCAAATGTTTTAGTGAAATAAGACAATAAGCCTTCGAATACATGAATTACGTATACTTAAAAATCTGTTTTTAGTCACGGACATAGAATCGCTAGCCTTAAGTGACGGAAGACGACCTGGTGAAGGTGGCGGGAACGCATTGGATGCGGATGGCGCAGGGCCAATCTGTTTGGCGAGCCTTGGGGCAGGCTATGTTCAGCAGTGGACGTCTTTCGGCTGAAATGATGATGATGATGATGAAATCTGTTGTTTACTATGGAACATTATTTGTGTGTTTATATAGATTGATAGAAAAATACTCCTAGAGTTTTTTTTTCAGTATAATAGTGTCGTTGAATTCCAAAAACTTGCTACAGAGAAATCCTGTTTACATTTTTAGGGTGATTATAAATATTCGGTCCAACATACTAAACAGTATACAAGAGCGCGTCGGACACGCCCAGAATAGGGTTCCGCAGCCGTTACGAAAAAATCTTTGCAAATATTATTAATTTTACTATTAATTATACTGTATGCTTAGTATAAGTTTTACTTCACCAAATACTTGTCGATCGCGTTTACGTTAGAATTTCAATTAGGTACTATGGAAAGTTTACACAGTAATTGAATGTTACCTTACTGGGGCTACATCTCCCTCCTTAGCCTGCTAAACTCTTTTAGATAAAGAAATTGACCTCCCATATTAAATTAACGCATTGAGTCGCCTCCCTGCCACAAATGCGTTGCACCAACCAAGTAACCAAGGGGTTCCCCAAAAATGTTGCCAGTTATAAATCAAAAGCCCCGGAAGCAGCTTGTTATCCTTTGAGGCGTCCGATATCCGCTACATTACCGGCACATTCTTCCTGCCAAGCTGATGAGCTATACATCGCGATGGGGTTATATTATTAAGACTTTCCGCCATGCTGAAAATAATATTTTACTGGCAATAGGGAAAACGTTTTTAGTGAAGTTGATCTTTTCAAGGGCTTTACTTAAGCCCGGGTTAGGCAATCATTACATTTTTGGTTGATTTTCCTCATCCCAGCCTGAAGCGGTGGTGGCCTAGTGGTTTAACCTATGGTTTCTCAAGCAGAGGGTCGTGGGTTCGAGTCCGAGCTCGCACCTCCGAGTTTTTCGGAATTTATGTACGAAATTACTTTTTCTCAAACATGCTATGAAGTATTGACGTTATGTTCCTTAAAATACGCCACGAACTGTCACGTTGCAGGTGCGGCTAGACGAGAGGTCAATAATGGAATTTCATACAACATTGCTGGCCAAGGCCAGCAAAGTGATCGTCTATTGTTTTATGTGACACAGCACCATGACGTTTAATAGGTCGACGTGGTCGACGTGGATGGATGGATGGACGGACGGATGGATGGACGGACGGACGGACGGAGGGATGGATGGATGTTGATGGATGGATGGATGGATGGATGTTGATGGATGTTGATGGATGTTGATGGATGTTGATGGATGTTGATGGATGTTGATGGATGTTGGTTGATGGATGTTGATGGATGTTGGTTGATGGATGTTGATGGATGTTGATGGATGTTGGTTGATGGATGTTGATGGATGTTGGTTGATGGATGTTGGTTAATGGATGTTGATGGATGTTGATGGATGTTGATGGATGTTGATGGATGTTGGTTGATGGTTGTTGATGGATGTTGATGGATGTTGAAGGATGTTGGTTGATGGGTGTTGATGTATGTTGATGGATGTTGATGGATGTTGTTGGATGTTGATGGATGTTGATGGATGTTGATGGTTGTTGATGGATGTTGATGGATGGATGGATGGATGGATGTTGATGGATGTTCTTGTTCATGGATGTTGACGGATGTTGATGGATGTTGATGGATGTTGATGATGTTGTTGGTGATGGTGATGGTGATGGTGATGATGATGGCGGTGATGATGGTGGTGATGATGATGATGCATGTTTGAGAAAAACTCAATACAAGCCTTGGCCACGAACAGGGATTGCCGGCCTCGTATCTCTAGATGGCCTCGTTAACAATCGGCCATCTATAACTACTCGGCCGGCAATCCCCTATTTCGCGGCCGTTGCAGTAATGTACTATTGTTATTTACCATGAGCTTTACGGTAAAGGAAAACGTCGTCAGGAAACCTGCATACACCGGAGGAGAAGAAGAGTTTGGATGGGAATAAATTCAATAGTGTGTGTGACGTTCCCAATCTGCACTGGGCCCGCGTGGGAACTACGGCCCAAGCCCTCTCATTCTGAGAGGTGCCTGTGCCCTGCAGTGGGACGTATATAGACTAGGATGATGATGATGACACCGCTCTGCTTTCAGAACATGACATGAGTGCGTGTGAGCCAACTTTGGGGGCGGCAGACGTAAGCTTGCCTTTGGAATCCAAAAGTTTAATGGTTACTTGACCTGAAATGTGTTTTAACACATTCATTTTTAATGATTGTGACATTGGAAGACTATCTCCGACATTTTTTTTTTTTTTTTTTTTTTAACTATGGGACCCAATACATCCCTGTATTGTTTTTTTTATATAATAATAATTATTTTTTATTTAATTCTATATTTGTATGGTTTTTTTAGTTTGTAATTTATTATATTTTAATTTGAAAAGATGACTTCCTGCCAAGTTTCTTGCGGCGCATTCTTCTTGGCAATGATGGTCCTTACGAAAGCGCTGGTAGTTTAAAAAAGTGACATGTAAAAGAGCCCTTTGCGGCCTATTTGCAGAATAAACGTTTTGATTTTGATTTTGATTTTTGATGATCCCAGTCTGAGCCACAGGCCTCCTCTGACAATATAAAAGGTGGAATTTTAAACAAAGATTAGTGTTTCTCAGTTAATGATGGATGTTTTACTTTGTCATCATCATCCCAGTCTATATACGTCCCGCTGTGGGGCACAGGCTTCACCTCAGTATGTGAGGGCGTAATTCCCACACGGGCATAGTGCAGATTGAGAACTTCACAAAATCTATTATTCCCAGGTTTCCCAAGTTTCCCCACGAAGTTTTCCTTCACCGTACACCTAGAGCTCATGGTGAGTTCACAAAACTCAGAGGTGCCAGCCCGGCCTTGAACCCACGGCCCTCTGCTTGAGAGGCCATAGGTTACACCACTATCAACTTCAACTTTAAACTTGGTTTCAACTCTCTATATTAACAAACGGAATCTACGACTATTTTTTGTTTATTGCGCGGCCGAGATGCTCGCTGCACAGTTTTTACTTCACAGCACACACAATGTAAGTACCTACAGCAAAAACGCGCCGCCGATCGCTACAAGCCCTCTTTACTACAATTTGATTGAAAACCCTAAAAGATTAGTACAATGTTCCAAGTTTCCATTACAAACTCTGGAAGCTTAAAAAAACATCACTATTCACTTCACAAAGCGTAAAAAAACTTTATTTGCTCGTACCCTCGCTTTATTGAAGACCCATAAAACAACTGTAAATAACTCACAAACTCGATTTAAAAACGTCAACGATGAAAATCTGCATAAAGCCGATCATTCGATAGAAACAGTTTCGAACAGTCATAAAAAAATACGGAGAACTCATCACGAGAGTTGTCTTTAATTTACCTTGTACGGTCGCGTGCTTTAAGGGCCTACCGAGCTTTTCGCGCTAATCGATTTTGGGTGGGCGATTTCGGGCGTGGGGGAGGCACGATGGCTCAAGATAGGTTGGTTGGACTGCGCGTGTTTTTGGGTATTTTCATCTTATTACTAAAACAAATATAAATGGCTAATGTTTAGGGATCGCTGGCGTATACGGTGCTTCATCATCATCATCATCTCAGCTTATATACGTCCTACTACAGGTTACAGGCCTCCTCTCAAAGGGCTTGGGCTGTAGTTCCCACGCGGGCCCATTCTGGATTGGCAACTTTACACACACCTTTGAATTTCTTCACAGATGTTTGCAGCTATGGAAAAAAGGTAATTTCGCATGTTAATTCCGGAAAACTCAGGGGTAGGAGCCCAGGCTCGAACTCATGACCCTCTGCTTAAGAGGCTATAGATCAAACTACTAGGCTACTACGGTTTCATAGGTACGCTCTGTTTTAATGGAACTACAGTCTTAATGCACTTAAAGGTAGTTTTTTCCACAAAGAATTTGTTAAGTACTTATTGTGTCTTGAGTAGTATAGGTACTCACATCGAAACGCTTGCTGAACCCCTTGAGAAAGATAAGGTTTCAATCAGAAGCTTCAATCAAAGGCTAAGTGGGTCTAACCGAGGCACAAGGACGTATAAAACGATCGGCAGTTGCAAGGATCTTTATAAACAAAGTTGTTCGGTGGTCCCTGCGATTCTGTCTAGATAAACTTCCCGATTTTATCTATTGGTCCAAGATAGAGAATGGTGCGGGTTCGTTTTTGTAATATTTTTATTAATTTCTTGACCGCCGCACTATGAATGAAGTGACGTGCTCAGAACACACCATGTAGAACCAAATAGAGATTTATTTTTATGGTACAAGAGTACATTTAGAGTAGAATGTTGGTTAGGATGACGACGTTGAACGTGTAAGTGATTTAATTGAATGTCCGACTAGATGACTGTGGTCAAGGGTTTAACAGCATTTCAAGTACCGATCTGTCTATTACGGTTTATATTATTATAATAGCAATATGATAGACAAACGGACAGATGGACGGACAGCGGATGCTTAGTAGGTCCTGTTGTTAGGTAGCTTTTGGGTACGAAAGAAAATGGAAAGGATAAAATATCATTATGTTGGTAATCTTTAGCTCTATACATTTTTGTAATATCATTGTATAAGGGTGGTAAAGCCGTTCTAGCGTGGATTCTGTAACATAATAGTACTGACACGTTTGAGTATTATCATCTATAGGTACTGTACTTTCTTTGAAATCTCAGACTTAAGACTGGACGTTGGAATTACCGTGTAGCAGCGTGTGGGATATTCTTTTTGTTGCGATTGTCAACTAGTGGCAGTGAAAACTACTTCCAATTTATATGTGCGTAGACACTGCTTCTTAAGTTATTAATTGTCAAAAATGGGGAGCCAAAGTTCTTCAATATACCCTTTAGAAAATTTTAATGGATGCCTGGTTGTGGCGCTCGTTATGATCTTCACAGAACTGTACAGATGAGTTAAAAGGCAGTATGTACGTAGATCATTTTGAGCTCTACAAAATCTTATTCATTTCAGCTGCTGGCTATCCTTTCCCACTCCAAAGTAATTAATGGCCTCTATGATGCTTTAATTTATTTTTTCATCGCCTATGCCTTGGACCAGATTTCATAAGTAGCAACTTCGTACTTCGGCGGCAACGGAAATTGAAAGCTGGGTACCGCTCAAACTTGACCCCCTATCTTTGATGTCGCTTCTATGTCCTATTGGAATAGTTTGTCCACTGAGGGATTTATATTGTCGAATCGCGAGTTTGCCCGGTGTTAATTATTTAGGAGACGGGTCGCCTTTTTGGCCTACTGCCCTGGAAAAGAGGGATACGTTTTACTGTGGAGTTTAAACAAGTTTCTATTTTCGTCTGAATTAATTTTTGTATATGTAGCCGAGTCTTGTTCCTAAGACCGATATGCAATCTTTATGGCCGGGTACTGTACCAATATTTTTGTCTATCTACAGAAAGACGGGCAGTGTAGGTTTAGTAACAGGAACTCTATTAAGGTTCGCTTTCTAGATTTCTGGCTTGTAACTTTACCTAGACGGATGTCAAAGTTAACTCAAAATCGCTAAGTTATTTGTGCTTGTACTGTATTAGGGAGTTCTAGAACAATCCTGGTCACTGAGATCTGAGACGATGTTTATTAGGGCAAGTTGTGGTTGTGAATATACAATGGATTGAGTTAGTTCAAAACTTGGGATGGAAATGATTCTGGAGCACTAACGGCCTGGATATGGCTACGCGCGAAGAACAGTAGCGAGCTACTTCACTGTTCATTGCGCGGTTGAGACGCTCACAACACAACGGTTACCTGCCAGCACATGCAAGGAATTATCGAGTCGCTAATTTTGATAAGAATTATGGCTAACATTATAGTGCGTCATCATCATCGTCATCATCAACATTCGGAAAACGTCTCCTGTTAAACAATGGCATCACTGAACTGAAACAATTACTTTGCTCACCCACAACCTTATGATAGCTAAGTTTATGCAAGAAGTGTGAGTTCATGCAGTTCCTCCACCTCCACACTCTACGAATACACACAAATCACACAAACCCAACTATCACCACCACCAAACTACGCTGACGCGCTTCGAACTGAATCAAAGTGTAGTTTGGTAATTTGTTGAATCAGGCTTTACTTTGCGGAGGTTCTTATTAATGAACTGAAACAATAACTTAGCTCACCTGAGACCTGACGATAGCTACATTTATGTAAAAAATGTATGTTCGTGCAGTTCCTCCACCTCTACACTGTATGAACACACAAGTCACACAAACCCAACTATCACCACGACAATTTGCTAGGTACCTGCAACCACCGATTGATCGTCGATCGTCGCCGTCGGTTCATCTGGTGGAGAGATCTCAACGCTGCGTCGTCTTTCGGTTTTGTCCGACACAGTAGAACTTTCTCTTTAGCGACTACCATCTACATAATAAAATATTTATCTACAAAAGATTAACCTGACTGACAGAGTAACGTACTGGCTAAACCACTGTAACTAGAGACTTAAAATTTGGCAAATACATTCCTTGATAATCAAGTCATGTCATGTTACTTAAATCTAGACTTTACAATTTTTCAATAATACATTAACAATTTTCATGAATTAAATGTCTTAAATATGATTTATCGAGTAATATTGTATAGAATAAAGAATATTGGTGGATATTGTAAATCAAATTATATAGGCCTAAAACTAAATATTTGTACACTTACTTGCATGCTGAATACATTCTCATAAATAAATGTTTTTGATTTGACTTGATCATGGAGGTGTAACAGGAAGATAATATATTATTTCTAAATTCCCACTTAATAGTTAGCCAGTCTTTGTTCCAGTTTCTATTAGGAGCAAAGTCTTGGACATAAGCTAGATATATATACTGTGTATAAGAATATAAAAAGTTTATTCAAAACACACCTAACAACATTTAAAATTTAAAACTAAATCTTAACATAAGTTAGCCATTCTAACCTTCCATCCGCTTGATCTCAGCCCGGCGTTTAGCAAACAGAAAAATTTAATACCTACTCTATTATCGTTTCAAATTTCGCCTCAGACCATTACAGAGCGTCTTGCTCCGTAATATAGTCCAAAGTTGTGCCAAACTCGAACCCAATCCCCTTTGAGAACAATACGTTACCTGCAAACCTAGCTTTTCCTTGGCTTTAATATTTTCCGTAAAGTCCTTAGAGGTTCCGTTTTAAATTTATAACACTAGAAACTCATGTGTGGATGCGTTGTTTCTCATCCGGATAAATGGCTTTCAGTTTGCTGTTTGCTTTTTCCGGAATTAGCTTGTGTGGTTTTTATTCAAAGTGGGATCGAACGCAAGTGGTTGAACTCCAATAACTCCAATACTTTCGTTTACTTCGTATATTTATATTGAATGATGGATAGTACTTGAGTATGCCAATATAATTTTCCTACATCATCATCGTACATCCAGGGGAAGAGAGCGTCTTCACACATATGTGTTAAGTATTTGCTTCATCTATCCCAGTGCGAATTGCTAAGGAATGTAATTCGCTCTCACCATCTGTTTTTCCAGATTTTATTTTTATTTTTTTTTATATTAAAGAGGCCAGACAAACGAACTAGTGGGTCACCTGATGTTAAATGATCACCACTGTCCATAGACACCCGCAACGCTTTCCACGATGCCAGTGCGTTGTCGGCCCTGGGAAAAGGAGAGGGGGAGAGGTATTGGGCCCCCGGCGCTCTCACTGACCGTACGAAACGCAGCAGGAGTACTGCTGCTTCACGCCGGTGTTCTGTGAGAGGGTGGTACTGCCCCGGACGAGCCGGCCCATTTGTGATGCAGAGGCTAGCTACAACATGTCTCTACCACTACATCATGGATACAACCCAGGGTTCTTCAGGGCTGGAGTAAATAGGCTGAATGCATCCAGAGAGATATACCTTTGGCCTAATCTGCACTTTTCGTCAAGTGAGATAAGGGATAGTTTTATGTAAAACTCATAATGATGTGCAGCTTAGGTGTACAAGGAGTTTTAAAACAAATGATGATTGGGTTAATTTAACTTCGGAATTTACTTAGTATTTTAGTAGTCATGCTTCCGGGCGCTCGTTCCCTAAACAACAGAATTGCAAAATACTAGATTGCCGACTTACCCTATTTCTTTTCCCAGAATACCAGTTTTTCCTGTCACCGTTTTTTTTTCTATATCGGATTGCCAAAACAGCTTGTTTTCAATACACCATGTTCCATTCAAAACCTGATTCCCATAATACCAGTTAGTGAAATCACCAGGCTCGTCTATTTTATAATTCAGGATATATTATTTCCGTCACAGGTAAGTTTTACTAAAAACTCCGAAAAAGTTTTCGCAGATTTTTTTAATGGAGTTCACAAATGTTTCCCAAAGACATCCAAAGTGTACCAAAAGACGTGGCTTTATATGGAGAAAAAAAAACTGATGGCAAATCTATACAGGGGTTTGATTCTATTACGTATTTATTAAGAAACACATGTCATGATTGTTCTTGGCAGTATTTGGACGGTATATTTAGTTAAAGATCGGCTCAATAAGCTTTTATATAATGTTATTTTTAGTTTGTCGACGTGTCTTTTTGGCATCAAGACTGAAATTGACTGATTTTATCTCAGAAACATGCAAATTTTTCGCGGGTTAGCAACAAGCCTTTACCTGGGCAGACGAAGATATAGAAAACACTCGATTCCGTAAGAAGGCGGTAATATTGAAACCTACCCTCATTTTTTTGTGTAAAAGCGTATACGTTTCAGGTGAATCGGTACATGCATTTAAGAGCTAAGAGAAAAGAAAGTACTTAATCGCTAAAACCGAGAATGGAAGAGTGAAGTTAGCTCAGAGCAACACGCCATTGCTTGATGTAGTCTAGGATCGAACTGAAATATTGGTATCTCTATCAATTATTCACAAAGGAGAGATAGTTATGCGAAACTGCATAGTTTTGATGCAGGCAAAATTAAGTCATTAAAAATCAAAAGTAGGGCAGATGCCCCAGTTCTGGCCACTTTAAGACTGATTGTCTATTCAAATGTCTGTACCTTAGTAAACTCAACTTAAAGTTGAAAATGGCCAAAACCGGCCCCTAATTTAACTATTCTGCTAACGTACCTCTACCGGAGTTCCGATATTTTTCTAATTGATGCAGTGCTTAAGACCTAGATAAGTGCCGTAAGTTTTGTAATTTTAAAGTTGTTCAAGCATATTTTAAGTTCTTTATTAATATAGTACGTTCGAATGTTATTCTTACAATTGATTTGTTATTTGTATAGTACGCTAGGACTCGTGACGGTATAAGAAAATTTTGTTGGATGGCAATTATTTTTCATTTGCATGATTTAAGTACATGTCGATTTATTTTGGAGCCTCAATCAAATAGTGTGTTCTGTTATCAAATCAACCCTTAAAATACATTTCATTTCATTCCATTTATTTTATTGCAAATCACACTTATCAATAGTATACACGTAGTATATATGTAGTAGTATGTAGTATAGTAGTAGTAGTAGTACTTATCAGTAGTAGTAATACAGGGTACCTACTAATCATATATCATTTGTGCTCTAATTAAAAAAATGGTTTAGTCGCAGTGCATTGCTGATTTTCGTATTCTGACAGTATTTGTGTATCTCAGCTCTCATATTGAACAAAGGCTGCATTACCTGTATTGTCTAACTCGTGAGCGTTTGCCTTTGCTTTCACCATCTCTTTCTGTCACCATCTTGTACAGTTTCACAGAAAGAACTAGTGAATGCGAAAGCAAGGATCAGCGCGTTATACAATAAGCGTACTTCTCATGCCAGTGCTTGTCGAACAGTAAAACAAAAAAGCTGGCGAAATATTCAACGACGTCACTTATTCCCACGTCTGTCCCTTGTACCAATCAGAAACATTACAGCACTCACACTGCTCTTCTAATTACTAGCAAGCACCGAAATGCAGGCAACATGCACGCAATCATACAGAATAATTGTTAGCGAACGCTGGCTTCTTGAACCATTGGGGATAAAGATTTTGCTGCTGCGCGAAACTCTGTAATGTGCAAAATATCACTGAGAAAATCTGTGGCAATTTAGGACCTAATATTGGAATGGGTTTATAAAGTCTTTCGTGTGAATTTCACCCATATTTATTCAGTCATTTTAGCGTGAATGAGTGATAAACACAGACGCTCAGAAACTTTTGCACTAGTAATATATTATTAGTCATCTCCGTTCTGTATACTCACGTCCAATTGTACTGCAGTGCACAGGCCTCATGTTTTGTGTGTCACGAGAGGGGTTCCGCCATATTTACCGCTCGGGGCCAGTGCAGATTTAGAACTTGACACACACAACTTTGAACTGCTTCGCAGGGGCACACCAGTTTTATCGCGATGTTTGTCTGTCTCTTACCTCATCGCGCTCGAACCGCTCGACCGATTTAGGTGATATTTAGTATGGAAATAGTTTGAGACTCTGGCAAGAACATAGGATAGTTTTAATCCTGGGTTATTGCATAGTTCCCCCGGGATAGCGATAAACAAATTTTTCGCAAATGGAGTCACGAGCAACAGTTTGTTTTAATATTATATTAGTAGGATAAGTGAATCAATGGACGATTTTCAGACCATAGTTAAAATATACGGATCATCATTATCATCATCATTTCAGCCGAAAGACGTCCACTGCTGAGCATAGGCCTCCTCCAAGGCTCGCCAAACAGGTGGGTCCCGTGCCCTCCGCATCCAACGCGATCCCGCAACCTTAACCAGGTCGTCGCTCCATCTTGTTGGAGGCCTACCTACACTGCGTCTTCTGGTCACGCCACTCGAGAACCTTTTTGCCCCATCGGCCATCGGTTCTACGAGCGATGTGCCCTGCCCACTGCCACTTGAGTCTGGCGATTCTTCGAGCCATGTCGGTGACTTTAGTTCTAGCGCGGATTTCATCATTTCTAATGCGCTCCCGCAGAGAAACTCCGGGCATGGCCCTTTCCATTGCCCTCTGAGTGACCTTACGGATCACTCACGTCTTAAAACGAGTTTAACTTGACATGTTTCGGGCTAATCCATAGCCCTTCTTCTTCATGTGTAAAGTGATTTTCAGAAAATGTTTGATATCGTAGATCTTCAAAAAACGCCATGTTTTCTGCATTTTTGAGGATAAAGACCTTCTAAACCTTACCGAGGCAGGGTAAAACAATGCAGTAGCGGTAGCCCGCGTATAAATTGGTCCAGTTGACGGCCGGCCAAATATTGAGACGGATCGCCGCCTCGGGACGAGGAGGTTTGGCCCCGAAGAGTTACGGGACTTAGATAGTGTATGTGGGATACTTAGACGGCGATAGAAAGTTTGGTGATATAAAATGTTCTATTTTTAACCCCCGACACAAAAAAAGGGGTGTTATAAGTTTGGAGTCTTGGGTAATTTATGAAACGAAGATTACCATAAATAATGTTTATTCAATATCACAACTTTATAGGTACAGACAGTAATTGGACATGAACTTATTAAATTATTGAATTTATACAACACAACGTGCAACGGCCGTGGGTTACAGAGGAAGAGAGTGAATTCTATGTGTCATCATCATCATCATCAGCCTACGTTCGTCCACTGCTAGACATAGGCCTCTCCCATGGCACGCCATTGAGCACGATCCTCGGCCACTCTCATCCAGCTCTTGCCAGCCGCCTTGCGAAGATCATCGCTCCACCGAGTTTGAGGACGTCCCACGCTACGTTTGCCGATCCGTGGTCTCCACTCAAGAACTCGTCTACCCCAACGGTTATCGGTTCTTCGGGTTATATGGCCTGCCCATTGCCACTTCATGCTAGTTAAACTCGTTTTAAGACAAGAGTGATCCGTATATTTTATCTATGAGTAAAGCCCAGTTTACACCTGCAAGAAAAATCGTGCAAGTTGCATTAGATTGCGGCGTCCACTGACCACTTTAAACTCGTTCGCTTTACGACCCCGCTATGTAATGCAACTTGCACAATTTTTCTTGTTGGTCTAAACTTGGCTTAATGAACATCCACACATTCATCTATCCATCCATACAAACTTTTACGTTTATAGTTATAATATTAATGGGATTCAACGTCCTAATAAAATCGATGTATTCAGTATCGATATTCAGATACGCACCCGAATTGAAGCTTCGTAATCAGGTTCTATAACTACCAGGTTGCACGGACGTCAAAAAATGCACCATGAATGTGAAATAACAATGCATAATTAACTCTACCGTTTCCCATTTAAATTTCATATTTGTTTGTTCTGTGGAATTACAGTACAATGTGCAAGCTAATTGTGAATGCATAATGATGATTGCTGTACAAAATTTTGTACTCCAAACAAAATTAAGCGAAGTCAGAAGTTCATCAAAGAGTCGTTATGCGAAATGAGAGAACTCCAAAGTAGGCTAATTTTGGTTGATTATTTTCGAATGTTATTCAATTGTTTGTAAGCAAGTTCTTTGATTGGCTAGATTATTTTGTTTGTATCAAACAAATACCATTCCTTTCATTATACGAATGATTCAGGCTACTTTGTTATGTAGTTCTCTTCAAATTCAAAAATACGACCAATATAAAATACGAGGGGCGTTCAATATAAAGTGAGAATGAGATGCAAACTCTTTTAATATTACGAAATTAAATACTGGCCGTTAAAGCTAATCTATCTAGCTGATTGCTATGAAAAAAAAACTAACTGTCTTTTGTTTAAAAAAATATACAGTAATTTCTTTGCAATGCTATTGAGTACGTTAGCGAAAATGGAGAAAATTGAACTGCGCGCCGTTATCAAATACTTGTATTTGAAAAATTTTTCTACGGACCAAGTCAATTTGGATTTGCGGGACACTTTAGGGTCTAATGCTCCTCCGTATTCGACAGTCGCACGTTGGTGCGCCGAATTTAGACGTGGAAGAACATCGACAATGGACGACCCCCGCTCCGGACGCGCTACTACAGCAGTAACTGAAGAAATTGTGAAAAAAGTCGAAAACTCAGTTTTGGCGGATCGTTGTGTCACAGTTCGTTTTATTGCTGAAAATGTAAAGATTTCAACGGGGAGCGTGCATAATATTTTACATGAACGCTTGGGTATGAAAAAGGTATCTGCGCGTTGGGTACCAAGAATGCTTACTGACACGCAAAAACAAACTAGACTAGAGACTTGTCAAGAAGCTTTGAACCTGATGCAGCAAGACCGGGAACTTTTTTTGGCGCGATTTATAACAATGGACGAAACATGGCTCCATCGTTACGACCCTGAAACGAAACTGCAGTCTATGACATGGAAAAGGCCATCATCTCCAACTCCGAAGAAATTCAAGGTGAGCCCATCTGCCGGTAAGGTCATGGGCTCTGTTTTTTGGGATGGTAAAGGGGTATTAATGATTGAGTATCTCAAGCATGGAGCCACTGTTACGGGCACTTTATACGCCAAACAAATAGCAACATTGCGCAATGAGATCCGCGAAAAACGGCGAGGTAAACTCTCGAAAGTTGTGCTGTTCCACCAGGACAATGCCCCGGCACACAAGTCCGCCGTTGCAATGGCTGCAATTCGTGATGCTGGGTTCGATATCCTTAAGCATCCTCCGTATTCACCAGATCTCGCTCCCAGTGATTTCTACCTATTTCCGAGATTGAAACAATACCTGAGAGACCAGAAATTTGAAGACGACGACGCGGTAGTCGCTGCAGTACAAGATTTTTTAAGTACTCAAGATGAGACCTTTTTTAAAAATGGAATTTTAAGTTTAGAAAAAAGATATACTAAGTGATATGCTAAAAGGTGACTATGTCGAAAAATAAAATGACATTTAGTAAAAGTTGTTTATAACATACTCATTCTCACTTTTTATTGAACGCCCCTAGTACTTAAGGGCCTACCGTGTTTTTGGCGCATTTATTGCATTAATTTAATCTCGTGCTGTATCATTACAAGTAAAGCTTTGTGGCTTTGTGACACTACAGGAGACCAAAGAGCTGGCAGCTACCTCGCACAACGTATCAGCATTGCTATACAGCGAGGTAATGCTGCCAGTGTCTTTGTGACACTACAGGAGACCAAAGAGCTGGCAGCTACCTCGCACAACGTATCAGCATTGCTATACAGCGAGGTAATGCTGCCAGTGTCTTTGTGACACTACAGGAGACCAAAGAGCTGGCAGCTACCTCGCACAACGTATCGGCATTGCTATACAGCGAGGTAATGCTGCCAGTGTCTTTGTGACACTACAGGAGACCAAAGAGCTGGCAGCTACCTCGCACAACGTATCAGCATTGCTATACAGCGAGGTAATGCTGCCAGTGTCTTTGTGACACTACAGGAGACCAAAGAGCTGGCAGCTACCTCGCACAACGTATCAGCATTGCTATACAGCGAGGTAATGCTGCCAGTGTCTTTGTGACACTACAGGAGACCAAAGAGCTGGCAGCTACCTCGCACAACGTATCAGCATTGCTATACAGCGAGGTAATGCTGCCAGTGTCTTTGTGACACTACAGGAGACCAAAGAGCTGGCAGCTACCTCGCACAACGTATCAGCATTGCTATACAGCGAGGTAATGCTGCCAGTGTCTTTGTGACACTACAGGAGACCAAAGAGCTGGCAGCTACCTCGCACAACGTATCAGCATTGCTATACAGCGAGGTAATGCTGCCAGTGTCTTTGTGACACTACAGGAGACCAAAGAGCTGGCAGCTACCTCGCACAACGTATCAGCATTGCTATACAGCGAGGTAATGCTGCCAGTGTCTTTGTGACACTACAGGAGACCAAAGAGCTGGCAGCTACCTCGCACAACGTATCAGCATTGCTATACAGCGAGGTAATGCTGCCAGTGTCTTTGTGACACTACAGGAGACCAAAGAGCTGGCAGCTACCTCGCACAACGTATCAGCATTGCTATACAGCGAGGTAATGCTGCCAGTGTCTTTGTGACACTACAGGAGACCAAAGAGCTGGCAGCTACCTCGCACAACGTATCAGCATTGCTATACAGCGAGGTAATGCTGCCAGTGTCTTTGTGACACTACAGGAGACCAAAGAGCTGGCAGCTACCTCGCACAACGTATCAGCATTGCTATACAGCGAGGTAATGCTGCCAGTGTCTTTGTGACACTACAGGAGACCAAAGAGCTGGCAGCTACCTCGCACAACGTATCAGCATTGCTATACAGCGAGGTAATGCTGCCAGTGTCTTTGTGACACTACAGGAGACCAAAGAGCTGGCAGCTACCTCGCACAACGTATCAGCATTGCTATACAGCGAGGTAATGCTGCCAGTGTCTTTGGGTCCATGCCGCGGGGGAACCTTTTGTTAATTTTATTTAGTTTTAGTTTAAGTTAGTTTTATTTTATTTATAGTTATAGTATTAATTTATTATTGTTATTGTTTCTTAATATTTGTATGTGTTTAATAATAATAAATACTGTTTAGAGTAAAGCTATATATAGTCTTGAAATTCATGTGTAAGATATTTGAGAATTCACTCTAATGACAAGTGTTTATCGAAACACGATTACTTATAGTTCGCTCGATAGAAAAAAATCTAGTCGTCTCTAAAAAATTATATAAATTCGTAGTACAACCCTTCAGGCCGGCGCCCACTGACGGCATGGCACGGCGTGGCATTTTATTACTATCAAGTTATTTTGAATCTTATTTCAATGAGTTTAGAATTCATGTTACTTTATTTCGATACCACGATGCCGCGACGTCCTGAGGGCCGACGCCACGCATAACCAATAAAGTAACATGAATTCTAAACTCATTGAAGTAAGATTCAAAATAACTTGATAAGTTGATAGTAATAAAATGCCACGCCATGCCATGCCGTCAGTGGGCGCCGGCCCTTATACTGCACGGCAGGTCATGACTTTTTGAATGTTAATAAAACAAGATGTTTTCTAGGGCGTATAGTGTTGCTAAATTTTTATAATATGTATTTATTATTTGCTGAAAGTGACGCAGCGGAACATGGAGCGAGTCATGCTCGGCATAACGCTGCGCGATCGAGTCCATAACGAGCTTATTAGAAAGCGCACGAGAGTGGTCGATGTGGGACATAGAGTCGCGATGCTGAAATGGGCTTGGGCCGGCCACGTGTGCCGACGACACGACGAACGGTGGAGCAAGCGCGTTTTGGAGTGGAGACCCCGGCTAGGCAGAAGAAATATGGGCAGACCGCCTGCCCGATGGTCCGATGACATTGTGGAGACAGCAGGACTGGTCTGGAAGAGAGAGACAGATAGTCGATCTGGATGGAGAAAGGTTGGAGAGGCGTATGCCCAACGGTGGGCGAAAACGCGCTGAAGAAGAAGAAGAAGAAGTATTTATTATTTATCATGCGCCTAAACTAAAGAGTACGATGATAAGGCGACGCTCGAAAGTCAATTACAAATATTGCATTTGGCTGGTTAGCCCGACGCCATAACTGTTGGTTGTTCATGTTTGTTTACATATGGTTAGATACCTAAACATTACTAAGTAGTATAGTATTTTTTTTTCATGCAGCTCAGCCTAGGTAAAACGTGTACCGATCTTTGAAACTCGACCTCGAGACACGCAAAATGCTATAAATTTCAAAGCTAGAATTCGAAGGAATAAACTCTGAACACAGGATTTCCGTTCACTGTGCCATTTGTCATACTTAGAACTGGTGCAGTAAAGAGATTGCAGTTTTCAAGTCTAGAAAACATGGGTAAGAATTATTAAACTCTTACGACAGAAAATGGTGAAGTACGACGGTAATCATCATCAAAAATAAATAAATAAATATCGCGGGACAATTCACAGCAATTGACATAGTCCCAAAGTAAGCAAAGCTTGTGTTATGGGTACTAGGTGTCAGATAAACATACTTAATATAGATATATACATACTTTAATACGTATTTAACACCTCAGACACCCAACCAAAACATAGCTCGAAGAATCGCCAGACTCAAGTAAGTGGCAGTGGGCAGGGCACATCGCTCTTAGAACTGATGGCCAATGGGGCCTAAAGGTTCTCGAGTGGCGTTCACGGACCGGAAGACGTAGTTTAGGTAGGCCTCCAACAAGATGGAGCGACGACCTGGTTAAGGTTGCGGGAACGCGTTGGATGCGAATGGCGCAGGACCGATCTGTCTGACGAGTCTTGGGGAGGCATATTTTATGTTAGGCAGTGGACGTCTTTTTGCTGAAATGATGATGAGGATGACTTCATACAAATATCTGCCCCGACACGGGAATCGAACCCGGGACCTCAAGCTTCGTAGTCAGGTTCTCTAACCACTAGGCCATATTGGTCATCGTCGTCATTATCTCCAGCTTATACGCGTTCCAAATTGAGAGAACTTAATGGGTGTAGTTACCATGAAACTTAGTGGGGATTTGAAACTTCACACACACCATTGAATTGTTTCGCAGGTGGATGCCGGTTTCTTTGCAAATTTTTCCTTTAATAAAAAGAAAATGTAATTTGGCACACACCTATGTGTTCCAAGAAACTGAGAAATGCGAGCCGGATTTAAACCTACGTTCCTCTGCTTGAGAGGAACTCCGAAAAACTCAGAGGTGCGAGTCCGGATTCGAACTCACGACTCTTTGCTGGAGAGGCAATTACTCAAATCACTAGGGCACCACGGCTTCCCTAGGCCACCAAGGCTTCTAATGTCGAGTTAGACGTACTTAATTATATTTCACTTGATTTTTTTTTTCGCTTGATATTAATCTACTGTTTTAAACTTTCGTGATTTTTACTCATAATTACTAAACTAAACGGGACTTATCACGCACTAAATATTTATTTATTTACCTCGACGTTTCGGCCACATTGCAGCAACCGTGGTCACGAGTCAACCAGTCAGTAATATTTAGTGCGTGATAAGTCCCGTTTAGTTTAGTAATTATGATATTAATCTTCTAGCAATACCATTGAATTCGCCTATTCTCTAAGCTATGACGGCACCAAACACCAAAAGGGCACTATATCCAAACTACAGCCAAGCAACGCATTTGTTTATACACCTTGGAGTTTATCCTACTCGCAACAGAAAGACGGAAGTACCACTATCTCGTTTGAAATAACGACATTTCGAAAGCCCGCCGTCTGAGGCTACCGAACTCAATTCTGGCGTGGACGATGCAAGGAATCCGTAATATGGACGTCTATATGAATAGAAATACGTAGTGCAGGGAATTGGAAATATGTTGGTAGAAAATGCCGGTAAATAAGCTATTGAGCTGCGAGGGATGAAGCTCTAGAGATGGACACTGAATTTTAAAAATTTACTTATATATTATAGCGGCTTCCTCGCACAACGTGTACTCATATCAGCATTGCTATACAGCTATTGCTTCCTGAATTTTTGGGTCCGTGCTACGGGGGGAACTATTTTTAATTTCTCTAATTGTTTAGTCTCAATTTTTTTGTGTTTTTTTCCGTTTCAATTTAGTTTTTTTTATACATGAAAATGAGCCGTGATTGACTCATCTGATGGAAAGTACAGATGAGGCCAAAGGTGTATCTCACTGGTTCAGTAACAACCTATTCACTCTAGCCTTGAAGAGCCCTATGTTGTAACTATCTGGAAATTAAGGGAGAGGGAGAGTTATTATTTAGTTACTTTTCTTTTATTTTTTATTACAGTTTTAATTTTGCTTAAGTTTGTATGTAATTTAATTAATTTTATTTATGAATAATTTACTGTTTTTTAGGGTTCTTATACTACAAGGAACCTTTTTAGTTTCGTCGTGTCCATCCGTTCGCGCATTAGCTCACGGGCTGCTTGTTAGAATGCTGTAATTTTGCATGGACTATTTATATACCGCGTGGAACACAATGAAGAGTTTTTACAAAAACGGGTAATTGTTCACCCTAAGAGCTTTATATTTTCCCAATAAACTAAGTTAATATGCTTTACAGTTTACGAGATAAAGCTTGTTAAATTTTAGTGCTTAAATCCGCTTGTCTCAACCCTAGCAAGTTGATCGGGCAATGAAGAAGTGAATAGAATGACATGCATGTGTCATGTGCAAATGTAAACAGTAACTTTATAGCGGCAGGGTTGTCGCCTATGATAAATCGTTTAATAATTAATGTCTTTTTGTTTTACTTAACCTATCCTTAAAAAGATAATAAATTGATTGACAGTTAATTAGATAGCACGATACTTTCAGCAAAAATCATAGTAAAGTGCCACCCGGTATACTATTATTAGAGGTAAAATATAATTTTAGAAAAAAGACTAGTGGGGATGAATTTTTTGTCTCGTCTATATTTATTATTACGAGTATTTTTGGATAGGTTTATCAATAAAATATAAGTTTGCAGGAACATTTTTTGATTTAGCGGTCTGTTTGCAAAGTATTAAGTTTTAAAGTGCTGATTTGGCACACTTGTGCACTTACCATCAAGTAAGAAGAATCGGATTAAGGTCGATTATGCGTTTACCATCAAATAAAAAGAGGTCGATTGCCAATCAGTATGAAACAATAAAGTTTTCCTTAGTCAAGTCACATGCACACACGTGTTTTATTTTCAGTCTTCTCACCTCTTTTTAGGTCAATGTATCAAATATCACGCTTTTAATTGTGGGGAGGAGCACTTTTTACCCTAGAGAGCAGGTTAAACCTAACTCGGGAAAAGTTATTTTTTTTAATAACTGTAAGATTTAATATTTATTAATAAAGTTTATCACTTTTATTATTTGTTTTTCCCATCCCTATCCGCTGCAATCTGTAAAGCAATCCGTAAGAAGCATGTGCCGGTGCTAAAAGGGAATCCAACAAGGGATAACACAAATAAGAACTGTAACAATGGTCGTTGGGTTAATACTAGCTATTTATAGGTTTAACTTTACTTGTAAAATTGTACTGTGACTTTAAGACTGACAGGATAAGTAAACTTTAAACCAGAGGAGCTAGAGATATTAATTTTGGTAGACATACTCGTATACCTTGAGTATTAAAATCATGGATTACGTCCTGTAGTAAGCAATCAAGGATGATAAAGACTGGATTAGCAATCGCCATAGTACAGATCGTCCGCAGAAAAATAGTTCGATTATTAAATCTAGATGGCGCTGAAATATAGCCCTAGGCTTTGAAAGCAAAACAATAAGACTACAGATGTTTCATAATACTACAAATGTATGATTTTTAAAAAATATTGCATAATAATACATTTGCAGTAATATGAAATATCTGTAGTCTTATTGTTTTGCTTTCAAACCCTCTGGCTATATGTCAGCGCCATCTAGATTTAATAATCGAACTATTTTTTCGCGGCCGATCTGTACTATGGCGATTGCTAATCCAGTCTATATCATCCTTGTAAGCAATACAAAAAACAGGTATGGTCAAGTGCAAAAATATGTATCGATTTAATCCTCGCATAATTATTTACCGATACCTTAATTCGACGGCATAAAAGCTATGGGACATTCATCATTTATGAACAAGTTGTATGGATCCACATTTTTACACTTCACTTCACATCGAGATAAAATACAAGGTAGTAAGTAGTAAAATAACAATTAGAAATTTTATTACAAGATTCAAATTAAATGAAATTAGATAAAAAAAAATCCAATTAATAATTAAAATGAAGACAAATATTGGCCATTTTATACCTAATCTGTATTGTTTATAAATTATGAATAGTGGGCATAAGTAGTACAAATATTATCTTTTAAGTATTCCTCAAATTATTTTAGTTTATTTATTATGCCTCTTATACATTTAGAGTAACATAGAGTTACACTGAGTAGGGATTTTTCCAATGCGGAATAGGACTTATTTTTTTTTTTACATAGAAGAAGCCGCAGGTGCAAGCTCGCTTAGGTATATACGAAACTAGGATTTTACGAAATTTTATTGATAATTGCAATAAAAATTAAGTAACAATATTATTTTGATTAAATAATAATAAAAAGGAATGGGTACAAGAGGCGTGTTCCTTTTTGGTGAACCATTTCTGTGAACTGTTACTTTTTTACCCGACTGCGAAGAAGGTAGGGTTATGTGTATGTATGTACTAGGGGCGTTCACTAAAAAGTGAGAATGAGTATGTTATAAACAACTTTTACTAAATGTCATTTTATTTTTCGACATAGTCACCTTTTAGCGTAATACACTTAGTATATCATTTTCTAAACTTAAAATTCCATTTTTAAAAAAGGTCTCATCTTGGGGACTTAAAAAATCTTGTACTGCAGCGACTACCGCGTCGTCGTCTTCAAATTTCTGGCCTCTCAGGTATTGTTTCAATCTCGGAAATAGGTAGAAATCACTGGGAGCGAGATCTGGTGAATACGGAGGATGCTTAAGGATATCGAACACAGCATCACGAATTGCAGCCATTGCAACGGCGGACTTGTGTGCCGGGGCATTGTCCTGGTGGAACAGCACAACTTTCGAGAGTTTACCTCGCCGTTTTTCGCGGATCTCATTCCGCAATATTGCTATTTGTTTGGCGTATAAAGTGCCCGTAATAGTGGCTCCATGCTCGAGATACTCAATCATTAATACCCCTTTACCATCCCAAAAAACAGAGCCCATGACCTTACCGGCAGATGGGCTCACCTTGAATTTCTTCGGAGTTGGAGATGATGGCCTTTTCCATGTCATAGACTGCAGTTTCGTTTCAGGGTCGTAATGATGGAGCCATGTTTCGTCCATTGTTATAAATCGCGCCAAAAAAAGTTCCCGGTCTTGCTGCATCAGGTTCAAAGCTTCTTGACAAATCTCTAGTCTAGTTTGTTTTTGCGTGTCAGTAAGCATTCTTGGTACCCAACGCGCAGATACCTTTTTCATACCCAAGCGTTCATGTAAAATATTATGCACGCTCCCCGTTGAAATCTTTACATTTTCAGCAATAAAACGAACTGTGACACGACGATCCGCCAAAACTGAGTTTTCGACTTTTTTCACAATTTCTTCAGTTACTGCTGTAGTAGGGCGTCCGGAGCGGGGGTCGTCCATTGTCGATGTTCTTCCACGTCTAAATTCGGCGCACCAACGTGCGACTGTCGAATACGGAGGAGCATTAGACCCTAAAGTGTCCCGCAAATCCAAATTGACTTGGTCCGTAGAAAAAATTTTCAAATACAAGTATTTGATAACGGCGCGCAGTTCAATTTTCTCCATTTTCGCTAACGTACTCAATAGCATTGCAAAGAAATTACCGTATATTTTTTTAAACAAAAGACAGTTAGTTTTTTTTTCATAGCAATCAGCTAGATAGATTAGCTTTACCGGCCAGTATTTAATTTCGTAATATTAAAAGAGTTTGCATCTCATTCTCACTTTATATTGAACGCCCCTCGTATGTATCATCAAAAAAAAAATGTATGTATGCCCATTCCTATGTCCTCTCGTAACTACACAACGGTTGAACCGATTTTGATAAATGATACGTCATTGGATTTGTCTTGATAACGCGAGTAACACTGGATACATGAAATTCTTAAAAAATCAAAATGGCGGATTTTTGTCGCCAAATTGTGAGTCTTCAAAAAAATTTTTTTATGCAAACCTATCGTGTAGGGTATCAAAATAAAGGAATTTTAAAAGAGATTACAAACATATATTCAAGTCATGTGTTTAAATTTAATTTGGAATAGCAAATTGGCAATCAATGCATTAAAAGGACGACGTACCTACTTACTAAGATATCTTTGAGCAATAATTTTCTCTATGAAACCCATGTGGAAAATTAAGTAACAACATATTTCAAAATTGGTTTTGAACTTTAACTAAATATCAACGGATTCCTAATTCAAATACTCAATAATTTACCTGGGTCTCTCAGGAGGTTACACTAAAAAGCAAAAAATAAAAAAAATAATTAAATAAACTAAAAACCCGCCTGCGGTGTAAATAAAATAATAAATTAAAAAATCAAAAAACCCGCCTGCAGAAATACTGAAAAGTTGGAAACAAGATAAAATGTTCAATAACAATAAAACGAATTTAAAACACGTCGATGGCAGACTTTCAAAATTTTATGCAACGATAAATTGCAGTCGGAGGCATGTGATGGGAGTCAGTGGCTGTATGGGATTTAATGTCACTTCATGCATGCCTCCGACTGCATTTTATCGTTGCATTAAATTTTGAAAGACTGCCAACGACGTGTTTTAAATTCGTTTTATTGTTATTGAACATTTTATTTTGTTTCCAACTTTTCATTATTTCTGCAGGCGGGTTTTTTGATTTTTTTATTTATTATTTTTTGCTTTAAGCTTCACCTCTGAATTCTGCGCGGACGAAGTAGCGGGCAAAAGTCTGATCTCACAATATTTCCAGTCGCTGATATCACATCAGAAATTCTTTACTGCTAGTAATTTGTAATTCCGCCCTGAGGTTATGAGCGAGCCTTGACGAAAATATCTTATCCGCCGGCTAGGTTTGAGTGTGCAACTCAATTTTCTGTATCGAACTAGTATGTGACTGGAATCCAGTGTAACTTGTGGTACAAGGTAGAAACTTTCTGTTGTTCGCAAATGTTAAGGTGTGAAGATGGCTGAAAAGATTTTCACACGTGATGACGTGCCAGCTAGCTGCTCAGGGTGTAGGTTCAGCTGGGGATCGGTGTGACAAGTAGAAATTTGGATTAAAAAAGAATAGACAAAGTAAAATAATAAAATCGCTAAGTAAAAAAAAAACAAATGTGCTTGTGATAACCTAAAGCAGGAAAAGGTATTGTATCTAGAGACACAAATTACAATATTTTTACAGTCAAAACTCTGATTATATTCAAAAAACCCCGACACAAAAAGAGGAGTGTGATATTATAAGTGTGACTGCAGTGCTGCGTGTGTGGGTGTCTGTCTGTGGCACCATAGCTCTTAAATGAGTGAACTGATTTGGATGCAGTGTTATTTTTTATGAAAGCAGGTTTTCTGGCGATGGTTCTAAGAACCTCTAAGGTCATGTTTCATCAAAATTGGTTCACTAGTTTCAAAGTTGTCAGCTTTTTTGTGAGCTGCGGAAGGGATCTTATAGAGGGACTTTCAAACATGTGTGACCTAATTGCGCTGGGGTTTTTTTAATTTTTAATTTATAATAATAATAATAATAATAATAATTTATTTCGGAAAACATGTCCATAGTTGTTAGTAACAAGGTTGCTTAGAACTACAGTTAGTAAACATAGAACATTATATATTATATTATTATAGTTATTACTATCCCAGCTTATATTCGTCCCACTGCAAGGCACAGGCTTCCTCTCGGAAGAAGAGGGCTGGGGCCGTAGTTTCGACGTTGGCGCAATGTGGATTTCATTGGAAACTTCACACGCACTATTGAATTTCTTCGCAGGGGTATATAGGTTTCCGCGCTCATGCAAGAGTGAAGGCTATAATTTTAGAATTTCGATGATTCCATGAATAGGCCACTTTCCTAACTAGTCAGTCTTTTAGATTATCAAAAAATATTGGACACGTATTTTTTATTTTGTCAATTAAACAAAAAATTACGAAGATATGGCGCGTTGAAGTTTCGCGTGACGTCACTTGTTCCTACACTTTGTATGAGCGTTTTAGGAACAAGTGACGTCACGCCTCGTCACGCGGAAGTTCAACGCGCCATATCTTCGTCATTTTTTGTTTAATTGTCAAAAGAAAAATTACGTGTCTAATATTTTTGGATAATGTAAAATACGGACTAATAAGAATTATTATTTTTTTACCTAGGAAACATCCCTATTGGATGACAGCGGGCAGTAGCGCGGTGAGTGTTTTCTGTTTGCGTGGTCTGCCAAGTATGCTCTGTGTGGCGAGCGTCTCAGCCACACAAAGAACAGAAAACACGCTAGCCGCTCCGCTGCCCGCCCCGCTGCTCGCTCGTATCCAGTCTACCTAAGCGTGACCAGTGGACAGCCGTGACGAAACCTAAAGCCATTAATTTTCGCGTTATTATAAATTACAATAAAAAATTGACGATCACGCCTCAAAATTTTTTCCACCCCTTGGTATTGTGGCACGTGCAATGCCACGTCCAATTTTGACACGCTCGGTAAACTCATATCGACAGAATTCATAAGAGGAATAGAACTGCATGCAAACTTAAAATGCAAGTTTCCTATCTTAGCTTGTAACGAAGTTGATTGCCCGAAAAATAAGAAAAATGGAGATTGTGGTTAAAAAAAACTAAATTGGTATCATAATATTCGCTTTGGTTAAGGTTTTTAGGGTTCTATAGGGACCTGTCTGTCTATCCGTCCGCGGATTAGTTTAGATACTGTTAATGCTGAGGCCATACATTTGCATGGGTAAGTACATAATTAACCACGTGGACAAAAGTGATTTAAGATACTTTCCCTACAGGTAAAGTGGATATGTTTTTTTCTCGTCTTAGCCTATGGAGTGGAATATCTTTAGATAAGTCTTTTAAAAAAAATACAGGTTTGTTACGATCATTTCTCAATTTAAGGACCCATTTGTAAAATATCCTTTAAAGCGGTAAACCATTAGCATAAAAAATAACAAACCGGTTTTTTTTTAACTCTATCATTGAATAATTTAAGATTCTTTGTTGAAAACCGTAATCTATCAAAATATGGGAAAAAATGTGGGAACCAGGCTCGTGAATTAAAGGTAGCGATCGTTTAAAGCCTTTATTGGCAAGCGAAAATAATAAATACAGACACAAATCGTACAATTTCGTAAAAAAATACACACACACACCGTTTACTTTCGTCGTACGTCGTCAACTGCCATAGCATCTCATCTGTTCTTCACTCAAACTCGGTATTCATTCTTCGTTCAAAATAGCACAAAAAAGCAGGAATGCAAACATTTCTATTCCTTTTATGTTCTATGGTATCTACGAGTAAGTATAAGGGGAAAATGCATTAAGAAAAGTAACAGTGCAATGTTGCTGGAGGGTTTCTTAGGGGTTCCTTGCAGGATGACCGAGGGTAGAAGTTATTTATTACCATTCACCCCTCCAAGTCGAGAGGTGACCAAAATCACTCATGTGATTAATTAAATTAAAGAGGTGTGCTGTGCTGAATTTCTTACTAAATTTATTAGAATAAGGTTATTTGTTTAGTTCTTAAAAACTTACAAACGAAAATTTAATTTATTACTTAATACCCACAGAATTCTTAGTAAGAGAAATAATATTTAAGGCGCACAAAATAATTGATGATTATGTAATGGACAAGGATGTCTGGAAATAATTCCAGTCCACATTGGCGATCCCTAGTTTTAAATAGCGTACAGCTCGCGCGATAAGAGTTTGGCTTTGACCTTCGGGTGGAGGGGATTACTGCGCATACCCCGCACCCCCGTTGATACCCAATGCGCAATAACGGTCAAAGCCAAACTCTTATCGCGCGAGCTGTATCTAGTGTGAAAAATACGAATGTGTGTGCTCGAGTCTTGGATGTTTAATATGTATTATCTATATAATTATATTTGTCCTTTGTCCAAAGTCCAAACCCATAATAGTACAAGCTTTGCTTAGTTTGGGACTTGGTCAATTGGTGTCAATCGTCCCATGATTTATTACTATTATGATTGTTATTATTGTAGATCTATTTGAAAAAAAAACCGGTTGTCTGTAAAGTCGGTTTACAGACGATAGTTCAACGTGACAACGTCATAACAAAACATTCAATAAAACCCAAACGCTAGTACTAAGATTGTATTACGTAATATATTGCAACTGGCCTTCGCCGCTCTATTGCAACTAGCCCACGCCGTTCTATTGCAACTGGCTCTCGCCGCTCTGTAAGTACATGTAACGTTACGTAACGTTACAATGAGTCATGCTTTTTCGTGTTTGCACCCGGCGGCCGGCGTTCATCGATTTATTAGACGTTGTCACGTCAAAATACGTTGTTGAGTTTTTGCCGGATTCTTTTTAACAGGGTTCCAAATCGGTGGTATTCTTTGATTTTCATAAATACTTGTCATAATGTTGTCTCAATTCGATTGAGATATTTTAACTTTTGACTTTGAATGTAGTTAATACGCCCGCTGCACCGCCAGTCGCGCGTAGCATGGCCAGACCATCATTGATCACAAAAATCTAGGTACCTAACGCTTGCTCACGTTTAGTTCTATTTTTTTGGTGTATATTTTCTTAAAATTATACTTACATCTTTTCTATATGTCCGTAGGTATGTAAATTTCAAAACGATCCGATCATTAGAAGTGGGTGCAATTCGTCATCCAAGATTTGAAGACAAATGATTTATCTTAAATCATGAGACGATTGACACCAATTGACCTAGTCCCAAAGTAAGCAAAGCTTGTATAAGACACCGAAAAAAACATACTTATATCCCTAAATACATACTTAAATAAGTACATATTAAACATCCAAGATTCGAGCATAAACATTCATATTTTTCTTACAAATTAATATGTATCTGCCCCGACCGGGTATCGAACCCTGGACCTCAAGCTTCGTAGTTAGGTTTTCTAACCACTCTAGACTAACCGGTCGTCATTTACGCTAATTCTTCATCATCATTATTTAAGCCAAAAGACGTCCACTGCTGAACATAGGCCTCCCGTAAGGTTTGCTAAATGGTATCAAAAGAAGACCAACGCCAACTGTAAGGCCGGTTCGGTATTCTATTGATTTAGTATCATTTCGTGATACTTTTTTCTACATGTTTTCTTTCTTTTCAGCCCAACCAAGAACAGAACCATCCAATCAAGCAAACCAACAACTAACCACCAAGACAAAAATAACCTTCCATGATCAGATTGGGAATGTCTTTTGTAGAAAGGTCAGGTCAAGATTACCCGAAACCGGTGAGCATCTATGAAATGACTAATGAGTGTCGTTGTACCGAAAGATGTTTGTCAGAATCGTAGCAGGTGAAAACAAATAGTCTCTGCCTATCTGCTCTGTGATCGTATTGTAGACACTGGCCACCGAGACCGTGTCGCTGTTTCGTAAATTTGAATTTGTGGCTTCTAGAATTCGAATCAAGAAACGCACAGCGGACAGCAGAGCAGGCAGCCATTCTTGGATAGGCATTGCAAGAGTGATTTTGTAATTTACAGTTAAACTTGAAATATATAAATCATATTATAGTCGCAGTACCTACAAGTTTTTTGACGTGATAACGTCTAATAAATCGATGAACGCCGGCTGCATGTATGCACGAAGAAGGATGACGCAATGTAACGTACATGTAACGTTACGTAACGTTACATGTACCAACAGAGCAGTAAAGGCCAGTTAGCAATATTATATAATATAATACAATCTTAGTACTAGCGCAATGCGGGGTGGTGCAGGGTGCGGGGTGCGGGGGGGAGGGTTGAATGTTTTGTTATGACGTTGTTACGTTAAACTATCGTCCGTAAACCGACTTTACAGACAACCGGTATTTTTAATACGCCATTTCTTTCTTTTGTTTTCAGCTACACCCCACCACAGTACCTATGTACGATTCTTTTTTGTAGAAGATCTTGTAAAAAACGGAAATAATGGCAATTAGCCGTGTAACACAAGTTCCGCTGCAACGTTCCTCTTGCGCCGCGGCCGGTATCAATGCAGCTGCAAGTGTGGCTCACGTAGCGGCACCGACATATTTCAGGTCCGGAGCTCCTAATACCGCGCCATTATTCGACGCGAGGCATCCCAACGCTATTAGTGGAGCCTCGGAACTGCGTTCACGAAGTTTGTTAAACCAATTTTGGTTTCGTACCTGAAAAAGAGGATTGACCTAATGACCTCTCAAGCAGGATGTCGGAAGTTCGAGCTTCGCACCTCTGAGTTGTTCGGAATTTATGCGCGACATTTGAAATCAAATAATATAAAAATCTCGTGTCACGTTGTTTGTTATCGAAGTCCTCTGAAATGGCTTGACCGATTTTTATCAATTTTTTTCTCCATATTTAATAGGTCGTAGGTTATTTTTTTTACCCCTAGGTGATAAATGGCAAAACAACGTTTGCCGGGTCAGCTAGTTTACTATAACTATATGATTTACGGCGCAAATCTGCACGCGCTTGCGAAGAAATTCAATGGTGTGTGTGAAGTTCCTAATCCGCACTCGGCCCGCGTGGGAACTACAGCCCAAGCCCTCTCATTCTGAGAGGAGGCCTGTGCCCTGCAGTGGGACTTACATAGGCTAGGATGAAAAGGAACCCATAATTTTACTTCGTTATCCGTCAGTTACTCATTATCATTATTATTGTCTCAGGAACGGGTAGAAACTAAGTATCAAGTTGGAATAAAAAAAAATACTCAAGTCGTCAAAAAAAAAATGGATACGGAAAATAGGAAAACAGGTTTTTGTCTTTATGTTTTGTGCTAAAGTTCCTAAAAGGAGCTTGAATTTCAGGCTACTATCCATTGGAAAACAAGTGTATTAATCTCCGAGAAAAGTCTAAATTTCTGCAAGATGTCTCATCTCTTCTACCAGATAAACAAAAGATTCACTACAAAAGCATTTTCTTCCAAGTCGCATTTTCTTCGTGAAAGAAGATTGCCCTAATACAAGAAAATCTAAATCACATTTAGTTCTTCAAAGCGTATGATTGAGCGCCCAGAGATAAGAATCGAGTACGCTAAAGTTTAAATAAATGCTGACGGAACGTTTATTTTTAATAAATCTCACTATTTTTGTATATAATATAATTTATTGAATCAGGCTTTACTTTGCGGAGGTCCATATTAATGAACTGAAGCTTCACTTTGCTCACCCGCGACCTTACCTATCTTCACCTTAGGTCGCCAGTGAGCAAAGTACCTAATTGTTTCAGTTCATTATACAATGCGGTTCATGAAGGAAGAGAGAAAACGCTTTGTGCAGATTTTGGGAATAGTGACTTGGTGATGGGCCGAACGTAGATTTCACCGAATACGAACATTCGGCCGAATATTCGGTTAAATTTTCACCGAACCGAATATTCGGCATACCGGAGCAGGTCTATACGTGTTTACGCTAACCGCGCGAATTGACGCCGGGCGCACCCGCCCGCTCCCCTCGCTTTCCCCGCTACACTTGTCAATACTTGTCATTATTATTGCATCATCCAGTGCGAAACGAAACGGCACCACGTGCAAAGTATAAAGCTACACAGTGATTTACTTAGGTTAGGTCTATTTATAATATGCACATGCATCGTTGAATCAATCATTCACATTGTAATTAAAATAAACTGCTATTAAAATCTTTAAGTACCACTGTCCCAAATATTCGGCAGGTTTACCGAATATTCGGCCGAATACGAATGTTCGGTAAACCTGCCGAATATGCCGAATACCGAACATAAAACGAATATTCGGCCCAACTGACTAATATTATAAATGAGATTATTTTTAAAAATGTCAGGATGTTTGGGTATTTGGATAAGTTTTAGTCAACGCAAGTTTAGTTTAACGCAATAACGGTTGGACGGATGAACACTGCGCAAACGCAATAGATGCGCCACTGCATGAGCTAATCGCACAGAAAGTGGAATGACCAGGGATCAATAAAGACCTGTACCTCTACCATGAGTTTACACTAGTTAACGTGAACGTACTCGCTAGCGACGGCGTAAATTATTTGTATGGAGAATTGTACAGCGCCTCTAGCTCTAGCGCTCTTACGGAAGTACAATTCTCCATACAAATCATTTACGCCGTCGCTAGCGAGTACGGTCACTGTGAACTAGTGTAAACTCATGGTAGAGGTACTGCAAAGGGTATTATTTGAAATCGATTGCGATTTTATATTAAGCAAGGGAGGGTTACCAACCGAAAAAAATATGACTACAGGTTAAAGTTTAGGGACTTTTGCCATATACGGTGCATTATCATCATCCCAGCCTATACACCGTGAAATTTTAGTGGTTGTTTTCCCGAAACGAGGTGATTTAGTTTCGATTGTACAATCGATTTATAATTACTATTTTGACTAGAGTCAAAAATCCAATTGTGAAAAACGAAAGTCGAAAATGACCGCAAACTAATAGTAACGCTTCGTTGGTACAAGTAGCGTACGATCGTACGATAGGTTAGGTACCAACGAAGCGGTTTGCGGTCATTTTCGACTTTCGTTTCTCACAATTGGATTTTTGACTCTAGTCAAAATAGTAATTATAAATCGATGGTACAATCGATACTAAATCACCTCGTTTCGGGAAAACAACCACTAAAATTTCACGGTGTATAATATACTTACGTCCCAATGCAGGGCGCAGGTCTCCTCTCAGAATAAGAGAGCATGAGCCAGTGCGGATTGGGAATTTCTCACACAGCATTGAATTTCTCCGAAGGTGAGTTAAAGTTCACTCACGACGTTTTCCTTTAACGTAATCATCATCATCATTTCAGCCGAAAGGCGTCCACTGCTGAACATAGGCCTCCCCAAGGCTCGCCAAACAGATCGGTCCCGTGCCATCCGCATCAACGTAATGCTCATGGTAAATGTCAAAATGTAATTTCACAAGCAAATTCTGAAAAACTCAGAGATGCGATCCCGGGCTCGAACCCATGACCCTCTGCTTGAGAGGCCATTATGGCAAACCACTAGGCCACCAAGGTTTTCAACGGTGCATCAGTGGAAGCTTATTCTCAATGTAACCGATCCCTTACGCTGTTGCAGTATGCGGCAATTCTTACATGAGACTGCATCGCTACGGGATTGTCTTGGTAATTGAAACGTTCACGTATTTCTATTAGTGTAGAATAAGGATGCGCTCAATGAGTAGCTTAGCGATTCGATCGGTAGATGGGACTATTTTATTTAATAAAAAAATTCAAAAAGAAAGCTGCTTAGTGCTAACAAAACAAAGATTGTGTGTGATATGAAAAACGTGATACGCAAGGTAGGTATCTGTTCTCTCTGAATCTTGTGGGCACATTTTAAATAAACTAGGCGACGTTTTAAATGGTTTGTCACGGCTCGTATAGTCAACGGCAATAAAATTTTGATAGGAAAAATCACTTAAAAATATCTAACGTAACTATTCGTATAACCGTTAGAGCGTATCAGATATTTTTGAGCGCTTTGTTGTTTTTGTGAGTAGGTACGGTCAAGTGCAAAAATAAGTATCGATTTAATCCTCCCATCGTTATAAACCTAGACCTTAATTCGACCACATAAGAGCTATGGGACATATTTATGAGCAAGTTGTGTGCACCCATATTTTTACACTTGACTGTACACATAGTTAAATAACCTCCACAGACCCGACGTTTTCTAACTGATGTAGTTTCTTAAGACTCAAATGAGAGTCATTAGCTTTGTAATTTTGGTAATTATTTCAGCATACTTAGAGTTCCTTATACGTTGAATAATTTGTATTTTATATATAGTCCATTTTATATAGTCGTCATTCTTAAAATTGATTTGTTATTTAAAAGGTACACGGTAGAGCTCAAAAGGATAATAACTTACTGATTTATAATTATAATAATATTAATAAATAATATATATATCTTCATTTCAGACCAGACGCCGTATTGTCTAACGCTTCTGACGTTTGTCTTCGCTTTTACCATCTCTTTCTGTCATCATTTTATACAATTTGACAGAAAGTAATAGTGTTTGCGAAGGCAAGCGTCAGAATCGTTAGACAATAAGCTTGTGCGGCTATCCATAATAATGTTAGTGCCTAACAAAAGAGATATAATAATATACTTAGCTACACTTTTATTCATATACGTACAATGCCAATTTTACTGTACCTACTTATCTTAAATGCTATCCGCTTTACCAATGTCTGTCTTAACTGCTATCGCTCCATCAATGACGTGTCTTACTACCAGTACCTACTGTGTACATAGTTAATCGAAATAACACGTCTGTCGTAGAGCTTTGAATTTGTAGGGAATGAAGCTTATTACAACGATCCTAGAAAAGTATATACTAGGACTTTCACAAATGATGAGAAAATATTTCATGAGTTTATCAGTCGGAGTGTGCTTAATTAGTACTTAGAGTCATTGAAAATATCTATACATATAACAAGTCGATGTCTGTACATTGAAAATATTTGAGAAAAACCGTTACTAGGGTAGGGTAGCGGTGTGGTGTATTATTAGCGCAATAGAAATAGAATTATTGTCTGTTTATCTGTTTGTCTGTGCGTTTGTGCGTGCAGTTCTAATCTCAGAAACGGCTTAACCTAGAGGAATACGGTTTCCACTGATATTTTCACTGATATTTGTCCTTTTCTTAACACACAACATTTAATGGTTAACATTTAATGTTTGTTTTAAATAAAAAAGATAAAATATGTCAATTTAAAGAATTTAATCGAAAAGTTTCGGAAGAATCGTTATTGATTTCGCAAAAACTTCGACTAATGTCTGGGCTCTACAGAAAACCAGCGTTGCTGCACTCACTGTGTAGCAACACATGCTGAGTGGAGACCCTTTTTCGGTGACAATTGGTGTCACTACCATAACAAACTTGTGTATTAGGTGTTGTGTGTGTGTGTGTTGTTTTCTACTGTTTGGTGGTGGTACTCTTGTAACCTTAAATAAAATATTTTTCTTTTTTTCTTTCTTTTTCTAATGTAATAAATATGACTCGTAAATGAATGAATAAATAAATAAATCTATACATATAAAATCCTTTGTCCTGACTGACGGATCAACGCACAGCCTAAACCGCTGATCGTAGAGACCTGAAACTTGGAGGGTGTGTTCTTTGTATGACGTAGGCATCCGATAAGAAAGGATTTTTCGTAGTTCTACTCCTAAGGGGGTAAAAAAGGGGGGCAAAGTTTGTATGGGACAACGTGATTCCTTGGTCCAATCTACTTCAAATTTTGCATAAACATTCTTTAACAGAATTGATGGAAGACGTGTTTCGTATTTTATTGAAATTCATCCCTTGACGGGGTTAAAAAGGAGTAGAAAGTTATTTTGGGGGTGATTTGCTTCGAAGTTGATATCAATACTCCATTGTGCTTTTGATTTAAATTACATTTTATTTTGACACATTATAAACGAAACGAAACTTCAAATTTTGCAAACCATTTGTCTACGTTTGTCAACCACTTCCTGATCTGATCTCTGATAATAACTAATTATAATAAGTGTATTTGCATTTCACCAAGCTTTTGCTTTTACAAGCGCAGCGTGGGACGTCCACCACGAGATGGACGGACGTTTTGGTGAAGGCCGCAGGTTCAGGGTGGATGCAAGTCGCTTCCAACCGTCATGATTGGGCGTCAGTGAGGGAGGCCTATGTCCAGCAGTGGACTACTAAACTGTTCAATGGAATTACTAAACTGTTCAAATTGGGCATGCAAGTAGACTATAAGAATAGGTATAAAGCTAATTTCAATCATTTTGAAAACTCCCACGGGATAAGGATAAATCAGGATTTTTACCGGTCCTTAAAAAGAGAATGAAAAAACACCTTTTAGAAAAATATGTAAGAAGTGTAAGTAGGTAGTTGTGCATGTTAGTTTATTTAGTTGTTAACTGTTTTGTGTATCTGGTGCATGATTCAAATTATAGTATTGAGTGCTTCATCGCTAACAAACTGGTAACAGTTTGGCGATAACAGAATGTGTTGTAAAAGCATGTACCGTTTGATTAAATAAATAAAAAAAAATATATATACTCAAATCAACTGGATCCTATCTCCGTAACTACAATTACTAAACTTTTCAAATTCAGTATAAACGTAAATGGTCATACATAACAGCAAAAAAACTTATTGCAGGATTTTTGGAAATTCCTGTGGGATAGATAATCTCTGAAACTTCCGAGCCGATTAAAAAAAAATCTTTTACCAGTAAAAAGTTACACTATCCTTTATTGACCATAGGCTACTTTTTTCCGGGAAAATACAAAATTCCCAAGGGATAGAAAAAAAAATTCAACTTCGGAGCTCATTTTGAAATGTCTTTCACCAATAGAAAAGATACACTGTCCTTGATTAACATAGGATGCTATTTTCCGGATAAATGCAAAATTTCCGCGGTATAGAAAATAGTAAATTTAACTTCGGTGCTGAGTTTAAAAAAAATACCAATAGAAAGCTACACTATCCTTTATTGATATAGGCTAGGCTACCTACTATTTATTCGGTAAAATGCAAAATTCCCGTGGGATAGAAAGAAGTGAATATCACTTGAGGGCTGATTTGAAAATTTCTTCAAAAAACTACACCAACCATTATTTACATAGACTACTTTTCTCCGTGAAAATACTAAATTCCCACGGGAAAAAATAAGTGAATTCAACTACGGGGCTGATTTTAAAACTTCTTTTACCGGTATAAAGCTACACTTTTAAGGACATAGGCTACTTTTTCTCGAGGAAAATGCAAAATTCCCGCGGGATAAAATAAGCGAAAATTTGCATAGAATAAGGACAAATTTGTTGAAATTCCCACGGGATAGAGAATAAACGGGATTTATAATATTCACTAACTGATACTGATGATGATGAAATGATGAAATGATAATAATGATGGATGTTACCGTTGCCAGATTTTTGTTTTATACAATGAAAGCGATGAAGAAGCTTTACCGCAAATTGGAATTCTACGCGGACGAAGTCGCGGGCAAAATCTAGTCTAATATATAAAAATCTCGTGTCACGGTGTTTGTTATCGAACTCATCCGAGACGGCTTGACCGATTTTTATGAAACTTTTTTTCTATATTCGGTAGGTCTGAGAATAGGTCGTAGGCTATTTTTTTGTATACCTATCCCTATTCTTCGCAGACTAATTTAATAATACTGTTCACAATACGACTCTATTAAACTTGTTCTATCACCATGTGATTGTTTTGCGATGTCCTGTCCGATTTATGTTACTAAGTCCCCTAAGTACCTAACCTACGTTATACAAAAACCGACGTCCAGAAAGACGTTCATTGAATACCCCCGTTTTTGTAAGACAACGTCTCCATTGAAAAACTCCAGTAAACTAATGATTACATTTCCCCTTTTTAGCTCGCTGCGAACTCAAACCAGGAGTTGGCAACCTTTTAGAAAGCGAAGGCCGCTTGCAAAATTAAACAAAAACCGCATTTTTTCGACAAAGTCAAAGTCATAACGACAGCTTTAGCCTAGTTGGTAGTGACCCTGCCTACGAAGCAAGAGGTCCTGGGTTCAAATCCCGGTAAGGGCATTTATTTGTGTGATGAGCACGAATATTTGTTCCTGAGTTATGGATGTTTTCTATGTATTTAAGTATTTATTTATCTATATAAGTATGTTTATCCGTTGCTTAGTACCCATAACACAAGCTTTGCTAAGCTTACTTTGGGACTAGGTCAATTGGTGTGAATTGTCCCATGATATTTATTTATTTATTTATTTATTTATAATCATCATCATCCCAGTATATATACGTCCCACTGTAGGGCACAAGCCTCCTCTCAGAATGAGAGGGCTTGGGCCGTAGTTCCCCACGCGGGCCCAATGCGGATTGCGAACTTCACACACACCATTGAATTTCTGCTCATGTGAATACAAGTTTCCTCATCATGTTTCCTTCACCGTAAAGCTCATCATAAATTACAAATGCAATTTTGCACATAAACTCCGAAAAATTTCAGAGGTGCGAACCCGGGCTTGAACCCACGACACTCTGCTTGAGAGACCGTAGGTCAAACCACTAGGTCACCGCGGCTTTCTAAAGTCATAATAAAATATCTTTGTTTAATTTAGGCTATAATAATCACTTATGAATGTTTTAAGAATCTACCACCGGTTCGAAAAAACCCTTTTGAGAAGAAGCCGGCTGAACAAATTAATTTTTTAAAATATATCTGCAATTTATCAAAACTATTTTTTAACACGGTACACAGATAGACAGTTTGGCATATGGTATATAAGTAAAGTATTTATGTCATACTAGCTTTATCTCGCGGCTTCGCCCTTGCTAAAAGTACAAAATTGGCTAGCTGAAAATACTCGAAAGCAATAAAAAATTGTGTTTGTTAATTATTTTTGGTTTCTTTTTCAAGAAATCCTTTATTTCTTTGTGCCTTTCTATTATAAATGCGAATGTTACTCTGTCTGCCTGTTATCGCTTCACGCTTAAAACGCTGAACTTGATTCCGATGAAATTTGGTATGGCGATAGCTTGAGACCCTGCAAAGAACTTAGGACGGTTTATATCCAGGAAAAAAGCATAGTTCTCGCGGGATAGCGATAAACGCATTCCTCGCAGACAGAGTCGCGGGCAAAAGCTTGTATTTGGGTCAATCAACTTTTTTTGTAAACGATTTTCTGCTACTTTCTATGAAAACCTTAATAATTAAAAAACTGATTATTTTTTCTTATTTAAAGTATACTTTTCAAAACCCTAGATTTTTGTAGTCAATAATGGTGTAATTGCCATATTTATTTTATTTTGTTTAGCTTCTATTTCGTGGGTGACCCAGGGACATTGTTGTCCCCGAAATTTGTATGAAAATAGTGGCATTTCCCCTGGGTGACCGGATTTTTTCATAGAAATACTTTTTTATTTGGTTTGCACATACGCACTATGATAAACAGTTTATCTAATTACTGCAAAATCATGGTTTCACTAACCAGACATTACAGACAGCACAGCACGCATCATAATGATCATGATCACGTTCGATTCTCAGGCCCAGCTATATCTTTCTGGATTTTTCAATGTCTACATCATTACCCCAGTCTATAATTAATTAATTAAACGTCCCACCGCGAGGCACAGGCCTCCTCTCAATTTCAATGTATTCTTATTATTTTTTCAACGTGTTTTTAAATATTATTGTAGCGAGACAACTTTGACTCTCGCGGGATGCAAGGTTGCCGACCCCTGGTTGTGATACAAAGAGTTAGGTCTTAAAAAGCCCGGAGTTTATAAAGGTGGTCGCTTATCGGCCCGCTAGCAATCGGTGCTTAACTCCAGCTCACGATTGCCGGCATTTATCTCGCTAATGGTCGCTTACGGTGGACGATAACCTTTATACATTTGGATAACTTTCCATTTGCGGCGGATTTTTTTTCACAAATTGTGAAGAAAACTTTGTAGCGAATGGCTCTGTGAAAAAGGAATATGCCGGTGATTTGGTTTCGCTTTTTGACCGACTTCAAAGTAGTGGCGCCGCTGGATCTAAGTTTGGTGTGGCCAAGATATATTTTGTGTGGCCCTATGATGGCGCAGCAGACATTGGACTCCCTCCCAGCTTATATACGTAGAATAGGAGGGCTTGGGCCTTAGTTCTCACGAGGACCCAGTGCGAATGGGGAACTTCACACGCAATACTGAATTTCTTTGCAGGTAAGTATGCGCAGGTTTCCTCTGAATATTTTCCTCCACGATAAAGCTCGTGGTGAATTTTAAATATAATTTCACATAAATTCTAAAAAACTCTGGGGTACATGCCCGGCCTTATGTTCCTATGTTAGTTCTTCAATAATATTTCCGTCGAAACTATAGTGTGCCAAATTTCACCAAAATCAATAGAAATATTTACTTTTAACATAAAGGTCATTTCGTTAAGGATTTCAGAGTGTGGTATAAACAGGGTGTTAGGTAAATAGTGGATAATCTTTGCCCGTCGCATAGCAGAAACTTAGATAAAACTGTCTCCTTTCCCACTTTTTTAGTGTTTTTTTAAAGCTTTCGTCGTAAAAGTGGTAATGTTTATGTTATTTTAATGACCATTAGACGCGGATATTTTCAGTTTATGGGGTAGTAAGCGTTACTAATTTTTTTCACCGTAAGAGTTCAAAGTTCAATTTTATTCATGCTGTAATGTATAATTACCTCAAACGTCGAAACACTTCATATTTTCACTTCATATTTTGTGGTTATGTTAATATTTACAATTTGAGCTTGTCATCTAATGACTAGTAAAAGTGACGTTTGAGCTACTGAAAAAACATTTTAAAATCCATTCTCACAATGTCTCTAAAACAACTGTCAGTTACGTTGGTCATTCTGTCAGTAGGATGACATTCATTACATCGTTGACAGATGAACACTTCCAAACCATCCAAAGCTGCAATCTATGGTAAGGTGTTGCCAGGCAAATAACCTAAACTCCTATCTAGCGAGAAAAGTCGGGTCGTGATATATGTTATTAAGAATCCGCTACAAATTTAAAGTCTTATTGTTTCCATCGTCGTCCTAGTCAATTTATTTATCGTTTCAGGCTTCCAGCATGCTTTGTTACGTCAAAATTTCTCAGATTATTCTTATTTTAAGAACATCAACTGTCATGGCCAGAGATGTCCTATTTTCCCACTATCCCGGCATCTGTTAACTGGCAAGTTGAATGGTCGCATTGCTTTGGGAAGCAGTTTCGGTGTATTTAAACTACCACACTAGAAACAGAGGCCATTTTAATCTCAATTTTCGAGAGAATCACATTCTAACTAGTATTCGTGTCAGTTATTCTGACCTCCCTTGTAAGTATTTCGGCAATTGGTTACGTGGCGAGAGATTTCCTTGTTATTTGTCTCCAATTTAACAGTTGCGTTTTGTATTTTCAGCATCCGTCGATAGGACACATAATACCCGAATTATATATTGATTTAATTACTTTGAAGACTCTTTGGCTGAAATCCTTCTGCTAGCTAGTCAGCGGCTACCTCGGTAAGCATCTTTCTTGCCATGTTAATCTTCAAATTGTGGTTTTGGTGTCGATCGTGTGGTTAATTTCTTACAATATTGCAGCGTCCGTGGACATATTTGAAGCCGTAGCCAGCGTTCTTAGCGGCTCCGAACAGCCACAATCCAGCGCTGCGAGTTGACATTCGTCTTTCCAAGCTCCGCAGGACGTTTTTCCTCTAACAAGTAAGAGTTGATGCTTTCCCCTTTTTTTTCTGTGTTGAGGGTAGGGTGTGATTGCCACCTGGGCAATAAATCCTATTATTTATTTCCTTGCCCAGCTACTGGGACTGCGTAATGCTCATAAAACTTAGCACAGCACACCGCCATACCCAATTTGTACCTTTTTAATGCACAATTTCTTTAATTACTTCCCGAACCCCGGCGGAGTACTCCGGAATGACCTTATGGACGAAGTTTCCTATGAAATCTGTATAGGGGCTTTGCATTTCATAGTATTATACTTATTGTGATATAATTTAACATATTTTTCTATAAATTAATGGTGCCGGCCTCGTCGGTAAATCACAGCATGATCCCGGAGACGCTGCCTTTTGTGCATATTAAATCATTAAATAGTCCTATTGCCTTTTGCCTATTTAAAAGCACTTTCAGCGTATTGGTTTTGTTTAAAATTGAATGTACATATTCGGAAGCTTGGCGTAACCTATTCTTATTTAGAGATAAACTGTTAACCCTCATTTTGTTCTATTTTGCAATGGGTTTTTATTACTGAATAGCCTAATTTCTCTATGCCTGTTGCAATGTAATTACAAGGCCTTGATTCTAGTACTTTCCATAATAGAAAACTTGGCATACCCTCATTTTATTTCTAAAGGCATTGCTGATTAGCTTTATTACGCTGAAATGCATTTGCAGCGGCTTGATTTTAATGTTTTTTATTGGGAAATTCCACCTACCTAATTTATTCTACAATACCTTAGGAATGGCCCAATTATCGCACGCCTGTTGCAATGCATTTATGGTAGCGTGATCCTAGAATTTTATTTCCTTTTAAGTTTCGCCTACTTTTATTTCTATTTCAAAATTAACTATCGAGTGGTTTGATTATTTTACACCTGCAGCAATGCACTAGCCGTGGCTTGATTCGGGCATTTTCTTTTCTATTGGATTTCACTTACTTTTCATTTGTATAATAACATGCCGCCCCGTCACCTATTACCTAGCAGCTGTCAAAATGCCTAGCCGTGCCGTTTGCCTGGACTCTATTCCGTGATCTCTTTTCTTTACCTTTATCCGCGAGCTTAAACGCATCGAGTTCACCCGCTTTTGGGACCGCTTGCTTCAACGGAGACCCTGATCAATTCCAGGAGGTGTTTGGTACGGGCTGGTTTGGTACGGGCTTGTTTGGTACGGGCTTGTACGGTACGGGCTCGTTTGGTACGTGTTTAGTTCCTGACCCCGTATAACTGCACGACGCGGCTGAAGGCACCGGCGAAAGTTAAGCCTAGTCTAATCACCAATTTAAATTTAGAGTTAAGTAAACGTGATCAGCCAAACATTCAACCAATTTTCTACCCCCCTTCGATTTAAGATAAGTGTTACCCTAGAATAAAGATACGCTTAATTTAAGATAACTTCCTTAAGTTTAGTACTAACATAGAGGTTAAGCCCGTGGAATTGTTGTTCAGTGATTAATTAAGAATATAAATAAACCTGTGTCTCAGAAACTGGATTTCAATCCCAACCTCATAGGGTAACCTTTAACGATTTCAACTACAACTAGTCTTTCTTTGTAAAATAACATACCTATGGAAAATTTTCATTACAATGCACGGTCTAAAAAAATCCTGAAGAAAAGTGAAACTACCTCATTTTTGAAGGGAAAAAAACTCAAATTATCTTAATAATGGTAACACTTTTACAAACACTCAATTCGCTAGTTTAGAATGTTTAAAGTGGAAAAAAATAGTGATCTGCACTGCTTTACAATGAAGGTGTAGGTGTAGTTGTCATAATTTTCAACTTTCATCTTTCATAGATTTTCCGCTATTCAGTTGAAAACAAAACGTTTTATGCTGCGCTTTTCGAAAAACAATAATAAAATTGTCAATGAGAATGAGCCTCAAGAAACTATTTACTTAACACCCTGTCTATCGACGCGTCATCACTCCGAATAAAACTCTAAAGATGAAATTAGAGCTAACAAACACCCTTTCCTTGAAGTGTTTCGCTTTTTCTGGAAATAACAAGACGGATCGTTTCTCCGGGGATAAATGTAGAGAGCAAGGAATGATCGTGGTATTAAAGTACAAAGGTAAATAAATAAATACTTGTAAATAAATTGTGGGACGATTGACACTGATCGACCTAGTCCCAAACTAAGCAAAGCTTGTACTTTGGGTACTAGACAACGGATAAACATACTTTGTGCAAGTATTTTAAATAAGCAACAATTTTTTGAATTATAATTATTATCCTCTTTGGCTGTCGGTGGCTGAATGGCGCTAAGCCCATGCCATGCACCGCGGCAAAAAAGAAAGGAGCTGTCAGGGCGGCACTTCTTAAATTTTCGGCGGACGTATATTATATTGTGAATTGTGCTGTGTAAATAACAAACATTGTAAATAGTGTTATCTAGTACTAATGATAAATAACGGACATTATTTAGTGTAATACGTAATACCAAGTGGCGGTGCGGACTTTGCGGCTCTACGGACGGGCTAAGCGAGCGCTTATCGAAGTCGGCTTCATTGAGGTTTGTGTTTCATAAATTGTTGTTTAGTTTTAATGCTGCATAGAAACGAATAACCACGGCCTTGGTGACAGTCACTATATATCGAAGGTTTAAATGAACATACTTATATAGATAAATACATACTTAAATATATATTAAACATCCAAAAATCGAGCACAAACATTCGTATTTGTCCTTTATTTGTCATACAAATATCTGCCCCGATTGGTAATCGAACCCGAGACCTCAAGCTTCGTAGTCAGGTTCTCTAACCACTAGCTAGGCCAAAAATCCTTTTACTGTACCTCTATGATCCTAAATGAATGGCTAAGGAGATGGGGTCCCATTCAATACTTAGAATACGTAAATCCCGTTTTTTCCTAAAATATTTTTTTTATTTTTTTTTCAAGGTTTGCCAACGAGCAATGGAGCGAAGCATTGTGGGAGTCCGAAGAACCGACCGGATTAGAAATACTGAGCTGCGCTCTTTGACTCGTATTGCTGATGTGGGCGTAAAGACGGCCAAGTTGAAGTGGGACTGGGCTGGACATGTATGTCGAATGAACTCGGAACGATGGGCCAAACTTGTCACGGAATGGATCCCTAGCGATGGATATCGTAATAGAGGCAGACCAAAGCGGAGATGGAGGGACGACCTAGATGTTTATCACGTGGGATGGCAGGAGCTCGCGATGAATAGGCAAGAGTGGAGAAAGAGAGGGGAGGCCTTTGCCCAGCAGTGGGACACCAAAACAGGCTAATAAAAAAAAAAAAAATTACTGTTAACATAATCTATTTGCGTGCCAACTTTGAAATTTCTAATATAATAATGATAATGTCAAATTTCAATTGTTTAGCTTCAGCGGTTTGGGCTGTGCGTTGATATATCAGTCAGTCAGGACTTTGACTTTTAAACATTATAAATTGCTGTGCTTCTATCTTACTCATGCATAGTATGTATGTATGTATGTATGTAAAACTCTTTATTGTACGTAAAACATGAAAATTAACAGTTAACAAGAGAAACAGATGTACAAAGGCGAACTTATCCCTTAAAGGGATCTCTTCCAGTTAACCTTTGAACGATTGACAGGACACCAGAGACAAGAGTAGGCATACAATGCAGAGTAAAAAGAGTCGAAATCAAAAGTAAACCCAAACCAATAAACTTAACATAATCAATACATAAACATACAAAGAATACACGCAAGTACACACTAATATAATATATCATGAATACAGAAGACTAATACATATCATATCAACATAAATAGACTAACTACATAAAAATTACATAAATACATTAATATACGCATATACACTAAACAGAGAATACAATAGAGGTTGTCTCTATTTAAGAGGAACTGTCAAGCCAGTACGCCCCCAAGCGACTCCGGAAGATGGCTACCGACTGCGACTGCCTGATTTCACTCGGCAACCGATTCCACAGACTAACAGCGTGCACGGAGAAGGATTTGGAATAGGATTTGGATTTAGTTACAGGAAAAGCTAACGAAAGATTATTACTTGACCGCAACCGGTTCCCAGATCCAGCAGCCAAGTAATTAAATCTTTCGAAAAGGTAGGAAGGGGACTGTGGTTTAAAAAGGACATTAAAAAGCAACGACAGGATGTGAACATTACGGCGCAGACGAATTGGGAGCCACTTCAGCTGAGCGCGAAAACAGGACACGTGGTCGTATTTCCGGAGACCAAATATAAAGCGTATGCATACGTTCTGAAGACGCTCAAGCTTGTCAAGTAGCTGCTCAGAGAGATCGAGATCGGCAATATCCCCGTAGTCAAGGAGAGGGAGAAGAAGGGATTGAGCCAAAGTAATCTTGGTATGAAGAGGGAGGAAACTTTGCAGGCGTCGGAGAGAATGTACCAAAGCAAAGAGTTTGCGGCTGACTTCCGAGACATGAGCCGACCAGGAAAGCGTCTGATCCATGATGATACCCAAATTTTTGACCGTGGGTGAGAAAAGGACAGAGGTACCGTCAAATATCAATTCGGGCAACACCTGGTCAGACAGCCTTGAGATAAAGTGAGGACTTCCAATTACAATCGCCTGCGACTTCTTGGCGTTCACCCTCAAACCAAACTCATCCGCCCAAATCCGTATGGCCTCGAGGTCAATGTTGACGCGGTTGACCATAGTTCTTGGCAGACAAGTTTATAGCCAGAGTGAATAGCTGTTACTGAACCATTTAGCAACATAATTATACTGAACGGAACTTATTACGCAAACACAGGACCAAACCACTGGATTGAACTGCACAATCCCAAAATTCTCTCAACGGAACGTCATTTAATTTTCTACTCTCGAATAGTGCGTGAAACGGTTGAAATTAAAAAGCACAAAAATTTCAACCGGGAGGATGGATATAAGCTTTCGTCTTCGTGGAATCCTGTTATAAACAAATGTCGGCATCGGGATGAGTCTTCGTAGTGTTCGTGTTGTGTATCGGTGTGATGGGGTGGTTTTTAAAAATCTTGATCAAGTGCGGGTAGTTCGAAAGACTCGAGCGGCTAAACGAACTTGACACCCTACACATCAGTCAACTCGTGACCACGGCTGCTGCAATATGGCCGAAACGTCGAGTTAAATGTTGTTTGCAGTGCTAAGTCCCGTTTAGCATAATAATTAATTTTATTTAACTAATACTATTAATTAGCAACAGCCCCATCTGCACTTACCATTCAGATGAGTGAGATAGAGATCAATCGCTGGTCGGTTAAAAAAAAACAATAAATGTGGCGTGTCCCCATAATACCATATAATACTTTCCAACGTCTATGTATCTCCTCTATTGTCTGTTTTTTTACTCGGCATGTGTCGGTATTTGTCAAGTTACTCCGTCTTATTACCCGCTTTATTGTGTACGCGACGTTTCTGTTGTGATTTCCTGGAATTATTTTTCGATTTTGAGGTTTGACAGTCGCCTTGTAGTGGTACAGCGTGTAACTTGTAATGTAAGTTAACCAATGAAGAAACCATTTGTATTTAATTTCAGATCCAATGTCACCACTTTTCATCTCACTTGCTATGAACGTGCACGTTTTTTTGTATTTTCAAAGATTTTTCTAATCATGACAAACATTACCACTATGACTAAAAATTATGGCACCAGACTCCCATATAAATACGTAAGCGGGCCAAGGAGAGGCGTAAAGGTGATAAGGTACTTGTGTATGTTATACTGGTCCAGCAGCCGCTGCGGCGACTAAATGAACCAAGCACGATCAATCACGCAGTAAACTAAGTCCCCGCTCGCCACTTAACTAATAGAGGCTTTAATCAATTTACGGATTTAGTTAATTACCTGCACGTATTACGGGATTTTTGTGACATTTTGGGGTGGTATTGTTTTGTCTAGGAAGAGCGGTTTGCTTACTCTCAAGGAAAAGGCTTTTAGTAGACTTTTTCATCCCACCATCATCATCTCATTTCTGGCCAATGTACTTACGTACAGCTAGGTACAGCCTCCTCTTAACACTTCGGGACTCGCACCCTAGTTTCAAACACTTTTAGTCGCTAAAGGGTCCACCGGACCCGGTTGGTTATTTGACCATATAATAAAAAGTATTGAATAATATATGATATACATATATTTTTCTTAGATTAAGAAATAAAACAATCATGATATAATAATCAATTGTTTATTATTGGCGATTTATCGCAAGCAGTGAATATTTTCAAAAAATACCTAATTTTTAACGTTTTTTTTTATTGTACTTTAATCACTAATGCTAATAACTTTTATAAATCATTGTACTTTATTTTAATTACGATGTTTTCGTAAACTACAATTATTGACTTATATAAAATCACAAAAAGAGATCACAATGAATACTACAAAACAATTAGTAAATGCACCTCAAACTTAGCCTATTATAGATTTCAACCAAAATCTTGATTTACAAGGAAAACATTTTTTTTTATTGAGAAATGTCAATACAATTAGGACATATTGGTTTTGTATGATCACCACAAATAGCAACATAACATTCGCAGCAATATACTTTGGTTTTTCTATCTTTTTTCCAAGAGCAAAATCGACAACGAATATTTCTTCCTCGCGGTATTGCCTGTGGCTGGGAACTTTCAGGTTTAGGCACAATAATTTAAATTACGATTATTTATTGCAACCGGGAGATTCGTCAAAGTGAGCCTTTCGTAAAAATAATAAATACCAACATAGTAATCTTGGCGAAGTATAGATACCGGGACATAATCTAGATCTCGACGATGATCCAATATATCGCGATTCAGTGGCTCATGAGGTGGGTTACGGACAGTCTGAGTTTGTGGATTTTTTCCTTCTTAGATCTCCTCTGGTAAGTCAGGTTGTAAGTTCTACGCGCACACACACACACACACACACACACACACACACACACACACACACACACACACACACACACACACACACACACACACATACACATCCTTATGAACTATGGTTAAAATCTATATCATATTCTTAATGTAATTTGTAACGCAAATTGTTTTTTCAAATTGTTTTTATTTTTATTTTTTATATTTTTTAACTGTAACTCAGTAGTTGCGGACATCTGAGGGCAGGAGACCTGGTGACCTGACACACAGGATCTCCCTAGTTCGGGCACCAGTCTCCCCCACTCAAGTCTCCCAATTACAACTTTATTATAATATTTAAGTTCCTACATTGTACTTGGTGGTGGAGAAATCAAATAAATTTCTTATTCTTATTATTTTGTAATAACCTCAAACTCAATAGTCAGATATTCGTCACAATCTTGTTCAGAATCAGTATTATCTTTACTTTCTTCTACAAAGTCTTCAGTTTCTGAACAGTCTTCATTCTCTATTTCTTCATTAATAAATCGGATATTTCTTTTTCCGATAACGCCCTATGAGCAGCCATCTTGTATGCTAAAAATCAATAAAAACTTTAGATAGATCCGCTTAAGGTAATATAAATATTAATCACGTAAGTAGTCGCTAACGGGTCCAGCGGACCCAGACTTGATACCTATTGCATGCGTAAATGCTCGCTACTGGGTCTAACTGACCCATACGCACTTTGAACGTCCATCACGCGCAAGCGCGGGGCGCCAACTGACAGGCGAAGCGACGAATCGACGCGGAGTACTTTGACTTGAAGGTACTAAGAACGGCAACGTCGCGCGGTGAAATTCAAACAAGTTAGCGATCATAATGACGGCCACTGGGTACAACAGACCCGTTAGCGAGTCCTGAAGTGTAACGGTCCCAGTGTCTCGGTGCGGATTGGTACACACACACACACACTATTCTGTCGATTCACGATGTTTGTCTTCAATATAATATGTGGTATATTTCAACACTTTGCACATAAATCGCTCGCTTAGAATGAAACTGACTCAATCCGACGTATTCTAATTTCAAAAATAAACATTGCGTAAAAAAATTAGGTTTAGTTATTAAATGAAAATAATTCGGTTGTCAGTTACATTTTTAAGCGTGCGAAATGTCGAATCACTCAGAGGTGTAAGCCCGGTTTGAACCTACGCTATTTGAGTCTGGGGATCGCCAATGCGGATCGGAACTATTTCCAAAGATCCCTGTCCGTAATCTAACTATTAGCTGAAATATTCTAGATTAATTTTGTGATTCCTTGTGTAAAAAATGTTTCTTTTTATATCATCAACTAATCGTATGAGACGTTGGGGGACTTAATCCAAGCTAGATATTAATTATTTGATGACAGGCCTGTAACGGTTGTTGGTGACAGTTTGTGACGAAGGGATTAATTTGCTGGAGAACACTGTGTATACTCATGCTACATAATTAGTTGTAGTATGTATGTTAAGTCTCTTCGAAATACGCTAGATCTGTAATTTCTTTATACTTACCTTGTTGTTTATATATGCAGAATTTCAGCTTTCTTAGACTTAGGGCTCAAACGAAACTTTTCATGCTTCAAATCATCATAATCATCATCATCATTTCAGCCGAAAGACGTCCACTGCTGAACATAGGCAATCCCAAGGCTCGCCAAACAGATTGGTCCCGTGCCATCCGCATCCAACGTGATCCCGCAACCTTAACCATTCCTCCATCTTGTTGGAAGCCTACCTGTCCTAAACTGTGGTCGTTCGGTCCGTGGACGCCACTCAAGAACCTTTTTGCCCCATCGGCCATCAGTTCTACAAGCGATGTGCCCTGCCCAATGCCACTTGAGTCTGGCGATTCTTCGAGCTATGTCGGTGACGTTAGTTCTAGTTTTTGTTGATTGTCAATGAGGAGCAATCAATAAATAATTACGCTTGGAAACGGCTTGCACCCACTGTGAACTAGCAGCCTTTACCAAATCATCAGTCCATCTCGTTGGCGGACGTCCCACGCTGCGCTTGCCGTGTCTCCATTCGAGGACTTTTCAGCCCCAACGGCCATCTGTTCTGCGTGCTATATTGCCTGCCCATTGCCTTAACACTCATTTCATTTCTACTGTTATACTCTTAAATATTTTTACAGCTACAATCCCAGTCATTTCTTTGATACGTTGGTTGAATAGCCAATTTCTGTAATAAATTACGCCAGTAAAATATTCTTGCTTGCAGACATCGGAATGAAGTGCCTAAGTGTGTGCGACATTTGAAAAATCGCAGACAAAAACATATAACTAACGTGATACTTAACGCTATGGAATGTCGCGTACATAATGTTTAAAAGAACGATATCGCTTTAATTCTTCATTATTCTTATTTGACTTCTTCGAGTCTCTTTTACTTTAAGGGTTGCTTGTTTCGTCTAGGCTAAAAATGAGATCATTAAACTTGGTTTAATAAATTGACAGTTCTTACATTTTGACACTACTTGACCATGGCTTAGATAACATACAATCTCCAGTTAGTTTACGTTAAACACAGTAGCTATTCGTACAATACAAAAACTGGCATGATTTACTGGTGTGTTACGGCACTTTCACACGGGCAACGTCCCGTTTTTTGCGGGTTCGTTTTTTTGCAGGATCCCGTTTAGTAGCGTACGTGCTACTGTCTAAACGGGATCCTGCAAAAAACCGAACCCGCAAAAAACGGGACGTTTCCCGTGTGAAAGTGCCGTTGTAAATTATTGCCGTTCATACTTCATAGGCGTGAGAATTTGACGCCTACTAAACTCATATGGCAATTATTTGTCGTGCTTCCAATAGACAGGATAATTATGAGAATAGAATATAAGTAATAGAATTATTTTACTAACCAATGTAGTTACACAATGCACACAATTACGTGATACACATTTTTACCCAAGTGATAGTATTATTACCAATGTGTTTTGCCTTCGTACTAGACTGTTTGGGTCAGCATCACGAGTGCCAACTGCCAATAACAAAAAAAAAACTTCAGAAGAGTCAATGTGACGTGTGTTAGGCGCAAGCTACAAAGAAAAGACGTGGGACCAGGAAGCCTCGCAGTCCGCGTCGTTTGTCCGCAGGCCGCGTCTCCGCCCCGTCTCTTCTGTCTATATACTTTGGATCGCGACGCTTCTGTACATTTATTATGAAAACTGATTCAAGGGGCGCCGCAACTGCGACGAGCTCCCGCCCCACGTCTCTTCTGTGTGGCTTGCACCTATGTATTTGTGTATGTGTGTGTTTGTATGGTTTTTGTTTTCACATTGTACCTAATAAATAATTATTCTGATACAGGCTATTTACGTTACTGTCCTTAGTACCAATACTTATATCTGCTAATGATAATTTAGTCGACTAAACCATTGTGTGTCATTGGTAGTTAGTAGACATGTACCAACAGCTCTCGCAAAACACACCAATATCTTGAAAGCAGATTGCGCTCGTGAGCAGATGGTCGTGGGTTCAAATCCCGGCTCGTACCTCTGAGTTTTTCGGAATTTATGTGCGAGATTACGTTTTTTAAATTTACCATGAGCTTTACGGTGAAGGAAAACATCGTGAGGAAACCTGCATACACCTGCGAAGAAATTCAATGGTGTGTGTGAAGTTCCCAATACGCACTGGACCTGCGTGGGAACTACGGCCCAAGCCCTCTGATCCGGAGAGGAGGCCTGTGCCCTGAAGTGGGACGTATATAGGCTGGGATGATGATGATGATGACGTTGCTTTTTATTCTACTGCTTACCATTGTCTTGAACCAAATCCCTAGGCTATAATCCGTGTGGCCCTCTCCAAAAAAATTAGCTACGGCAAAGCAGGTAACTCTTTAAATGAATAGTGCTGCAAGCATTGAAGGAGTATCATGATTACCATTACATAAATAGTTTGATTGTTAAATACAATTATTTTTACTTTCGTTGGGTGTGTATCTTACGATTTTGTGAAGTCAGGATAAAGTTTTTAAGATTCAGGAAAAAGGATGGTTAGAGTCACTTTTCAGTAATGACGTCGATAGAGACAGAACGAGTGAACCAGTTTCTATGTTAATTTTTATGTTTACTGGCAGAATGTTTGCTCAAAGGAAACTAAGGTTTATGAAAGCGAAAAAGTCTTTCAAATGCGCTCCCCGATATTTGAGCCTGAATTTCGTGGCTCACTTCGCCGAACGCCTATATACCTATACCGAAAGTGTTCCCGGGAAAGCCTTGCGAATAACTCAATCATTTGCCTATGCAATTAGTGGGGTGTAGTGCCTATCAAATCTACATATTACTAAATTGAAATTTGTTTTAAATTTAGATTTCTGCACTGATATTAGGTATTATAGATCTCGTCAAACAAACTTCCAGTTTTTTTTTCTTTAACCGCCTCTCTGTTACAAAAGGCCGACGGTCATAATTTTACAATTTTTTCCTTGTCCAGAGCTAGTCTGGCCAGGTGACCAGTTTGCCATGGTCTTGGTGCCGGTGGATTCTCTGATATTGCGAAGCCATTACATTTTCTTACATTCCGCTTCCACGACCAAGTTGACGCACAGAGCCCGAATAATTTCCAAACTTACATATAAATGATAATTGCTTGAAGAACTGATGGCCGTTGGAGGTAATGTGTTCTTGGGTGGTGACTACGTACCAGAAAACGCAGCGTGGGTAGGCCCTCCACAAGGTATGTCCTAAGGACCTATATCCAGCAGCGGACATCTATCGGCTTACGATGATGGTGATGACAAAGTAATGCACTTCTTGATAAGTCTTAGTAAAATCGGAAACTTTCTTCCATAAGCGTGTGGCGTAACAACCCGAAAATTACACTGTCCCCTTTCCAATGAAGCCATAAAATCGGGAAATAAACTAAACAGTTTCGCCGATTTAATAACAAATATTAATATAGATTCCCTTCGAACCGCCGAACTTATTCAAAAGGTCGGTTCCTCTGTGCATCCAACACAATACACCCTTTCATGAACCACAATGGGTGACAGGGAATTATCGCGACCCAAAAATACTACAATGGATTCAGCGACGGCCCTTTCTTCGCAACTGTACGTGAATAATGCCAGTATTTTATGCCGGTGTAATAGAGAATATATCAGTTTGTGTTTACCTTTAAAACAGTCAGTTTTGGGACTGAGATTATTAAGTGGCGATGTTTTTATTTGAGCAATTCGCAGAAGTTTCTTGAAGTCAACAACGTATTTGGAGCTCAGATCAAATAAAATTTAAAGATACTATCTTTCATAAGCGAACACTGAAGAGAGATCTGGTACAACTGTATGAGTATGTGTGTGTGCAACAGAACTATAAGCATACGGTAAGGCGTAGTTTAACGTTCCTTATTTTTCCGTTTGCAGAATTGACAACATTTCATTTTTTTACACCTGAAAATTACTACAGGAATCGAAAGAGTTTCGCCTCCTGAACACGAAAAATATTTATTATAATTTATTTCTTCATATTTAAAAAAAATACAACATAATATTTAAAAAACATATGTGCACTTACCTGTACCTCCACAGAATAGATATGTTTCCTTTACCCTTTTCACTAGAAAAAGAGCTGTCATAATTTTAAATTTCGATAACAACCTTAATGTCAAATTTACGTCATCACTTTTTTTTAATAGAGACTAGACAAAAGTAATGGATCTATTCTATCGTTAGGCTCTTTTAGAATAAGCACATCTTTAAAAAATTGTAATAAATTAATTAATAATCCTAGTGAAAATTTAAAACTATCAGCGTCTTTCTCTTTCCAAACAGTATACAGAGAACGAATCAAATTATAGTCTTAGAAATATGAAATGTTGTCAATTCAGTGTTTTCTTTCTGTTTGTTCTGAGATTGTTAGTTGCTTTGATGCGGTTTTCGTCGGTTTCGGTATGAATGCTATAAGCTGATACTCTTCGGTTCCCAAATTAGTAGTATATATTGATGACAAAAATGTTATTATCGTCATAGCATTGAGTGTTGCGTCTGCGATAGTACCTAGGGTGTTGCGATTATTGTGGCCGACGTTGTTCAATTATATTGGCTCCTTCATCTCTTCAGTTTCATACATAGAAATAATCTTTCCCTCTAAGACTACTTTATGGATTATGGCATATACTCGTAGTAAATATATAGAAGTGTTTACTACCAAAGAACATTCGCTATTATAGCTTCATAGTTTTAAAAGACTCTTGGAGTATTTTACGAGTTTTAAATCCAGGCAGACGACGATAAAGTTGAAATATTGAGAAGTCTGAAAGAAGTATTCCCCTCTGAATTTAAAATGAAACACCGAGGTAAAAACGTTGAAATGTGATATAGTGTCTGAGGGATGCTTCTATCAAAAACTGTGGGTATAACGAGCAATTTTTGTCCATGTATAAAAAAAACACAGTAACAAAAAAGTGATGATATAATTTTCTCATCTAAACTACAAACAGTACCAAATTTCAAGTCAATTCGATCACTAGAATTGACGGAAATAGCAGGATTTGACCCCAAAAAACATACAGATATTAGAATACAAATATAATTTTAAAGAAAAAAAAACAACTTCAAGGAGCTTTTGTCGTAGGATTTGTCGGAAGTACCACGAAAAAAAAAAATTTTTGTAAATTGTTTCAATATAAAAAATGCAACCGCACTGACAGCCTTCTCATTCCTTGAAATTTGTTGAAAGCTTGTAAAATGCAATCTTTAATACCAAAATTCGTGGTTTTTCTAAGAAAAAGCGCAATCTTCAATCAACATTCGTGGCAGGGATTTGATTGAAAAACTCCGATGGAGAAAATGAGCCCGCAAAAGTATTACAAGTAAACCAGAGTTGGCTAGTTTTTTCCATCGGGCGCACACGCAACGGGAGGATTACGTCCCATAGTAGGAGATACGGTAGTAGAAATATAGACCTTCATTTTTTCTTCATCAATTATAATCGATGACAAAGTTTATATTATGTCAGATAATCTTCTTCTAATCTATAAAAATCTCGTGTTTGTTATCGAACTCCTCCGAAACTGCTCCATCGATGTTTATGAAATTTTTTCTCTACATTTGGTAGGTCTAATAGGTCGTAGACAAATTTTTATACCCTATTCTTGGCGGACGGTGTCGCGGGCAACAGCAAATCTAATGTATAAGGCTGCGGCTCCACTGAGGCGGAGACGAGCGGAGCTGAGAGGAGACGTGTGGGGATCGACCAATCATATTACATGAACGGAGACGAGATGTGGATTTCATGTAATATGATTGGTCGATCCCCATGCACACGTCTCCTCTCAGCTCCGCTCGTCTCCGCCTCAGTGGAGCCGCAGCCTAACAATCTCGTGTCACGGTGTTTGTTATCGAACTCATCCGAGACGGCTTGACCGATTTTTATGAATCTTTTTTCTCTATATTCGGTATGTCTGAGAATAGGTCGTAGGCTATTTTTTGTATATCTACCCCTATTCTGCGCAGACGGAGTCGCGGGCAACTGCTAGTATTTATCTATAAACTAGCTAAATTAACTCGCGGCATCGCCCGCATTAGAAAATAAAATGCCTTCACGAAAAACATCTGCAATCTTAGAGTTGGTCCTGAAAAAAGGTTTTTTTTTCAAATAGCCTATTGCACGTCAACTGCTGGGCAAAGGCGTCCCCTTTTTCTTTCGCTTTTCATGAAAGATAAGAGGGTTTGGACCATAAGCCAACCTCGCTGGTCCAAAGCGGGTCGTCAGAGCCTTGTTCGTTATTCGGCAGGGTGCACTACGAACAAGTAAGGTTCAGTTGGGGCGCGGTAGATATAGAACAGCCCCCCTAGACCCTGAAAAAAGGTTACGGTAACATATTTGTAAGCACAACGTTAGCTCGCAAAATGTCATATATGGATTGCAGTCAAAGTTAATCATCTTGAAAGCCGAGGTACTTCAACATTCTTAGACAGCGCCCTCTTCAAACATCCAAACATCTTCAAAAACTTTCTCATTTACAATGTTAGTAGGATATGATAGTATGTTTATTTATAAATTACAGGAGGGTTGCCTGGCTAAATCCGAGGTCTCAAGATTTAAGGTTTTGATAACTAAGGTTTAAAAAAACATGTAATACATTGTAGGTTTTATTGGCACAACTATGATGGTAAACACGCATAACTAATAACATCATCAGCTTGTTTTTTTGAAGGAGCATCCTACCTAAGAGTTAACCCTCCTATGCGGGAAGTGAAAAAAATCGTGCATTTTAGTCTCAACTGTTTCATATAAATCCAATTATGCAGATTAAAAAAAAATACAAAATTGGCCTATAGTGAAAATAAACGGATCACTCACGTCTTAAAACGAGTTTAACTCGACATGTTTCGGGCTAATCCGTAGCCCTTCCTTTCGGAGTCGCACGTCACGGCGGCTGCCAAACGTGCACTGCGTGCTAACGCCCTAGTCGCGCGGCTACTCGACGCAACTGACAGCGACACACAACTACCCCCGTTTTCATCATCACTTTTATTGTCATTGTCAAATGTAGGGTAGCACACAACACTAACCACATCACTTTGTAAAGGTTCGCTCACACTCACCGTTGACGCAGTACGAACATTCAACACTGTTTTCCAACTCGGGGGTACTGACCAACCACTATCCCGGTTAAAATTTGGATGACGACCAATCTCGATGGCTTCACGCACCTTCCGCGGAATGAAAAACTTTTCTCTCGCAAGTACGGAAGCCTTATCAAAACGGATGTAGTGCCGTGTCGTGCGACTCCGAGAGGAAGGGCTACGGATTAGCCCGAAACATGTCCAGTTAAACTCGTTTTAAGACGTGAGTGATCCGTTTATTTTCACTATGAGTGAGTCTCACGGTAGTTTCATGTTTAAATTGGCCTATATTGGGCAGGGCACGGATCCGTGTTATAATGTCTTAAGCATATACCGACGGTTAAGAACCAATACCGTCTATCTAACATTTTTTGTCATTTTTGACTTTTAGTGCACCTACATTTAAAATTCAATTTCGTACAGCCTGCCAAAATCGCCTTTTTGCTTGTATTTTTGTTGGTTAGGTGTTATTGATTCTTAACCGTCGATACGAGGGGTTAAAGGTTACATTGTCAAAAGTACATCGCAACCATGGCTGCCGAAAATTTGGTAATTTACATGTAAACCTCTCGTCCGTTTTTATAATTGGCTATTAAACAAGAATAATACGGTTTTGCAATCAATTGTCAAACAATAAACATACTATCTATATAATAAACTTGGTCATCATCAAATAACAAACGAGGATAATACATTCTATTACCGTATCTTAGACTACCACCCATTAGTACAGAAACAATACGAGCGTGACTGTTTGCTGCAAATTTGTTACCGTACGCTGCAACTTTGTTTTGTGTATTGTTATTTATTCTGAGGGAAGAAGCCGGGAAATCACGTAGGTAGGGTAGGAGTTACTTTTAGGAAAAATAAAACATATGGATTTTAAAAATTCGGTGAACCGTTTTCGGATAATTGAAATTCGAGTAAAGGAGTTTCTAAACATTGATAGGTTACCCGGAGTTCCGGGAATGACTCGGTGTAATCGCCTATTTTGTTTTTTGTAAAATAAGTGTTTTCTACTAACATAGCATTAGTGGCATCGCGATGCCGCTGCATAGCACATCTCTGGTGGTATAACACCCTTAAACAGTTACGGCTAAACTTAGCACGCAGCAGCCAGAATGTTTTCTTTGCTTCATCCTTGGTCTGCTCTAGGTGAAAGTCATACTAAAGTCGAAACAAATCTTTTGAAACTCATTAAGATCTGATTGTATTTATTAGAATTACTAGCTTTTGCCCGCGACTTCCTCCGCGCAGAATTCCAATTTGTGGTAAAGCTTCTTCATCTGTTTCATCGTATAAAACAAAAATCCGGCAGCGGCAACATCCATCATTATCATCATTTCATCATCATCAGTATCAGTTAGTGAATATATAAATCCCGTTTATTCCCTATCCAGTAGGAATTTCAATAAATTCTTGAAATTGGTTTTTTAATCTAATAGTTACCTGTAAACAGTCAAGTTATCTTCGTTATGGACATAGGGTCCCTCTTAATCAAATATATAAAGCGCCCTTATTCCCTATCCCGTGGGAATTTCGAAAAATCCAAGTTTCATGACTCTACGATCAGCGGCTGTGCGTTGATCCGTCAGTCAGTCATTCAGGACAAAGCATATTTAACTTCCGACACAAAAATATGCTGTGTGTGTGTATATCTGTCTGTCTGTTTGTCTGTCGGTGTGTCTGTCTGTGGCATCATAGCTTTTAAACGGGTGAACCGATTTGGATGCGCTTTTTTTTATTAGAAAGCTGGTTTCTTGCCGATGGTTCTTAGATATGTTTTATCAAAATCGGTTCAGCCGTTTCAAAGTTATAAGGTCTTTTGTTAGCTGCAGAAGGGATCTTAGACGCATAATGGGCATTTACTTTATGTTCAAATATACGTGTGACATAATTGCGTTGGGGTTTATTATTTTTTTAATTTATAGTTATAAATAAATAAATAAATATCATGGGACAATTCACACCAATTGACCTAGGCCCAAAGTAAGCTTAGCAAAGCTTGTGTTATGGGTACTAAGCAACGGATAAACATACTTATATAGATAGATACATACTTAAATACATATTAAACACCCAAGACCCGAGAACAAACATTCGTATTTTTCATACAAATATCTGCCCCGACAAGGAATCGAACCCGGAACCTCAAGCTTCGTAGTCAGGTTCTCTAACCATTAGGCCATCTGGTCGTCTAAAACCTGGTGGTGGTCGTAAGTTATATATGTATAGATTAGTGTTTGCGCGCTGCTTCGCTCGCATTACCAGTTTGATCTGGCATTGGAATTAACAGGGCCGGATTTAGAGGTTTAGAGGCCTTGGGGCATAAAAGTTCCACTCCTTTTAATTATTTTCCAAATAAAATGACCATTTTTTTCAGTCGAGATTTCATTAAACAATTTTTCGAAGTCTCTATTATGGGGTGCCCTCTATCATGGATGGCCCGGGTTACAGAGCTAAATCCGGCTCTGGGAATTGCAATTCCGGGATCTCGCAAATATTGTAGCGGGATTTTTTAAAAATTATATCGCGGTCTTTATTAACCGTTGCATAAACAACATCCGTGTCAAAGAATTCAAAATTTTTATCTCTGTTTTCAAGAGAGAAAAAAAAACAGAACGTCTATTTAATATATTATTATATATTTTTTAAATGTGGTTCTTAAGAAATTTACAATAGATAGATGAATATATGTATACTTTATTTGACCTAAAGTTAAAGGAAATAATAAAAGTAACGTGCTTGTCCAGCAATTTTGACTGTCTTTCCTTTGGTTGTAGGTTCGAGCCCGGGCTTGCACTTTTAACTTTTTTCGGAATTTATGTGCGAAATTACATTTGAAATTCACCATGAGCTCTCCAGTGAAATGACATCGTGAGGAAATCTGCACACACCTACGTAGACAACGGTGTCTGTGAAGTCCCTAATCAAAACTGGGCCCGCGTGGGGTACAAGCCCAAGCCCTCTCATTCTGAGAGGAGGCCTGCGCCGTTCAATGGGATATATATAAGCCGAGACGAGGCACATTAGTGCATATTTCTTCTCGGCCTAGACCACAGCAGTCATGAAGCTATAGGCCACTGTGAGGCATTGTCTCATACATAAACATGTATGTTAACACCGGGATATCTGACCTTACAGAGAGTACTTAGCTGAATTAAGTCCGTGGGGGCCGTCCTTTCTTCATCTTACGGTATTGACAATGCAGGGCTGGCGATTTTTGTGGTAAATTTATCTTAATACTTGTATTCCAACTTTCATCCACCGGACTTCGGTCCCCAGGCATAACATCTGCCTGGAGAGAGATCTTTCTATTGGAACTACCCCCAAATTGGTGACCCACGACATTGGACAAAAATCGCAACCTTCAGACACATCCATAGGACTTCGGTCCCCAGGCATAACATCTGCCTGGAGAGAGATCTCTCTATTGTAACCACCCCCAAATTGGTGACCCACGACATTGGACAAAAATCGCAACCTTCAGACACACAAGACGGATGACGCAGTCTCACAGCAAGCCATACTCACCGCACTGTGCACCATTAGCATGTATCTATTATCTGCCTGGTGTCTACAGCTCGCATATCCTCCTCCCACTACTTCCACTTGCCAATCAATCAACCAACGCTCGCCAACAAGGCTCCGAGCAATCACGCAACCGGCATGCATCTACAAGTAGCAGAGGAACAACAATGCTCGCCGACGAGGCTCTGAGCGACTGGCCCTTGCAAGCGCCCACATGACGCACAGACTGCACTCCACTCCACTGCAATTCGTATCGACCTCCGGTCTAAAAGGGGGGCTGATGTAGCGACTACTAGCGCCATCTAGTCATCACATAAGGAACTAATCACTACAATCCTATCCTTTCTCAACTCGGCTGCATAAATAGGTACAACTTCCAACTTTCATCCATTGGACTTCGGTCCCCAGGCATAACATCTGCCTGGAAAGAGATCTCTCTATTGCAACTACCCCCAAAAAGTTTTTCGCTAAATATTTCATTTAGCAAAAGATTTTTATGGAAACGTAGTAGTACAAGGCTAATAGTCGAATGAGCATAATAGCAAGCAGTATTTTTTTTTTTATAAGCTTTCTATTAAGAAAATTTTAGTAAAAATAGCTATAACGTTCAAAATAATTTGATTCTGATAAGAAAGACCATGTGTTCAATTTTTGCGTATTTATGAATTTCAATTTTTTTTGAAGATCCCATTCCGCACTTGGCTTGCGTGGGAACTACGGCCCAAGCCCTCTCATTCTAAGAGGAGGCCTGTGCCATGCAGTGGGACGTATATAGGCTGGGATGTGTTATACCTTCTTTATTTCCCTTGACGTCAAAATGTCACCCATCTTGCTCCTACCTAATAGGATCCGTATTATAAGAACAGACGTTCCATTATGTTGTGTGTACTCTTATTTATTAGGGTTCCCTACCCAAAGGGTAAAACGGGACCCTATTACTAAGACTCCGCTGTCCATCTGTCTGTCTGTCTGTCTGTCCGTCTGTCACCAGGCTGTATGTCATGTACCGTAATAGTTACACAGTTCAAATTTTCACAGATCATGTAATTCTGTTCCCGCTATAACATCAAATACTAAAAAACAGAATAAAATTAATTTTTAAGGGCTCCCATAAAACAGACCTGATTTTTTTGCTCGTTTTTAAAGATAACAGTACGGAACCCTTCGTGCACGAGTCCGACTCGCACTTGGCCGGTTTTTATTAGCCTATAATATGTCCCACTGCTGGGCAAATCAGCATTTTCATTTAAAAAATCCACGTTTTGAAAGCGCAGCTCCCGCTTTTTGTATTCGTCTCATCATTTTGTAAGCATCTGGCAACACAGTTTGTAGGTGATTGAAGATAAATTAAACTCTTTTTTGTACAATCAATGAAACATCACGAAGTAGACAACCCTGGAAGGCCTAACGGGCCGTTCAATAGAATATAGAAAAGGGAGGGAGCGAAAAAACCAATCTACTTTCTCATTTATACAAACTGCCTTCATTCCGATTTAGGTATTTAGAAATATTCTAATCCTAACATCTTCAATAGCATTAAGCCAAATTGAAGTGGGTGATTTATTTATTTTTTCTCTCATTCTCCTCCGGCCGATGATACTAAAAGAGGGCTTGATTGACATTAAGTAGCTATTTGGAAAATATTAATGACAGTTCCTCGAATTTGAGTGCAGTAGTAACTAGTTACGTAAGTAGATTTAGATTTTATTACATAGACATTGTTGTAGTAGATGGCTGAATGTTAAAAAATAAGGAGTGTAATATTCGCCAACAAACTTTTTTGCAGTTTGGCGAAGTATTTAATACTCCTTACACGCCTTATTGGTCATCTACTACAACAATGTCTATGTAGTAAAATCTAAGGGCCTAGGCTAGCTGACGCGGACGCCCGCCGCGTGCGCCCGCTCGCGGGTCTAAAATGTACCGAAAATCCGTCGCACGCGCCCGCACCACTTAACGCTCGGCTGTTCATACAAATTCTTATTAGACGCGCGCTCGACGGGCGTCCGTTCCGGGTAATACGCGTCAGCTAGCGTAGGCCCTAAATCTACATGTAACTGACTAAATCTACATGTTGTCAAAATTTGATGCATTTTTTTTGTTGAGATAAATAAATAATAAAATAACTTTAATTTCAATACTATATGAAAAAAAAACCCTCCAGTATAATTCCCTATCCCATGGGAATTACAGGAAAATATTTAAGTACCCTATGTCACTCTCGGAACTGAGACGAATCTAATGACACCTCACACTTCAAAATCCATTGAGCCGTTCAGGCTGCAGGGCGTGCCAAAGAATGTTACATAAGTACATACATACATAAATACATACGCTCGAAAAAACATAACCCACCTTCGATAGTCGGGTGAAAAAGAATATCTTAGTTGTTGCGTAATAAGAGCTTAACACGAGTTTTTTTTTAAATCTTTGCAGCACACAGTATCAGTGCCGAATTGCATTAATATAATTCTCAGTGAGAGCAGTCGAGGAGGTAGATGGATGTCGTTTAAAAGGATTTAGAGCATAAAAACTATTATTTACCAACCTAATGTTTTTTCTCCTTATAAAAAAACACGTTCATTTGTACATAAATACATATTTATATTAAAAATCAGGCACGAATAAAATAAATTTTGTTCAGCATTTTTATCAGTTGAAGCCAATAAAGCTAAGCTACATACCCTATCGAATCATTTTAGAACTCAAATAAAGTTAAAAGAATATCCCGTGCGCTCTCTCCAACGTTTGAAAAGTGCAACGTTCAAAATGTAGGATTTCATATCCGGAACGGAAATTTAAACTGATTGTGCTCCTGTGTGGGGAAAGTTTGCCAAACTATTGGAGCAGGGTTCCGTACCTACTAAAATATGAGCCACTTTCTATGATATAACTGTTTTAGTCATCGGTTGACACGAGGCCTTATTGTTGAACGCGCACTCGGATCACAACACAATCTTTTTCATCACTACTTTCATTACGACCACCATGTCTAACCTAGACCACTATAGAATCATGTCATAATGAATACATTTGTTTATCTTCTACGACAATGATTATTGCGTGATGTGGGGCGGCGTGTGGAGGAGGAACTGCAAGCGGCCTATGGACTGCGGATGAAAAATGTAGACATATAAATTATTTGGAGATATTAGCAGCATTCGTTGGTTTAAAAATAGCAGCGGAGTTATGGCAATGGTTTGAATTCAGGAATATCATTGTACATACGCATCTTATATAAATCGGCCGACAATAACATAGCTGATGCCGAATCACGACTTTCCCACCCAGATATCGAGTGGGAGCTAAACGATCTTGCATTTCAATGAATTGTCAGGTTATTTGGTATGCCTGAAATTGATCTTTTTGCCAGCCGACTTAATAATAAATGCAACAGATACGTGTCCTGGTACAGAGATCCTGACGCCTTCGCCATTAACGCATTTAGGTTAAGCTAGACCCATTACTACTTTTACGCATTTCCACCATTTACTATGGTCCTTAAAACTTTGAGGAAAATTGTAAGAGACAAGGCAACAGGCATAGTAGTAGTCCCTCTCCGTGGTCCCCGTCGTTTAGGACATTACTTACCTCTGACTCATTAACATTTGACTGTTAGTCATCAACATCATGCTAGCTTCTCTGACAGAAAATTCTATCAAGCAATATGACACATATTTAAAAAGTGGTACTATTTTTGTGTTTCCGAGAAGATTGATATGTTTGAAACTTGCGTTCCTCATTATAACTAATCTCTTTGAGCAAGGAGCCCAGTACAGTACCTTAAATAGCTGTAAATCAGTGCTGTCGCTCATTTTTGAATCCCAAATAGGTAACGATGAGCGAATTAGAAGTTTTCCCAAAGGGATCTTCAGATTACACCCTCCAGTACCGAAATATAACCTTACCTGGGATACCATTATAGCCCTGGAGGTATTAGCTGCTTTGTATTATCAAAGCGCATTTAGAAAGGGATTGAGCTCATATGTCATTTTTGAACTAATGCATGATATGACATTGTCAGTGGAAGAGGGCGCAGACAAATTAAATTGTTATTTTAGTACAATGAAGTTCTAAAGCAAGGAAAAAACATGAAATTATATTACTTAACCCCTTATAAGTCAGAGGCGATTTAGCGACCACATGCATTGAGTTGGAATTTCAACTTTATTGATTACACTATAAGTCACAATTTCTATTGTAATTATTGAAAAAACGACTAGCTTTAAAAATATCGTTTGTCAGGTAGGCATTCGATAGCTGCTTTTGATTCTGTGGTAGTACCTATGCTCCAATAAATGGGGCTTTATAAATGGTTAAATAAAATAGAAATATTGTAAATAATTGCTTAAAATGGCCATCAAAGTTTTCAGAAGAACCTTCGTTATTTTTTTTTTCTTTATTGAAATATGTTAGTACATTACAGATAATTTCTTGGCACCGACCGTTTAATACTTTACCACGATTCATATTTTATACATACGTATTTTTTAACAGCTACGGCGATTTGATAACGCGCACTTTTTTGTGTTATGACAGTTTTTTACAGGATGTGCGAAATGACAACATTTACCGAGAATAGAGTCCAAATATGCAAAGGATACTCCGTAGTCTGTAAGACTATTAATTCTATTATCAATAAGTGTCTGCACTTATGAAGATATCAAAGATTGACTTATGATTATATTTAATCATTTATAAATACTGTTGTGCTAACGGTACTCTCGAATCCCGTTGTCATTTTGATTCTATAATACCCTTACGCAGACCTAGAGCTAGATAAAATTACAAGGAAGCTCGTGACTCTGCTTGCTCTCATGACTGCGCATAGGGTGCAAACATTGACTAAGATACTTATGACTAATATCGAATTCCATTGCGACAAAGTAGTGATTAAAATTCCAGATTTAATTAAAACTTCTAGGGCGGGTGCCATACAGCCCTTACTTACCTTGCCTTACTTTTATGATAAGACCGAAATCTGCCCTGTAAACACATTATCCGCGTAGGTTGTTACCTAGATAAGAACAAATTATTCCGTGGCAATTCTCAGCCACTATTATAGGCCTAAAGAAACCTCATAAGTAAATCGGCGTTTTCTCAGACGATAAGTCGCTGGATTAGAATGACTTTAGGAGAGTGCGGAACAGACATAACAATGTTTACGGTTCACAGTACGCGACACGCGTCGACTTCCAAGGCCCACAGCCTGGCAGTCAACATGGACTTGATTAGGAAGATCGCTGGTTGAAGCGGCTCTTCCCAAACATTTGGTAAATTCTATAAGGGAAGTATAATTGACTCCAATGATTGTTTCGCTAGAAATATTATGTTAAATAGATGACAGTTTTTTTTATCGAACATAAAGTTCATTGTAAAACTTTCACATTCGTATAAATAGATGATTAAATCTATTAATATTTTGGATATTAAATTTGGCATTTCAATGTGTCAACGACAATGAATAGGAAAGAAGTTTGCTTGTGTATTAATGACTTGCATTGTCACTGTCCGTCTGTCAAAATTTCTTTTTCATCTCATGTCATGGAGCGAAAACGTTTATTGCATATTATTGTGATCGGGAAGTTAGTAATCTTTTGACTCGCACTGACGTTGTAATACTGCGACAAGGTTCTATAGTGGCCTAGGAATCAAATTGGTTGACTGTGTAACGTGAAACATTGGTATCAACAGTAATTAAGCTCGATCATCGATCAACTGACTCTCGAATGAAAAACTTCGCTAAATCGCCGCATAAATACAGCGCCACCACAGACTTTGGTCATTTCAAGAGCAGCTGTTAAGAGCAAAAAAGATTAGAAGAGCATCTACTATTGTATAATCACTTGAATGTAATTATTAAAAATAAAAATTAGTAATATTTCTTAGCGCAAACTGTAGGCCATGTTTTAATAATTATTAAAAAATAACCAGACGGCAGATATTTAACGAAGGTCCTCATACCCAGCAAATGTAAGTAGCTCTTTGTATTAATATGGTATGTGTCCGTTTTGTTCACCATGGTCATTGATATCTTCAACCGATTTTTATTTGTTTTCTTAGGGGTCCCAAACGCTAGCGTCTATTAAAAAGGCGGGTCCTCAATTTCGGTGCTGGCTCTTCTCTTTGGCTTCACAAATCTGAACTGCAATGGGTAACTTTTCAAAAAATATTATTTTGTACTGTTGTTTTTTTTTTCACATATTTTGTATCAAGTTTAAAAAAAGATAGTGCGTGGAGTCCCTCCACGCGGAAGAAGTGAAACTTCGTAATAAAAAATAAAAAAATAAAAAAACAGGCGGTCACCCATCCAAGTACTGACCACGCTCGACGTTGCTTAACTTCGGTGATCGGACGAGAACCGGTGTTTTTGTCAAATATCTTGAAAACGGTGCATCCTACGGCAAAATCAATGAAATGTTCATACCCCTTTGAAACCCCCGCACCCTCTCCCCTGCATATCTCCACCCCATCCCCGGTGTTTTTGTCAAATATCTTGAAAACGGTCCATCCTACGGCAAAATCAATGAAATTTTCATCCGTCCTTTGAAACCCCCGCAACAATTGAGAACAAGTTTGCGGAACGCGTTGGATGCTGATGGCGCAGGACCGATCTGTTTGGCGAGCCTTCGGGGAGGCCTGTATTCAATAGTAGACGTCTTTCGGCTGAAACGATTATGATGATGATGTGAAACATTACGCCGCAACGAAACAAACCAGCGGGAATCAACCAATATTGTATAATCACTTGCATCAATTGACGTAAAGTGGCAATGTCGAACGATGCATGGTTGCCCGCAGCATGCAAATGTCAGCGACTCGCTGAATAAACAATGGACGATTACACATGCCTTTTAAAACATGATCGACGTATCGGGGAATTCAATTAGCTGTGGGTTGTTAATTTTACTTAAAATTTCAGTTTGATGTATAGAGATTGATTTCGTGGTAACCTAGGCGCAAGCAACACAGAAGAGACGTGGGACGGAGGCGCGTCGCAGTCCACGTCATTTTTTGCAGGCCGCGTCTCAGTCCCGTCATTTCTGTTTGCTGTGGATCGCGACGTTTCTATACATTTAGTATGAAGACTGATTCAAGGGGCGCCGCCACTGCGACGCGCCCCCGTCCCACGTCTCTTCTGTGTGGCTTGCGCTCTAGTATGGTCTCAACTAGAGTCGTAGGTTCGACCCCAGGCTCGCTGCGCACCTCTGAGTTTTTTGTACGTGCAAAATTACATTTGAAATTTACCACGAGCTAAAGCTCGCCTCAGTAAAGGCAAATAAACAACGCATGGACACCTGCACACTCTTATAAAGAAATTCAATAGTGTGTACCTATGAAGTTTTCAATCTGTACTGGGGCCGAGACTCCTCTCGACACTCTCTCTGCTCTGCAGTGGGAATAAGGAAGATTCGGGAGATGTGATCGAAACCTATCCTAACCGAATCGTTTAATTATAGGACAGCGTTTTGTAATAGCAATTAGTGAGGATAGTTTTCTTTGGTAAGTCATAAATTTACTTTACTTATACAGTACCCACGCTGCGTCTGCGCAATACGTGGTCGCGTCTTCAACGGCCATCAGTTCTTCAAGGTGCCCCGCGCGCGCACTGCCATTTAAGTGTGACAATTCTTCGGGCTATGTCATTTACTTTGGTTCTACAGTGGATCGTCTTATTTGCTATTCGATCTCGCAAGGAAACTCCAATCATAACCCTCCCCATTGCTAAGTCTTAAGTTCATCTAGGGCGTCCAAGATACAAGCACTTGACTGCCTAGTTTGGAGCCCGCAGACAATGTATTTATGTTACTACTATTTTTGCATCAATAAAAAATTTCTTTTCATTTCTTTTTCATTTCACCTTGTGCAAATACCCATTCTGCGTCTGCCGATACGTGGTCGCTGCTCAAGAACATGGGTCTGAGTCATACATTTTTTTTGCATCTTCCTGTGGACATGGCAAAAGTTAAGGGTCTATAGCCAATATTTATTAGTCAAATCTACATCAGCGTGTTACCCGCCTGGCCAACTTCCGGCCCATTTAAATAATCTTACTTTGCTGACTCGGAGTCGCTAATTTCATGTCACTCCCACTTTAGTTTGTCAATTCTTCAGGCTATGTCATTTTCTTTGTTTCTTCTCTTGATCGTCTAATTCTTTATTCGACCTCGCAAAGAAACTCCGAGCACAATTGGTATTTAAATTTTTACAGTCCACGATGTTCAAGCTGGTTATACCGGAACGGCTTATCATTTATATAACAACCCAATCGGGCTAATGGAAATGCGCATTTACCAGATTGGATGAGAATACTATTATCATATCGGTAAAATTCGTCACAGAGGCGGTTGTCACGGAGGCAGATTCAATTAAAGAATTACCAGTTTGGCACATGCGGTAACGCAGAACGGATAATTATTTCTGCATACGATGTTCCGTTTATTTTAACAGTTTCGGGGGGTTTTAACAGTAACAGTAAAGGGACCCCATTACTAAGACTACACTGCCCGTCGGTCTGTCTGTCATCAGGCTGTATCTCATGAAACGTGATAGCTAGACAGTTGAAATTTTCACGGATGATGTATTTTTGTTGCCGCTATAACCCTTCTGACGCATAGTACCAGAAACGCATATTAATTACCTTATACGCGGATGATCAGATGTACATTTCGCAAATTACCAGACACGCAGGTGACCTGATACGCATATAACCAGATAACAAGAAATACTAAAAATAAAATAAAGTTAAAAACTACAGAGGGCCATCAATGTAATCGTACAAGAAACGTATTTTTTTCAGCGTTTTTAACTCGATTTCTATAATTTTGTTAACTATAGATACTTGAAATCTTCACTGATTGTTTATCACTTTATCCACTACAACGACAAATAATAACAATATAATTAAATTAAAATATCAAAAGGAGGAGTCCCGACTAACCAATATAAAATGATCCCACATTGCCTACAGGTTATTTAGAAGCAGGGCTAATTTTCGGAGTTTTTCTGCGGGATCGCATTTGAAGAGATGAAATCCGCGAAAGAACTTAAGTCACTGACATAGCTCGAAGAATTGCCAGACTCAAGTGGCATTGGGCAGACCACATCGCTCGTAGAACTGATGGCCGATGGGGCCAAAAGGTTCTCGAGTAGCGTCCTCGGAAGGCGCAGTGTCGGTAGGCCTCCAACAAGATGGAGGGACGGATGCGGATGGCGCAGGACCGATTTATTTGGCGCGCCTTTGGGAGGCCAATGTTCAGTAGTGACGAAATGATGACGATGAATGATGCAAAATATTGGCTACCTAATTTGTTACAACGTTACCTATAGAGTGAAATGATCAAACATATATGTTTATTTATTTATATGTGGCTGTTTATCCCAATGCTTATATTTGTTTTAGACGTGTACTATTATATGTACGATATATGTATGAGTAGATGTACTATTTTTTGTTGCGTTTTAATTTTCTGATCCACTGTTGATGCACCACCTGCTGTAAACTAGTCCTTCCTTCTTTCTGGTAAAGGGTTGCCTGGAAGAGATCGCTCTTAAGCGGTAAGGCCGCCTATTGCTTACCTTGTAACTTACTCTCTGTGTACCTGTTTTCTGTATTGCTTACTATTCCTGGTGTACAATAAAGAGTCATTGTATTGTATTGTATTGTATCAAACCTTGGTATTCTCATAACCCCAACACGAGAGTGTCGCCCATAAAACGGTCATAAGTTCGACAACGTCGCTACTGAATGCGATACCTGTTAAATTTTATTATGGATACAACACTGCGGTCAGACAATGTTAGGCTAATGAACGGAACTGCCCAGTTCCGGGTCGGGATCGATCAGTTTTGGAAATTACGGATCACCGGAGCCGCTCTATTATCGAATTCGAAGTTATTTAAAAACGAAGCGATACCGCGAAATACGGAGAGCCACAGTTGACAATAAGGGGAACAGAAAACTCGTTCGGTGGAGAGGAGTATAAGGCGAAAAGGCAGTATATTTATTTTTCTCAAACATGCTATGAAATATTGACGTTATGTTCCTTAAAATACGCCACGAACTGTCACGTTGCAGGTGCGGCTAGACGAGAGGTCAATAATGGAATTTCATAGAACATTGCTGGCCAAGGCCAGCAAAGTGATCGTCTATTGTTTTATGTGACACAGCACCATGACGTTTAATAGGTCGACGTGGTCGACGTGGATGGATGGATGGACGGACGGATGGACGGACGGACGGACGGACGGACGGAGGGATGGATGGATGTTGATGGATGGATGGATGGATGGATGTTGATGGAAGTTGATGGATGTTGATGGATGTTGATGGATGTTGATGGATGTTGATGGATGTTGGTTGATGGATGTTGGTTGATGGATGTTGATGGATGTTGATGGATGTTGGTTGATGGATGTTGATGGATGTTGGTTGATGGATGTTGGTTAATGGATGTTGATGGATGTTGATGGATGTTGATGGATGTTGATGGATGTTGATGGATGTTGGTTGATGGTTGTTGATGGATGTTTATGGATGTTGATGGATGTTGGTTGATGGATGTTGATGTATGTTGATGGATGTTGATGGATGTTGTTGGATGTTGATGGATGTTGATGGTTGTTGATGGATGTTGATGGATGGATGGATGGATGGATGTTGATGGATGTTCTTGTTCATGGATGTTGACGGATGTTGATGGATGTTGATGGATGTTGATGGATGTTGATGATGTTGTTGGTGATGGTGATGGTGATGGTGATGATGATGGCGGTGATGATGGTGGTGATGATGATGATGCATGTTTGAGAAAAACTCTATACAAGCCTTGGCCACGAACAGGGATTGCCGGCCTCGTATCTCTAGATGGCCTCGTTGACACTCGGCCATCTATAACTACTCGGCCGGCAATCCCCTATTTCGCGGCCGCTGCAGTAATGTACTATTCCAGCCCGTAAAACTCTTTATCACACTAATTTATTGTTATAAGTTTGTATGAATGGTTGTGTAGGTGTTTGTTACTTTTTCACGGTTAAACGGTTTGACGGATTCTGAATAAATTTGGCACACAAATAGTATACCTTTCATCCCGGAAAATTGCATAGTTCCCGCGGGATAGTGATATAACGAAGTCACGGGCTACAGATTTTTGAACTTAAAACACATGAAATTAACAGATACCTAATAAGAGAACTTACTTTTTTAACTTATCTTTCATCATCATAATCAGCCGAAAGATGTTCACTGCTGGTTAGAACAGATAACCGTTTGGGGAAGAAAATTCAGCGTTGGTAGGCCTCCTAGTAGGTGGACCGAGGAGACCATAAAGCACCAAACGCACTGAAAGCGATAGCAGGGCGGTGATGCGCCGGTGACGGTTGTAATATTCTAACTAGTATGAACAGTTGTGCGGTACTGTACCGCAAACTCGTTCATACGAAACGGCTTGACCGATTTTTATTAAAAAATTACCATATTTGGTAGGTCTGAGAATAGGTCGTAGGCTATTTTTTATACCCTATTGTTCGTGGACGGAGTTGCATACATACATACATTACATAACGCTAACATAAGCTACCAAGCATGCCTTTCTTTTAAATAGAGATGTATCATTATTTCCTTTTCCCTATTTCCATTATTCCACTTTGCATCGAAAAGGCGCCCAGAGCGTCCATTTATTATTTACCAGTTTTGATACCGAACAAGCGCTTAATTATAATTAATCGCATTCACAAAGAGGTCTAATTATAATTAGAATTCGTTCGCAAGAATAAATTTTCTGAATAATTGAATTTAGTTCGCGAGAGGCTAGAAGAGCTCTTGAAAGTCCCTTCACTAATTTAACAAAGAAAATTGTATCTTTGAAAATAACCATCTCCGGGCTATATAGGGTGTCCAATACTAAAATGATGTAACCTGGTACCGGGCGAGGGGCCAGATTCTAACAAATCTGGAAAAAAGTCCACGACTTCACTTAGTTCAAAATCAAAACGTTACTATGTACGTAGTAGGTACTTATTGTATATAATATAATATACTAAAAAAAATAAAATAATAATTTTAAGATGTCGGAATCCGTATCAAAATAATACATGCCGTAAGTTACCTTAATCTCCAAAATTAAACGTTCAAATTTCAATACCTAACATCTTTACTAAAGAATCCGACATCATAAAATAAAATAATCACAAAATAATTTTAACTTTAAAATAATTTTAATTATAATCCTTTTTGCATTGTATTTAGCACTTTTACAATTTAAGGAAACTGTAGGTCTTATGTTAATCATAAGTCTTTCTGTACACATTCTTGTATATGACCGTTTGTTTCTTTTCTCAATAAATAAAATAAAATAAAATAATTTATATTCTGCAAGTAAAGTAAAAAAGTTCAAAGTAAAGTTTGAAACGGTGGGTAATTAAAGATTACTCTTTTAATGAAAACCGCACCAAAATCCGTTGCGTGATAGTTAACGGATAAATGGACAAACAGACGCAAAAAAGCAACTTTGTTTTATACTATGTATTAATCGATCATCATCGTCATCATTTTAGCCTCAAGACGTCCACTGCTGAACATAGGCCTCCCCCAAGGCTCGCCAAACAGATTGGCCCTGCGCCATCCGCATCCAATGCGTTCCCGCGATCTTAACCAGGACGTCGCTCCATCTTGTTGGAAACCTACACTGCGTCTTCCGGTCCGCGACGCCATTCGAGAACCTTTCGGCCCCATCGGCCGTCAATTCTACGGGCGATGTGCACTGCCCACTGCCACTTAAGTCTAGCGATTCTTCGCGCTATGTCCGTGACTTAAATCTTATTTACCGATATCAAATCCCTAGAACGTGCCCCGAGTTAGCACACGTATGCACATCAGTACTTGGAAATGGATAATTTCCGTCAAAATTGCAGTCTCAAACTCAAGCCAGATTGTTGATCCCGCGCCGCTTCGGCACACACGCGTAAAGCGCAGTTTAATATCCCAGTTTGACGCGCCTAAATCTCGGGGGACATAAAATATTTAACAATCGCAGCCGCAGCGACGTAAACTGTTTTATTTCGTCGCCGCATTGCGACGGGCCTACGCGTGATTCTGAGATGATGGGAAAGGCCAATAGAAATTTGGGGCTTGGGGCTTTCAAACGAGTTGGCTGCATTGAGGAAGACGGATTTGTGACACTATATTAAACTTATAAATAGAAATTAAAATTTTTAAAACCCCCCAATGCATTTGGTGAAAATAAAGTAAATGCGCACTATGCGTCAAAGATTCCTTCCGCAGCTAATAAAAAAGCTGATAACTTTGAAACGACTAAATCAATTTTAATGAAACATGTCTAAGAACCTACGCTAAGAAACCTGCTGCCTGCGTTCACACGTTTTATAGCTTTGATGTAACAGATATACACACACACACACACACACACACACACACACACACACACGGGTGGGGAGGGGGACACTCAATTTTAACAAAAAATTACAAAGTTTAATATCTCGCAAACAAATCACTGTATTCGACTTCATAACTTCGTAATGAATGATTTTAAAAGACCTATCCAATGATACCCCACACTATAAGGTTAGACGAGAAAAAAAATACCCCCACTTTACGTCCATGGGAGGTACCCTAAAACAATTTTTTTTCTACATTTTATATCATCACTTTTTCGGGGTAATTGCTTTACACATCCATGCAAAATTACAGCTTTCTAGCACTAATAGTCTCAACGCTAAGCCGCGGACAGATGGACGGACAGACAGACACGACGAAACTATAAGGGTTCCGTTTTGCTCCGGCTTCGGAACCCTAAAAACGTGTAATTTTCATTCTCATTATTTGACAATACCTACTAAAAGTATAAACACACAAAACATACAAGCTAGACAAGGAACACGTCCATGTTTGGGTTAACCCTTAGGGCTTCGGCCACAAAAGGCGAGCCCGAAAGAATCCAAAGTTTCAGGCCCTTTCATGTTGGAACTTTCGAACGAAATCATTTTGGGGTTAGAGGATAATGATTGTCGATGTGTCAGTATTGTCCGGAAGTTTGTCTGGGCTACCTTAACTAAAGGTATAATGTACAAGCTACTTTTTTTGTCCGTAGTGGACGCCATTTTCAATTTAATGTGACGTCAAATACCCTATAAATAGTGGAAAATAATAATTAAGGCGTTTCAGTCGACACCTCATTGTGTCATCTCATCACCAATCAACTGACGTGCTTTTTATAAACTGTCCAAATACAACTCTCCCGTAGAGTTTAAATGGCACTTAGATTATTTATACTGTGCTAAGCCTTAGGCTCCGATAATATTTATTTATTTTGTTTTGGCATGATCGTCTTAATTTGGACCGTATATACGTTGTGTAGTTTTAAAATAATAATAACCAGGGTTCACAACTAGGTGAACTATTAGACTTTACATACTTATGTAAATAAATAGATTATAGTGAATATATGTATAAATTCTTAAATATAAATCCTCAGACAGAAATGGACAAAGGTTTAATAATTAGTGTTATTTATTTGCCCCAGAAGACATTATATAGAAATATGGTCTTATACTCGTAAAGGAAGAGCCCTCTCCCCGCTCTTTCCAGTAAAGTTCGTCTCCATACTGGTCACTTTTCCTCGATCCTACCACGACCATTTCAAGAGGGAAGAACAAACTATGTCGCCCGTCTATAGATCGTATGTATCGGTCACCAAATGAATAAGAGGACAAACAAGGATGTAGTTACCCCTGTGGTAGGATTTTATTACTCCTAAAATTTACACGGAGTAACTACCCTACTCACTTGAGACTACTTCTGTTCCCCCCCTTAGACTCTAGTATAATAAGAAGGTACTTCGATTAATGTATGAATAAGCTGAAGGACGCTCCATTACCTGGTCTACAACCCAGATCGAGTAATTGGCCTCCCCCCACGTACCTCCCTAAGACACCCAATTCTGCACGGATCGCCTCTAGGGACGTTTTATCCTTAGCCGCAACCTCACTAACGACACCTATTGCCGAGCGAGTAAGTAGACACCCCGTTGGATTACGCATAATCACTACGTGCCGATTGGTCAGACCGAACACTAGGGGGCAACCTTCAGCACGCCAGAGGCAGAATTGACCCTTGGAGACCATACGTATATCGCCAATCCTCGCACCCAAATAATAATTTTGATAATCTACAGACCGCATAATGAAAGCTTCACATCAACCGTTGCTTAGCCTAGCCATCGCAACTGTATCGTCTGTACTATGGTACGTGATGGTGTAACTGCGTGCTATCAGGACCATTTCACTTGGTCGGTCGTAACTATACTGGCATTTGTGCCTACCAGTATTGTCACTTCCCCACTCTCAGAGTAATAGTACGGATAGAAGTGTGTGAAATACTTTCTCTATACTGGTCTGACTAAATCCAAGGTTAATATTGAGGACTGGTAAGTATTAGTGGTTTAATTTAGTCTCAAGTATTATGAAACCCCATTCTAGGTTCTAATAGGTTAACAGATTTTATACCAAAATCAAGGGATGAATTTTGAAAATGATATTCTTTCACTGGAGCAAATAAAATAGATAATACAATACACCATAAGTCTAAATGGACTTGTATAACAGCACAACAAAGGTAATAAACAGTAATAATATGGCCGTTTATCCATTTCTATCAGTAATTGATCAATTACTTCCCAAAAATAAATTCATAATAAAAACACAAGTAACAACAAACAAACAAACAACAAAGTAACGCCTGATTCAATAAATTATTTAAAAACACAAGGTTAAATAATAATAAACCCTATTAAATTATACTGGGAGTTCTTACCTAGAAGGTACAACTGTTTCACTGTTTAAATACTCTGTGGTATTATCGAAGATAGGTTCCCCAGTAGGTTACAAGATCTCCGGTTGTTCAGATAATATTCAATTCAACTATTATCTCAAGACAAAGTCTTCAGTAGCTCAGTTAATATTCACTTCAAATATTACTTCAAGACGAAGGTATGACAACATAAACGCACAAGGTTCTCAGTCAGAATATTGTTCAGATCCACTGTCAATTATCGAAGATAATTCCTTTCGGATTTCAAAAAGATTTAAATTTAAATAATAATTCCAAGAGAAAAGACAATAAAAATAAAATCAATTCAAAACATTGTATAGCTCAACTCAAAGTGGTTTCTCGATATCAAATGCCAATAGACATTCTAATTTATTTAAACAAAGATTCAATTGGCCTGTTCTAAAATTTAAATATTTAAACCTATTGTCATGTTTATTTGTATTAGCAAAATAGAACCCTATTACTCATCTTGACATTAACTGTCAGTCATCAAAATCTTGTTTAAAATTGAACCTTAAATTCCGTTGACCTAAACATCTATCTTACTATGTAATTTGGTTCTATATGTATGATTTCAATAAATGTTTAGCCGCGAGAGTCAACCCCGGTAGGTTTAAGTTAAGATCGCGATTGATTAAAATATACGAAGGGTCGATATAACTATAAATGTTCTTAATATTCGTATAAGTTTCTATTGTTACGTTTAAGTAAAATTATAAAGACACTTAGCTAAGATTATGGTCCAAACACATCTCGTTCCCAGCATACAGCCCCGAAGTCTGCATCTCCATACTCCAGCAGCTCTCCTCACAGCTTACTGCATCTCGCAGTGTTCAGCAGAACTCCAATCAGGAACCCGCCGTCATATCCAATGAATGGATATCCATGCCAAACAAATTATATATTAATATTGCATCAAAATCATTATTCAATCCTGATATGGTTCAGGAGGTTTCATAGATCATATATTCCTGCGATGTCAATTATATTGGTCCAATAGTCTCAATATCTGACGTATGATGGATATAATAATATACTGGAAATAAGTCCATTATGCTTTGGTTTAAAATATAAATTATTGTTGAATTTCCTGTCGTCACTTTGATCCCCGTCATATTTGTATGTAATTCATCACTACTCCATTATCTAAATTCCCCATAGTTCCCCAATAAGACATCAGTATTTTGACTTACGCGTCAAATGATTCCTTTCGATCTTCACTCCATCAACCCTTGACGTAGACTCCTGACTTCTATTCTTCTACTCCACATGACAGCTGACGTCACGCGCCTCTAGGCTCCCACTATTTCTGAAAATAGTTAAATTAACCTGCGAAATATCATTTTGGACTCACGGCAGTACTTCACACTGATACACCATTCAATCCTCTACACAATTCTCATTATTAGAACACTCCCGATTCAATAGACACTGAGTTATAGTCATCTAATCCCAAACACATTATCACAAGTTGGTTATTATTATAACTTCACTCGTATGTCCCGTAGATTAGACATCAAGTTGACAGTTCTCAATGCTGCTTTCTTGGAAACCAAATTTAATTATCTTTGACTAGGCGAAACCTTTCCTTCAGCTCTATACGGTCTCGCTATATGATGATTGATAAATAAATCGACTGTTGTTTATAACGTTTTCGTTGTCGTAATTCCCAACGCCGTAATTCATAGTCATTTCAAGTCGTCGCGTTTGTGGAAAGAATGAGGAAATAACCATAGAAAAATACACACACACACCACACGACACTTCACTCGCACAATCATGGATCAAATTATCAGGATTAACTTTCTCCTTTTCGATAAAATTATTTTGGTATCCCCGTTTTCTTTCTCCGACATCCCTCCTGTCAATTTCCCTTTCTTTTCCCGACCGGTGTCATTAAACAAGGTTTGTTATTCAAACTTTTTCAAAAAAAAATAATACCTATATAACGAGTTCAGTACAATACCTACACTAGATAGAGTGTCAGTAGCAAACATTGCGATACAAAAAGTCCAAAAATCCATTTGACAGCTTCATATTACGATCGCGTTACGTCATTAAAACTGAAGGGAGGAAAATTACATATAAGCCAATTGTTGGCTTATATTTTTCGGGACGTTTTCATGCCGCTTAAGCTTCTATCTAGTGTATAAATAATCTAAAGCCAAGTTTAGACCAGCAAGTAAAATTGTGCAAGTCGCATTACATTGCATGGTCGTAAGGCGAATGAGTTAGAAGTGGTCAATCGAGCGCAGCAACGAAATGCAACTTGCACGATTTTTCTTGCAAGTCTAAACTGGGCTTAAGGAATGGCAATAGCAACTTAAAACGTTATTTGTTCGCCAACTCAATCAACTAATTATTTAGTTATTTGTTTTATAGCAACAAAAAATCTAATTATGCAGTTAATCGAAAATTAATTTGATTTTCAGTGCTAAAATTAAGCGTTTTTGAAGTGAAACTTCTAATGCGACTTCCAACAAGGTCGCGTTAAACGTTTAACGCTTCCATGGAGAGCGTATGAAACATTAGTATATGTACTGCCGAAGCAAGTAATCTCGCATTGTATATAAAAGAAAGAAGAAAGAAATAAATATATAAAACATTTATTTATAACAACAATAACACGCACACAGGCAAAAATAAGAGTACAAACATAGACAAAGACATAGGTGCAAATATTAAAGCTGTTACAAAATGGGTCCAATATAATAATACTAAGGGATGTTAAAAACTTCGACAGTGCGATGCAGAACTCATACTGTCTGTGCAAATTTGTATGTGACTTGATAAAAGCGCTATCTAGTGAGTAATTTAAACATATAGATGCATAAGTAAATTAAGTTCTTTAAGTTATTGCAATAAGGTTCATATTGACGTATAAGTGCCTTTTTTATTTCCACATTACGAAGTTTCACTTCTTCCGCGCGGAGGAGCTGCACGCACGATTTTTTTTATCGGAGTCGTATCTTCGAATTATATTTAACGGCGTCAACACTTTGATCAACAATACTGTACTACTCAACATCCCTATTTTAATGAGCAGTTTAGAAATTATAAGGGAAGGGAACAAATGGACATAATACCGGTCAAAATCATAACCCTCCTTTTGCTCTGCCGAAGTCGCGTAAAAACAATTTTTTTGAAGTAGGTAGTATTGTAGGTAAGAATTTAAAGTGCAAACGCAGATTGCGACGGTGTTTTGCAGAGGAAAAATAGTTTGCTATTAAATTTTACTAGGCGCTTCAGTGTGTAGGTAACTAAAAGGAGCATGGTGTAATCATTTACGGAGAGTGAGTGAGTGAGTGAGGGAAGCGTAACTAAGGAACTTCTACAGACGCAACACCTCACCACAGCACCAGCCACACATAAGAGACGTGGGACGAAGGCGCGTCGCAGTCGCGGCGCCCCTTGAATCAATTTTCACACTAAATGACTGTATAGAAGCGTCGCGATCCAAAGCAGGCAAAAGAGACGGGGCGGAGACGCGGCCTGCGAACAAACGCGGACTGCGACGCGCCCCCGTCCCACGTCTCTTCTGTGTGGCTTGCGCCTTGCTTGTCATTACTGAGATCGAAGTCGCGGAAAAAAATTAGGCGATCAGTACCTCTACCATGAGTTACACTAGTTTACAGTGACCGTACTCGCTAGTGACGGCGTAAATGATTTGTATGGAGAATTGTACTTCCGTAAGTGACCGCTAGAGGCGCTGTATACAATTCTCCATACAAATCATTTACGCCGTCGCATTATAATGTCATTAAATGTGTGATTTTGAGAAATTCACACTTTCGTCAATGGCACTAACTAGCTATACCTTTACGGCGACACGCCAAAATAATTGTAACGTAAAAGGAATATGGACTGTAATGAAAACGATGATGTGACTTATATAATGGTAAAATTCTTTAAATATCAAACAACCAAACTATACAAACTCACTCACAGAATTTCAACGAACTGACAAACAAGAACTCAAAAAAAAAAGATTTAAACACAATAAGAAGTATAAAAAATTCAAAGAGTTCGCAACAATATAATCTTCATCTTCGTTAAAATAAACGAATCAAAATGATAATAATACCAACTGTTCACCATTTTCATTATCATCATCATCCCACGTCATCATCATCCGTCCAACTGCGAGGCGCAGATCTCCTCTCAGAATGAAAGGGCTTGAATAGTAGTTCCCTCGCGGGCACAGTGCGGATAAGGAACTTCACACACGTTATTGAGTTTCTTCGCAGACGTGTGAAGGTTTAATCATGATTTTTTTTCTCCATAAAGCTCATGGTAAATTTCAACTCAATTTTCAATTTCATGGTAAATGTAATTTTGCACGTAAATTCCGAAAATCTTAGAGGTGCGAGCCCGATTCGAACCTACGATCTTCTGCTTGTCCCATTCGTCAAACTATTAGGCTACTACGGCGTTTTTAACTATTGTCATATATTTTCATTATTAACAGTAGGCAACAGTTTATAGAAATAATCTCTTCACGTGAGCAAAGTGCAACGAAAAACTTCTTAGTTAAATATACTTAGGCATTTTATGGTTCATAACATTGTTCATCATATAGAAGCCGTACGTGCAGCCTTTGTATAAAGTTGACTGCTCGGGGTAAATCTTTAACTCAAAAGAACTAGCAAACTGCAGAAGTTGTGCGAAGGAACGAACAATAAACAAAAGTTGGATAGTTTGTGAATTCAAGGAGAAACTGCGCCGCTATGCATTCCGATAGCCAATCAGGTGCGAGCATCTTGGCGCTAGGGTAGCGCAACTAGCGGGGGCACGGTGCAGCGCAAAAAACAAAAATAAATTGTTATTACTTTTAAACACGTTATAGAAATCGTTTTATTTCTAAGTGAACTTTACTTAGTGCGTATCAAGGTTCAGTTTACTTTACTTATTTAAGATGCGAGCCGATTTCAAAGAAGTGATTAAATGTTTTTTTGCAAACCTATTAGACATCACACTGCTAGGCAAACGCCTCCTTTTTTTCTGTCTTTCGCAAAATTTTGCCAAAATTGGACAAAATGGTCCAAATCATCCCGCTGTCTCCGTTTGGCCCAGTGACCGTAAAGTACCATCGCCCCAGACGCCAGATACCCATTTTGAAAACAAATTTGCTTGCAGCCGTTGATGTTTATTGCTATGGATTGTTATGGACAGATGTCTAGCCACTGCACGCAAACTGGGCCTTTAAGGTGGTTATCTGGCGCTTGGGGCGATAGTACTTACAAGAAATATTTGTCTGGTGTTCTTGGTAAGGGAAACAAACAGCGAGACCGTAGCATGACTACTACTATTTAATACTGGGGCGCTACTACGAAATTCGAAATTCGAAGTTCGTATCGTATTATCCCTCTCACTCTCGTGTCAAATCATATTAGCGTGAGCGGGACGGCACGAAACGAAGTTCGAATTATGAACTTCGTGGTAGGGCCTCTGGCGTGATTTTTTTCACGTAGGTAGATATCCAAAACAACCATTTGGGCTGATGATACTCAACAGTCAACACTGACAAAATCTGCACTTCAAATATTCATACACAAACAAGATTTCACAAACGTAAATGGCATCATCAAACCTCTATTATTTCTGGAAGACATTTAAATATTTAATAACTAACCAAAGACAACTCACGCAGAAGAGATAAGCAAGATATGTCCTTACTTTATTGTTTTTTTTAATACGTAACATGCATATCAAATTAAAGCTCTCTAGCACTAAATGTCTCTGAGTTAAGTCGCGGATAGACATACAAAACTATAAGGGTTCCGTTTCTTCCATTTTGACTATCAATCAATACATTTACATAGAGAGCATAGCTTGTCACAATGCCAGCATCTTCATCTGAGGAACTCCAAACGAACTTTCAATTTTAAAATGGAATTTTCATTCGTCTCAGCGTAATTCAAGTAATTCGATGTACTACGGCATTGCAGTGCAGTCATGTGGGTTCGTGACTCGAATGCCAAACGAGAAATAAGATGTAGTTCGAGCCTTAAAGATATACCTATTGGCAGCGTTTGATGGTCTTCGTGGAGTAAAGACGGAATTTTCCTCCAAACATATACGGTCAGGTCAAGTTAGTGATGGAGTTTTCGTCTTATAATTTTCAACTATAGTTTATTTTAACGCCAGTCTAATTGAAATTCCCAAATCGGACAGGTCATTGCAAAAAGAGATACTTACGTAAATAGAAAAAGATTCAATAAAGTCGAAAATTGTCTAAGTTTTTTTTTTACATAAACTGACTCGTGGTTGACCTCTATCTCAACTTATGAAAAGTGCGGATGAGACCAAAGACTCACTGTTCAGTAAAAGCCTATTCACTCTAGCATTGGAGAGTCCTAGGTGGTAATTATCTGGAAATACAGAAGAGGAGAACCTTTTTCCCCATCGCCCATCAGTTTTACGAGCGATGTGCCCTGCTCACTGCCTCTTGAGTCTGGCGATTCTTCGAGCTATGTCGGTGACTTTAGTTCTTGCGCGGTTTTCTACATTTCACGAGTGGCGTCCACGGACCGGAAGACGCAGTGTAGGTAGGCCTCCAACAAGATGGAGGGACGATCTGATTAAGGTTGCGGGATCGCGTTGGATGCGGATGGCACGGGACCAATCTGGTTGGCGAGCCTTGGGGGAGGCCTATGGTCAGCAGTGCATGTCTTTCGGCTGAAATGATGATGATGACGACAGAAGTCGGGATCGAATTCCATTCTTTAGCAGTGTGATTGCGACAGTGGGACTGGAAAAAAGTGGCGAAATTAGATGCGTCCCGGCATTGAATCATCATCATCATCATCACCATCAGCCTATGTTCGTCCACTGCTGGACATAGGCCTGTCCCATGGCACGCCACCGAGCACGATCCTCGGCCACTCTCATCCAGCTCTTGCCAGCCGCCTTGCGAAGATCATCGCTCCACCGAGTCTGAGGACGTCCTACGCTACGTTTGCCGATCCGTGGTCTCCACTCGAGAACTCTTCTACCCCAACGGTTATCGGTTCTTCGGGTTATACCTATGACCGGCCCATTGCCATTTCAGCGTGCTAATGCGGTGGGCTATGTCGATAAATTTGGTTCTCTGTCATTTTGTGTTTTGGTGTTCTGTCGTCATTGAATGCGTTTAACTTACGCTGGAATTTTAAACGTAGTAGTGTTGTTCACGCTATCATACTCTTAGTTACCAAAGAGCATATTCAAACAGTGTAAAGTTTCACAGCTGGTGGTGGTCCCAAGTCGGTGCTCGCTCATACGTGAAGGGGCGTAGTGTACTGACGGTTGCTATCGATTCTCTATTACCTAAAACGTATCGAGCCCTAGGGTACTGATAGTTTGGCATTGCAGAACATTCAGTGGAAGTTTTGGCTGTGGACCGTTAATCAAATAGTTGAATTTGCTAATCACTAACTCGTTACTGTGGACGTTAACTCTGTTAAACCTTGAAGCGTGTTGTGTCGAAAGATTTAACTCAAGTTATCAAAGTTATTTAGTTAAATAAATAAATATCGTTGGGAGGTGTGCTTTAGTGATTTTCTTGTAAAAAATGTTGGTATGGTTTATGAAAGTTTAAACAAGAATATGAATCTACACTAATATTATAAAGCTGAAGAGTTAGTTTTGTTGAACGTGCTAATCTCAGGAACTACTGGTTCGAGTTAAATAATAATTTATGCGGATTGGGAGCTTCACACACACCATTGAATTTCTCGCAGGTGTATGCAGGTTTCCTCACGATGTTTGCCATCACCGTAAAGCTCATGGTAAATTACAAATGTAATTTCGCACATAAATTCCGAAAAACTCAGAGGTGCGAGCCGGGATTTGGACCCACGCCCACCACGACACGGGCCCAGTCAGTCGTGGGCTCTCAGCAGAGGCTTTCTGAGAGAAGGCCTGTGCCCTGCAGTGGGACGTATATAGACTGGGATGATGTTGATGATGATGAATAATTTATGTGTTGAATAGTCCATTTATCGAGGAAGACTATAGGCTACCTATATAATAACGTCACGCTTCGTTACACAGTAACCATAAACGCTGATGAACCTAGTTATTTAAATAAAGAGGTTGTGTTAGTGTATAGTTTGTAACATTACTATTCTTGTATGTAGTAGTACAGAACGTGATTTGAAACTTATGTAGGTAATTTTTATTAATCTGGAACGTCAAATTGTTTTTATGAATACGGTACCACCACAATATTCTACACATCACACATTCTTGAGTTTTTTACCTGTAAAACGGTTGGTCGGCTATACTAAATTTCAAGTCCAACCAACTGCTTAAAATGCCAAAAGTCCTCTGCAATATTTCAAGTAAACAAAGAAACATATCCCACTATCTAATCTATCTATCTATCTATCTATCTATCTAATACCTTTAAACGAGCAATTCTTGTATATATATATATATATAATTAGGATCTCGGAAACGGCTCCAACGATTTCGATGAAATTCGGTATGTGGGGGTTTTCGGGGATGAAAAACTGATCTAGCTATGTTTCATTTTCAGAAAATCGCTTTTACTCGTGTTTTCCGGCTATTTTTGTTTGCATTAGAATACAAAGCTAAATTTCGCCGGCTTCGAGCAAACCAAAATAGCACAGTAGAAATCGGGTGGTCGCGGATCCAGCCGACCTCGGTTCGATTCCACGTTTTTTTTTAAGGTTTTTAGTTTTTTTTTAAGTTTATTTTTCATGAGAAAACGTCAAGTTTCTTCTTTTGTGAGAAAAAGTTACTTTTTGTGAGAATGGTATTATAGGGAACGTGCAGTAACTATAGGCGGCAGCACTAATGCGACAGAAGATACACTATGCGGACAGTAAAACAAACTTATCAAGGTAAAACATTCAAATTGATGGCACCCTTATGGCACCAGTTGGCAGCACCGTCTATGTGCACGTTCCCTATTGGGAGCACAGAACAGGAAAAACCGGTTGTCTGTATAGTCGGTTTACGGACGATAGTTTAACGTGACTCACCCCTCCACCCCCTCCGGTGTTTTTGTCAAATATCTTGAAAACGGTGCATCCTGCGGCAAAATCAATGAAATTTTCATCCCTACTTTGGAACCCCCGAACCCCCTCCCCCGCCCCCCCCTCCCTCGCACATATATAATCAGGATCTCGGAAACGGCTCCAACGATTTCGATGAAATTTGGTATGTGGGGGTTTTCGGGGATGAAAAATTGATCTAGCTTGGTCTTATCTCTGGGAAACCGGAAAACGCTTGGTACCGAGTTTCAGCCCGAGCAGAGCTCGGTCGCCCAGGTACTTATTATAAATATGAGAAAGTTAGTGACGACCGGATGGCCAAGTAGCGAGAAAAGGCTAGTATGAAAAATAAAACCTTCGCCGTAACTCTCACGTTCTCCACCTTCTTTACGGCATTCTCTTTAACCCTGCAACTCCTCGCTACCTCAAAGAGCGGTTTAGCTACGTAACTTCTATTCGATGCTCTCAGAACTTTCTCCTTACCGTGCCTCTCTCTAACTCCAAATTCTATGTCTATTCTTATACTGTCCAGGCTATTCGGTTGTGGAATGCCTTGCCGATTGACTTACGACGGGCAAAATCTCTGTCAATCTTTAAATCAATGCTTAAGGTGTACTATCTGTCTTCTTGTAATTATTAGCTTTGTTATAGTTTATTTATTTATATGTGGCTGTTTATCCCAATGCTTATATTTGTTTTAGACGTGTACTTATTATATGTACGATATATGTATGAGTAGATGTACTATTTTTTGTTGCGTTTTAATTTTCTGATCCACTGTTGATGCACCACCTGCTGTAAACTAGTCCTTCCTTCTTTCTGGTAAAGGGTTGCCTGGAAGAGATCGCTCTTAAGCGATAAGGCCGCCTATTGCTTACCTTGTAACTTACTCTCTGTGTACCTGTTTTCTGTATTGCTTACTATTCCTGGTGTACAATAAAGAGTCATTGTATTGTATTGTATTGTATTGTAAAACTTGTTATTTTGCATAATAAAGTATGTCCTTATAATGAGGTCCAAGTTCTCTAAAACTTACCAATAATTAATATACTATAAATATAAAATATAAATATCACGGGACAATTCACACCAATTGACCTAGTCCCAAAGTAAGCTAAGCAAAGCTTGTGTTATGGGCACTAAGCAACGGATAAACATACTTATATAGATAGATACATACTTAGATACATATTAAACACCCAAGACCCGAGAACAAACATTCGTATTTTTCATACAAATAACTGCCCCGACACGGGAATCGAACCCGGGACCTCAAGCTTCGTAGTCAGGTTCTCTAACCACTAGGTCATTATGGTCGTTTAATACTGAAAAGAAAAGAAAACTTTTTATGCAACCTATGGACTCCGCTCTGCAATAAAGCATTTGAATTTGAATTTGAATTTGAATTATGCATAAAAATTAAAAACACCTTCCAAACTCCTTAAGATATTGGAAAAACAAGTTTTAGTAGGTACTAATAACTTTTTAGATAAAAATGGACGTAACAAAGTTTTTATAGGGGTAAGTTCCAGAAGTAGATTATCATTTTTACAGCGCTTTTTAGTTGTTGTAAAAACTAGAAGCCGAAAATATGTAAAATATGTTGATACGATGTTATGAACGTGGCTTTGTACCGTCTCATGTCACTACTACAACTCAAAATGGAAATTTCAAAAGCCAAGGTAAGTATACTGTCTGTCAAATTTCGAATCTCCGTCGTCGTTTGTCAGTCAGTTTTGGTACCTTAGTGTTTCGTTTTAAATGTTATTCACAAAATAATGTCATAGGTACTAAGTAGCTGTTACCCTACACGTAACCCCTGGGTGGTGCTAAACGAGTAAGCTTCGGCCGTGGCTGGTCACCACCCTATAGGTTGAGCCAGGCCTCATGTTCCGACCTATTGCCCGTAGAAGCCATTCTGAAGGAAGGATCTGAGCAGTTGTGCAGCGCGCGCTTACCGGTTATAGCGCCCCGTATTTGTTGTATGGTTTGCACTGCTTGAGGGCGCGCTCAACTGCCTTCTTCCCACTTATTTCCCTAAATTCAAGAATAGAGTGAATTAACATTTACTAGGCAAGCGTGCTTCATCATAGGCCTCATCTTCGCTTTCCAGCAGGCAAGATTGTGTTCAAACGTAAGCCTATATTGTATATAAAAAAATACCCGAAATTCCGTCTGCAAAGTATCCGTTTACTGCTCTCCCGCTGGAACTACCAATGCTATTTACCTGGATAAAAAGTATCTTATATGTTAAATCAAGTTACAGTTGCAGTTTGACGAAAAAATGTGTTTATGTATACACTGTGTAATTGTTATTTAAAAAAAAAGAAAGTTTAATGCCATCGAACCGTTTTAGTGTGACAGAGTAACAAATATCCATTCATGCAAACATTCGCGTAATATTAGTAATATTATTATTCCATCCAAATAACAGATTTGACGATGGGATTTCACACTATAAATATCCATGAAATTGTACCTCACACTATATATACATGATATTAATTTAGTACAAAATTTACATATTTGAATTGATATTTATTAGAAAATAACCGAATCAGCATTATTTGCGCTCCAAGGCGCTCCATCAATTCGGGCGGAGGCTCTCGTGTAGACGGAACTCGCCTTTATTGACATGTAACTGGGGCATGGGAAATGTACGGAAATCTCAATCATCATTAGACGTAATTTACTTCGCTTACCTTGTTAGTGCTTGGAGTGTGAAATTGGTTTTGATTTTGAAGAGATTTGAGAGTGAAATGTTTTATTAAAATTAAAATATAATCATAAACGCAATTTTTCCGTAAGTTTTTTAGGTGCTATATCAAAGTAGAGATCCTTTAACAATACTCAAATTATTCTTATCCACAGTTAAAATGTTATTCCACGGGAAACGCATAACCAGATCTTTGTGTGTCTGTACGCCAAGTTTCACCTTAATCCGTTCAGCCGTTATTACATGATTGAATGCCAAACAACCACACATTTAAACATCCAAACATCTTCACATACTTCCTTAGGATAGGACATAAATTTTTCCGCTCGTTCCCTAAATATCAGAATTGCAAAAAATGCTAGATTGCCCACTTACCCTATTTCTAAAATACCAAATTCCCAGAATACCAGTACCAGGCTTTCCTGTCACCGTGTTTTTCTCTTTATCGGATTGCCAAAAAAGCTTGTTTCAATACACCATGTTCCATTCAAAACCTAATTCCCATAAATACCAGATAGTGAATTCATCAGGCTCGTCAGGCAGGTCGTGGTCGTCGTGGGGAGGCCAGGAGGTCGTGTTTTACAAGCCTGGTGATTTCACTATCTAGTATTCTGGTGTATTGAAAATAAACTTTTTTGGCAATCCAATATAGAGAGAAACACGGTGAAAGGAAAGCCTGGTATTCTAGGAATTTGGTATTTTATAAATAGGGTAAGTCGGCAATCTAGTATTTTGCAATTCTGATATTTATGGAGCAAGTGAATTTTTCTACATCAAAATAATTACAATTTCGTTATAACCTTTTAGACACCAAACGAAACAATTAATTATACTGATAGACCCCAAAAAGAGGGCTATTCCTAAATAGCGCCGAACAAGGTGAGATTTCAATTATTTAAATTGGGGTATTAAAACTTCAAAGTAGGACCTTAAGGGCTTAAAAGGTGTCAGTCGTTAGATGGTCTCAAGAAATAAACTTAAAAGCCGCTATAGCGAGTAATGGGGTTTCGCTCGTCTTATCAACGAGTGATAACAAAGTTTAAAGAAACCCTTGGGGCTGTAGCCATTTGAGGCAAGATTTTTATTGATCTAGCGATCCGCCCCGGTTTCGCACCGGCGTAATTAAAAAAAAAGCGAACTACGAGTCGGGCCCAGGGTTTGGTACAAAAAATAACGGGCAGATAATGTGTATAGAATTCAGCCTGGGATCACAGTGATCACCAATAGGATTTTAATGTATTATAATAAATCTAATCTTCTAAAATATAAAAATCTCGTGTCACGGTGTTTGTTATCGAACTCCTCCGAAACGGCTTGAACGATTTCTATTCTTTTTCTATTATTCTTTTTTGCCTGTATTTGGCTGGTCTGAGAATAGGTCGTAGCCTATTTTTTATAACCCTATTCTTCGCGGACGGAGTTGCAGGCAAAAGCTAGTATATTATAAAAATCTCGTGTCACGGTGTTTGTTATCGAACTCCTCCGAAACGTCTTCACCGTCATCATCATCATTTCAGCTGTAGGACGTCCACTGCTAGACATAGGCCTCCCTCATTGACGACCAATCATTACGGTTGGAAGCTACTTGCATCCACCCTGAACCTGCGGCCTTCACCAAATCGTCCGTCCATCTCGTTGGTGGACGTCCCACACTGCGCTTGCCAGTCCGTGGTCTGCATTCGAGAACCTTTGGACCCCAACGGCCATCTGTTCTGCGTGCTATATGGTCTGCCCATTGCCATTTCAACGAGCTAAAGCTAATCCGATTGACCGATTTATATGAAATGTTTTTGTCTGTATTTGGTAGACCTGAGAATAGGTCTTAGGCTATTTTTATACCTCTGTTCTTAGCAAACAGCACCAGCTAGTAATGCTATATAATTCACAATGTCTGAACCTACCCAATACATTACACTTTAATGCAATCTTGTCTACCTAAATGAAACGTAAAGCTCTCTTCGTCTTAAAATATTCATCCCTGATCATAAATTCAACGAAATGCATAAACGCACCGGCACTGAAAATAAAAAGCTCCTGAATGCGCTCTTTAAGCTCCCGTTTAAGTTCAAAAGCTTTTAATTTGAGTGATTCAAATGCAATGGTGGATCTCTGAGAGAGCTTAAGAAACTGTTCAGTTTTTATGGAACGTCGTGTTCATTAACAAAAGCTTTTGCCCGTGACTGTGTGCAATAAATCCGTCTACTACAAAAAATATACAATGTGTACCAAAACTTAACGGTAACCTGGTACCAGGCGGAAGCCAAATTATAACAGTTTGCAATATATTGTTTAAATATTTCATACTAAATACAAACTGAAACATGGATGCACAGAAAAACCCAGAAAAAAACCCAGCGCTGTTAATCGAACCCAGTTCCTCAGCATTCCGTGCTGCGTGCTAAACCCCTACACCACACCTCCACCACCATTTTCTTTGAGGTGCACAATAAAGAGTCATTGTATTGTATTGTATGTACGATGGACTGCAAAAGTGCATGGACATCTCGGGGCGATAATCGCGTAAGCAGTGTTTGATCGTTTGATGTTATTAACATACCCGCGCGCGCGCGCGCTCACGTGATTATCGCCCCGAGGTGTCCATGCACTTTTGCAGCCCACCGTAGGTACCTTCTCCGTTCGGTCAGGGGAATAAAGTTTACTATACGCAGACGTTACTAACATACAAGATTTTTTTTTGTATGTTGTACTATGTAGATGGTACCTATTTTAAACGTGGATAAGTAGTCAAACAAAAACTAAAATATAAGTTTCAAACTTTATAAACACGGATGCCCGTTTGATTGATGTATTGAGGAACTATTTTGTTAGCTACAAAGCTATATTCTTTTGTTTTTACATTAAAAACTCTTTAAAACTTTATTCAATCGAATTCTAGTCGCGCTTGTTTTCCTGTCAGGGCAATATTCCACGCTTATCGGACGTGAATAGAGAATTCGTTTTTCCGATTTTTCGATTCCACCATTTATCTCGAATGCAACTAAATTCGAATGCAAAGATTTATTTACAAGAATGATACTGACGTGGGTATGCGAATTGTCAAAATAAATTCAGTGATGTTATACCGGAATAAGGATACCCAAAATCATTTTTATCGTAAGAAGATAACCGGTTTTTCGACGATCTCTATACAGTGAAAACCGATTTTTAGATAATACCCCTAAATTGGGATTACTTCGTTTTTCACAAATTCTATTTGTCATATTTTCTCTTGACTTGCCATACCCAAATTGTTTTTTTGGAGTTTTTTGTATTTTTATTTTTCAATATTTTTCAACTAATTTTTTTACTTTTATGGTCATCCCGTGAACCCAGGTCCTCAGCGTACCGTGCTGCGTGCTAAACCCCTACAACACAACTCGTCGGAACTCTCCCTCTCAGCTTGCTTAATTACTTATTGCAGCGACATCTATGTTAATACTCTCAACGAGAGACGTCAACACTCCTTCCGGAACTATCCGCTCACCCTGACCAATAGATGTCGCTCTTAAGTAATCGTATCAATATTGCAATATAAGGTTAGGTCGGTTTAATAACAATTTTGAAGAAAATACTTTTACAGAAATAGATTAGTTTATAACAAATGAAAATTATGGAAACCGATACATTATGGAGTATGAAATATTCGAAAAAGCCGTAGGTTAAACTACGCTACCGCTGATTTTTTTGTAGAATCTCTACTCCAAATGGATTTATAAATAAATAAATAAATATCATGGGACAATTCACACCAATTGACCTAGTCCCAAACTAAGCAAAGCTTGTACTAAGGGTACTAGACAACGGATAAACATACTTATATAGATAAATACATATTAAACATCCAAGACTCGAGCACAAACATTCGTATTTTTCACACAAATATCTGCCCCGACTGGGAATCGAACCCGGGACCTCAAGCCTCGTAGTCAGGTTCTCTAACAACTAGGCTATCCGGCCGTCTATTATTTTGCTAAAGACTCCCTTGAGCCTAAACATGTTGTTCTTTATCTACGCCATTTCTAATATTCTGTACCAGGCATGTTCGTACTAATGCAATATGTCATCTGAAAGCAATTTGCTCGCAGCGTGCGGTCCGTCTCTCATTACCTAACTATGTCTTGCTTTCTTGAGAAAACTTTCAAAATGATCTTCAAAGAAATATGCACCGTAAACGTGAATCAGAGAGTTAGTGTTACAACGCAAAATAAAGTCACTTGTGACCTTTTTGAGGGCTCGGGAGGAGGAAACTTGAAAAGGGTCTGCTGTTTTTTAAGTGGATGGTATTTTTTAAAATAATGCTCTAATGGAGGGAGCTGTAGCGTAATGTAGTTAGAAAACTAGTAAAGATAATAAACTTGTATTTATCTCCGTTGTTTAGATTCTTCTAACACTGGAAGAAGCTTTGTAAATATAAATAGTAGCAGCACAGTACCTTGACAGATCTTCTATAAGAAACCAACATTTTTAAATTCATCATAATTATTTAATGTACACAAGGTTCACCTGGTATCGGAGCTCTGGAAAAAATAAGAAAAAGACATTTTTTGGAAAGTATCTAAACACTAAAAGTGATTTGTTATGTGACTAAATTGTCGTTTAACTGAGTGACGTGGATTTTTTTTCTTATTTTTTTCAGACGGTTTTAAAGGGGAGATTAAAATGTCATTGATTTTGCCGTAGGATGCACCGTTTTCAAGATATTTCAACAGCAACGTCGGGCGCGGTCAGTTCTTGGATGGGTGACCGCCTGGATTCATTTTTGTTTTTTGAATGTTTCGTTATGACGTTGTCACGTTAAACTATCGTCCGTAAACCGACTTTACAGACAACCGGTTTTTTTTTAGAAATAGGGTCGCATACGAGCAAGTAGGTCTCCTGACGACGTTTGCCAATTTCAAAATCACCAAGTATTTTCTCACCTCGTACTTTGCCACAATTAGGGTTCGGTATGTGATCAGCGCCGATGTTTGACGAATTCTCTTTAGTCAGCGCTCGATATTGATTATTGGGGCTTTCAACGCTTATCGCATTAAGACCAGGAGGGGTAAAGCTGCGGTCTTTTATACGCGGCTGTGACGAATCGTTTTTATTTCATCATCCCAGCCTCATGTACAGGCCTCCTCTCAAAATGAGATGGCTTGGGCCGTAATCCCCACGCGTGCCCCGTTGCGGATTGGGAACTTCACACACCATTGAATTTCTTCTCAGGTGTGTACATGTTTAGTTTGTGTAGATGTTTTTTTTCACCGTAAAGCTCAAGATAATTTCGAATTGTAATTTCGCACATAATTCCGAAAAACTCAGAGGTGTGATCCCGATCTCGAACCTACGACCTGCTTGAGAGACCATAGATCAAATCACTAGGCCACCACGGCTTCGACGTTTATATCAACAAATTAATAATGTCCTTCATTAATAAAAGTTTTTAAAGGTTTTTAATTTAAAATTATAGGGATTTTTTTCCATCGACACGTTGTCTTTGCCCGCGCCGCGCGCGTGTAATATTTACCTGTGTAACTTGCACAATGTTGTTAATACTCTTCAAACTACTCCGTCGCGCAGAAATCTTTATACAGAATTAGAACAATGTTTCCCACCGAGACTTGTTTGAGAAGGCCCAATTAGGCCCAGAACAAATACTTACTGAATATTTATCGCATATTTATAAGGAATCCAGAACTGCGCTTGGCCGGACAACATTTGAACGGTCTTTTTTAGATATCACTCATACTCTAAACGGATTTAGCCCAGTGTTTTGCACCAAGACCTGTTGAATAAGCCCAAATAGAACCAAAACTTAATCACGTGACCCTACAAGCACTGACCTTTTTTTTAGATATCGCTCATAGTTACTTCCTTCATTACACAATTTTACTCATATCTTTGAAATTTGAATACCCTGTTGATAGGGTTCTAAATTGATTAATTATTAATTAATTAAGTTGTCCTTGACAGGGTATCATGTGCTGACATGTTCAAATAGTGTCAAAATATACAGAAATTAGCGATATTTCCCAAACCGCTCCGTCTCGCAGCGGCCCTTACACGGAATTAGCCCAATGTTTTCCACCGAGACCTGTTTGAAAAGGCCTAATTGGCAACGCCGCGCTCCAATCACTGTCGCTCACATTATACGTCGGCGACACGTCGGGATTTACTCTTAATTACGTGCCCGCACTGTATTTAGGCTTTCAGTTATCGTTATTTACGCTGGAATTACGGGGGATTATGTAGTTTTGTTGTATGGGTTTCGAAGTGTTTTGTATTGAGGTTAAATCTTAGAGGTACAAATTTATTCAGTTACTGCGACTGAAGACTGAAATTTCCTTTGTTGGAAATTGTAACTGGCATGCTTACTGCATTTGAAATGTGTGTTACGAATCAACGGATATTGTCCATGGACTACAACTAATTGCAAATTCTGCGACCACACACCACACATCACCTAGCAGTGAGTTTAGGTATTTTTAGTTGAACATTATTATTAGTCTTTTGTCGTGACCACGGGATACGGCGGTTGAAACGTTTCAGACCCTCAACCTTGTAGATGGTGACAAAAATTTCTGAACTTGTTCTAGGTAAGACGTGCTGTCTTTAGTTTCTAATTGATGGCTCCCTCCGTTTACGAATAATTTTTTTAGTCATGTTTCAATATTGCATAATTTTATTTATTTAAGCCGAATTGTATTTGTGCAGAAACTGTTCTCGCATAATTTGATGTCCCCAAATTCTATCACGCATAACCGATTTTAGTCGAATTGGTTTTAAAAAAGAAAGAACGAAAACATTTATTGCAAAATTTATGCCAAATACATGGCACACATAGATATTAAATACCCAAAACTCGAGAGTAAACATTCGTATTTTTCGGACATAATTATCTGCCCCGATCGTAGAGTGAAGTAAACCCGGGACCTTCTGATTTGTAATCAGCTTTTTTAACCACTCGAGTATCCGGTCTTCATTCCGTCGTCCAGTCAGTTATACAGTTTTATTGGTACGCTATTCATCAACAATTAGTACACTATTTACACATAAACGTGTCAAAGAACTCGTTCGTGTCAATTTTGAGTTGAACATCAGATATTGAAATTTTGATAACATGTAATTTAATTCGCAGTTGGTATCATTCATCTCCCTTATCGAATCAATCTCTATCATCCAACCAGTTATCTCTTAGATCAACGTTACATGTTAGTTACCGCTATTAGTTATCGATATGATTTGTGCAATTAGTCCTGTTATCTATCAATTGATGTTGACGCCAATATCCGCTCTTAGTGCTATTGATGAATAGATTAGTATTACTAACTAGAGTTTACCCGCAGTTTTGCTCACGAGAATCATTACATTACAGTACTTAACCCTTCTTCTTAGCGATAAGGCCGCCTATTGCTTACCTTGTAACTTACTCTCTGTGTACCTGTTTACTGTATTGCTTACTATTCCTGGTGTACAATAAAGAGTCATTGTATTGTATTGTATTGTATTGTACTTAACTCTTCACTGAACACCACTTTATAATCAGGCAGGTTTTCCAGGCAACCTTTGAGAACAGAAAAGAATAAAACAGATTTAAGCAGGCGATACAATTATCAACAGATAAAAACAGCAATAAAGTACCATACATATAAAATATAGGGATGGAACATCGCACTAATATAATAAACGTGAAAGTTTGTACGGATGGATGTATGGATGTTTGTTACTCTTTCACGCTAAAATAATAGGTTTAAGCCACACTTTTTTATCACAATGTAAAAGGGGTTTTTAAGGTTTCATATAATTTAATAAGTCATAATGTATCATTTTCCATAATTATCACTAGTCATAAAGTGATTTCTTTTGGAAACAGTATTTTCTTTGGAAATTTTATTAAACAAACCTAACTATTAATTTAAATCCAGAAGAAAATACTTTTCAAGAAATAAATCAATTTATGAATAATGGTAAATATATGGCAAATTATACATTATGACTTATTAAATTATGGAAAACCAAGGTGAGCCTTTAAAATAAATTTACTTCGAAAATATCGATCTATTTCTTATTGTCCCTAGATCATTAATTCGTATTGATACGTTGTATTTTGTATTGTATCAATGCAAAGGTTAAAACGGAAAGTGAAATCTTATTTAGCCGTTTTTCAACCCCAATATTAACGGAATCATCGAGAGTATCGATAGCGCTATTCAAAAATTGAATCGGAGATTTTGTGAGCTCCTAAATTCCGAATTATTTGCAGAGACTTCTCCAATTTATCAGGAACGTGCGAGACTGCTTAGCGGAGTCGCGGAACAAGTTATTAATACCCATTATCAAACATTTTTCCTTGCACGCCCTGCTATATTTCACGGAAAAGGATTTATGTCGGCAGATACGTTGAAGCTTAATAACTCTTAGTTTTTCTTGGCCAGGGGTTTATATTGATCAGGAAGTGATTATGAGAGGTAAGTGAATCAAAAAGTAATTAGATTTTGTAGTAGATTTCACTTTTATGATTTAATCCTTGACTTTTGGCCTTTTAGGGTGGCTCGGAATCACGCAACAAGCTATGGATTAAACTATGCTCGGAGTTTCTGTGGGTGATAGAATCCCGAGTATAGAAATTTAATGAAGAACTAGAGTCACTGGCATAGCTCGAAAAGTATGTTAGTTGAACTGGCAATGGAGTAGACTGAAAAACAGGTAGCAATTGATCAGTCAGTTATTGATCTTTCGGTTAACGATGATGCGTTGAGTGGATGAGTTTCAACTGGCGGTAAAATAGTATCCATAATTTTTGGTAAAAAATTTAAGAAGTATTATTATGTGGTATCTAGTTTTTTCTTCTGTCTTTATCAATAGTTAGGTACTTGGGTGTAGGATCACAACGAATATTTCTAAAACGTTTTATTCTCACAGCTATTTAATATCAATATAACGGTCAGTTAAAACTTCTTCGTAAAAACATATTGCTAGCGAATGGCACAAGACATTTTCTTATCATTTTAAGTAACCTCAGCTACAAATAGTCTAGCTCACCCTATTAACTCACGCCATTCGAATCAAATAAGTTGAAACCAACTACCGACATCTACTTACTGGCTCAGGAACTCAAACACGCGGTGTATTGGAATTCCATCTATATTAGAATTTTATGCGTCAAACTTTGAGCAAGGCATTCGACGGTAAATCGGTGAACGAGATCGGCCAAGTTTAGACATATTTAGCGACGGGTGCCGAACTTTGGCAACTCACGAGTATATCTACGGAGTTGTAAAGAGATTATTAAGTTTTTGAGGTTTTAAAGGGAGTTTCCGGAGCGTATCTTGATTACATACGGAGAATAGGTGGGCACTAAAGTTTCTGACCAGGGTTGTCTTTATGGTACAAGTTTTGAATCCGGCTTTTGAATACGACTTTGAGGGCGTCATACCCAAACGGAGCCAACAACAGGGCCTAATGCCAAAGCTTCCTTGTTCGTTCAACCCATCTTTTGAACCAACATAGACGGTGACATTTGAAGGGTACAAAGGAAAGAACATGAAATGTCTTGTCACCTTTTTCGAAAATTAAATGAGATTTTAATCTCAAAATCTAGAGCTCACAAAGTACTATAACATATAATTAAATATTGAAGGGCATTCCTATTAAAGTCTGTAGGTTTATTGTTACTAACACATTATGGATGCAATCTGAATTAAATGATTTGGTTTGGTATTTGGTACCATATAATATAAATGAGATGGGCGCAACATGATTATTATTATTATTATTGTATGTTCTTTTTTTTGCCGGTTTTTTCTCTATCTTAGTGATAGCGATGATACAAAGATAAGGAACTCTTTGTTAGTGAATCCGACACGAACTAGGCTGGTTTTTGAAAAAAAGTTATTCAATTGAATTAAAGTCTCGAGCGGTGAATTTTTTAATATTTTGTACTAGGAGCGAAACCAACTTGTGCCACCCGGTTGCTTTTAATATTATTTGTCTGTATTTCTAGATGAAAACTCAAAGACGAATAACATTTCATATTTTTTCAGTAGGTTTTATTTCGTTCTTTAAGCATAGAAACGGAGCACATTATTTTAAATTGCGAAAGAAACTATACTTAAAAAAATGAAATAAAGATTATCGAAGAATCTGACTCAGCATCTTGGATTTAATTGTTTGAAGTCGGACTGCTTTTATAAGCGTTAACGCTTCCGAGTTCAATTTTCCGCTGCAATAAATATAATGGGTTGAAATGTGCGAGCCGACGAGCGAAGTGCCGGTGGTGGAGAAAACTGCAGTAGCACAGTTGGATATGTACGACTGTTTATTGATTTAGTTATTTATTTGTTTCAGGCAAATATGCCCATAGATATACACAATACGATACAACAATAAAGATACAGTATATAATATAACATATAACTCATGAGGTTGTGGTAGCCTAGTGGTTTGACCTATAGCCTCTCAAGCAGAGAGTTGTAAGATCGAGCTTATGTTTCCACCTATGAGTTTTTCGAAATTGATGTGCAAAATGACATTTGAAATTTATCATGAGCGGTGAAGGCAAACATTACATTACAGTGAAGGCAAACATTGTGAGGAAACCTGGACACACCCGCGAACAAATTCAGTGTGTGTGAAGTTCCTAATCCCCACTGGGCCCGCGTGGTATATGAGAGCAATAGCACACCGACACCAGGGGCGAGTCAGGCGCGGGGTGGTGTGATGTTGTTCATATATCGCCACGTAAATTGACAAGCTCCCGGCTCGCTGCAGTCCTGACTGTGGTTGACGCTTGATTCCTTATTATTCTCTGCAAAACTATATCTATATTCTCCTTTAGAATCTAAAGCAATAAAACTACTGAGCCTGCTGTCGTCCTTGCTTATTACAGCCAGTCGTTCCAGTGGCCCCTGTTTACGTCGGTCCCACTTGACATAAAACCAATTTAAACGTTTTATTTTTATTGACTATCGTGGACCTCTGATTTTGAAGCTGTCGCGCGATATGCCGCTTCGCTGTGTCACGTGCATCGACCCAAAGCACGTGCGATATCAATGAGTTTCTTTGAAGTGTTTTTAGCTTTCTTCTTTCCACGGGCACCGTAGATAAGTCTCTACAATATACAATACAATTATAAAATGTTTTACTTTTATGTTTGTACTGATTTCTGATTTGTTACTATTTTCATAAGATTATTTAAAAGCGAAAAAACTATTACTACTATTTTCATGTTTGTGATTTTTGTTTATCCGTGTGAAATTGTATTTATTTTCTTGTATTTGTGTGTCTTCTTGCGAAAGTGAATGAATGTCAATATGCTACTTCTATTGGAACGAGTTACAAGATTTTAAGACCTCGTCACGACTAGCGACCGGCATCGTGGATCCGCGAGCGTTTCTTTCTGGTCATTTCACGACCAACACGACTCTGGTCGCCGTAGCATTAATAATGTCGTCAAATTATCCGGTACCAGTGAACACTGCCGGTCGATATTCGATTATGCACGGGCTTGATTTAATTAATGCAGTACCACTGCACGGTCCAGCGGCTAATTCATATATCACTGCTAATATAGGGCGGTGGAGATTACTTATCATTGTTATGTCGCTACTACGCGTATAAATTGCTTTTGATGGATAACGTTTTAATCGTGTGGGAATAGGAAGATCTTACTATTGTGAATTGTTTTAGCTGTGGTGGGGGCGATTGAACATTAAATAATTCTTGTTGTCAAATAGAATCTGATCTAATCTGTTTTTAATCGGTTTTTAGTCTATTCCTAATATAAAAAGATTTGGACGTCGGTGACGATAATAGTTATAAGTAGAGACAGACTACAATACAGACATTATCTAGCTATAGGCAACACTGAAATAATTACTAGTTGAGTAACACTTTAAGTGTTAACAATTTATGGGAAACCTGTTTTGTAAAAAATCTCATGTTTCATATACTAAAGGTTATAAGACAAGTGTGATTAGGCTGACTGAATGAGTGGAAAATTACTTGTGTAGAATGAACATTGCAAAATAGTCTGATTTGTGCGAAGTTGATCGTGAGAATAAAGTTACTTAAGATTTTATAAAATTAAAGTTTTTCACATGCGCCGTGCAGGATTCGTCCTCGTATCGCCTGGTTATACGCACCCAGTGTGCCACCAATTACACCACGCAGCCCCCGAACAACCAACAAATAAAAAAAAAGAATCTTAGATATTTTTTGATTATTTTATATTCATAAGTCACGGACAATACTCTGAAGATCGCCAGACTTAAGTGGCAGTGGGCAGGGCGCATCGTTCGTAGAACTAATGACCGGAGAGACCAAAAGATTCTCGAATAACGACCACGGACTGGAAGACGCAGTATAGGTAAGCCTCCAACTAGATGGAGTGACGACCTGATTAAGGATGTAATTTCGCACGTAGATTCCACAAAAAGTCAGAGGTGCGAGCCCGGGTTCGAAACCACGATCCTCTGCTTGAGAGGCCATAGGTCAAACCACTAGTCTATCACGACTTTAGCTAAGTACTCGGTACTCACAACCACACGCCAATTTTTTTTTACTTTATTCGCAAATCACAATTTTCGCTATATCCTGCCGGCAGTTGCAATCTCGCTATTTTGAAACTATTATCAATACAACTTTCAAATAAGTGTATTGTAACTGGGCTTACAGTTAAGACTTGCAAAAAAAATCGTGCAAGTTGCATTACATTGCTGCGCTAGATTGGCCACTTCAATCTCGTTGGCTTTACTAACTCGCAATGTAGTGGAACTTGCACGTTTTTTCTTGTAGGTCTAAACTCGGCTCGTGTCTAATTTCTTATAATTATCCTATTGAAATTTCCTGCATTAGAAACTATTTCAGTTCAACCTTGAAACGTCGAGATTGGTGATGTTTCTATTTCTATCACCATTGCGAGTTTATTTCACAATCACATAACCTTCACGTGTTTTTGCCTCTGTTGAAATCGATTATTAGCTCGTTATTAAAAAATAGTGAAATCAGAAATAAATTGTGATTTTGTCATCCGTACCTACCGTCTAAATCGTTAGAGACGTTTGTAAAATTCTTATGTTTACAGGACGTTTTACATTATTTCGGAAAGTTCTAGCTGGTTTTTGAGTTAGCTTCAGAATAACATTTTTCGGCATTTTCAAAAATAAGCAACCTTTCCTTTTTTTTTAATGAGGATATTTTTGGCGGTTTTCTTATTTAAAATCACGAGCAAGATTCATTTCCAAAAAAAAGAGTCTTTATTTTTTAGGGTCACTTTTGTGACTTTTGTCATACAGTTAATACGGATTGTCATAAAAAAAAATGTATGAAAAATAAGGGTCAATTTTTTTAGTCATCAAAATCAATAGCGGTCTTGATTCTGAGTAAAAAAACCCTAAATTTTCTCATGTCAAGAAAATGAGGGGTTATTTTTTTTAGAATTTATGTAATAAATCCTCTTATTTTAAATTAATAAATAAACAAACTAAACTCAAAGGTATCATAGGGTATAAAGATTACCAGTATAAAAATCAGTACCTGTAAGAACCTTTTTCGTTCCGTACATCTTAATTCAAAATCGAAGGTGCATTGAACATTTATGACTGTGAATTTAGCAGGGTACAAAAGCAACCTGCATCGCTAAATGGCACCGACGTGCAGTACTGCAATCCCATTCCATTTGCGCTAGCATAAACATGCAATATCGAGTATTGTTACTACGGGGGCGACGCTTACGTGTACCTTAGTACGTTCGGATACTAATCTACTAGGTAGATACTAACCTACTGGGAAAGGTACTCGTACAGTGATAGTGTGCTATTTTAACGCAAGTGAATGGTATACGGAAAGATCTAATTCTAAAAACTATTTACAATTTAAAAGGTGTATTGTATTTAATGGAATAAAAATCTATAATAATTTGAATGAAGACATAAAGAAATGTAATAATGTATGCGAATTTTCCAAGAAATTAAAATCTTTTTTACTTGTACGACCATTTTACAGTCTGAAAGAATATTTTGAAAAATTGTATGAATAGACATTATTATTATTAGTTATTGTATTGTAAGAAATAAGAAAGTATTTATTTACAGTAAAAGCGTTTACATAATCAGTATCCAGTGGGCCGCAAACTAGGCTGATAGAATAAGACTTTTGCGTGCCATATTATTGTGGCGGAGCATGCATTCATGTAACTGTATCCAAATACATGACTATATTAACACCTGTGTATGTTCCAGCAAAATAAATTCATTTCATTTCATTTCATTTCATCATGTCTAATAACCTAAGCATCTTATCGAGTTATAGCGGTTTGAAAAGTAGCGAAAAGTATTAACAATTACTATGGGAACTATTTCTTTAAAACTGAAAAAAATATTATGTATTATTTTCAGATATCCATTTTTAATCCAATGGTAAGTAATAATACTTTTCGAGCTTTACATTTTGAGATTAAAATCTCAATTTACAATAAAGTTGATTAAACAAATGTTCTTTCCGTGGACCCTTCAAGCTACGTTAACCTCAAAAATAATGCAATGAAGCGATTGGGTGATTCAGGGTAGGTTTGAGGGCAAGCAGCCAATAGAGACCGGTGGAGAAGGATCTCGAAGCGACCCCACATGTCCACGACGACCACTCTGTCAAGAGTGAACGAAAACAAACCTGACCTAACCTATAGAGTCCTACAGGATAATCATTTCTAAATTCCTGAATAATCAATGGTTTCTGAGAAAAAAGAGTTATACGAAATGATAATTTCTGACAAATGATGAATTATGCTAAAAGTTTGTATGACTGTTGAACGGCCCCCAGAGTGAACGACTAAGAAGAAAAAGAGAAGTAACTGCTAGGAAATAGTTGTGCCGTGCAGTGGGTGAGACGTATATTGGCTGGGGCGATGACAGTCTAACTGGTAAACAAGCTTAAGATCGCTCAAAAGGCCATAGAGTTTGCGACGGGAGTCTAAAATGAAACCACTCGGCAGCGAAGAGTGGTGGATATCGGCCATCGAGTTGCCATACTAAAATCGGTCTGGGCCAAAACGAGAGATGGACCAAACGCGTCTTGGAGTAGCGACCTCTTTTTTTGTTTTGACCTCTAATAATTGACTATCTCACCTGATGAAAAAAGTGCAGATAAGGCCAAAAATGTCACTAGCCTCCTCCCCTTCCCTCGAAAAGAGGAGTCGGTAGGCTCACAACAAAGTTGGTCAGATGACATAAGCTTGAACGTTGGCCCGATATGTGAGAGGTCCATGCGAAACGACCCCGGTGGAGAATGTTTCGAAAGTAGCGCACTAAAGAATAATAAGACGGAGCTTTGAAGTTCCCAATTCGAAATGGGCCCGCGTTAGAACTATAACCGAGCCCTCTTATCCTCGGATCTATTATACGCGTGCCTGCCTATGCAGGGATGATGATAATGACTCGTGAAAATTTAATGTTTGTACGTATAGACTCAGAGATTAAGATTTTGGTATTACACTAGATCCAGATACTACGATAATATCGGACTAAAAGTTACGTATGTATTACTCATGCACGCACGGCATACTTTTACACTCAGAGATTCCTCGCACACCGCGCAAGATCTAAACATAGCACCGTATTATTCTTTCATCCAGTACAACTTCTCTGTAAATTGCTGCAGTTTCAAGTAATTTCATTACTCAGTCTATAATGGAATCCTTTGATAGCTACAACTTTGCGAGTCAACAGCAAGGAAGATAATTCATTGAACAAACATCATCTGTTTCGATACGGTTTACGTTTTAAATTGACTTCTGTTGATAAAGAACGATAGTGTAAAGTAAAATGCTATTAAAATTTTCCAAGGCATGTCACTGCGAAGCAATTCAATTGCGTGTATGAAGTTTCCAATCCCCTCTAGCTCCGCGTGGGAGCTACAGACTCAACAGTGGTACGTATAATAGGCCGTGATGATGATGAACTTTTGAAGTGAAATAAAACTCAGCAAACTATGAATAAAACGTGCTATTTATAAGACGTAGTTGTACAATTACAAACAAGTTTTCCGCTCAGCATTAGGTTATTACGCGAGCTTTGTAGAAAACCTTCCTTATTTGCAATTGTTACCCTCCCTATGCAAAGTAGGTCATATTAAATCAGGGATGTTCCCAACTGCTATTGTGATTGGCTCGACCTTCGATTTCCTATTCAGTTTCGTTGAAAAACATGTGCGAAGTTTCAAAAGGTATATGTAATTGTGTACTGGGTATTCAGTTACAGATATTATGTTTGTTGTTACATCGTCATCATCATTTCAGCCTATATAATATGTCCCTCTCCAGGCCTCGCAGACTGAGAGGGCTTCGGCATTCCATTGAATTTCTTAGAACTATTCCGTAAAGTTCATGGTAAATTTTAAATCATTTCGCACTTAAATTCCAAAAAAAAACAGAAGTACGAGCCGGGGCTCAAACCCACTGCCTTCTGATTAAGAGGCTATGGGTCAAACCACAGCTTTTTATGTTGTTATCATAGTACTAATATTACAATTATGAAATTTTAGGAAGTTATGTGGATGTTTGTTAGACAATTACGCAATAACGAACCAAGGAAGGATTTGGAAGAAACTTGGTGTTATACCTAGACAGGAAAAAATCGGGATCGAGAGATAGATAGAATTCAGTCCCATCGTTTGTATTACCAGATAGATAAAACATAGGGCTCTTTAAGGCTAAAGTGAATAGGCTGTTATTGAATCGGTGAGACACTTTTGGCCTCATTTGCACTTTACATCAGGTGGGATAGGGGTCAATCACATCAGTTTTATGTAAAAAAACTGCCGTTTTTAGCTTAAGCTATTGGACACAAGCTTTCTCTCTGAATAAAAGGACTCTGGCTGTTTACAGCGCGAGCCAAAAAAAAACTGAAATTGAATATGGTAAGTAAAATAACTTTTTTTTTAACGGAACAGGCCATGCCTAGCGTGTGGGCTGTGGGGGTCAGCACTGTGTGCTAATACTATCTGAAATTAACTACTTGTATTTCTATTTGTATTTAATTTTTTTTGCCCGCTCTTAACATTAACAGAGCAGAACCGTTCATGCGTGAATCTAACTGTTTTTTTTTAATATACCACCTCACTCCGCACATTGGGTTACAGACGGTCGAAGTACACCAAAACTATAAACTAGCTTGCAAAAATACAAAGGAAGTAATGATTGGATCCAAGAGCCAATCACACTGAAGGGTCCGAGGCAATTTGGAGCAATATTAACGTTCAATTACGCTATGAAGTTGTGAATGAGATACCGAAAACGACCAGTAACGACTCGCCGTACCTCAATATTACACTCCGGACAATTGTGTAGGTGGTCCGAGGTAGGTGTATAAAGTGATTATTCTAAGATATGAACTGTAGCGATTTGGATGCAACGAATTTTTGTTTAATAAAATTAAATAAATAAATGTCATGGGACAATAAAATTAATACACCAATTGACTTAGTCCCAAATTAAACAAAGCTTGCACTGGAAGTTTGCGCTGGAGTCGACGAACTTGGAGGTCTAGAGCGATCATAAATCACTATGAGTAGGCTAATAAGAAAGTGGATTCAAAGAAAAGGGGCTTTTATACTTGTCATCATCATCATTACTTCAACCGAAAGACGTCCACTGCTCAACATAGGCCTCCCCCAAGGCTTACCAAACAGATCGGTCCTGCGCCATCCGCATCCAACGCGTTCCCGCAACCTTAACCAGATCGTCACTCCATCTTGTTGGAGGCTTACCTACACTGCGTTTTCCGGTCCGAGGACGCTACTCGAGAACCTTTTGCCCCATCGGCCATGAGTTCTACGAGCGATGTGCCCTGCCCACTGCCACTTCAGGGGATTCTTCGAACTATGTCAGTGACTTTAGTTTTTTCGCGGATTTCATCATTTTCTGTACTTGTGCTATTATTTATTCTGTGCCGGCCGCTACCTTCTGCTACTTGCTCCAACATCAATCGTCCGGTTATGCTTCCATTAGTCGAATGCACCATTGTTCAGAGAACTAACAAGTTTGCATTGAAACAACTCATTGTTCCCATACCAGCACATGAAAAAGTGACAATTAATCGCAACATGTGGAAGCGAAAGGGGAGAACTGGAGCATTTTTTGTTCTAGAAAATACGGAAAATTGCTACTGATAATGGAGTGAGATTACAGAATGCTTTCCGCGCTATTCATAGTTTTTGTGCTGCTTTTTATGTCGGTTGCTGATGAGATGACTCTGGAGTTTGATGCTTGATGTGTTAGTTTTGTGTATAGTTGACCAAGAGATTTCTTCCTTTACCACATTAACCCTCAAACCATTTGACAACCCTGTCAAGACGTTCTATTTTAGACCGCAAATGTTGCTAATTTGAATCAGCTTTGATTTCTGTTTACGGCAAATATATTGCCTGAATCGATTTAAGTGAACACTTTTTTGTTTTTGTAGAAACTATAATAAAAAATGGTAAGGAATTAATTTGGTCTACTGCAGCAATCGTGCCAAATAATTTTAGGATTGAATTTACTAACAACTTCACTCGCTGTATATTTTTGAATTGCTAACAGATAACCGATCTGGATGGGCAAAGATTAGAGATGGGTGAAAATGCGCTAAAGAAAAAGACAGAGGAGAGAAATTAATAGTACAGTCTTGGTGTTTTTGTCTTTCCTTTGTGTTGTGCTGACACATTTTTTTTATCTTTTCTATCTTTATCTTTACCTTGAAACTAACCACGGGCGGTAGTGCTATTGCAAAAGGTAACTGACCAGTGACAATGCCAATAAATTTGCAAGCGGAATTGACCTTGACCGACGTAAGGCGACGCAGGTGTTGTGATTTAAAAATCCGATTTAGATTAGATGATATCGAACAAAAACCAGCCAAATGCGACTTGGACTTTGCAAGGTCCCATACAAAGGACAATGCGTTAAAATTATCCATAAACTAACAGCAATAGAGTTAGGTCATTAAATAGGTCTTTAAATCTATTCATTTAATTTTACGGGCACCTTGTTGAATTCCACTACTGCAGAACTGAGATATTCATAATTATTTTAGTCGGAGTGAAAACCAGCATACCTACATCACATCTGACCTACGATTACGCCTAATTATTATGGTTCTAGGGGCTCAGTAAAATTGGTTTTATCATCGCACAGGTAATTATAGACCTAATGATTTATTTCAAAAATTACAAAGTTAATAAATATACCTACAAACAACAATGGCCCTTAAGTATATTATCATAAAATAAAACAATAAGCAGAAATAATACTAAAAATTACAAACTAAATTAAAAACTAAACTAGATCTAAAAAAGGCCCCTGCTGCATTGTGCCGAAGATGCTTGCAGCATTTCCTCGTTTCAGCATTTCCTAATGATTAATAATTTTATGAATAAAACCAGTTAATTAACTGCAGCTAATAACTATGTTTATTTGATCCTGATAATTAATGATCTAAAAGAAAACCGGCTTCTCATAGGTCACATTCACTCTGACTAAAATATGAATACTTATCTCAGTTATGCAATGGAATTAAACTTAGTGGGCGAAATAATATGTAAGCACATTTAAGTGAACTGCATTTTGTTCTTATGAGTAAAAACCATCTCTAAACCTAAACGAGATGTAGAGATGTAGAAGCATTACAAATTAAAATTCAGCGCGAGCAGAGTCGAAGGTACAAGCTAGTACATTAATAAATCATTAAATATAGCTCGTTGTTACCCTGTTATTACGAGTGTATCGGTGAACAAACTATATTGCAATATTACACAGCGTGATTGCGAATCTTATCTAGCACTGAATAACTGCATGCAACGCTCCGAGGAATTTCACTACATTGTAAACTGTTATACAGAGATTCTAACAATGTGGCTACTTGCAAAGCTATTTTGGTTACGTAACATTAAAGTTTTATTGCCTAAGTTGTAGATTAAAATATTGCTCGACAGTTTTTATTGTCGCTTTCTTTGAAATGGTTATAAATAATAGGTTGCGGGATCGCGTTGGATGCGGATTGCACGGGGCCGATCTGTTTCGCGAGCCTTGGGGGAGGCCTATGTTCAGCAGTGGACGTCTTTCGGCTGAAATTAATAGGTTATTTAGCTGACACCATCCGGACTAATATTATAACTGTCTTGTCTTACGCCTTGTTTTGATTGCTCCATTTTTCGCGCGGCGATCGTGCATCTACGTATTATCGGTGTCATAATATTGCTATTGTGTGTGAGGATTTTGCGCAAAAAGTTCTATTTTCATTAATAATTAGCTGCCTGTCTCAGTTTCGCAGTGGTGTAGTAATTTTTTCTTTCATGCCAGCCTTGCCCTGACCAACTCAACAAGAAAATAATAAGTCGAATAGGTGCAGCCGTTCTGAAGCGATGCAATTAAGTACATACAGGTTGGCTATATTGTTAGGCTTGGATTAAAAATATCAGTTAAAATGTAATAAGGAGTTGGCATTTTAAAGCGGATTGGATCAGAAGAAAAAGTGTACAAAATAAAACACAAAAACTAAAAAATAGCAATATAATAACGATTCCCGTGTCGGGGCAGATATTTGTATGAAAAATACGAATGTTTGTTCTCGGGTCTTGGGTGTTTAATATGTATTTAAGTATATATCTATTTATATAAGTATGTTTATTCGTTGCCTAGTACCCATAACACAAGCTTTGGCTAGCTTACTGTGGGACTAGGTCAATTGGTGTGAATTGTCCCGTGATATTTATTTATTTATTTATTTTTAATAACATTATGTTATTAACATTCTGTATTATTTGTGGTGTACAATAAAGAGTCATTGTATTGTATTGTATTGTATATAATCACTTAAACACGTGAAACAAATTCTTCTTCTAATTTAAGAGTCAACACTCTTGTTGGTGTAGCCGTTGAATTTGTCTCCATGTTTCGTTGCTCAGCGGTGCCTCCTTGGCCTATAATTTCTTCTTCTTGTTCTTTATACGACAAAATGGCTACTTAATCGTTAAAGAGAGATGATAATATTACTAACCAACTAACGTACTTTTTATGAGCTTTCAAAATACGACTCTCCCATAGAATTGGTTTGGCAAATGCTAGTAATGATGTCACTTCTATGCAAACTCTAATTTTCCAGTTGATTGAAAATTATTCTGGTTATCAAGGCTAACTTAAAGTGTTTTTTTACTAAAACCATGTCTTAGAATTATTATTTTAAATTGTCATCATCCTTACTGTTATTTTATTGTAGTTAGCCATCTAATTCCTTCACAACTGCGTAAGAGTCTTTCCTTTAGCTTCAGGCATTAAAAATAATGGCCCCGACGATATTTACGCAAGCAAATAATGTAGAATATGGTATACATTCCCAAATATTCCACTGCTGTGGTGAAGATAGCTGTTTGAAAGTCACTCAATAACCAATCGAAGGTAGAGAGAAGACCGAGGACTTTGGACCTCTGCTAAAAACAAAGAAACAAACGAATATTATGTGCCTGGGTTGGGTAAGGCCCAAAAAGCTTTTAGAAGTAGATATTTAGAAATTTAAATTATGATTATTAAATAACTTTAAAAAGAAGGTTTAATGTGGGTACAAGCAAAAACGCATAAAATAAAAATTGATAGCACAGCAAAACCATTAGACTTCCATGTTACGAGTACGAGCATATACATATACAGGTATCTATGACAAATATCTACTTTAGTACTGCAAAGGTGTGTTAAGGTCCTGAAATTAATTATAATACTTAATCCATCAATTGTAAGTTGTGGGGACTGAATAATGAATTATAATAAAAATGTTTTTTTATTCATCTTAATTTCAGTTCTGGAACATATTCCACGATTTCCTTAACATATAAGATACGGCGGTTGTACCACCTCTAAACCTTAACCTATTTGTGCCACCTGTGAAGCAATTGAATTACGTGTGTGAAGTTTTCAATTTGCATTGAGGCTGCGTGAGAAATATTACTTAAGCCCTCTCGTAGTGATAAGAGGCTTATTCCCAGGAGAGGGATAACTATGAAGAATAAAATATTGATGATGTGTCTTGTGATGTTGTAAATAAATGTATTTTCTTTCTTTCTTTCTTTTTCTTTCTTTAAGAATAAAGATTGTATGATGGATAACTGTTATCTTTAGATGGAAATTACGGATCTTGTGATGTAAATGCTCTGTGATATGTCTTGAGAGATAGACAAGATATTGTCATGAAGCATTAAGTAATCAATCTTCTTTCTAATATACAAAAATCCCGTGTCACGGTGTTTGTTATCGAACTCCTCCGAAATGGCTTTTTTATCCATATTTGGTAGGTCTGAGAATAAAGGTCGTAGGCTATAATTTATATGACAAAACAACGTTTGCTGGGTCAGCTAGTTTTCTATACATATTTAGCGTATTTAATTAAAAGCAATTTAGGCTATAATAAGAGAAAACAATGCAATTTTAGTACTTCATCATCCCAGCCTTTATACGTACCACAGCAGGTCACAGGCCTCCTCTCAGAATTAGAGGGCTTGGGCCTTAGTTCCTGCGCGGGCCCAGTGCGGATCTGGAACTTATTTTTTTCGATCTTGGGTACTTATTTTTTTTTTCAGTATCTATAAGAACAGAATTAAACTAACTCATTTAATCAAACAAATAAAGCAAATAAAAGAAAACCCATCTAAAGGGCCTGACAGCGACAGAGTCCCCATGAAGCTTGAGCCATTACCCAAAGTCGACATTTTATAAAAATATTCTTCTTAGTTTTTGCAATCAATATTTACCTCATTATTTAAAGAAAGTTAAAAACCTGTGACAAAAATCTTTTTAGCGAGAATACATAATGATGTTGAATAGTTGATTAAAACTGTTCAAAGTCAAAGTCAAATCTTTTTATTGTAGACTGTGGGTACATAATATACAGCAGTTGTTAAACTTATTAGAGACGTGCCGCCACAATCAGCCAGTTATGGCATACAATATTTTAATAAAAAATATTTACAATATTTTAAATTGAAGCTCGCCGAGATACATTTATATTGCGAGTTATGTCAGTGCCTTAAGTACGTTAAATATATTGATTATTATCTATTAAATGTAATTATTCAAAGGCAAATTTACATCAATAAACCTATGAAAGGTTAATTAAAACAGAAGTTTTATTAATTACTACGATACTGAAAGTGAGTTAATAGTTGAGCCAATTGAGTTGAGCTTAATTTAATTTGATCCAATTTTTAGGGTTCCGTACCCAAAGGTTAAAAACGGGACCCTATAGTAATAAGGCTCCGCTGTCCGTCCGTCCGTCTGTCACCAGGCTGTATCTCATGAACCGCTAGACATTTGAAATCTTCACAGATGATGTATTTCGGTTGCCGCTATAATAACAAAATACTAAAAAACAGAATAAAATAAATATTTAAGGCGGCTCCCATACAACAAACGTGATTAATTTTGCTCGTTTTTGCTCGATATTGATAACGGCAACAGGTAGACGCTTAAAATATTCACAGAATATTTAGTTATATATTCACTATAAAGATAAATAATTAAATTAAAATAAAACAAATATTTAAGGGGGGCTCCCATACAAAAAACGTGATTTTTTGCAGTTTTTATAGACAATGTTACGGAACCCTTTGTGCGCGAGTCCGACTCGCACTTGGCCAGTTTTGTTTTGTTGCCTGCTTTGACTTTTTTTTATTTGGAAAATTTTATGTTATTGCAGCTCAGAATCACGCGCTTCGATCCTACTAAGTAGAAAGAATTCTATGCCACGAACCATAATGGTTGATGTGTACATGTATTTGACGTGATCACTGTACACATACTTATGCCTTAGATTGTACATAATTTAAATCAAATTCCAACCTAAAATCAAACCTGGTAATCAGCGCGGACATCCGTTTCAGTAAGGGCATGAATATTCAAAACTGTGTCGATTACGCGTTGCATTGCGGCCGTTTACGTCTCGGGATTACTCGTATTTGCAATAATTCAGTGTCGTTAACAGCAATAGTGAATGAGGTGGCAATGGCCGGCAGTATTATCGAAATAAAAACATGTAGAAAAGTTGCCGGGTTCTGTTTTATACTAATAGTGTGAACGAAACGACATAATACGACGTTCGAAAATCGAATTTCGCAGTACAGTCACGAGCTTTCATTTGGGACCCACTTAAGGTTGACAGTCCTGTCATATTGTATAGGAACTCAAAGGATATTTTTTCGAAATGGGTCCCAAATTAAAGCACGCGTAAAAGGCCAGAAATACACTCGATGACATTTCTATTCCTGAAGAGGAACTTCTTGTTAGTTTTGTGTGAACTCCGTTCCTTATTTTAGTGTTGCCAACCTCCTTCCCGAGCTCACCGCAGTTGAAAGCTAATTTTAAAACGTTGGCTGCTAGCATTTGTTTTTAAGAGCAACCGTTAGACCAGTTTTCAGGAAATGAGAGTGCTAAACGAGTACAGGCGAAAAAATTAACGATGGCATGTCGTAGTTTGATTGGTAGACTGATATTTAGATTTTAGTAGCCTCATAACCGACTCAAACCTATGCTCGTTCCTAGATCTCAAACGGAGATAAAGGTATTAAAGGAACTAAAAGATCGAACTAGTTCATTTGACCGATTGACCGAGATCGAAGCGCTCCATTTAAAGACCAAAGAGTGGGCGCAACTCTATGTTAAGGCCCTACCGAGCTTTTGGCGCTAATCGATTTTAGGTATTCTATGCACTCGTGTATGTGTGCGTGAGAGCGGCTAGAATCAAAGCCGTGCGTAAGTGACACGAGTTTCCCGACCGATGGCTGAAGGAGAACTAACGCCAGGGGGGGCACACTTACATATATCACACTTTTCATGCGACTACAGCGATCTCTGGTTGTTTTGTAAAGAACTAAATTAGCGGCCATCTTGGTTGACTTGTCAAACTTGTCAGTTGTCATTCATCGGCCATGGCCATGGCGTACCAAATTGTACGGGTAAGGACTTTAATTGATAGGCCACTTGCCAATGTTCGTATTTTAGCCGTATAGTGCAAATCGGGTTTAGCCGCTTATACTTCGTATATGCTGATTTGAATTAGACGGCTAAAATACGAATAGTGGCAATTAGCCTATCAATTAAAATTACGCGTAATTATAGCTGTACATCACTACCAACATATACATATAGATAGGTATACATCTATAGATACGTCACATTAGTTCTTCACCAGGGCGTAGGGCAGCAGCACCTTCCATACATGCATATTTTTGATCATAGAGTTGCCACTCTTGTTCATAATTATAATATTACAATACTGTTTGACTAACGCAACTAACTATCTGACAAGGGGGAAGCACGATGGCTCAAGACAGGTGGCTTAGACTGCGCGTATATTTAGGTATTTTCATCGTTTTACTAAAATAAATACATATTTTAAAAATCTAGTAACACTACGCCCTAGAAAACATCTTGTTTTATTCACATTAAAAAAGTTATGACCTGCCGTGCAGTATATTTACGTCGTACTAAGAATTTATTTCATTTTTTAGAGACGACTGCCTTCCCTGTCTGCGACTGTGTTCCCTGAACACTACAATTTGGCCGCTTTCAAGTCTAGGGTAAATGAGCTTTTACTAGGCAAGCGTGCTCCATCGTAGGCCTCATCTTCGTTTTCCATCAGGCAATGCGATGTCAAAATAACTTTTTCTGTAAAAAGGTTCCACATTCGACTTTACAAACCATCTACCTCGAATGGAGAGTAGTACCGTTTCGCGAAAGCTATTAGCGCGATGCTAAAGCGCAGTTATTGAGTGGAATGTTGCAAATGCAACGCGGAAGCTAGCTTCGTGCACGATGTATACATATTAACTTCCTGTGAACGAATTAAAGTTATGAATACCGTAAAATCATCATCATCGTCATCATTCCAACCTATATACGTCCCACTGCAAGGCACAGGCCTCCTCTCACAATGAGAGGACTTACACGTAGTTCACACGCGGGCTTGTTGTGGATTGGGAACTTCACACACACCATTGAATTTTTTCTCAGGTGCGTGCAAATTTCCTCGCGATGTTTTCCTTCACCGTCAAGCTCATGGTAAATTTCAAATATAATTTTCGCACATAAATTACCGCAGCTTCTCCGTACCGTAAAACGCCATGGTAGCCTAGTGGTTTGACTTATGGCGCAAGCAGAGGATCGTGGGTTCGAGCCCCGGCCGCCCTCTGGGCTTTTCTAAGTATGCGAAATTACATTTGAAATTTACCAGGAGCTTTAAGGTGAAGCCAAAACATCGAAATTAAACTGCCCATGCGAAGAAATTATACGTTGTGTGTGAATTTGACAAACCGCACAGGTGCGCTTGGAAACTTTTTTTTATACAATAAAGGCTTGCGTTTGACCACAATCATGCCTACGATGGAGCACGCTTGCCTAGTAAATGCTCATTCACCCTAAACTTGAATTTAGGGGAATAAGCAGGAAGAAAGTGGTTGAGCGCGGTGTTGCGCGCGCCCCCAAGCAGTGCAAACCGTACAACATATACGGGGCACTGTAACCGGTACGCGCGCGCTGCACAACCGCTCAGACCCTTCCTCCAGAATAGCTATTATAGGCAACAGGCCGGAACACGACGAGAGTCGCTTGGCGGCCTGGCTCAACAATTATACCTAGTTAGGGTGGTGACCGGCCGCGGCCGAAGCCTACCACCGGAGAAAACTACTATATACGGTTCAATCCTCTCTAGGCTCCTAGGCCTCTGCCATACAGTTAGATGTATGTATATTAAGCTGGAATGATGATGAGTTTACTATTTCAATCACAATATCGATAGAAAAATTATCAAAAAATTTAATGCCAAAGCAAGAGGCGATTTACTGACCACATGCATTTCTTTAGAAATTCAACCTTATTGCTTTTATCCATTGTTATTATTGAAAATACGACTAGCTTTAAAAATGTACTTTATCAGGTATGCATTCGATAGCAACTTTTGATTTTGTGGTATTATGCTCCAGTAAAAGGGGCCTTATTAATAATTAAATAAATAACAGGTTTGATATGAAGCATCTTGGCGCTGTATCACTGCAGAATGTGATTATCTAACAGACTGAGATGTGCGATTTATGGGAAAAATTTGTGCCTAAACTCCTGACCAGTGGTGGTGTAGGGAAATAGCACGCGGCACGGAATGCTGAGGACCTGGGTTCGATACCCAGCGCTGGTCTTTTTCTGTGCATCCATGTTTCAGTTTGTATTTAGTATGAAATATATAGTTAAATAAATGTTTGTAAATGATATAATGGCACGTGATACTTAAAATTACTCCTTGTCTATGTCTAATTGCCTAAGCATTTGAGTCTTACGAGACACTATCCGATACGCTGCCAATCTGCTTCTATGAATATGCACCGACACAAGGGCTCATTACAGGAGAATGTTGAAAACGGAGATGACAATTAATAACAGTTTTCTGACCAAATGGCATATCGCTTGACTGCGTGATTATCCTGAGATCCATGTCATTGGGTCATTTAATAAAACAACCCAAATCATGACGCAAATGTTAAATGGACATCACAATACTATATAGCGCCAAAAAATTTTGTATTTTGCATTTGATAGGGTTCGTAACCAAGGGTAAAAATGGGACTATATTTCTGAGGCTCCGCTGTCCGTCCGTCCGTCCGTCCGTCCGTCCGTCCGTCCATCTGTCACCAGGCTGTATATCATGAACCGTGACAGCTAGACAGTTGAAATCTTCACAGATGATGTATTTCGGTTGCCGCTATAACAACAAGTAATAAAAATCAGAATGAAATAAATATTTAAGGGGGCTCCCATACAACAAACGTGATTTTCTTGCTCGTTTTTGCTCGATATTGATAACGGCAACCGGTAGACGCTTATAATATTCACAGAATATTTAGTTATATATTTACTTTAAAAATAAATAATTAAATCAAATTAAAACAAATATTCAAGGGGGCTCCCATACAACAAACGTGATTTTTTTGCCTTTTTAGGGTTCCGTAGTCAACTAGGAACCCTTATAGTTTCGCCATGTCTGTCCGTCTGTCTGTCCGCGGCTAAGCTCAGAAACTTTTTATTTTTTATTTCTCGACTAACCCTATAGTGTGGGGTATCATTGGATAGGTATTTGAAAATAAATAGGGGTTTGCTGAAACCATTTTTTGATAAAGTGAATATTTTCGGAGATATTCACTCCGAAAGTTCAAAATAATTTGTCCCCCCCCCCCTCTAACTTTTGAACAGCAAGTCTAAAAAATTTGAAAAAAATCACGTATGTTAAACTTAATAAAAACTTTCTAGGAAAATTATTTTCAACTTAATCAGTTGAGCAGTTTTAAGTTTTAGTAAAAAAATATTTCTAAACTAAGATTGTAATTTAACCGCCATTGCAAGCATTTTTTTTTCTTTAAATACCTATAAGATCACGCTAACAGTATCTTCTTTCAAACAAAAAAAATATATTACATCTGAAAAACAATCACCATACATACTAGTTCTTAGTTACCCAATTCGCCGATAGATGGCGCTGTACCGCCGACGTTCGTTGGGACCAAAACAACCACATTAATAAAGTATGCAAAGATTTTTTCGTACCTGCTACGGAACCCTATCTTGGGCGTGTCCGACACGCTCTTGGCCGGTTTTTTATAGATAATAAAATAAATAAATATCACGGGATAATTCACACCAATTGACCTAGTCCCAAAGTAAGCTAGGAAAGCTTGTGTTATGGGTACTAGGCAACGGATAAACATACTTATATAGATAGATACATACTTAAATACATATTAAACACCCAAGACCCGAGAACAAACATTCGTATTTTTCATACAAAATATCTGCCCCGACACGGGAATCGAACCCGGGACCTCAAGCTTCATAGTCAGGTTCTCTAACCACTAGGCCATGTGGTCGTCTAATGTATAATGGTACGGAACCCTTCGTGCGCGAGTCCGACTCGTACTTGGCCGGTTTTTAGGGTTCCATAGTCAACTAGGAACACTTATTTAAATCTGTCTCTAACCAGTGGAGGTCAATTTTCCAATGACAAATAATAGTATATTTCATTACGAGTGCGGAAAGCCTGTCATTGCAATGAGTTCCGACAAATGTCTACCCGAGCCGAGGCGTAGCCGAAGGTGAGGGTTGACAGTCGGAACAAGTTGCAATGACGGTTCCGCACGTGTACTGAACAACTATTTTTAATACAGTTGCGAAAAAATGTAGCAATTTAATAAAATAATAAAAACACAATAAACTCAACTAACCAATCATTTATTTCTTATATAAGTTATAATTCACATATATAACATATGTATCTTTTAAAGTAATATTGGCTTGTGCGGCAAGCTCCAACAACGCCAAAAATCAGCGAAACCTACAAAAAAGGGATTTGATTAATATTTTTTTAAATAATATATTGACTGTATTTTGCGATTTCGTAAACTGAATACTAAAGAAAAATATAAGTATTTATTAATAAATTACCTTTGTGGCTAAATAACGATCATCGGGAGCTTCGTTCAATAACCTTTCCACTTCATTCGATGTTAATATTTTCGACTTTTTAGTTGTAAAACCGTCTGATTGTCGTTTTAAGAAAGCATTTAGTTTTGGGTATTCACTTATTTTCAGTATACTTTTTATCATCGAAAACCTCGACCATAACGTAGAAGGTTTTAATTTTGATGAGAGTTCGGAGAAGTATGCCAACATAACATTTTCTGAAAAACTATTTGCTTTTTTCTTTTCTCTCCACGCAATAAATTCGTCGTATGTAGATATGTAGCGACTTTTTGACTTTTCCGGTAAAATGTTCTCCGAAGCATTTTGTGCAATTATACTGAGTTCCGGTGGTGTTAATTCAAATAAAATATCGTCGAAATTACTCATTTTGTGCAACAAACAACTAAACTCGCAAAGAACATTTTTGGAAAATGGCGTCAACCGTAAAAGAATATAAGCAGAGATTTTTTTAGTTTTCTTCACCCATTCTGGGTAGGCTAAGGGAACTATGCCCATACAGCCAAGTCTTCAGTAGAATTTTTTTATTGATATGAAATGAAAATGAAATTTAATGAGATGAAATGAAATGAAACCTAACTAACTCATTGAATCAAATCATTAAATCTGATATTGAAACAAATTAGTAAGCTTCTTTTTAGAAATATTTGCATGAATCATAAAAACTTCGATGAATTTTTTTTAGTAAAAACTTCGTGGTTGGTTTTTTCTTTTTAATAGACATTATTTTGACAGTTGGGAAAGAGAACGCACGAGTTCGGAAAAGGTAAAGAAAAAGCTCGAGTATGTAATAGCCCACATCCCGAACGCTATACGTCCCTGCAATACGCCACTTTTTGAGCAACTGTATTAAAAAAACCGTTTCAAAATTGTTGGTTCTTCGGTAAAAGGCGTTCTCAGAGGAGGCAAGCCCTTAATTTTATTCCTTTGTCTGAATGTCATCTTCTTTCTGCTGAGCTCCGTGACAACAGGCTGTGTTGAGCCGCATGAATGCCAATTGTTGTCCCAACATGCACTGCTACCCCGTACTGATGTACTGTACTATTGCATATAATCCCTTCTGTATTGACACACACGTATCTAATCCGGGGGTATTCAATTGATAGCAATCGTGTATTAAAATTATTTTTAGGGTTCCGTACCCAAAGGGTAAAAACGGACTCTATTGCTGAGACCTTGCTGTCCGTCCGTCTGTCCGTCTGTCACCAGACTGTATCTCATGAACCGTTATAGCTAGACAGTTGGAATTTTCACAGATGATGTATTTTGATTGCCGCTATAACAACAAATAGCTATAGCAGCAGCTTCACCTTTAGTTACTTAAGTAGTTGTTTAAGTTAGTTTTAGTCAGGTTGGAGGCTGAAAACCAGCGGGCTCGCAGTCTCATTTCCTATTTCTCTCATACTTACAATCTAGATAATGTGTACTATATTTCGTAAATTTATAACTTTTTGTATGTTGGTAAATAAAAAAATCTTTTATTATTATTTTATTTAAATACTACAGAATAAAATACAAAAATAGAAGAAAATACAGAATAAAATAAATATTTAAGGGAGCTCCCATACATCAAACGTGATTTTTTGCTCGTTTTTGCTCGATATTGGTAACGGCAACAGGTAGACGCTTGAAATATTCACAGAATAATTAGTTATATATTCAATTTAAAAATAAATAATTAAATTAAAATAAAACAAATATTTAACGCGGGCTCCCATACAAAAAACGTGATTTTTTTTTGCTGTTTTTATAGATAATGGTACGGAACCCTTCGTGCGCGAGTCCGACTAGCACTTGGCCGGTTCTTTAATCAGTGGTGGCCTAGTGGTTTGACCTATAGCCTGTCAAGCAGAACGTCGTAAGTTCAAACCCGGACTCACACCTCTGAGTTTTTTGGAATTTCGAAAATGAATTTGACATTAGCTTTACGATGAAGAAAAACATAGCAAAGAAAGCTGCAAACAGCTGCGAAGAAATTCAATGCTATGTTTTTTTTTATTTATAAGTGAAATCACATTAGAGTGCTCAATCAATGATGATAAATGGATAGCCGGAAATTGATATAATTATCGGATTACACTAAGGTAAACGTCCCTGTGCTTGAAACTGACCCAATACATGGCACCTTCAATCTTATGTCATAGTAAGAGAGGTGACAGATGTGTGTCATCTACTGGGCGTTGAGGTGTCGAGCATTGGTACGTTTACCTTAATGAAAGTTAGCTAGAAAGTGTTCGTATCTCACTACCCATTGTTACGTTGATTCAGAAAAAGAATATTAGCCAAACAAACTCAAAAAATCTGTATTTCCCTCTTTTCTGCATATTAAAAACATTATCAAGTGCGATCATGTAAGCGAAGCGTGCCTCCCACGGGGTATTGTGTTACCACAGTGAAAATTAGAAAAATCGTACAATTTCTAGTAAACCTTTTAATTTTGAACCGATTTCAAAAAGGATGAGGTTCTCAACTCGATTGTGTTTTCACCCGACTGTCAAAGGACGGTTATCATTTTCGATCGTATGTATAGATTTGATATTTCACGTCCACAACAACCCTATCAACCTACGTAAGGTCAGTGAAATAAAAAAGAAAACGTCAAAGTTATTTAATGCCAGAACATAGTATGTACATTAAGATTATTTCCACTTTGACACTCGGGACGTCTCGGTTTTTACCGTTAAGGTTCGTGTTTTCTCATAGAGTACTTATATAAAATCCTAAAATTTAATCGCGTAACATACAACATTCAAACCTATTTAATGTAATAACAAAACCTCAGCCTAAGTATTGCACTTCCGATCTCTCTCGTTGTATGTCGAGAAGTGCCGAGTGCCAAAGTGGAAATAATCTTACTGTAAATAGTATGTATGTATGTATGTATGTATGTAAATACATACTTTATTATACATAAAACACAAAAATAATACAAAACAAAAAGAGTACAAAGGCGATCTTATCCCTAAAAGGGATCTTTTCAAGCTAACCTGGTATGAAAGGAAAAACTTAAAAGATAGGCGAAATAGCATTGATGAGACACATCTAGGAGACTAGTTTTAATTTTGCATACAAGTATGACATTTTTCTAAGCCCGGCAACCCAGGTTCGCTCGTAAAAATGACAAATGAGCTCGCATTACGCCGCACACGGTGGCCGCGTCGCTTAATGCGCTCTAATACTTATGAGTTTCGAATAACTTTTTATTTTGGCTGCCCAGACTAACCAGAATATTTGAATATGTACGTGTTTACCATGTGTGTGTGTAAACCATGTTTATTGTTGAAGAATCGGCAGACTCAAATGGCAGTGGGCAGGGCACATCGCTCCGAGAATTGACGGCCGATGGGGCTGAACCGAAAGGTTTTCTAGTGGCGCCCGCGGATCGGAAGACGCAGTGTCGGTAGGCCTCCAACAAGGTAGAGTGACGACCTGGTTAAGGTTGCGGGAACGTTTTAGATGCAGGATGGAGGATCTGTTTGGCGAGTCTTTGGGGAAGCCTAAGTTCAGCAGTGGAGGTCTTTCGGCTGAAATAATGATGAAACCTCGTTTCGGTTATTATAGCTATGTGTTTGGTGGCTGAGTGCTAATTGGCAGCTGGATTTTCAGTTTCAATACTTTTCATTAAATTTCCACACGTCTTTGTTATAAGAATATTAACTAAGAGAATATAAATGAACTAAAAAAATTACTTTGCTCACCCGCGGCCATTAATATGGACCTCCGCAAAGTAACGCCTGATTCAATAAATTAAGAGAATATACTTAGAAAAATTAAAACTGAATGTTTCAGTAGATTCTGGTGTTCAGCAAATGTGACTGAACAGTGAACTCCCATGTAAAGGTGTATCGTCATCTTCTACATCCCAGCCTATAAATCCTACTAATATTGTAAGCGTCAAAGTTTGTGAAGATGTTTGGATATTTGGATGTTTGTTACTCAATCACGCAATAACAGCTGAACGGATTTACATGGAATTTGGTATGGAGATAGTTTGGGACCTTAGAAATAACTTAGGATAGTTTTTATCTCGGAAAGTTGCATAGTTTCCGCGTTCAAATACATGTTAAACATCCAAGACTCAATCACAAACATTCGTATTTTTCACACTAATATCTGCCCTGATCGGGATTCAAACCCGGGACCTCAAGCTTCGTAGTCAGGTTCTCTAACAACTAGGCTATCCGGTCGTCCAATTTATCCTCTTAAAGTATGGAATCCAAAAACTATCGAAGTCAGTTTAGTAAGGGTAAACATAATCGTTGGATTTACACATTATCTACATTCAGTCGAAAATTTACAACCGCTACTATTTGAAGGCAGTTAGAAAATATGTTTAAAAACGGTTGACCTCGCTCTTAATTTAGTCAAGAACAATGAAAATGTTTTGATTCCTTCGGGAACCAGAAGCCAACCCGTCTCTATTGCCCTTGTACTTACATTTCAACATTCAATTTCACGGGGCGATCTAACTTACTTGAAATGAAATTGAAATAGGAAACAATTACAATGTTAAGTTAGAAAACTTCGAGAAATTACTTATTCAATGTTTGGGTGGACTGCCTCCATTAACCAACTTTAATTGTACGCCTGTCTGCTATCATGGGCGATTTTTAGGAATCCCTATACGAAAGGTGGACATCTTTCGGCTGAAGTGAATGAATGGAATGATGATTGATGAGCCTGCTAACCACACCAAGAATTTATCATTAACAATAATGCTAAAAACATTATATTAATATTGTACAATCAATTTACAGGAGGAAAATTCAATTAACAAAGTTCGCAGTATCAGCGATTACCGATAATTGCCTTTAAACGATAGTTTATGGTGGAGATTACACGTTTACAATATATTTACATTACATTCAATTCGGCTGTAAAAATATGTAAAGGCAGATACGAATTAACGACAGTTTTTGATTTAAATGAAAATTTTGACGGAAGATTTATGGCTATCGTATGCACGTTGGCGCTTGAATATTTATTGTTTCATCAATGTTATTTTATTTTTAAAGGCGCAGGGCGGATTGAGAACTTCACGCACACCATTGAATTTCTTCGCAAGTGTCTGTGGAATCCCTCACGATATTTTCCTGCACCGCAAAGCTCGTGGTAAATTTCAAGTGTAATTTCGCATATAAATTCCGTAAAATACTTAATTATAATTTATTACTAAATAGGGAACAAAAAAACACAAATTTATGTTTGGTAAAAATATTTTATGTAAGTAAAAATCGTCAGTTTGTTCGAAAATATAGAACTGACATTAAAAATGGTAAAACACACTTGGTTGACTATACAACTTGATGAGTACGATGATGTCTTACTAAAATATAAAATTGCACTACTGGTTGCCTTGTACTTGTTGCTGTATTCGTAAAACTACCCTGATTCTTCTATCCTCTATAGAACATCATACTAAATAAATGGGCATAAACGAAACATCTCCATTCAAGTGGTGCGCGGCAAAGTTGTTATTTCTTGTTTACAGTTTCGATATTTTTGAGTTTTCTCTAACACCGTAACCTTGCTTTGTAATGGAGTGGTACCTTTGTGTTCAAGAAACTTGATAAAGACAATATATTGTGAAGAAATAAAGAAATATTTTTATTGCCAAAGAAAACCGAAATGAAACAATTACTTTGCTCACCCGCGACCTTACGATAGCTACGTTTATGTAAAAAATGCATGTTCATGCAGTTCCTCCACCTCCACAGTCTGTATGAACACCACATGTAAGCCACCTCAGCACTTTGTTACAATGTGTCCCTACAGTAAACAAAGAATTACACTCTCGAAAAGACTGATCGACTAAAGCACCAACGGTACCGCATCCCCCAGCACCGCCGTTTGTTTTTTCGCAACATTTGAGCCGCCGTAACAATATCGGAGCAGCCGCAACGACGAATTCACCTGTTTTATACCCCACAATGCCAGGTATGAGAACTGTTATGGCTGCGTTATAGTGCGGGCCTGAATTTTTGATGACCTCCGCTTGAGTGCCGTCTGATGTGACGTCAGCGAAGGCACGAATTTGACAGTGCAGAGGTTAGCACGCAGAGCATTTTGGACCTCCGGTTTGATTAATTTATGTGTAGACTTGCTTTTACCCGCCGCTTTGCTCGCAAGTAGCTTTAGGCCCGGCACTTGAATTGAAATTTCGAGATTTCGCAAAATTTCCGCGGAGCTTTTCTTAAGTAAATGACAACGTGGTTTGCAATAACAAAATAAAATTGGTAATTGAGATTTCGAGATTATCCCGGTGCAGTCGGAATATCGGGATAGTAAAAAAGTAGTATGTTATTATGACATGACAATGTGATCATTCAGAGATTCAGCTAAATACATACACTCGTGCACACAACCCCACACCCATTTCCAATCCATTTGATTTTTGATTACTTATTGGTAGAATTCAAGTTTTATTTTGCACAGTAATTTTTTGACAAAATTACTCTTCTACTATTTATACCTAAATACACGCTTAAGACTTACACCATGAATTAATGATTGCCTCACTGTCTGCGCTATTTTGATCAAGCAACTATTTTTTCTATTATTATCTTAATATATAAAAGAAGTAACTGACTGACTGACTGACTGACATATCAACGCACAGCCCAAACCACTGGGCCTAGAGATTCCAAATTTGGCATGTAGGTTCCTTATAAGAACTAGGGGTGCACTAAGAAAGGATTTTTCAAAATTCACTCCCTAAGGGTGTAAAAAGGGGGTTCATAGTTTGTATGGGGAAACAAGATTAGTTCGACTATTTTAATCGAAACTTCACAAAAATACTCCTAATGATAAATGAGTAAACACGTGTTTCAGGTTTTTTGAGAATTCAACCCCTAAAAGGGGGGAAAGGGGTAACAAAGTCTGAAAATCAACATGGGTGTTGTTTCTATGGTTTATCAGGTCGCTGGTTATGAAACCAACAACGGTTTTTAAATCCGATGTGGCACACGTAAAATACCATCTCCATGGATGGGGTGCGATGGGGTTGAAATGTCTAAATATCAATATGGGTGTCGTTTTTAAGATTTTTCCCAAACCACTGGACCTAAAAACTTGAAATTTTGCACATAGATACCTTATACAATGTAGGCATCCACTAAGGATGGATTTTTGGGAATTCCCACGGGAACGGGAAAAAACGGGATTTATATATTGGATTCCGAGTGACCCTATCTCAGTAACTATAATACCTAGACTCTTCAAATTTGATACACAAGTAGGTATTACATTAGTTAAAACATTAGTTTCAGGATTTTTCAAAATTCTCACGGGATAAGGAAAAAACGGGATTTATAAATTCAGTTCAACGGAATCCTATCTTAATATATAAAAGAAGAAACTGACTGACTGACTGACTGACTGACTGACTGACTGACTGGCTGACATATCAACGCACAGCCCGAACCACTGGGTCTAGAGATTCCAAATTTGGCATGTAGGTTCCTTATAAGGTCTAGAGGTGCACTAAGACAGGATTTTTCAAAATTCACTTCCTAGGGGGGCGAAAAGGGGGCTCAAAGTTTGTATGGGGAAACAAGATTAGTTCGACTATTTTATTCGAAACTTCACAGAAGTACTCCTAATGATAAATGAGTAAACACGTGTTTCAGGTTTTTTGACAATTCAACCCCTAAAAGGGGGGAAAGGGGTAACAAAGTCTGAAAATCAACATGGGTGTTGTTTCTATGGTTTATCAGGTCGCTGGTTATGAAACCAACAACGGTTTTTAAATCCGATGTGGCACACGTAAAATACCATCTCCATGGATGGGGTGCGATGGGGTTGAAATGTCTAAATATCAATATGGGTGTCGTTTTTAAGATTTTTCCCAAACCACTGGACCTAAAAACTTGAAATTTTGCACATAGATACCTTATACAATGTAGGCATCCACTAAGGAAGGATTTTTGGGAATTCCCACGGGAACGGGAAAAAACGGGATTTATATATTGGATTCCGAGTGACCCTATCTCAGTAACTATAATACCTAGACTCTTCAAATTTGATACACAAGTAGGTATTACATTAGTTAAAACATTAATTTCAGGATTTTTCAAAATTCTCACGGGATAAGGAAAAAACGGGATTTTTTTTTACTGGTCGTAGAAAGCTGAAATTCAGCATGTAGGTTGTTTGGGGAGTGTAGAGGAGAATTAAGAGAGGACTTTCCGAAATTCCCACGAGAACGAGAAAAAACGGGATTTATATATTCAGTTCAACGGAATCCCATGAACTATAATTACTAGACTCTTCAAATTTGGCATAGAAGTAGGTAATTATAGTAGTAAAAAACAGTTTTAAGGATTTTCAGAAATTCTCACGGGATAAGGAAAAAACGGGATTTTTTGTTTTACTGGTCGTAGAAAGCTGAAATTCAGCATGTAGGTTGCTTGGGGAGTGCAGAGGAGCATTGAGAGAGAACTTTCTGAAATTCCCACGGGAACGAGAAAAAACGGGATTTTTCGTTTTACTGGTCGTAGAAAGCTGAAATTAGGCAAGTGGGTTCCTTGGGGAGTGTAGGGGAGCATTAATAAAGCATTTCCCGAAATTCTTACGGGAACGAGAAAAAACGGGATTTTGCGTTTTACTGGTTGTAGAAAGGTAAAATTTCAAAATTCAAAAGTTTATACTGTAAATAGGCCACAAAGGGCTATTTAACCGATTTCAAAAAAGGAGGAGGTAATGCATTCCACTGTATGTATTTTTTTATGTAGTTATGTTCACCGATTTTTCGGTCAATTGTGGACCGATTTTAAAAAATATTTTTTTATACGAAAGAATATTATATACTCTTGAGATGGTCCCATTGTCACCAAATCAGGATCTGATGACGGGATCTCAGGGAAATCGAGGGCAACCTTCAAATTTTGTAGGCACGCATTACGTTTTTCATATATTTTCTCAACCTATTTAAGTGTTTGCGTCTGGTAGACATCATCTCATGTTGATGAGCTGATGATAGAAGGTAAAACTCCTTAACGGTTAGGAGTTGAGGATATTTTTTCAAATATTATAGGTACGTATAGACCGATAGTTGTATTTTTGCAGGTTATCCAGGTGAGCTGATGATGGAAGGTTAAACTCCTTAACGGTTAGGAGTTATACGAAGTTTCTTTAAATATCATATGCATGTATAGACCTTTAGTTGTATTTTTTCTGGTTATTCAGATTTTTAGTGCTCGCTTCCGAATTAGTGAAAAACATTGTATACAAAGAAATACTGTAAAAGATCGTATCTACCTGAAGTTTAGTCGTGATTGCTTGCACGCTTGCTTGCACGCTTACTTGCACGCTTTCTTGCACGCTTGCTTGCTTGCGTGCATGCTTTCTTGCTTGCCTGTATGCTTGCTTGCCTGTATGCTTGCTTGCTTGATATCTTGGTTCTTTGGAATACTCATGGTACACGCGAGCGAAGCCGCGGGCAAAAGCTAGTTTTTTTATATAAGAGGGGGCAAACGAGCAGACGGGTCATCTGATGTAGAGCGATCACCGTCGCCCATGGACATCCGCAACACGGGGGAATCACAGGTGCGTTGCCGACCCTTTTAGGAATTGGTAGGCTCGTTTTTTAAAGATCCCTAAGTTGTAACGCTCCGGGAATGCTGCCGCATTGTAGTAAGCTGATTCCAGATCTTCGTCGTGCAAGGAAAGAAGTTTCGCTTAAAACGCACGGTACTAGACTGCCAATCATCAAGATGGTGAGGATGGAAAGACAAACGATTATTTTCCTATCTATGATCATTTTCTGTTAAAAACTAGTGGGTTTGTGAGTTGTAAACCATTTTGAAAAAAGTTGCTCTAACAAAAGTTTACGAGAATCGATTTAGAAATGCAACCTGTAGAATAGAATAGACCCGCACATACACGAAAGCATTTTTGTCCAAGCGTAAACGCTCGCTCGGTAAATACAAATACATATTAGATTACTAAACTATTAGATTAGGCTAAGCTAGATCGATCGAATACGCTCCCGAAAACCCCCACAGAACAAAATTCATTATTCTGAGATCTTGGAAACAAATAAATATACAAGATAATTAAATTAGATTAGATAGACGAACGCAGATTAAGTATTACAAAATATGTATAATGAAAACACAGGAAACAACTATTAAAAAATCCAAACTCGCTTTTAATTCCTCACATTTCAGTATGTAGCAACATTTTTATAAAAAAAAAAACAAAAGTAGCATATTGCGGAATACTCGTCCATTTGAGAACAATGTGCATCTTTCACACTCCACGAACGCCAGTGACATGTAATTTAAGTTTTTGCGCCACTAGCGGCGTTGGCGGGATGAAAATAGAGGAAAACTTGTGTAGAACAAGACCTGAGTCGGTTCGGATGACGTTAATGTTTTTGGAGATTCAAGACACTTCATGTCAGATCTTCTATACTAATATTATAAAGCTGAAGAGTTTGTTTGGTTGATCGCGATAATCTCAAGAGCTACCGGTTCGAATTAATAAAATATTTTTTTGTTGAATAGTCCATTTATCGAGGAAGGCTATAGGCTATATAACATCACGCTACGACCAATAGGAGCGGAGCATCGATGATTAACGCGGACGAGGTCGCGGGCACCAGCTAGCAACTAATATTTTATAATTTATTGAATCAGGCGTTACTTTGCGTTATTTCTTGCATAAACGTAACTATTGTAAGGTCGCGGGTGAGCAAAGTAATTGTTTTAGTTCAGCAACTAATATTACTCGGGACTTAACCACAAACTATTTATTGCTAGAGTTACCTAGTCGTTTTGATCATTATGTAGGTGATCATAACAGTAAAAAAATATTGCACGATGCTTGGATTGCCACGGGATTGATAATATATTCACAACTGATATCGCTGATGACGATGGATTTTGGAATGTTGCTTTGCCCGATTTTTGCTTTATTCATTGACAGAAGTGAAGAAGCTTTCGAACAAATTAGCACGGAAGAAGTTGAAACGTCAAGCCATGCAGAAAAGACGTGGGACTGGCCGGGCGCGTCGCAATCGCTAAATGTATAGAAGTGTCGCGATCCAAAGCAGACAGAAGAGACGGGGCGGAGACGCGGCATGCGACGCGCCCCCGTTTCACGTCTATTCAATATATACATAAAACTCCAGGAATATATCCGAGAGTGGTAAAGCGGGCCCTGTCTGAAATTTGCAATTTCAAGTCTAGTTTCCTTAGTTACAACTAACAATGCATAGAAGTAATTCCTTCAACACAATGTTCCATTGGTACTTTTTGCAGCAATGTCTCGAACAATACCTGCTCGGAAATAATGTCGCAGTACATTTGCTAATAGTGACACCGCTTCCTAGAATTTAACTAGTTAGGTGGACTACTATTGTTACTCGAAAGAAAAGGTGTTGAAATACTTTACTTAACTCAATCATTTTGTATGGCAATCAAAATTTTCAATCATTTGCCGGCACGGCACGTATACGAGAATGCCCCAAGAATAAATTTAAGCAACTGATTACTAGATGGCTCTACCAATAATTATTTGTAGAGGTGGATCCTTGTTTATTGCTCCGGTAGGGAGTTTCTTGCCGATAGTTACTAATTAACTTCAGTTAGATAATTACTCGTTAGTTTACTGTATAATCTTGAGAAATTATATTAGACAAATAGTTCTGTTAATTAATGAAAAAGCAAAATTATTAATTTAAGTTAACTTTACCCTAAGAAGTTAATGATGATTATTATAATTGTTATAGCTTTATTAATTATTGATTGTTTGAATTTAAATTGAAATCAATTAATTGTGACAAAAAGTAGGTAAATTATCTAATTAAAATATTGCATGCCTAGTGTAGGTAGAACATAAGCACATCCTATTCCACTACTCGTAAGATCTTTGTTAATGATAATGACGCCAATGTTTTGGCAATAAATACTTTGACTTTGAAAAATTAAGTCTACCAAAGATATATTTTTTTTAATTTATATGGAACCAATTTCAAAGTATGCCCTTTGCAATAAAAAAGAATTATCAAAATCGGACTATTCTGTAAAAAGTTATGCGTATAAAATAAATATACGCGTCGACTTGAGAACCTCCTCCGTTTTTTCGTAGGTTGAAAAATAGTGTTATCAGAAATTCACGTGTGAAGTACAATAGGTCATGTAATTTACAGGATGACCGTAAAAGTAATAAAAAATGAAGTTGAAAATTAAATACAAAAAGATACTTCATACCTAACTTCTTAATAATGTAATCGTTAAAATGTAAAGGAAACGACGTTAGCAAAAATATCGGGCAATCGGAAGCCAATGGAGGATTATCACACAATTATTCAAATTAAAAATAATTAACATCGACTGTGTTTTAATTATATTATACTTAACACCAGTTTCAAAAATGAACGCTAACTCCTTAACCGTAACGAACATTTTACAGTGCAGAAAACATGATCGCGTTATCATTAGGTACATTAAATTAGAGCTACCAAGCGTGAAATTTGAAGCAAATGCAATAGAAAAACCGGCCAAGAGCATGTCGGACATGCCCAAGGTAGGGTTCCGTAGCCATTACGAAAAAATCAAGTAATATTTTTCTAAGGATTTCGTATGTGTACGGAATCATCCAAGTTTAGGTATGTTTTATACCTTAGGCTACTATTTACTCTTAAACTACAAATAATTTCCAAGCAATCTTAGCCGCCATAATTTTCCTAGTAAATTTGATATATTTACTACCATTCTGAATTTTTTCAAATTTTTCCACCCAACAGTTTAGATTTTAGAGGGGGGGGGACGGCCGATTTTAATGAAAATTTTCACTTTAAAGTTGAATATTTCGCAAACAGATCACTGAATAGAAAAATCATGTTAACAACCCCGCAATGGTATTAAAAGACCTATCCAACGATACCCCACACTATAAGGTTAGCCGAGAAAAAAAAAAATCACCCCCACTTTACGTCTATGGGAGGTACCCTAAAAAAATTTTTTTTACTTTTTTTTATTTAATCACTTTGTCGGCGTGCCTGATATATATATTCATGCCAAATTACAGCTTTCTAGTACTAACAGTCTCTGAGCTTAGCCGCGGACAGACAGACAGACAGACAGATAGACAGACAGACAGACGGACAGACATGGCGAAACTATAAGGGTTCCTAGTTGACTACGGAACCCTAAAAACAGTATCCAATTGATACAACTTGAATATCGAAATCTATCTAGATAAAGCAACTCCGAAAAACTAAAAAAAATTAAAATTAATAACTGATTATTTTCAATATACAAAATCATATATTGCTTAGCAGCATTACTAAAAATCACAAGGTTTTTATTTGATGATTTTAATCACGATTAATTAAAACCGTGCTCCTTTTTTGGTAGGCATACAAGGTTGATACTAAGTATGACCTAAAATTTAAGCGTTAAAGTTTACTGTTGTTTTGCTTTTCACTCAATAACACAGACTGTTTAAGCAGCACCCACTTGTACGCGTGTAAACTTTTTACTGTACCAAAAAAAATACAAAAAAAAACAAATTGACAGGTGACATGAGACTTGAAGTAGATGGGAAGGGCATTTCGTTAGGGCAAAGAGAGAATTCAAAAATCAGAAATAGTGATCAATACAAATACCTATAATACAATACATGAATGCTTAAAAATAAACCTTCTATAATATTTTATAGGTAACTATAAATTAAAAATTTTAAAAACCACCAACGCAATTATGTCACTCGTATGTTTGAATATTAAGTCAATGCCCACTATGCATCTAAGATCCCTTCCACCGCTAACAAAAGAGCTGATTACTTTGAAATGGCTGAACCGATTTTGATGAAACATAATAATATCTAAGAACCATCGCCAAGAAACCTGCTTTCTGTTAAAAAAACCGCATCCAAATCGGTCCATCAGTTTAAGAGCTATGATGCTATAGACAGACTCACACACACACACACACACACACACACACACACACACACACACACACACACACACACACACACACACACACACACACACACACACACACACACACACACACATAGCGGTCAAACTTATAACACCCCTCTTTTCTTGTCGGGGGTTAAAAATACTATTATACAACATGTGTAGGTACACATAATACGTTATATTATAATAATTAAGAAAACAATTAACAGAACTGTGCTCCCAATATGTATGGACATAATTAAAATATTAATAATTAGCTAGGATAATTTTATTGTAATTAGAATCATCATCATCATCACCCCAGCCTATATTCGTCCCACTGCAGGGGAGGATAGGGGTAATTAGAATACCGTAAAGTAATAATAATTAGCCAGGATAATTGTAATTAGGATACCGTAAAGTAATAATAATTAGCTAGCTTTTTTTAAGTTCCCTATCCGCACTGGGTCCACGTGGGAACTACGGCCCAACCCCTCTCATTCTGAGAGGAGGCCTATGCCCTGCAGTGGGACGTATATAGGCTGGGATAATGATGATGATGAATCCGCTTTTGCGGATGCGGATATACGAATAACTGTAACACCCCTGATCTCAATGGCAGAAGTTGCCCTTGAAGGCCAAAGTAACCCAACTTTACAGTAGGTACCTATTTAAGTTAATGAACTGAAACAATCAATTTACGCACCCGCGACCTTACGATAGTTACATTTATGTAAGAAATGCGTATTCATGCAGTTCCTCTACCTCCACACTATACAAACACACAAACCCAACTACCTATCACCACCACCAAACTGCATGAACACGCATTGCATTGCGATAAAAAAAGACGTGAATTATTGCTTATTTCGATAATGCCCATCTCTGGTTAGTAGAGCTGTCCTCTTGAACCAAAACTTAATTAAGTAATGTGGTATCCACAATGGTCGAGAAGGCATAGTAGCGGTCTCATGGCCCGGGGGGAAACAACATGGTTTTCGATAAAGCGGTTTGTTCCTTTACCATTTCTAGAAGCTTCGAATGCAATTTGTGTCCTAAGGCTGTCGTTTGTGTTCTCCAGTTTCGTACTGCATACAAACCTGCAAAATGGCAGTTAATGTGATAAAGTAAGAAAGCAATTTTGTTTAATATCCTGGTACTAGCCTGTTAGGGTAGAACAGGTGAGACCCTAGGGGTTTAGTTTTGAATGAAACAAAATAACAGTTTAAGACGTATATTTAGCCCCTAGGGCTTAATTGACAGAAACATTTATAACTCGAGAGTCGCGGATTCGAGAGATGAGTGGAAAAGCGTTTCTTGGCAAGGCTTCCCTGGATAAGGGTCCGAAGCGTAGACTGCCGGTGCTGGTGGAAGGCTGGAGGCAGGTAGTGGCCCCAGGGTCAGCAAGCAGCAGGAGTAGGCCTTGCCGTAGAAGCAAGGAGAGGTCTTCGGTTCCAGGAGCCAGCCGAAGAAATAGCTCAGAGGAAGATGTGCGGATGTCGGATTGGTAGCAAGGTTCCAATCCGTGCTGTGCTGCCCTGAAATAAGGTCTTGGTTAGACAAGGTTCAGGTGGCCTTTTTCTGCCATCCATCCAACCGGCGTGAAGATAAGCTTCCTAACCAACAATCCCGTAATCGTTGGAGGTGGTAGAAAAAAAATCGTTCGAAGATTACAAAAATAAGCTAAATAAATTTGGAAGAAAGTACGTTACAATATTTGAAAAAAAGTTCGTTATAAATTTGAAAAGACCCAACGGTTAAAAAAATAAAAATGCAGCAATAAGCGTTAAAAAACTATTTAGATAAAAAAATATAAGGGCCAAAAGAAATTAATTAAAAAAACAGAGACTGCAAGCAATTTTTAAAGCAAATAATAACAGTTGAGAAAACCATGAAATCTAGCTATGACGTTACAAAATAAAAATCTGAAAGAAAACACAAGTTCAAAATACACAGTTAAAATTGATATTTGCCAATGACTTACCAAATTTGGGAAGAGGGACACTGAATTTAATTTTTTTTTAAATATAGAAGATAGTACTGGAGTTATTTCCTTTTTTTAGGACAGTATGATGTCTTGCAGAATGCCGAATTTTGACCGTGCGCAGCTTCTTATGCCAATTTTTTAGCGTATTATTAAAAAACAGCTGTTCATGTAAAACACCGTCAAAATTCGACAAAACCACTCACATGCCCTCTAGTAAAAAATCACTCATAAACAATGTAGAATTTGTCTATGGCAAAGTTAAACGGATCAGATTTCTATTACCTATAAATAATTAGCTATTCTCAAAATGCTCATTCAAAACGCAACAGTTAATCTCACTTAATTAAATTTAGAAACATAAAATGTTTTTAATATAATGCATCACTAGTGCATTAGACGACCAGATGGCCTAGTGGTTAGAGACCCTGACTATGAAGCTTGAGGTCCCGAGTTCGATTCCCGTGTCGGGGCAGATATTTGTATGAAAAATACGAATGTTTGTTCTCGGGTCTTGGGTGTTTAATATGTATTTAAGTATGTATCTATCTATATAAGTATGTTTATCCGTTGCCTAGTACCCATAACACAAGCTTTATTTAGCTTACTTTGGGACTAGGTCAAAAGGTGTGAATTGTCCTACGATATTTTTTTTTTATCTAGCAATCATTAGAGAAAATAATCTATTATTTAAAACAGCGCCATCTAGAGGCGTAAGGGAACACTGCATTGTGACAAGCCTTAACCAGGTCGTCGCTCCATCTTGTTGGAGGCCTAAATACACTACACTGCATCTTCCTATCCGTGGACGCTACTCGAGAACCTTTTGGCCCGGTTAACGTTGCGGAAACGCGTTGGATGCGGATGGCGCAGCTTGCAGGGCCGATCTGTTTGGCGAGCCTTGGGGGAGGCGCTCAGTCTACCACTATACATAGGGGTGTCTTAGACCACGGGCTGTGTTGACCCTTAGGCGGTAGAAAATGGTGGATTCAGCCCGCGGGCTGGGTTGTCCGATAAGTGGGGTCGAGTCGCCCACAAAAAAAAAATTGTCAACTGAGCCCGTGGTGCTCTGTGGGTCCAGTTGACCACGAAGGGGTGCAAAGCGGGTAAAGGCAAGAATTTTGCTAACTTAATGTGCCCGCGTGAAAAGCACCATCAAACTTCCTCAATAAACTGAAACTTCACAACGCATGCCGTAAAGTACAAAGTCACGATTCAAAGCTCGCATGCATAAATCGCGAACAGATATCGAATATTGAATTGCGGGTCATAAACTCGAGTGCGCGGTTCGGGTAAACTTGTAAAAATTGTATGCATCTTGTAGCTTACCGTGTGGTGTTCGCGGTAAGGATTTGAGATTCGATCCCTTATTAGCGAACACTTCATCTACAATTATACATTTGCAAAGAAAAGTCCTTAATGATTGACTCATTTACTAATGTTATAATGTGCCACGAACTTGCAAAATCTGGAACGAGCTTCCCGCTGGGGTCTTCCCATCGAGTTACGACGGGTGCTTTTAAAAGGCGAGTTTTCAATTTTCTGCAGGGTCGACAACGCACTGGCATCGCGTAAAGCGCTGCGGGTGTCTATGGACAGTGGTGATCATTTATCATCAGTTGACCCACTAGTTAGATCGTCTGGCCTCTCTAACATAAAAAAAAACAAACGGTACAATTTTATTTACATCTAATAACTTACATTTTAATAATTCTTAGGGGTACATCTAACATTAACCAATAGGTACATTACATAAATACTGACTCGCTGACTGACGGACTTATTAGCGCCCAGCCCACAAACCCTTGGCTCTAGAAAGCTAAAATTTTGCATAGAGGTTGTCTTTATAATATAGGCAAGAAATAAGGACGAATTTGTTGAAATTTCCACGGGAATAAACGGGATTTATAAGTTCGAATTAGAGTGCCCCTATATCTGTAAGTATAATTACTAGACTACAAATTTAGCATGACTTACTTTTGACTTAAGGTCCTATGTCCCCTAGATGGGGCAGAGGGCGTCCACAGTGCATCGCCGTCCCGTTCTGTCTTGAGCGTCTCGCTTGATTTCGCTCCAGTTTTTGCCAATGGCCTTCGCTTCGCCAATGATTGTCCGCCGCCAGGTTTGTTTTGGACGACCACGTTTGCGTTTTCCTTGGGGATTCCAGTCTAGGGCTTGCCTCGGGATGTGGTTGGGATCCCTTCGGAGGGTGTGGCCTATCCAGCTCCATTTGCGTCGTTTGATCTGCTGATCGATTGGGACTTCATCGCAGCGATCCCACAGGTGAGCGTTAGATATTCTCTCGGGCCAGAATATACCGAGTATATTGCGAAGGCATCGGTTCACGAAGACCTGAAGTTGATGCGAGATGTCCTTGGTGACCTTCCACGTTTCACACCCGTAAAGCAATGCACAGCACAACAAATTTAGCATGCAAGTGTTTAATTAAAAGAGCTAAAACCTTATATTTTTTTTTATTTCGCGCAGAAGAAAAAAAATGAAACATATTTTTTAACTGATACCGATGATGATGGTAGTGATTGTTTGGATTTTGCTTTGAATTCTGATCGGACACAGTCGCGGGCGAAAGCAATAGCTACATAAACATTATACCCTGACATGGGGGTGACGACGTCTCTGTAGTAGAATAGTCAATATTAAGATTTAATAAAAGCGCTGGTAAGTTAAACACTGTTATTTTCTTACTAGCTGTTGGTAGTACAAAAATTCAACAATGCGTGCCGTGGGAAGTTACATGTTCCCGGGATAAAATATAGCTTCTTTGAATTAAAACAACAGTTAGACTACTAATATAAAGAAAATAAGAATATTTTTCCCCCTGACGCACAGTATGCCATAATTATGTACGGGAGAAGTGGGTAATATTTATGATATAGTTCCTATAGGAATGCGATATAGTTCTTTAACAAAATATAAGATCACAAAAATCACATTTTGGCAGCCTTCTCTTTGGCTGGCCACCCCTTAAATGCACAGACGTACTGTCACCATTGTTATTATGAAATTCATAAGAAACATATTAAACACCTGAGAGCTCACTCCATCCTTTTATTAATATTAAATAACGATACAATATTAATGAACTGAAAAAAAAACCTAAAAAGCTAGTACAAAACAAACGGTAAGTAACACGAGTGCGCCCCAATAAAACTCCGACACATAACATTTTTACTTGTCGCTGCCAAGTCTACTCCATGTTGCGAGCTGCCGTAAAATACTTCATCCGTACTTTTTAGCGCTTCTACTGGATTGTACTATTTAAAGGACGGTTCTTTTGTTTAAACAGTCATGTACAGTAGTGCAAAACCGACCAAATGCGAAAGAAGATTCCGTACAATAAAAGCCAGAAATAAATAAGTAGTTTGTGCATTTAAGTATTCTTATGAAAAAGCAAAGCTATAAAAAGTCGTTAAAACTTGCAGCATATGATGTGAAATTGATGATAGATATTTTGGTTCTTTTAAAATTCATTATGAAATCTTTATTGTCATAGCGAATATTTGACATAAAGATGAAAAAAAAAAATCGAAGACTTTTGGTCGCTACATTAAAACTTATATCTATGGAGAAAAGACGAATTGTGTTTTCCGACTTAATTTATAATTTAACGAGCTGACCCCATAAACGTTGTTTTGCCATGTATCACTAGGGGTATAAAAAATAGCCTACGATCTATTCTCAGACCTACCGAATATAGAAATAAAAGCTTCATAAAAATCGGTCAAGCTGTTTCGGAGGAGTTCGATAACAAACACCGTGACACGAGATTTTAATATATTAGGAAGAGATTAGAAGAAGAAGATAGATTTAAATTCGCTAGAAGTATATTATGATGAAAAATAACAAATTAACTACAATTTCATTGACACACTATCTACCTTTACAAATTTGAAAAAAAAACCGGCTTAGTGCGAGTCGGACTCGCGCACAAAGGGTTCCGTACCAATATCTATAAAAACGGCAAAAAAAAACACGTTTGTTGTATTGGAGCCCCCCTTAAAAGTTTTTTTATTTAATTAAAAAAATATATATTTTTAAAGTGAATATATAACTAAATATTCTGTGAATATTTCAAGCGCCTACCTGTTGCTGTTGTTGATCAATATCGAGCAAAAAAAGAAATATTTATTTGATTCTGTTTTTTAGTATTTGTTGCTATAGATAGCGGCAACCGAAATACATCATCTGTGAAAATTTTAACTATCACGTTTCATGAGATACAGACTGGTGACTGACGGATGGACAGCGGAGCCTCAGTAATAGGGTCCCGTTTTTACCCTTTGGGTACGGCACCCTAAAAACACTGTATTTTTAATTTCTCACGAGAGCCTCACGGTATTTTTATTTTGTTATTTCATTAACTGTTAAATATTTTGTTTATTGTAAAAAATTGATCACGAGTTACGTATATAATCAGTCACGGAATCAGAATGCAATTTAATGGTACGGAACCCTAAAAACACTGTATTTTTATTTTCTCACGTGAGTCTCACGGTATTTTTATTGTGTTATTTTATTACCTGTTATATATTTTGTTTATTGTAAAACATTGATCACGAGTTATTTAATCAGTCACGGAATCAGAATGCACATTAATGCAAGTGAACCTTTAAATGCACGACATTTTCGGTCACGATTTGAACAGGTGTTACCTAGACGTTTTCTGTTTTCGTCCCGATTTAGACATAAATATAATGAAGGTAAGGCGAGAATCGCGGCGACTGCTGTTCGTAGTAACTTTTGTGAACTATACATTGGTTGGAGTTGATTGTACTTGCTGATGTCACAATCTTGTGTGCCTACTTTTCTGGTCGACCTGTGGAAAAAAGAAGCAGGTGGAACATGGTAACTTAAAATAAATCCGCATCTACCAGTATCCGCAACCGCAAGTGGTTCACTATCGTTCGCCATGTGACGTCACTAGCTGCATTGTATCTAGAACGCAATCGAAATCGACAGGAGGGCAATAAGTTAGATATTTATGGGACTACTAGGAACTGGTTGCATTGTGATCTACATATGGATTATTCATTTGGTTTTAGTTTAGATACTGATGCTGTAGATAGGCTAATTTAAAGGTAAATATCAAAAGAGGTACACTTTTATACAAATTAACCTTTAACTTAGCCTGCAGCGGGACATATAAATGTTGGAATGATGATGGAAGATGGGCAGCGTTCGGGAAACTCTGCAATATCTTTTCGTCCAAAATACCGCAGTGCCTCAAAACAAAAGTCTTTAATCAGTGTGTGTTGCCAGTGATGACATATGGATTCGAGACGTTAGTGTTTCACTATGGGCCTGATGACTTGGCTCAGAGTCACTCAGTGAGCTAAGGAGAGGGCTATGCTCGGAGTTTCTCTACGGGATCGAATCAGGAACGTGGAGATCTGTAGAAGAACCGGAGGGGTCACCGACATAGCAAAACGGATTAGCTCGTTGAAATGGCAATGGGCAGGCCATATAGCACGCAGAACAGATAGCCGTTTGGGCCCAAAAGTTCTCGAATGGAGATCACGGACTGGCAAGCGCAGCGTGGGACGTCCACCAACGAGATGGACGGACGATTTGATGAAGGCCGCAAATTCAGGGTGGATGCAAGTCGCTTCCAACCGTAATGAATGGGCGTCAATGACGGAGGCCCATCAGTGTACGTCCTAAGGACCGCAAGCCGGATGACGTAGAGTGAGATGACGCCTAACGAGAAGAACCGACGATCTGGAAAAGTTGCCAGGATGTGGGCAGCGCAGGAGTGATTGTTGTGGAACTCTTTGTGGGAACCAGGCCAGCAGTGGACATAATATAGGGTCCCGCTTTACCCTTTAGGTACGGAACCCTAAAAAGTATTTTGGTATTATAAAGCCGCACTATTCTTGAATAGAAGCTACTTTTATCCCGGATAAGTGCAAAGTTCCCGCGCGACGCAAACAAAGTTACGAACAACTGCTAGTTAAGTACACCCGGATACTGACTGGGACACGGAATAAAATATCATAATCTTGGCAACGTATTTCTTGAAATTTAATTAGCCTATTCCTTACAGTAATGAATTTCGTTGGAGTCGGCCGCAGATTTCCCTTGGGTATTCTTGTATTGCAGCCGAAATACCAACGATCAGTCGACGGCAGAATTTGGATTTTTGACAAATTTTTCAAGGTCCGAAGGGTGACTTCGAATTCATCATCATCATCCCAGTCTATATACGTCCCACTGCAGGGCACAGGCCTCCTCATTTTCATTTTTGAAGTGAAACTTCTAATGCGACTTCCAACAAGCGCTGCGTTAAATGCGTTGCGTTAAATACGCAACGCAACACAACGCAAGTTGACGTTTACGAGAAGTTAGTTTTTGAAGTAAAACTTCTATAGGCACTTGAGAGCGGGTTGGGGGTGGGTTGGGAGCGGGTTGGGGGCGGGTTGGGAGCGGGTTGGGGGCGGGTTGGGAGCGGGCTGGGGGCGGGTTGAGAGCGGGTTGGGGGCGGATTGGGAGCGGGTTGGTTTATTATGAAGTTTCACTTCTTCCGCGCGGAGGGACTCCACACACTGTTTTGTTTTCTTCTCATTTTTTTTGGTTTAGGCCGTAGTAAGGTTTGCTATGGAAAGGGCTATGCTCGGAGTTTCTCTAAAAGATCGAATTCGTAACGAAGTGATCCGACAGAGAACCAATGTTATCGACATAGCCCACCGCATTAGCACGCTGAAGTGGCCATGGGACGGCCATATAACCCGAAGAACCGAAAAATCGTTGGGGTAGATGAGTTCTTGAGTGGAGACCACGGATCGGCAAACGTAGCGTAGGACGTCCTCAGACTCGGTGGAGCGCTCTCGCCAGTTCCGTGTATTCGATGTTGAAATACTGATAACTCCTCTAAGCGCGCGCATTTCTTATCACTACAACGAAAGTTTTCACGTTTCATACAAATTTGCTGTGACTAACAAACAGTAACACGAGTTATAAGAGTTCTGCTTTTCCCCTCGAACTGAGGGATACCTAAATATACCAGTCTGAGTACGAGTTGGAGTCGCGCTTCAATTTGTTCCGTATGTATTATACTAAATATCCATTTTCTCTCTTTTTCAATACAAAAATTTTGGAGACAAGGGAGGAAGAACGGTAAATTAAATAGACTCCGACATTTTGTACCTTTGTACATCTGGTTGCACTTGTTAACTGTTAATTTCATGTTTCATGTTTTTGTGTAAAGAGTTTTATATACATACTTTAAATAATTTATTGAATCAGGCGTTACTTTGCGGAGGTCCATATTAATGAACTAAAACAATTACTTTGCTCACCCGCGACCTTACAATAGTTACGTTTATGCAAGAAATGTGCGTTCATGCAGTTCCTCCACCTCCACACTGTACGAACACACACAAATCACATAAACCCAACCATCACCACCACCAAGCTACACTGACGCGTTTCGAACTCAACCAGAGCTCATCTTCAGAGTTACCACAACCGTATGCTATGCTACCAAACGTTAAACTAACAAACCAAAACAAATGTTTTAACTTGTCACTGTAACTTCTCAAGTACCCACTTTATTTTTCTTATTCTCAAACTACCCCACAAAAATTAACTTTTATTGACATATTTAAAACTACCTTGAATTTTTGTTTATTTATAAGTAAGGCATATTTAATTAATACTAACTGTTCAAATTCGACCCAAGCCGCAGTAAAGGAGAAGATACTAAATTTACCTGTTCATTAATAATAGACCCCATAGTGTTGTACCTAATTATTTCCATGCATTCCAGAGCATCCAGACGCAACCCCTTGCCGCAATAATGTAACACTTCATAAGAATCTGAATCTAACAATGAATGATTTGATTCCAACAAATGTTTTGCAAAATTCGATCTATCTGGATGCTCATTCCTATATGCCGAAACATGCTCTTTAAATCTAGTATTAAAACTTCGGCCTGTCTGTCCTACGTATATCCCATTGCAGTCATTACAAGTAAGCTTGTATACCCCCGATCTAGTTCCCTTATCTACCTGTTCTTTATGGTTACATAGCCTAGAGTACAAAGAGTTGTTAGTCTTAAAGGCAACATTAATATTGTTTGATTTTAAAATGCCATAAATCTTATCAGACAAACCCCCGACGTAAGAGATGCTAGATCTATATTTGTTAGTAGACTGAGAAGGTAACGTAGCGTAAAGCATGCTATTTACTAACCGTGCCTGCTTCTTTTGAACTAAACTATCTACCATTGATTTTGTATAACCATTTGAGATCGCTATCTGATAAATAGTACTCAACTCTAAATCATAATGTTCCTTAGAAAGAGGCACAGTCAACAATCTATTAACATAACAATGGAAAGCAGCCAGTTTATGCTGCCACGGATGATTAGAAGATGCTGGTATAACAGCATCTGTGTACGTGGGCTTACGGTATATTTTAAATTGATGTTTACCATTTAATTTTGAAATCGTTAAATCCAAAAAGTTCAACGAACAATTTTCCTCCAATTCTTTTTTGAACCTTATCTTTACGTGCTTGTTATTCAAACCATTAATAAACACGTCAAGCTGTCTCATACTCCCTCTCCAGCATAGGATCAAATCATCAACAAACCTAAAATAGTACACAATATTACTATTACCCACAATATACTGATTCTCAAAATGATCCATAAATATATCTGCCATTAAAGGACTCAGAGGTGAACCCATAGCTAAACCATCACTCTGTAAGTAATAAAGACCATTGAACCGGAAATAATTTTGTTTCATGCATAAATTATTTCCGGTTCAATGGTCTTTATTACTTACAGAGTGATGGTTTAGCTATGGGTTCACCTCTGAGTCCTTTAATGGCAGATATATTTATGGATCATTTTGAGAATCAGTATATTGTGGGTAATAGTAATATTGTGTACTATTTTAGGTTTGTTGATGATTTGATCCTATGCTGGAGAGGGAGTATGAGACAGCTTGACGTGTTTATTAATGGTTTGAATAACAAGCACGTAAAGATAAGGTTCAAAAAAGAATTGGAGGAAAATTGTTCGTTGAACTTTTTGGATTTAACGGTTTCAAAATTAAATGGTAAACATCAATTTAAAATATACCGTAAGCCCACGTACACAGATGCTGTTATACCAGCATCTTCTAATCATCCGTGGCAGCATAAACTGGCTGCTTTCCATTGTTATGTTAATAGATTGTTGACTGTGCCTCTTTCTAAGGAACATTATGATTTAGAGTTGAGTACTATTTATCAGATAGCGATCTCAAATGGTTATACAAAATCAATGGTAGATAGTTTAGTTCAAAAGAAGCAGGCACGGTTAGTAAATAGCATGCTTTACGCTGCGTTACCTTCTCAGTCTACTAACAAATATAGATCTAGCATCTCTTACGTCGGGGGTTTGTCTGATAAGATTTATGGCATTTTAAAATCAAACAATATTAATGTTGCCTTTAAGACTAACAACTCTTTGTACTCTAGGCTATGTAACCATAAAGAACAGGTAGATAAGGGAACTAGATCGGGGGTATACAAGCTTACTTGTAATGACTGCAATGGGATATACGTAGGACAGACAGGCCGAAGTTTTAATACTAGATTTAAAGAGCATGTTTCGGCATATAGGAATGAGCATCCAGATAGATCGAATTTTGCAAAACATTTGTTGGAATCAAATCATTCATTGTTAGATTCAGATTCTTATGAAGTGTTACATTATTGCGGCAAGGGGTTGCGTCTGGATGCTCTGGAATGCATGGAAATAATTAGGTACAACACTATGGGGTCTATTATTAATGAACAGGTAAATTTAGTATCTTCTCCTTTACTGCGGCTTGGGTCGAATTTGAACAGTTAGTATTAATTAAATATGCCTTACTTATAAATAAACAAAAATTCAAGGTAGTTTTAAATATGTCAATAAAAGTTAATTTTTGTGGGGTAGTTTGAGAATAAGAAAAATAAAGTGGGTACTTGAGAAGTTACAGTGACAAGTTAAAACATTTGTTTTGGTTTGTTAGTTTAACGTTTGGTAGCATAGCATACGGTTGTGGTAACTCTGAAGATGAGCTCTGGTTGAGTTCGAAACGCGTCAGTGTAGCTTGGTGGTGGTGATGGTTGGGTTTATGTGATTTGTGTGTGTTCGTACAGTGTGGAGGTGGAGGAACTGCATGAACGCACATTTCTTGCATAAACGTAACTATTGTAAGGTCGCGGGTGAGCAAAGTAATTGTTTTAGTTCATACTTTAAATAGACGATACATTCGTATCTGAGCGTTGTGGTTGACATTATTGTTAGTAGTGGTAGTAGTGGATTAAGCAAACAAAGTTGAGATTTGCTTGAAATTAATACCTACTCGAAAGCCTAATGTATTCATTAGATTTAACGAAGTTTTGCCCGTGACTTCGTCTGCGAAGAATTCATTTATCCAGCGGGAGCTATGCAATTTTTCAGGATTAAAAGTATACTATATTTTAATCCAGGTTATACCTAAACTATCTATGTGCCAGATATCATCAGAATCCGTCAAACCATTTTTAGCGTGAAAGAGTAACAAAACCCTTACATTCGCGTTGGTGATATCAGAAAGATTTCGTTTCAGTGGAATCATTTCGCAAAAAATTATACAGTGACATAGCCTTGCTTGGCAATGAAAATCATTATAACGCTTACTGTGAGGTTATACAATGGATCAAGAATCAAATGGTTCGATATTGCTTAATCCTAAAAACGACGAAGGCCGTTAATAGCACTAGCATGCTTAACTTCTCGCGTAGTTTCAGTTCAGTGCTAGCTTACGACCAGCAAACACTTACCAGCGACTGCAGTGTAATGAAAAGTGATAGTGTCTAAGTGATAATGACCTCCTATTGGCAGCCACCGGATTTATCCCAAATTTGCACCGAACAAAACGCACCACTATCGCAATGCTCGACAACCGGGTTTTTATATTTGTCTCTGATAGCTCAACTCTTCGGAAGATCCACGGACCACCAATATATACCAAGAAATCCCTATCAAACCTCTAAATCCTTCGGGGTAGGTTCGTCATTTGAAACTAGCATTCCAGGACCGCTTCAAGAACCATTAGGACCGGCACCTTTAATAAGTCCGGAAATTGGAACTCCTGCTCTTTTAGGACCCGTTTTGCCAGAAGCTGCAATCAATCAGTATAAATCAAATGAACCAAAAGCCAACAGCTATGATCCGTTCTACTCGGGGCCGGAAAAACCGTTATTTAAATTTGAATTCGGGAAGAAATTCGAGAATCCGTATTTGAATTCTGGAGGGACGTTCGACGCTGAGTTTGATGGTGACAAAAGTTACTATGACGCATATGCGGCGGATTCGAAAAAAGTGCCGGTGATGGCTGAGAAAAAGAAAAATAGAAAAAAAAGAAACTCGCCGCAAGAATATGATTTTATTATAGTTGGAGCGGGATCTGCTGGTTGTGTTTTGGCTAATCGATTGTCTGAAGTCAAGAAATGGAAGGTCAGTGCCTACATCTAATTTTTTATTTTACTTGTAAGCCGGTGGCAGCTGGTTTGACCAATGGCTTCGCAAGTAGACTGTCGTAGGTTCAAACCCAGGCTCGCAGCTCTGAGATTTTAGGAATTAACATGCAAAATTTCATTATAAATTTACCATTAGCATTACGGTGAGGGAAAACGTCGTGAGGAAACCTGCACACACCTGTAAAAAAATTCCATTGAATTTCATACATACCACTGTGTGTAATGTTGGATGCCCCAAGCAGCACTGGGCCCGCGTGGGAACTACGGCCCTCATGATGATGATAAATTTCTAAGGGATTCATATAACGTTGTGGCTGAAGAATAAAAAGTTATTAATTAATATTATTAGTAATTTATTAACAATGTAAATCTTATTGAAAAAATTATACCTTGTTGAGTTTCTTGCCGGTTTCTTCTCAGCAGGGTTTTTTCCGAACCGGTGGTAGATTCTTCGACGTTCATAGGAGCATCAATTGATGCCTAAATTGAATAAAGAATTTTGACTTTGACTTTGACTTTGACTTTATTATCAATAGATAAATAAGTAGGTAAGTAGTAAGCGATAAGGCCGCCCATTGCATATTTTATATATTTTCATGTACTTTTTTTCCTGTATTGTATTATTTGTGGTGTACAATAATGAGTCACTGTTGTTGGTTGTTGTCGTAATTTCTTATCTTCGCCAGAGAAAAAAATAAAAGAATAGAAAACTTCGTTCAGAATAAATATTTCACACGCGGACCCGGTGAGAATTGGGAACTTCGTGGGAATTGCACACACATCAGTGATATTCTTCGCAGGTGTGTTCAGGATTATGATGTTTGCCTTCACCGTATAAAGATCGTGGTAAATTTCAAGTGTAATTTTGCATATAAATTAAAAAACTCAGAGATGCGAGCCCGAGTTCGAACCCGTTACCCTCTACTTGCGAAGCCATTGGTCAAAGCATTAGGCTACCACGACTTACCTAACTAGTTACAGTATTTATCAAATTGCCTGATATTACCTACAATACTTTTTTCGCAACAGTCCGCCTGTTTACTTTCACCTTGCTCATTATGTAGGTGCATTTGAATGCAAGCAATGCAATCAACAGCGCTGTACAAGGATTGCCAAACGTTCTGATACATTGGGACAGGTCCCAGTTTGATAATAATTCTTTGTCAGTGTTGAGCAGATTTACAGCTGAAAATAACATTGTAGATCAGATTTGGAAAAAACCCCCACAGCGTAAAAATGGACCTATTCTTTATTTACCCTCAAAAGTGCCCCCTGTTTAAAATTGAATTATTTACGTTACACACGTCACACTGGGCCACCCGGTATATATATTTGAACTCAAATTCGATAGGCAGTTTTAGAATCGTACTCGTTTAAGCAGTATCGGAAATCCGTGTGTTCAGTGTGATTCCTGGTTCCACGGGAAATTCGGGGAAATATATAATACTCTATGTCACTCTCGTAATTGAGACGAATCGAATGACACCTGACACGTTAGAACCCATTGAGGCGTGCCAAATAATGTTACATACCTACATGTACATAAATACATACATACGTATGTACGTGTATACACACGATCGAAAATCATAACCCTCCTTCGGAAATCGGGTTTAAATAGCTCAATAATAGCAAAAAATATCAGGCTTTGACATTGATAATTATTCAAAAAGTACCAAAGCATAATATGAAATAAACAAATGGGCACAAAAGAGTAACTTGTCAAAAGTTTGTTTCTGTCATAATTCATGTTTGTGTCGATTTTGAATAATTCCGCGTTTTGAATAATACTAGCATTGGAAAATCCCGAGTATTTGCAAAATTTAGCTTAATTTCCTTATGAGGTTAAAACCATCCCTTATAAAATGACACGTAGTGCAGATACGTATCTACATAGGTACGTAGATAAGCAGATTTGTATTATCCCCGACTAATCAAGGTTACCTATTTATCTAATAAAAATTCCATTTTGACCGCGAGCTATAATATTTTATTATGGCTCAAGTGTCTCAGTCGAAGTCCTCTTGTTTGTGGTAAACCTACGCTTTATGAATGAAAAATTACTAGGAAACTAGTTAGAGCTGAGATTTTTTATACATTGTAATATAACAATGGTGTAAACGAGAATTTTCCCGTGCTGTGAGAGATAGCATTGCATCATGACAGATAATACTTACAGTAAAAGACAATTGCAAGAATTTAAAAAGATAAATTGAACCCACTCCAGAAACCCACGAAAATAATTAAAAAAATCTGTTTAAATCCGGTGCCAAGGGCATTGTAGATAAGGTCTAACTAGGCGAATAAAAAGAAGGCGATGTTCATCGAAATAAATCTCGGTTTAGCGCGAACAAAACAGACTCGATCAAAAAATTTCCCATTTATAATACAAGAAAGACAATTGTTGTATTAATTTACACCAATACCATTTACAGTTAAGTAAGTACTGTGCAATGAGTCGTGAGAACATAAATTGTCTTTGTATTGGCCAATGAATACCAAGTAAAACATAGCAGCTAAATATCAGGCTCCGAACCGTTGAACCTTTACTATCAGATTGAGAAATTATACAATCAGTTTGAAAAGCAGCGCAGTGAGCAAAATATTTAAATTCTGTGAAGACCAATTGCGGTTGTGTGCAGTGCAACCCATATTGTGCAGAATAGCGAATAGCAAGAAAAGAAATAGTGTAAAAACAATGGTTGTGAAGAATAACGAATGTTTTCGATTGCGTTTGTCTGGAATCCATATTGTGCAGAATCGCGAATATAAAGACAATAGAGCAAAAACAATGACTGTGAAGAATAACCAATGTTGTCTATTGCAGTCGTGTGGAATCAATATTGTGCAAAATCGCTAATAGGAAGAAACAATAATGGCATAGATAAACTAACTAATCCGATGAATGGATTGAATTTTTTGTAGATCCAGGGCATTACCTAGTAAGGTTGTAATTCGTTAGAAAATATCTAACAATTTTATTATATCAATGAACTTCTTTTTACCTTGATCCTCCGCTACCACAAGCAAGCAAGGTATAAAAGGTTGCAGCTCATTATCATGGATGCAAGATACAGCCTGAATCAATTTACTTTAATAACATTGTCTTTTCAATACATCGTGCAACCATTTAGCAAGAAATCTTGGTAAAAGGCAAACTCCATAAAAAGGTATAAAAGAATAAAAAAACGGTCGCGTTGTTGAAAAGAAAAAAAAACCTATTTCTCTTGCTCGCGATATCGCTTACCCAGATAGTCTTTAAATTAGTATGTCCTTACTAAACTTTGGCCTACAGAACTACGAGAACTGGATGTGTTCAAATATTACAAAATAGCTTTGAAAATCCGGGTTTTATGCGCTAAAGCTTTGCTCGCACATCGTGTCTGGCAGTCAAATTTAAATTACGGGATTTTTTCTGAATTAAATACCTATATCTATATTTACGTTTTATGACGAACAAGTCTCGTTGGCGGGTTCTCGGATGGCGCAATCTAGGAAGGCCTCCATCAAGATGGAGTGACGGCCTGGTTAAGGTTGCGGGGGAACGTTGGATGCAGATGGCGCAGCATCGGACTGTTTGGTGAACCTTGGGGGAGATTTATGTTCAGCACAGTAGACGTTATTCGGCTGAAATAATTCCAAAATTTTATGACTGTTTAGAGCTTTATATTTTGCGATTTAATTAACGTTCGTAAACTTTGGTACTGTTAATATCGGGATAAAAATAGCTATGTGGTATGTCGGAAATCTACAATCACAATACAATCCCCAGTGCCTGAAGCTGCGCCAATAGCCGACACTTATCTTAATTCGTAGCAATAAAGACGACAAGCAGGGTGTCGATTATTGAAATTAAAGTGTCCAACACTGGGGTATTTACCTTACAATACAATTACAATCTACAATAGAATCTATTTAGGTATTATATACCAAATTGCCTTCAAATATGTTAAGCCGTTTAAGCGTAAAAGAGTAACAACTATACACAACACCAATGTCAAGGGAACGTACCATATGCACGCATGTTTTCGACATCACATTCGTTAAAAAAATTGCAAGTGCAGTTAACTACAGAAAGAGAAAGCGTGACTTAGTTTTAGGTTAATCTCGTAATACACACGTCAAGGTTCGATTAAAAGAATTCGAAACTTAAGTCGACTATGATAAGTTGATATTTGTTTGACTTATGAGTGTTGTGGAAGTGACAGTTAAGGCAACGACCTCTTAAGCTGAGGGTCGTGGGTTCGAGTCCGGACTCGCACCTCTGAGTATTTCGGAATTTATGTGCGAGATTATAGGTACTTAAAATTTACCATGAGCTTCATGGTGAAAGATAACATCGTGAGTTAACCTGATCATCTGAGAAGAAATTCAATAATGTGTTTGAAGTTCCCAATCCGCATTGGGTCCGCGTGGGAAGTATGGCCCAAGCTCTCTCGTTAAGAGTTCAGTGCCTTGCAGTGAGACGCATGTTAGGTTAGGCGATGAAGATGACTGTCTGTATTTTATGCTCCTTCTAGTTCATGTAATCGTCTCATTGGCCTTAAAACTAAAACAACGGGAGACGGTCTCAAAGCGAAAAACTTTTACAATTGCAGTTTGCGAGTTCCGACTGTATTCTGTAACAACTTTACATAATAAGTAGACCTGGTGACATTAGTTCTGTCATTAACCCTGAATCAGTTTATGAGTTTCATCACTTAAAAATAGTACATATTAAAAGATTGCTACTGCACTTAACGGTATTTTTGCAAAATAACATTTTGATTTTTCATTTCTTTACTGACTTTGTTATCATTATCATCTCGGCTTAGAGAATAAGAGGGCTTGTGCCGTAGTTCCAACGCAAGCCTAGTGCGGATTAGGAACTTGACTTAAAACACCATTGAATATCTAAGCAGAGGCCGTATTGTCTAACACTTCTGTCGCTTGGCTTCGCTTTCGCCGTCTCTTTTTGACATCCTTTTCTACCATTTGACAGAAAGAAATAGTGATTGCGAAGGCAAGCGACAGAAACGTAAGACAATAAGCTTGGTGTGTGCAGATTTCCACCGTAAAGCTCATGGTAAATTTCAAATGTAATTTCGCACGTAAAATCCTAAAAAAAATCAAAGGTGCTATTCCAGGTTTGAGAACTGCGTACTGGGCTATTGGGGTCTCTGTCGTTTTACCAAATTATTTTTTAGTCAAATGTTTCATTTCCCAAATGTTTATTTTTTCCGAATCTGTAAACTTTTCAGGATTATTATAAAACAAACCTAACCTAACCTAACGTACAGAATAGTCCTGGAATATATCCTGAATAGTATAAAGTTTCAGAAAAAAATAAACATCTGGGAAATGAAACATTTGCCAAATGAAACATCTCACCAAAATAAATTTGGTAAAACAGCAGGATCCGGGGCTATTGGATCGTCAAATGACAAAAAATGCATGGACCTTTAAAAAATAGCTCCATCAAGTACTAGGCCTCCACAATAACGTCAAAGATCTATGAATAACCTTGTGCAAGTAAGTCAACCAATACCCGATATCTGCCACACTCCAATTAAGAGTTGCGAAATCAATCAACACAAGTAGGTGGGGAATAGAAACGGTCAAGGTATAAAAAACTGAGGTTTCTTTTGTTTTACCTCATTGCATGTCACGGCCAAGGTGGGAGTGATCGTATTGTTTTGATAAGCTGCATGATACTTAGGGCCGGTAAAGCGATCTTACTATTGTTCAGAGCCTTAGGTGGTAAGAAGGAAATTGTGTTAACGACCACCTATAAAAGGTACTACGGAGTTTGATTTGGACCCGCTGTCTGACATCTAGCACTTTGACAGTGCCAGTAAAGTGACACTAGTTACAATGTACAACTACGCGAAAAATAATTAAAGGGGTTGCCTTATCGTACGCATTTAGTAAGATTTAGAAATTTGGCAGTGTGGGAGCCCTCAACTATAATCTGACGTCATCAACCAAAATAGTTTCAATAATTAATTTTGAAAAAAGTAGAGAAATAAATGACAAAATATTGAAATTAGTTTCTTATAATTGAGTTTTCTATAAAAAAAAAATATAAAAACCACTGGTAATTTTTTTAGACATTCCCAATTGAGCGAGATATGCCTCTAAATTATGTTCTTGTATCCTGTAGGTAGGCACTTACTAGAAACCACGTTAGTATATGCAAAAATTGTTTTTTTTTTAAAGTAACTAGGTTTTGAAATGGTGCAGCCGTGGAGTAGCAATTTTCTCAAAAACTACGAAAGATTTCTTATAAAAGTTATAAAAAATATGTGTAAATATTTTAACGCGTAAATGAGTTACGAAGCATTGAAGGTTTGCACGGCTGTCCTGAAAAATCGTGATTTTTCACTTGCTTCAGTATACTTAGGAGGTATCGAAATGATACCATAACTTTTTTAGAGAAAACTCTAATTATGCAAATGTTTTACGTGAAGGTATTTGTAACGTGGGAAAGAATTTGGCATCATCATCATCATCATTTCAGCCATAGGACGTCCACTGCTGGACATAGGCCTCCCTCATTGATACCCAATCATTACGGTTGGAAGCGACTTGCATTGAATTGCTTGAACCTGCGGCCTTCACCAAATCGTCCGTCCATCTCGTAACCCATGGCGTAAAGCTAGTAAAAAAAAAAATTTAGACTGTTTATTTCATTATAAAATACAATATTGCATGCATTATCTTAACTACTTAATCTTAACTTAAAAAGATTTTTGAGTTAAGAAGTAAAAAATAAACATAGGTACAGTCAACCAATTTTGATTCCTAGGCCACCCCGTCGTAAACCGTAGTAAATAATTTAATAATTTGTCTACAACAATCTCATTTCATTTCTCATTTTTTCATAGAATGACGTAAAATGTCACAATGACAAAGTTCCGTGGTGGCCAAGGAATCAAATTGGTTGGTTGGTAATTATGCGGTGGTAGAGCGCGTCATTTTTAATATAATATTTGTGACTCAGGCGCACACAAATATTCATTCAGGTGTTCCTCGTTGGTCTTCGTTGTGGCTTAAAAAATCGTCCACGCTAAAATTAAAAAAGTTCGCATGGTTCCGTGCATCCCTCTCCCAACACGGATGCAATATAATATTGAATCTGCCCTGGTTCCAGCTTTTTAACTAATTCCAAACTAAGTTATAAACGAAGCGCTTGTAGTCCCAATTGACTGCGCTTAGTAATTATGCCCTGTACAAACCGATACGACAGTATTCCTAAAAAGCGCAGTCATTAAGCCATGGAAGTGGTTTGACCAATGAGAGAGAGAGAGACAGATAATTGTCAGAAAAAAAAAACAATAAAAAACATCAGAATGTTATATACAATATTACATTATATAAACGATACAAAGTAAAAAGTCAAAAAAGTCAAGTCAAATGAAATATTTAATTGTGCAGTGTTAAATAATAAAATTTATGAAATATTCTTATACGTACAATTCAATATTTATGATATAAAAAATACAGCGAACTAGCAAAAATAACAAGCAACAAGAATATTTTCTAAAAACCTACAAACTAAAAATACAAACAAATAAGTACATACTTTTCAAATTTACCTAGCAAATATAGTGAAGAAACCTGTACACACCTGTGAAGAAATTCAATGGTGTGTATGTATTTATAACTGTATGTATGTGTGTGTGTTCCGAATCCGCTGGGCCACGTAAGAACTACAACCTAAGCCTTCTCATTCTTCATTCATTCTGATGAGCCCTGTGACGAACATAGAGCGCGATAATGATGACAGTCGTATTAGTATGACCAGGGTTCTATCGGTGACCACCTAATATCTGACCAAGTTGGAGCCGGCATTGTATTTAGATCGAATGCTGCAACCATTTCAGAATTATTAGAAGCGGAAGTTGGTAACGCAGAGTGGTTAATTGCTACAGTTCTACCGCTACTGCTGAAAGACTTTTGTTTTCAATAGATATAGATATTACGAGAATGTTAGTTGCAAATTCTAAATCACTAGATATTGTTAAACGAGGAACTGTTAAAAAAAAACAAAAGCTCTTTAAGAATAATAATAATTTATTCAGAATCAATACATCAAAAGGTCCAATGGTTAGTAAACAAGCAAGCTCCTTACAGCTCCGTTAGTGCACATAAAAATAAATCTTAATAAATAAACAAGAATGAGTACGAGACCACAGGAGAAATCTGAAAACTATACATTTTAAATTTTGTAAGGGGATTCCGTCTTTCCAATATAAAATGATCACACACTGCGTACATTTTAATTAAAAGTAGTCTGCGAAGACTGGATTTTAATAGATACGCCTGTTTATGAGGTATATTTTGACATACCTACAGTACGGATAGGTATATTAAATGACTGGGAATAAAATTATTAATTTAAATTAAACTGAAGCAGATCTGGGGTTTTAAAGAAATGGACTGTATCTAATAACTAATATTTCCGAAAATTTAGCCCTGTGAGGTCCAGGAAAACACTCACCTTCTTACTGTTGTGTCGGAGCTTGGTATCAGCCAGGTACAGGGCCACTGGACTTTATCGCGCTGGCCAGGCTTACCTTACGGTCCTTGGGTTACCTGCTACCTAGGCTAAACCACACGCGAAGAAATCGAAGCAGGTGTGTTCTCGTGAAATCCACAAGGCACGACACGACACGAGAGGCGAAACTACCTTGTACGGTACGAGAGGCGAAACTATACTTTTTACGAGAGAGAGGCGAAACTTGACGGTCTCAACGAACTGTTTTAACTCGACAGTTAGATACGAAAAAAAAAAAAAGAATGACAGTTACTTGACAGTTGTTGAATGTCGCCATGTCAATAAACTTGTAACTTTAAAGAAAACGGAACATAAACTTTTCTTGTTATTTACATGAAAACTTTCCCTGTCATAATATTGAGATATAGTTTCACCAATAAATGCCCCACATAAACAAAAGCACACACTAAAAAGTTGCACCATAATTCACGTATCAGAAAGTTACGGTATAAATTCGAACAAGCTTTTATGCACATGCACTCTCGTTGCTATTAATTTAATGTCCGTAGTTTACACCCAATGGAAGTTTCATCGGTGAGGATGAGTCCGTTTAAACTTTCAAGCGATGGTCGCGCTGATGTGGTCAGTTAAAAAATTGGAGCTCGCCGCATTAAAAGTACTCCATGACAGCGGCGTTCGGTAGTTTTAATTTAAAAAAGAAGCTCTGGATGAACAAGCAAAACATGTAAATTAAAAATAAAGGCTCCTTTGTTTCAGTAGGATGGTACAGCTACAAAACGATTATTTTTACGAAACTCTAGCATAATAGACATAGATTTTTTGCTTGAATATTTATGATTTTCTTTGCGTAAGAGTATAATGTGAGAGCTAAATAAATATAATAAAAATAAACGGATCACTCACGTCTTAAAACGAGTTTAACTCGACATGTTTCGGGCTAATCCGTAGCCCTTCTTCCTTCTCCCAACCTACAAAGTGATGAAGACACCAAATCCGATCCGTTTATTTTCATCATGATTGAGTCTTATGGTAGTTTCATGTCTACATAAATATGTTTATTTATGTCCTTTCGAATTTATTCCATGTCTGTTTATCCTGTACCATTATTATTCAGTCGAAAGTAGCGTTTAATATAATGTTACTAGCTATAGCCCGCGACTCGATCCGCGAAGAATAAGGGTAAAAAATATCCTACGACCTATTCTCAGACCTACTGAGTAAGGAGAAAAAATTTGATAAAAATCGGTCAAGGCGTCTCGGAGGAATTCGATAACAAACACCGTGACACGAGATTTTTTCCTTTTTACCTTTATGTTAGAATAAGATTAACTTATGTCTGTTTATAATACTTAATATGTACTGAAACATGGATGCACAGAAAAAAACCCAGAAAAATGACCAGGGCCTGTTGTATAACAAAGTACAACTAATATTACAAGCGGAACTCTCGCTTCAGTTATATTAACTAGAAAGGGAGTTCCGCTTGTAATATAAGTTGTACTTTGTTATGCAACAGGCCCCAGCTCTGGGAATCGAACCCAGGTTCTCAACATTCCGTGCTGCGTGCTATAAATACCCCTACACCACAACTGGTCGGGATGTAGACACCATATTTTTTTCTATGCATCACACGTCTCAGCTCGCTTAGTCAGTATTGCAGTGATACATCTCTGTTTGTTAAAATCAACCATATAAATCCATATCCACATGACGACCGCTTTAGCCTAGTTGTTAGTGACCCTGCCTACGAAGCAAGAGGTCCTGGGTTCGAATCCCGGTAAGGGCATTTATTTGTGTGATGAGCACGAATATTTGTTCCTGAGTTATGGATGTTTTCTATGTATTTAAGTATTTATTTATCTATTTAAGTATGTTTATCGTCGTCTGGTACCCATAATACAAGCTTTGCTTAGTTTGGGACTAGGTCGATTTGTGTAAGATTGTCCCCTAATATTTTTTTATTTTTTTATCCACCCACTCCATGCTTAATATTTGTTCATAGTTTTTTACCCATTAAAAACCGTAGTAGATTATTTAGACCTAATGGCTTCTCAAGCAGAGGGTTGTGGGTTCGAGCCTAGGGTAGCATTTCTGAATTTTTCGGAATTGAAGTGTGAAATTAAATGACATTTCAAAATTTACCATGAGCTTTCATCATCATCATCATCATTTCAGCCGAAAGACGTCCACTACTGAACATAGGCCTCCCCCAAGGCTCGCTAAACAGATCGGCCCTGCGCCATCCGCATCCAATGCGTTCCCGCCAACTTCACCAGGTCGTCGCTCCATCTTGTTCAAGGCGTACCTACACTGCGTCTTCCGGTCCACGGACGCCACTCGAGAACCTTTCGGCCCCATCGGCCGTCAGTTCTACGAACGATGTGCTCTGCCCACTGCCACTTAAGTCTAGCCATTCTTCGAGCTATGTCCGTGACTTTAGTTCTTGCGCGCGGATTTCGTCATTTCTAATGCAATCCCGCAGAGAAACTCCAAGCTAGCCCTCTCCATCGCCCTCTGAGTGACTTTGAGCTTTCTTATGAGGCCCATCGTTAGCGGCCACGTCTCAGTTCCGCAGCGTCGCAGTGCCGCAGCGTCGCAGTGCATGAGCTTTACAATGAATTAAAACATCGTGAGGTTTACACACCTGCGAAGAAATTCAACGGTGTGTCTGAAGTTCCCAGTTCTCAGTGGGAACTACGGTCCAGGCTGTCTCATTCTGAGAGGAGGCCTATGCCCTACAGTAGGACGTATTATGATGTATGTAGGCTGGGGTTATGAGCTTTCCATCTATCAGACCAATTACTGGGTGGTGGTCTACCCATCTGACCATCGGTACATCATATCGACGGTGGAAAGAAGAAATCCTTTAAGCAATATTTTGGACGAAGTTGAGTTAGCTTTTTTTCTGCATCGTTTCAAAATTTCGTCCAAAATGTCGCTTAAAGGATTTCTCATTTTCACCGTCGATACAGCTTCTAAACAACAAATTATCATCAAATTCCAGATCCTACTCCTAGAAGCGGGTCCAGAAGAGCCAGACGTAACCAGTGTGCCAGCACTGGCCCCAGTTCTGGCCGCTTCCAGTATCGACTGGGGCTACAGAACTCAGCCTGAGGAGTTGTCCTGTAGAGCACAAAGGGGGCAAAGTTGTCCAATTACTAGGTAAGGATATTAGGTGGAGAAATCATTGAAGAAATGTATCAGTTTATGCAAGATACCTTGAAGCGATAAGAGCATAAGAGTAATTCTAAAAAAGTTTAATTTTGGACTAGCGTATAGAGTATAGTAGCGGAATGAAAAGGTTTGTCACGTGAGTGAGTCGAATAGTGAAGAATCTTTTAATTCTGCGACTGTACAAACTGTTTTTTAGAAACGCTCATAAAATCCACTAAAGTTTTATCCTTCTCTTACGCATAAGCATGCTATACAATGTCTCTTTATTGGACACCACATATTAAGGCATGCAGAAAACAGTTAGTGCAAAAAAAGCAACAGGCGGCCTTTTTGCTTCAAAACAATCTTTTTCAGGTAACCTTTAGAACTGAAACAAGTAAGGAATAGATTACAGCAAGTGGTGTAATTTAAAACAAAAGCAATGACAAAAATAAAGTAAAATAATTCCTAATTAATTAATTAATTAATTCCTTCGCTTCCTAATTTTTATGCACAAGATGACAAATAGAACTTCTTTTTATTAAGCATAAAACTAAAGATACGAAAAACTTAGGACGTTCTAGAATTAAGAGTTAGCGTGAGGCCTGGGTGGATGCTCGAGTTGGGCGTGCATGTGCAGTTGGGCAGATCGTGCGGCGTGCATGTCAAACAAATAAAGCTCATACTGGTGTCCTGAGACGACGTTGCACAAAGCGAACGCAGAGCGGTCAAGTTTGCGTGGAAAGAGCGTCGAGCGGAGCGTCGCGAAGAGGTTCGAACCAGTACCTCTACCATGAGTTTACACTAGTTTACGTGACCATACTCGCTTGCGACGGCGTAAATTATTTGTATGGAGAATTGTACAGCGCCTCTAGCGGTCACTTACGGAAGTACAATTCTCCATACAAATCATTTACGCCGTCGCTAGCGGGTAGAGGTACTGTTTGTGATTTGCAGCGGAGGTAAGAGTCATGTCGTGCGATTAAATAATTATTGAAATGAAAAAAAAACCAGCACTTTGCCTATTATCTCACAGTTTATACAAAAAATAAAGTGTGTAAAAGTAAAACATGGACAGAATTAGCAACAAAACTGAACATGGAAGATAAATTATTAAGTATTTATTTTCTCGTCTTGTTTTGTAGAGAATGAATAAAATAATGAATGAAAACAGCAAACTTTGAGGCATAAATTCTCTTCTTAAAAATAAATCAATAATTTCGTCAGGAGTCGATGCCATGGTGAAAATGCAACCAGTTCACACGAGCGGTGAGCGTGCACTGAGGCTAGTCGCTGGACGCTCTATCTCACTCTCACCTGCCACGCTGCACGCCCCGCTGAACGCTCTCGAGTGTCCACTCAGGCCTTACACTAAAAGAGTACTAGTATGACAGATTCTCTAGTATAGTGCCGTGGTAATTGTCCTATATATATTTTGTTAAAAGTACAAATTTCAATTTCATTCACATATTTGTACATTTTGTTTTCATATTTAACTTTTTTAGTCACTACTTAGTGACTGCTTACTGATACTGACTTAGTGATACTGACTTTTATTTTCTGTAAGTTAATAGGTATCCACCAGTTTTTCCGCTTTCCGATGATTTTCATTTCACAGTGGTAAAGTGATGGGGGGTTCGAGCGCGATAAACTATTTAGTATACATGAGAGGTAACAAACGGGACTACGATGATTGGGCTGCATTGGGAAACAATGGATGGAGCTACAGAAAAGTAGGTCAAACAATTGAATGTATTCAAATAAATAAAAAAGTTAAACCGATTTAGAAAACCTCCTTGAAATATGCTTTCAGGTTCTCCCTTTCTTTAAAAAATCAGAAAACAACAGAGACATAGAAGCAAAAGATACTAAGTATCATGGAGTCGATGGACCATTGAACGTTGAGAGATTTGCTTTCGTAGACAGAAATGTTGCTATGCTTGTACAAGCTTTCCATGAAACTGGACTGCCGCTAGTTGATTTTAACGGAGAAACTCAAATTGGGACGATGACTACTCAAACAACATCCATTGATGGAAAGCGGGCATCTACTAATACAGCTTTCATAAGGCCTGTGAGAAATAAAAGAAAAAATCTGAAGATCAAAACTAATGTTCAAGTTACGCAAGTCCTTATTGAACCTGAGAAAAAAATAGCATATGGTGTGAGATATATTAAGAATAATAAATGGCACGTTGTTCATGCCACAAAGGAGGTAATTTTGAGTGCCGGTGCACTGAATTCACCTAAAATATTGATGCTCTCTGGATTAGGACCGGAAAACGAATTAAGATCATTGAAAATTCAAGTATTAGAAGATTTAAAAGTAGGATATAATTTACAAGAACATGCTACAACTAATGCTATGATAATGGGTCTATCAAATGCAACATCGACATTTATAAACACTAAAGACTTATTGAATGAAATAAAGAAATACAAAAATTCAGAATACAAAGACGGTCCTTTATCAGCAACTGGACCTCTACATATAAGTGCATTTATTAGAACTAAATTTGCAGATAAAGATGAAACTATTCCAGATATACAATTCCATTTCGATGGTCGTAATAGGAAGGATTTTTACTCTGACCCAACAACGTACTTAGCGAGTAATACTTTACCATTCGCTTTTTACGATAGTATCAATGTACGACCGATACTATTGCTACCAAAAAGCAGAGGATATTTGACATTGAACAAAACTGATCCTGTATTTGGTCAACCTTTAATCTACCCAAGATTTTTCACTGTTGATAGAGACTTACAAACTTTAGTAGCTGCATTACAGTTTGCTGTCAAATTAGAAAACACGAAGTCGTTCAAAGATAATGGTGTCAAATTCATAAGAGAACCAGTAGAAGCCTGCAAAGGATACAAATGGGGAAGTAAAAATTATTTTAGTTGCCTGTTTACAAGATACACATCCACAATTTTTCATCCTTCAGGGACTTGCAAAATGGGTCCGAAAGACGATGTAAATGCTGTTGTCGATCCAAGATTGAAAGTGTATGGGGTAAGGCACTTAAGAGTAGCTGATGCATCGATAATGCCTAATATAGTTCGAGGGAATACAAATGCACCAGTTATTATGATAGGTGAGAAAGCTGCTCAAATGATAATCGAAGATTGGGGTGTTACCAGTTAGCTGAAGTTGTTGTTGTAAAAATTGCAACCCATCGAAACAATATAAAATAAAATTATTATTTATTCCACAGTAGTATTTATTTTTTATTTCCTCGTCTTCTAAAAATGAACTTCATGAGTGTAAGTATGAAAATACAAATAAACAAGAATTAATACACATCTGCACTTTAATAAGTAGCCTCAACACAGCAAATAAACACAACCGCATAACCACAATTATCACATAAATTTAATACGTCAATTATTACAATAGAATAACTGATGAATTTGGTGAAATTGATTTTAAAACTATTAATTTGAATATTGCATTATGTAGATGTCATTGTGGTTTAAATTTTTAAGTAATATTAATTTGTGAATGTGATTAAAATCAGTAAAAGCACCATTATAATTAGATTGTGATTAATGCGAAATAGATGTTGACTAATCAATTGTTATGGAACTTTTTTATGAATTAAGGTAGTTTTTATTATTTGAGTACTCGTAGAATGTGATTAACAAACCTATGTCAGTAGTAATTATTTTGTGTTTGCAAGATTGAATACTGCTCAATTGTTTCATGAAAACTTAATTTACTATTTTCGGGGAACATAATATATTTCCATTTCATTGTTCAGTATTTTTGTAACCCGTCACCTAAATAACTTCATTATCCTTCTGTTGTCAATACTGTTGCAAGATTCTACTTATTTACAATTTTCATTATGAAGTAGCTTCGTAAATATATATTTCTCATTTCTAATCTGAGCAGTTTCAATCTTCTTATAGTGTGTATTTCGATTTAAAATAAGTTATCAAATGTAATTTCAGGGGTAAAACCATGGGAGGATCGAGTGCTGTAAATTACATGGTGTATATGAGAGGAAACAAAGCAGATTACGACGGCTGGGCTGAACAAGGCAACCTTGGTTGGAGCTATAGGGAGGTAACGATTGCTACTAATGATAGGAAAAGAACCAGTCAAGTGCGATTCGGACTCGTGCACCGAGGGTTCCTTACAAACTTGTAAATGTAAATAGTTCGTTAGTAATACACTAAGTAATCGCATTTTTTTGTGCTGGAACAACAAATTTACTTGTACTGTAGGACCTTCTTTCATGGAAAATTTCATTTTTAGGTCTATGGGCCTTATAAATTTTGATTCCCTTCAGACTGTAGAAGTATAGGTTTTTGCGGTCGTACCTTTTTTTATGTTAACTTAGAAGTTTGATTTTTTCATAGCATCAAGAGACTGCAGACTTGAGTATAGTGAATGGTTTTATTTTCAACCGATACCTCCACGCGTTCCCGAGGTAAATGGCCTTGGTAGACTGGACGGACGGACAGACAATAAAGAAATCCTAGGGTTCCGTTTTTATTCTTTTTGAGGTACGGAAACCTAAAAACACAGAAAATCACTCAAGTTATATCTTCTGTTTTATGTCATTAGCCGACCAAATAGCCTAATGGTTAGAAAATTTGAGAACGAAGGTGAAGGTCCCAGTTTGAATCCCCGGTCAGGACATAATTATAATATGAATATTTATTTATATGAAAAATTCTAATATTTGTGCTCAAGTGCCGTATGTAATCGTATGAAAAAGGTTAAAGGTAAAGGTTTCTCATCTTTGTTTCTATAAGTATCGAGTTACTTTGACTTAAAATGTATATACTCGTAATATGTATGGGTATGTTAATCCTTTTTGTAGTCCCTACAATACAAGCTTTGCTTAGTTTCGGACTAAGTCAAGTGGTGTTAATAATCTCATGACATCTTTTTATTATTTTCAAGTTTACTGTCATGAAAGTGTGAACAAAGTTTCGAGACTGATAATAAAATTATGTTAAACTCCTTGAATAGAATCACACGGTTTAGGCTTAATTAAACAATATATTGAAATTTTTTCATAATATTACAGGTGTTGCCGTATTTCAAGAAAGCAGAGAACAATCGAGACATTGAATCACTGAACAAGTTTTACCATGCTGTCGGCGGGCCACTCAACGTTGAGCGGTATCAGTACATTGACAAAAATGAGATCATGTTGGTTCAAGGCTACAGGGAAATGGGACTTCCAGTCACTGACTTTAATGGCGAAAACCAATACGGCACTGATTTAGCCCAGTCGACTTCCTTAAATGGAAAGAGGATGTCTGTTAACACAGCCTACATTAAACCAATACGTCATCAACGACCAAATTTAAGAATAATAAATGAAGCATTTGTTACAAAGTCAATCATTAACAAAATTACCAAAACTGCTATGGGAGTAGAATACATCAAACAAGGAATACCACACACAGCTTATGCTTCTAAAGAAGTCATCGTTAGTGCAGGTACAGTCAACTCTCCGAAGATACTGATGCTGTCTGGTATAGGACCTAGAGTACATTTAGAAAGTTTGGGCTTACCAGTTTTGGTAGATTTAAGAGTTGGTTACAACCTGCAAGACCATGTGACAACAGACGCGTTAATACTTGCTTTATCAAATAAAACATCCACTTTGATCGATGGTCAGCAGTTGTTAGATGAAGTATACGATTACTATAAACAGCCTCCAGTTAAACACGGGCCTTTATCGTCTACTATAACATTAAATGCAGTGGCCTTTATAAAGACCGGATTGGCTGAAGATGATTTGCCTGATATACAAATCCATGCTGACGGGCGGAACGTAGAAGAGTTCTACTCTGACCCTCAGACGTATCTAGCAAGTAATATATTTCCTCTATCATTTTTTAATGGTATCGGTATGAGACCGTTTCTATTAGTTCCGAAAAGTAAAGGATTTATAATGCTTAACTATACTGATCCAGTCTTTGGTCCTCCTTTGATATTCCCTAGATTTTTCACTCAACAGATAGACTTAGCTCAAATGGTTGCAGCTATGAAGTTTGTAGCGAGTTTAGAAAATACTCCAGCTTATAAGGAGAGCGGAGCATCATTTGTGAGGACACCTATTCAAGGGTGTGAAAATTTTATTTGGGGTACAGACGAATATTTTATTTGTCTTTTAACTCAGTATACTTCTACTATTTACCACCCTGCTGGAACATGTAAGATGGGGCCTATTTGGGATCGTGAAGCTGTAGTCAATGCAAGGCTAAGCGTATATGGAATAAAGAAACTAAGGGTCATCGATGCATCTATAATGCCCACTATTGTTAGATCAAATCTGAATGCTCCTACTATAATGATAGCAGAAAAGGCAGCAGATATGATTAAAGAAGATTGGAACCTGTAATTGCTATTAGGTTAGCTATTAAATTGAATTGAAGTTAATTATAAGAGTTGTTGTTAAATTGTGTGATTACCAGTAATAGGTTACCTGAACAAAAATTGTATCAAAATAAATGGCCATTGAAATTTAGTCGTAAAAACTATTTACATGCCATACTTAATTGAAGAATTTGATTCGACGTATAATGCTGGATACAGTCGGAATATGTAGAGAAGAACGTTTTCTCAGTACTTTATATGCTATAGTAATCGAATCAATAACATTATTCAACGTAATGAATGACAAGTACAAATTTCATTATTGGTTTAATCTACTGGTTTGATTTAAAATCACTAAGCTTGAAAGGGTAGCACTGTACACAATACAATATTAACGATGCAATAGTTCTAATCAGATTATTTTGCCACATCTGAAGTGTTTATGTAATAAACCGTATTATGTATTCTAGTTTTATTGAAAGTGTAAGTTATTTTAATGTTACTGTTTTTTAACGTTTAGCCAAAAAATGTTTTAACTAATTTCTAACTCTTTAATACCTAATTATTATGTAATTGATTACTTCTTAAATGTGTGATGAAATATTGTGTCATGTTCATGTACGAATATTAACTACATATTTTTATAAGTTTAATTCTGCGTGAATGCAAAGAGTTATTTTTATTTTATTTACGTTGGAACAATACTGGTCAATAACAAACAGAAGCGTAACTTCATAAAAACCTCAAGCCAGTAACGTATTTTTGTGTTAAGAGTTGAATAATAACAATGGCACATTAATTTACCTCTGCCGCGCTAGAGAGTGGACAACAGGGATGTACAGCAAAAATAATTGTTTTTTATTGATTATATTTAAAGTAAATTTATTTGTTTTATTTTGCTATTAAATAACGAAATTAAACGGGTGTTTTAGGCACTTAAGTAATACTCGTGTTTCTATTTTTTCAGTGCTCTAGGTAAGTTTTTTTCTGAGTAGGTAATGTTCAGGTTAGTAATTTTTTGATTTAGGTCATGTTCTAGGTCAGGCATTTTCTGAGTTGGCCATGTTCTAGGTAAGTCATTTTCTGAGTAGGTCACGTTCTAGGTAAGTCATTTTTTGAGTAGGTCATATTACAGTTAGTAGGTCATATCATAGAGGAAAAAAAAATACTAAGCAAACAAGTCTACGGCCTTTGCAATGAAATTCAAATCGAACAATTTTTCATCTTAACGACCGCTTTAGCCTAGTTGGTAGTGACCCTGTTTACGAAGCAAGAGGTCCTGGGTTCGAATCCCGGTAAGGGCATTTATTTGTGTGATGTATGTATGTATGTCTGTAAACTCTTTATTGCACATAAAAATAATAAATAATAGTTTAAAAAAACTAAAAAACACGCTTTAAAAAATAAAAAATAAATTTTAATAAATTTCAATTCACTATTCTTATAGTGCAGTAAAAAATCTTAATAAGCAATTATTATATTGTTATATCCAGATCAAAATTTGTAAGCAATTCTAAATATTGATAAAATAAATAATAATAGTTTAAAATATTTTATTGTAAAAAAGCGTGGGGTGCATGGTGTCAATTGTCAAGGATTATCATTTTGATAACATCTTAAAAAGCACCCCACGCTTTTTTTACAATAAAATATTTTAAACTATTATTATTTATTTTATCAATATTTAGAATTGCTTACAAATTTTGATCTGGATATAACAATATAATAATTGCTTATTAAGATTTTTTACTGTACTATAAGAATAGTGAATTGAAATTTATTAAAATTTATTTTTTATTTTTTAAAGCGTGTTTTTTAGTTTTTTTAAACTATTATTTATTTTCTATTTTTTAGTTGCATTTTTTTTCTTTCTAACATTACCCCCCTCACCTACAACCCCCAAACCCCCTAAACCCAACCCCCCAACATCCCCCACCCCATTTCCCCAAACCCCCCCAAACCCCACACCCTTACCCCCAATCTCCTAAACCCCCCTTACCCCCTCCTCATTTTACAAACCCCCGAACCACCTAAACCCAACCCCCGTAACACTGAACCCCCAAACCCCCAGAACCCCCCCCTACCCCGCCTCCCCTTCCTCTCAACCCCTCCCACACCCCACCCCGCCACCTACCGCCCCCCCTTCCAGTTCCATCATCAAACCCTTGTTACCATCTAGGCCTCTTACCCCCTCCCCATTTCCCACAATTCCCCAAAATCACTTACCCCCGAACCCCCCAACACCCCCACCCTATTTCCCGTAAACCCCCCCCCTAACCCCTAACCCCAACCGCCACACCCTAACCCCCAACCCTCTAAACCCCCGACCCCCTTAACCCATACCCCATTCCCCCCACCCCGCCACCTACCCCCCTTCCAGCTCCATCATCAGACCCTTGTTACCATCTAGGACCAAAGTACTCGTCAAAACGAATCAAACGAGCCCAAACTCGATGGGGTTGTTTCGTTTTATTGTGGAGTGCCTTTGGCCATCTTCCAGCTCCATCATCAGACCCTGGTTACCATATGGGATCAAAGTGCTCGTCAAGACGAATCAAACGAGCCCCAACTCGATGGGGTTGTGTCGTTTTATTGTGGAGTGCCTTTGGCCATCTTCCAGCTCCATCATCAGACCCTGGTTACCATATGGGATCAAAGTGCTCGTCAAGACGAATCAAACGAGCCCAAACTCGATGGGGTTGTGTTGTTTTGTTACATAGTTCCTATGGCCACCATCCAGCTCCATCATCAGATCAGCTCCATGTTACAATAATATTGCATTGTCATCCAATTTACACATATGTGCAAAATTTCAGCTCAATCGGAAACCGGGAAGTGGGTCAAAATCGCGCCCTAAGGAGTCGGTTACAAACAAACATACAAACATACAAACATACATACAAACATACAGGTGAAGCTAATATAAAGCGTGTAAAAAAAGTAACTTTTTCTCACAAAAGAAGAAACTTCGTTTTCTCATGAAAAATAAACTTAAAAAAAAAACTTAAATCCTTAAAAAAAAACGTGCAATCGAACTGAGGTCGGCTGGATCCGCGACCACCCGATTTCTACTGTGCTATTATGATCTGCTCGAAGCCGGCGAAATTTAGCTTTGTATTCTAATGCAAACAAAAATAGCCGGAAAACACGAGTAAAAGCGGTTTTCTGAAAACGAAACATAGCTAGATCAGTTTTTCATCCCCGAAAACCCCCACATACCAAATTTCATCGAAATCGTTGGAGCCGTTTCCGAGATCCTGATTATATATATATATAAGAATTGCTCGTTTAAATGTATTAGATAGATGGATAGATAGATAGATTTATCTATATAAGTATGTTTATCGTCGTCTAGTACCCATAGTACATACAAGCTTTGCTTAGTTTGGGACTAGGTCGATTTGTGTAAGATTGTCCCCTAATATTTATTTATTTATTTTTATTTATCTTTTTAGGGTTCCGCAACTCGAAAGGAAAAAGCGGAACCCTTATAGGATCACTTTATTGTCCGTCCGTCTGTCTGTCAAGACCCTTTTTCTCAGGAACGCGTGGAGGTATCAAGCTGAAATTTATATCAAATACTCAGGTCTGCGGTCCCTTGGAGCTGTGAAAAATCAAACTTCTAAGCCAACGCAATCAAAAGATACAGCCGTTTATGCCGCTAATTTCCGCAAATTTTCGAAACTCGCAAGGGAATCCAAACCTACAGGGTACTTCCCGTGAACTCAGAATCTTGAAATTTGGTACGAAGCAACGTATTATAACACATATAAAGGAAAAATTGCGAAAAGCATAAATTTTGAACGCAATCAAAAGATAAAGCCTTTTATGCCGCAAATTTCCGCAAATTATCGACACTCGCAAGGGAATCAAAACCTACAGGGTACCTACTTCCCGTGAACTCAGAATCTTGAAATTTGGTACGAAGCAAGGTCTTATAGCACACATAAAGGAAAAATTGCGAAAAGTATATTTTTTTTTGTCTGTCTGTCTATATCAGTAACCAATCTACAATGATCCCACACTGCGCACATTTTGCTTAGGAGCAGGGGTCTGCGAAGACTGGATGTCATAGATACATATAAATTTGTACGGAACCCTCGGTGCGCGAGTCCGACTCGCACTTGGCCGGTTTTTTTTAATCTGTTTGGCTGCAGTGGGACGTCTATAGACTGGGAGGGATGATGATAACGATTAACTATAAATCGAATTTTGCTATTCTTATTAAAAAAAAAACAGTTTTTGGGAGCTAAAATTAAGTGTCTTTTTTTTCGCGTCTTGAAATTACTGTTTCAAATTGGTGTCATGAAACGTATTAGAATTGGCATTGTATTTTGTTTTAAAATCACACTAGACGGCGAAGTTTTCCTTACCTTACTTAAAGCAGGCTATCGTTGACCTCTGTGCTGATACAACAGCGGTTTCTCTAACGAGAGGTAGATATTTTAGGGACTGCAAAAAAGTAGTTTGGGAAATTAATGTTGGCTGCTTGAATAGTGACGAATTGTTAGTCGAATAATCAAAGGAAAGAAGAAATCAGAAGAAAGGATACAACAAACGATAGAGAAAAAACTACAATGCGCCGGCTTTATACATAGCTTCAGAGTGGTCTTTTCCAGGCAACCTTTTACAAAAGGAATAAGTAAGGAATAGATTATAGCAGGTAGTGCAATTACAGTAAAATATATAAAAATAGTACAGTACACAACGACATTATTTAACAATAGTTATTTATGATACAAGTGCGGAAAGTAGGCTATTCCCAACGAATGTCGGAGATCTAAACAAACGAGCGAAGCGAGTTTGGTTTAGCCGACATGAGTTGGGAATTTCCTACTTTCGACACGTATATATCATACAACATTTTACAATGCATTAAGCGAGGAAAAAAATTGGGGCTAAGAGCGCGCGCAGACAGAGAGCGGTCTGTAGTACCGAGTTCCGCGATCAAAGTTCTGTGTTTTCATCGCTCGAGAGTTCCAGTCGCCTGCTGTGTGCGTTATCGTAAGAGACTCAGTACATTCGAAAGAACGCAGAACTCTGAACTCGGAACTCCAGACCGCTCTCTGTCTGCGCGCGCTCATAAACATTTTCGGAAAAAGATGTTGCGTTCTTATTTACCTTTCATTGAGGGAAAGTCTCGTAGATGTTTACATATTTCAGCATCGGTTTAGTCAGCAGGAGGCTATCACATTTAATTTTGTGCTTGGTCTAGGACGTCAGGCGGCGTTAAGTCCTATGTAAATTCATCACTTGAACTCTCCATTTTAATTTACTAAACTTAAATGAATTCTCCGGACTGAATTCATGAACATTACTGTGGCGGGTTTTCATGACAGGCGCGAACGGAACGAACCATGATTGGTTCGTGTTACGCCATGCGCGCGCACTGAAAACTCATTGGTTGACAGGCGCGAACGGGTAACCGTGATTGGTTCGTGTTACGCTATGCGCGCACATTGAAAGCTCTTTGGTTGACAGGCGCGACCGGGTAAACATGATTGGTTCGTGTTACGCCATGCGCGCGCACTGAAAGCGCAGATGTCTTACGGTCCGAAATGGACTCAAGGAATTAATTTAGTACTAAATTTTTTATTTCAATACTTTTGACGAAATTAAAATTTGTGTGTTTTAATATTAAAACAATCTGTTTTATTATTTTATCAGTAAATATTCATTTGGTTGCATCAAACATTTTCTTATTTGTGCAAAGCTGAATTATGAAGACACAACTCTCTAGTCTTATTTTTTAAACACTAGTTTGGACACAACTTTTTGAGAATTGGCAATTTAAAATGTTACTTTTCCGCACGCGTGTGGAAAGTAAAATCCATACAATTTTTTTTCACACTTGCGAAAGTGTGCTGGGATGACTAACTTTCTATAGATATGTTGACTCGCGTCAAGAGGAACTTTCCGAGCATATGCATTGTAAAAGATATTCTGTTTTTACATTCAAATTCACATGCTAAAAAAAGTATTTGGTACAGAATTAAGGAAATAAATCGGCGTGAGAAATCTCCGAGTTGTGTTACATTGCGGGATTACACGGTTGGGGTTTATAAGTGACGGATTTACCAATAGCAATGGAACTGACACCGCTTGATATTTCCTCCTGCCTTGAGAAAAAGCTGAAAATTAAACTCAGCTCATCCTAACGAGTAATAAAACACTAAACGATTAACCATCATCGAGCCATCCTACTTATTAATTGTACTTTGATAAAGTTCTGCGCTGTAAAATGAAAAACCAATTTCCTTTGAGCTATCAGCGTCTTCGTTCATACTTTCGGAGACGTGAGTTTCGTTAAGTATGGGCGGAGGGAGGGAGGCCATTGCAAAATGGTGATGATTTCAGAGGCTTGGGATTGTACGCGGGTTATGGAGGCAGATAATGGGGCTGCAGTAACAGCAGATGGGTCGCGACTGAGGCTAGAAAACTAGCGTCTGTGAATTAGTTATTAAAAAAGACTGTTTTTGTTTCTTAACTTACATTGTGTAGGTAACTAAAACAAATTGAAAAAACAACAGAAAAGAAAATCTGGAACCAGGAAGGAGAGTTCTACACTAGCTAGGTTTGACCTATGGCTTCTCAAGCAGAGGGTCGTGGATCTGAGTTTTTCGGAATTTATTTGCGTAATTAGATTTGAAATTTATCATGAGCTTTACGGTGAAGGAAATAATCGTCAAAAAATAAGTGTTAAATTAAAAATAATCTTACTGTACACCTGAGAAGAAATTCAAAGGTGTGTGTTAAGTTCCCAATCCGCACTGGGCTCGTGTGGAAGCTACGGCTCAAGCCCTCTCATTCTGAGAGGAGGCCTGTGCCCTGCAGTGGGACGTATAATAGGCTGGGATGATGATGATGATTTAGAGATAAGTATTTTAGTATTTCTTTTGTTTTTATTTGAGTAAATAAATAATTAAATTTCAACTGGAAGAAAATGCTTCATGCGGTTCTTGAGAAAAAGGGTCTCGACAAACGAATATACGGACAACACAGCAGTCCTATAAGGGCTTACACAAAAGATCACTACGGGTCGAAGTGTATCCGCAAGGACCCCTAAAACTAAGAAGTCCTAAATAAGGGTTCCGTTTATCCTACTGTACAGTACCCGGCCATAAAGAATGCACATCAGTCTTTGGAAAAAGACTCTGCAAATGTCGGCTTCGTACAGCGTTGTCACACACTACTTATGTGACGTTTGTCAGTCGTTGTTCAGGTGCCGTAGGGTACGGACGCGTTCCGATGAAAATATATAATATAGAGTTATTGAAACCCCCCAACTTTAAATTGTATGATGGATTACACTGATAGACTAATAACAAATACGGCTGATAGTGACAGTGATATTGACCAAATTGAGAGCACAGATTGAGATTTTTTGAAAATTCAAATTTATGATAAAATAGGTATCTTTTAATATACTCTAATCTCTTTTTTGACTATCCTTTTTCTAGTAGTTGCAACAACCCTCTATAGATATTAAAACTTTACATGTCATTAATTTGACGTAAACTAATTAAGTCCATGGAGTGCAGTATTTATTTGATATCAAACGTCAATTAATAAATACGGTTATTGATGGACGGTCGCCAGTGTTCGGAAATCGTCGTAAACTGCGAAATTGTCTCTTGCTAAAGGCCGAATGTGCATTCTTTATCTGTACCCTTATCTTATTAATATTATATTTTTTTTATTAGAGGTACAGATGGCCTAGTAGGTAGAGAACCTGACTACGAAGCTTGAGGTCCCGGGTTCGATCCCGGGTTCGGGTATGAATAATACGAATGTTTGTTTTCGGGTCTTGGGTGTTTAATATGTATTTAAGTATGTATCTATCTATATAGGTATGTTTATCCGTTGCTTAGTACCCATAACACAAGCTTTACTTACTTTGGGACTAGGTCAATTGGTGTGAATTGTCCCGTGATATTTTTATTTTTGTTATTTTTTTTTATTTATAAATGAGAAAATTTGTAAGGATTTATTTATTTGTAAAAACTTACTCAGCATTACAGTGTTGCAATCCCAGCCTATTTATGCACGTCCCACTGCCTGCAAACTTGCCAGCGTGGCCTGCCAAAGGCCTCCGCTCAGAAAGAGAGCGTTTGGGCTGTGGTTCCCACGCGGGTCCAGTGCGGATTGTAAGCTTCACACACACTATTGAGTTCTTCGCAGGTTTATACAGGTTGGATCACGATGTTTTCCTTCAACGTAAAGCTCATGGCAAATTTCAAATGTAATTTCGCACATAAAATCCGAAAAACTCAGACGTTCAAGCTGGGCTTGAGAGGCCATGGTTCAAACCACTAGTTCAAGCTAAGGATTAAAGCTACATAATGTAGAACTAAAACAATTACTTTGCTCACCCGCGACCTTACAATAGTTACGTTTATGCAAGAAATGTGCGTTCATGCAGTTCCTCCACCTCCACACTGTACGAACACACACAAATCACATAAACCCAACCATCACCACCACCAAGCTACACTGACGCACATTTCTTGCATAAACGTAACTATTGTAAGGACGCGGGTGAGCAAAGTAATTGTTTTAGTTCATTAATATGGACCTCCGCAAAGTAACGCCTGATTCAATAAATTACATAATGTAGACTCAGAGGGCGATGGAGAGGGCTATGATTGGAGTTTCTCTGCGGGATCGCATCAGAAATGATGAAACCCGCGCAAGAAATAAAGTCACGGACATAGTTTGAAGAATCGCTAGACTAAAGTAGCAGTGGGCAGGACACATCTCTCGTAGAAAATAATGGCCGATGGGGCCGAAAGGTTCTCGAGTCGAGCGGACCGGAAGACGCAATGTAGGTCGGCCTCCAATAAGATGAAGATGGAGCGACGACCTGGTGAGGGTGGCGGGAACGCATTGGATGCGAATGGCGCAGGGCCGATCTGTTTGGTGAGCCTTGGGGGAGGCCTCTGTTCAGCAGTGGACGTCTCGGCTGAAATGACGATGATGATGAATCTAGACAGCTTCGGCATTTTTCGGAGCTGCAACGTTTTCTTGTGGAGACTCAGCGCAAGATATTTTGTTTGTCTTTGTTTGCAACTTTCTTGTTACTCTCTGCCTACGTACAAGTGACGTTTGGGTTATACAATGGCGTATGTATGTCATGAAATGAGTGAAGTATACTTGATGTATATAGGACTGCTAAATGTGAAAGAAAACCGCAACCAAAAAGTCAATACATAATGGTTACAAAAGAGCGGAGATTGAAATTTTTGTCAAAGTTCGTTTAGTTTAGTGCAGAAAAGTAAGATATCTTGATCTATTCTATATAATGTTTCATGATTTTCACTCATAACTATTAGTACTATTACATACCCAGCATAGCCAGCATCGTTTGCGGTCGAGTACCAATTACCAATCTCTTTTTGGCCTGTCCTTCTACTTCTTCCAAAATTTACTCTAAATCATTTACAGTGCAATCTGCAAGACTGTGCTCCATCAGGCTATCTCCCTCCGTGGTGTCGTTCAGTGAAGCTTTGAAAAAATGTGGCTCACACCATCTCTTTAATATATTGAGAACACTGCTTATTTATTGTATTTTTTATGCATATGTATGTGGTATATGGTAGTATATTCTTAATAGGTTTATATTATGTATTGTATTTACTAAAAGTTGTATTGTAGCCTTTGCTTTGTCTGACTGTTTTTTTTTTTACTTACTCTTTGTCGTTTTTACTAAATGCTCCTTTCATCCACTCAAAGGTTGGCTGGTAGAGATCCCTTAAAGGGATAAATTCGCCTTTGTACATGCATTTCAACGATTGTTAATAATGTTTTTTTTTTCTTATTTTTGTACAATAAAGAGTACATACACATACATACTAGATACAGGACTTATCACGCATTATTTGTATATTTACCTCGACGATTCGGATACATTGGATGTTTGGATATTTTGTTACTCAATCACGCAATATTTAACGGCTGAACAGGTTTAAATTAAACATAGTGGACTTGTTTGTTTGTTTGTTTGTTTATACTCTTTATTGCACAAAAGGAAAACAAAAAGGTTACAGAAAAAAAACGAAGATCTAATTAATATCCCGGTTGTGTGTTCCTGTGGAATAATAATTATAACTTTAAACAAGAACAGAAGCTGTTGTCCAAGAACGTAACTCCATATCAGTGAACTAGAATATTTTTGAACATAAAACTATAGTGAGACTCACTCATAGTGAAAAAATACGGATAACTCGTGTCTATGATCGAGTCTAGAATACGGATAACTCGTGTCTATGATCGAGTCTAAAATACGGATAACTCGTGTCTATGATCGAGTCTAGAATACGGATAACTCGTGTCTATGATCGAGTCTAGAATACGGATAACTCGTGTCTATGATCGAGTCTAGAATACGGATAACTCGTGTCTATGATCGAGTCTAGAATAATGATCTGAAACAATTACTTTGCTCTCCCGCGACCTTAAGATAGTTACGTTTATGCAAGAAATATGTGTTCATGAAGTTCCTCCACCTCCACACCAGAGCTCATCCTCGGAGAATCGCAACCGTTCACTATGCTACCAAATCATTCATTCCGACGATGAGCTCTGGTTGAGTTCGAAACGCGTCAGTGTAGTTTGGTGGTGGTGATAGTTGGGTTGGTGGAAGAACTGCATGAACACACATTTCTCGCATAAACGTAACTATCATAAGGTCGCGGGTGAGCAAAGTAATTGTTTCAGTTAATTGATATGGACCTCCGTAAAGTAACGCCTGATTCAATAAATTACTAGTTTAGAATATTTTTACATTTCTTCGTCGCTACTATCTGTGCTCTACAGCTACGTCTGTGCGATACCTATAATGTAAACATTTTGAACGCGTCAGCATTTTTTTTTTGTGTTTGTGGTTTAGTTATACGAAAAGAAGGACGGAGTCCGCATGTTAACATATCGCCGCCCCCGCAGAATAAAGCCGCAAGTGAAAAATGTCAATTTTACAGGAATAAATAAAAACCGAAATTGATCCACAACTTTTTAATAATAAGCAGTAGAAGTTAAGTTTTAGTGGCATTCAAAAGCTAATTTTTTCCCCCACTTATTTTAATAGCTGTTTTGGATTAAGCATTCATCATTTAAAAGTTATTGACGAAAAAACGATTTACAAAACTATTTGCGTATTCTATTATTTGTAAAATTACATTACGGTTTTGTTTGTCTATTTTTTTCCTTTTTTTAGTTTTGTAATGAACAGTAACTTTTATATTCTTTGTATTTTTTGCAATACAGTTGTAATGGCAACACATTATTACTGTTTTATTCTGGTCCATTTATAATAATACTGAACAAGTAACAGATGATTAATGTTTTTTTCAGTATTTTACAGGATCTTTTTTATATTTGTAACATCATTTTACAAAATACCAAAAGGAGAACGAGTTAAAATGATAAAGTAATAAATTTTTCTTAGTAAGAAAAACGTAATTTTAATAGTTTTTAAGAAGCATAAAACGTAATATTTCATTAAAACTAGCCACTAGGATAAGTAGCCATCATAAAACTTAAAAATACTCCCAAGAATTTTATCATAAACAAGTATTTGCGTTTGGTTTCCTTAATCTCCCTAAACTTAGTTATTCTTGTGTATTTATTTGTAATCAAGAACTTAAAAATAACAAAAATAGTCAATCACTACATAGTATAAAACAAAGTCGCTTCCCACTGTCTGTCTGTCCCTATGTATGCTTTAGATCTTTAAAACTACGCAACGGATTTTGATGCGGTTTTTTCCTGAATCTCACTTTACATTTTTTATCTGGTTTGGCGTGACATTGCATACCCCATGTAATGCAAAAAGAGAAACCATTCTACCGAAAATATTAAAAACATCTGAACTAACTGAAGGAGTTTTCATGTTCACATTAATTAGTTCACCCAACAATGACAGTGCGCTCTTTCAGGACTAAGCAGGTATTCAGATACGTCTAGTGAAAAACCGGCCATCAATTTTATTCTACGAGTGATGTGCCCTGCCCAATGCCACTTAAGTCTGGCGATTCTTCGAGCTATGTCGATGACTTTAGTTTTTGCGATGATTTCATAATTTTTAATGCGACCCCGCATACAAACTCCAAATATAGCCCTCTTCATCCCCCTCTGAGTGACTTTGGGCTTCCTTATGAGGCCCATTGTTAGCGGCCGCGTCTCAGTGCTATGAGTCATCACTGGCAACACACACAAGTCCAAAGACTTTTGACTTGAGACACTGCGGTATATTGGATGACAAGATATTGCGAAGCTTTCCGAACGCTGCCCAGCCGAGTCTATTTCGTCGATAGACCTCTTTCTCGAAGTTGAACCTACCTAATTAGATTATATGTCCCAGGTAGATATAGTCGTCAACAACTTCGAGCAAAGTGTCTCCTATTACGACGGGTGCTGGTACAACTTGGGCGTTCGACATAACCTTCATCTTGTCCATGTTCAGTTTAAGTCCAGCTATCTCGGAGACTCTTCCGAGGTCAGCGAGCATCGCACTAAGGTCCTCCATGAAGGTTCAGCCATAAGCACCACGTCGTCGGCAAATCAAAAGTGAGTGATGTATATTCGCCATTTACATTAATGCCGCGCTCTCCCCAGTCCAGAGACTTGAACGCATCCTCTAGTGCAGTGGTGAACAGTTTCGGAGAAGTAACATCTCCTTGACTGACTCCCCGCTGCAATAGAATAGGCTTCGACATCTTGTCCTGAAGTCAGACGGAGATTGTGGAGTCTACTTGGCACCGTTGGAGAGACTGCAGTACAGCCCAAGTCCGGATCGAATTGAAGGCTTTCTCGTAGTCTACAAATGCCAGGCAAAGGGGGCGGTTATACTCTTCGGTTTTCTGTATAACCTGCCGTTACGCATGTATGTGGTTTAACAGTGCTAAAGCCCTTTCGAAATCCGGCTTGTTCGGGAGGCTGGAAGTCATCTAACTTGCGCGCGAGACAATTCGTGATGGATGAATCTCGAAAACAGCTTATAAACATGGCTCAGAAGTGAAATGGGACTATAATAATTCTTCAATAAGGTATTATCGCCTTTTTTGAAGAACATCACCAATTCATGAATGGTGGAATCGAATACTTTCTGAAGGGCTTTGAGGACTGGTTTTCCTCTCGCCTTCAGAAGTTCGGCCGTTATTCCGTCATCACCAGGGGCTTTGCCATTCCTGAGTTGCTTGAGAGCCACACTAATCTCGTACAAGCTGACGGCCGGGATATTTTCGATGTAGTGTCGGGTTAATCTAGCTCTCGGGTCTAGAGCTAGATCCATGTCGGGTTTTCTCGTGGATGTGTATTGTCCATAGAACTTTTCGACTTCTAACAATAGCTCCGGTTTAGAGCTCACGATCCTACCTTCATCGGTCTTTAACTCTGCCAGTTGGCTTTGCCCAATATACAGATTCTTTGCAAAAACTTTAGAGCCTCTGTTGCGCTATATCGCCACTTCAATACTATTAATGAACTAAAACAATATAATACCAGCAGCAATATATATTATTATGCCTGCCTGATTCAATAAATTATTCAATACTATTAGTATTAACATGGCGTATATCGCGCCTTAGAGACTCCGAGATCTGTCTATTAACCCGCCGGTATTGGCAAGCGTCACCAGATGTCTGTAGGATCATCTTACGTCGATCTTCTATGAACTTTATAGTAGAGACTGTAATCTGTTTGGTTTTATTTGTAAGTATTTTTTTAAATGTTGACAGAAACTAAACACAGTTTGTATTATCTATGATACATGACTCGAAAAAATTGTCATTTTGTATTGGCGGGTGGCCACTACTTTATTATATTTAAGTGTTTAGAGACCGAATAATTTTATTTTTGGATTTTTTTTCCTCGCAATGTGATGAAAATCATTGTGTGTATCACGGGCAGTAAGTAAAGAATTTGTAATGTAACACAAACAGACTGAGTTAGCAGCGCCGAAAGCGGAATGAAGGGTCACTTGCGTCCGCGACGTGGTTCGCTTTGTGGTAGGAAGAGACAACGACATCACTTGCTTCGTAAAAAAAATGGCCTATTCGGTTCGGCAACGGCTTTTACAATAAATATTTAAGTAAAACAGAAAAGTAAAGGATGTTATCGTATTAAACTATCTAGATTTTTTTTTCAAATGGATGTTACGGAATTGTAATATTAAAACCAGAAGAAAACTGCAAAAGGGTTTGCAATTAATTTTCTATTTCAGTTGCACCTTATAACTACAGTTTGATACTTTACACGAAACATTGTTTCAATTCTGGTACGCAATAACATATTGCTGATTTTTCTAGTTTTGTCTGTGACAAAGAATAATGTCTTTATTTTTTGTATCTTCGTAAGTACTTAATAAAAAAATATGGAAAAAATTGAGGTGATGTATTTTAACGCGTAGATGTCAAAACTGAATGAACAATAAAAAACAGGTAACTGCACTTTGCGGCTTTATTCTGCGGGGGCGGCGATATTATTATATCTGTCTCACTGAATTAGCTGTAAAAATACACTGCTCTAAAAAACACATGAGGCTATGCACAATTTAGACAATCTGGTGGAAAACGAGTTGTTTCGGCGCGTCACCTTAACGCATACAAACAAAAACCCGTAAACAATAAAGTAAATAAGCAATTACGTAATGTTCATTACTTTATTCGCAGCAATTCAAATTACAGCATTATTGAGCTCAGAGCGAAGTTCCGACAGTGAGACTATTCAATACCAACAGACGAAGTATCCACGTAAAAGTTGATCATTCTATCCTTTACTGGTATTACGCGAGTGACAGTGACGGCTAAATATTACTCAATAATTTCGGAGTCCCGTGAGTAAATTTGGCTTACTGCGTTAAGTTATTATCCGTGTTCCTCATTTACTTGATTAATTCTGACGTTTTAACTGGTTCGAACTGAATACCCGGCTTTTTATTGTTTACTGATTTTGCACAGGGTTTTAACCAATGCGATTATTAAAGGAGTAGTATTGGTGACGGGTGTGAAAATGGACTTCCAAATGGACGATAAAAAATCCGTGTTGTACCAAAATTCAACAAAAACCTGGCAACGGGCGTGAGGCCACTTAGTCAAGGGATAAATCTAGACATTTTTTCGAAAATGTCTAATACTAACAACAGTGATTATGTTATGTGACTCTATTCTAAAGGTCGAGGTAATTTGAGCAGTATAAATAATAATAAATAAATAAAATATCACGAGAGAATTCACACCAATTGACTCAGTCCTAAAGTAAGCAAACAGCCTGTGTTATGTGTTAGGAAACGGATATGTCTTACAAAGATAGATACATACATAAATTACATGTTAATACATGTTAAACCCATGACTCGAGAGCAAATATTCGTATTTGTAAGTGAAACATACTAATTGTGTTTAAGTAATTTTGTTATTATTATTTGCTTTTATAATATACAAATTATTTATTTACGCACGTAACCTTATGTAGCGATCCGGATGTCACCAACGGTATAAGCTGAAAATCAGCACTGGGGGCTATATAAACGCCTCAGCATTATGCTGAGCCAGTGTCCGATTTGCAACCGCAATGACACATTCTATCTTTAGCTTTTGTGTTGTCTTTTGTTTTGTACAAATATTGACGATGTCTTGTTATGTTGTAAATAAATGTATTTTCTTTCTTTCTTTCTTTCTTTTTTTTCTTTCTATTTTTCATACCAATATCTGTGCCCCGAGGCGGCAATCGAATTCGGGGCCTCAAGTTTCGTTCTCGGTTCTCCAACCACTAGGCCATTTGATCATCAGAATGAAATAAAAAAGGTGTCATGAAGTTCCAGGTCTGTTAGGAAATACAAAGTACGAAAATAATAACATGGTACCTAGTAAAAGCTAATTGAAAACTTTCGCTTCTATCAGATGGATTTTAAATTTCAAATCCGTCATTAACAAGATTCAATTCCAGTTGAAGTACCCTGGAAACTTTGCAAAGGAAATTAGAGTACCTGGTATTCATTTAAATTTTATATCGAAGTTGCATCCGCTACTGACAAACTTTGCTTTCCTTAGGCCGGTTGGACACGGCGACTTTTCGCAGCGACACAATTGCGCACACAGCAAATAGACAACAAAGCTGCAGCAAAGAGTAGTTGGGTCATACACATTTTTTTAAAGTCTTTCCTGTGGAGATGGCAAAAGTTAAAGGTCTATAGCCAACCACACGCCTGGCCAACTTTCGGCCCATTTCAATCTTAAGCTTGTGGTCTCGGAGCCGCTAATTTTATGTTCACAAGAGAGATAACTTTTCTTCCTTACGCTGTGATGTCCCAGTTACCAATCGTCAACAGGAAAGGTAGTGCTAAGTAAAATTTATACATTTCGTGATTTTTTATAGCAATAAAAGTTATTTCTATCTTTCTTTCTTTTTAACGCGGTGCTGGATTATGTCACTAGCAATTGATATATATATATATATATATCGCTTTCATCGATTGAGTCTTTTTCATGAATCAATAAAAATGTGCGGTTGTAATTATGAAAACGAATTGTAAGTTGTATAGATACAAACAAAGTGTATGTGTCGCGTCAGATAGGCAGACGCCCGGGAAACGGACGGAGGACAAGTTACCGCTACACTGCCCAGAATATTAGCCTATTGCACAATTTGTTTTCCGAGATATACGACATAATATTTATATTTACTCGCGAATTGAAAATATTTTAGCGGATTTCAAAACATCCGGAAATCCACTTCAGTTTTATTACGAAACGATACTTTTGTAATACGAATCGTGATATGCGCGTATCACGTAATAATATTGATAGTCTAATCCTACCACGACCAGACCAGACGACGACCAGATGGCCTAGTGGTTAGAGAACCTCACTACGAAGCTTGAGGTCCCGGGTTCGATTTCCGTGTCGGAGCAGATATTTGTATCAAAAATACGAATGTTTGTTCTCGGGTCTTGAGTGTTTAATATGTATTTAAGTATATATATATCTATATAAGTATGTTTATCCGTTGCCTAGTACCCATAACACAAGCTTTGCTTAGCTTCCTTTGGGACTAGGTCAATTGGTGGGAATTGTCCCGTGATATTTATTATTATTTTTTTTTTTTTTTTTAATCCACGCGAATATTGTATCGCGACTATTGCTGCTTTAAGTCGCGCGTGCGATTGGATCGCTGTAAAAAGTCGCCGTGTGTAACTAGTCTCAGCTAGTTTTCTTTTGAGAATCCTTTGCATAATAATTGGCTTAGTATTTCCAGACGGTGGTTGCTACGCTTCGCCAAATGCATTAATGTTGTTGAAGAAAATTTAATCCGGTGTTGAAAATGAGTTGGTATTTTTTCTAAGTCGCTGTCAGCGACAAAGTCCAGTGTTTGTTGGAAGTTTCTGGAAGAAGTTTTACTCGTTGCATCTTTATGTATGTATTAAGAGCAGTTACCCTGATTCTTTAAGTATGAAACAATAATGAATATATTAGTTTCAAATTCTAATAGATAACTTTGTGAAAATAAACATGCGCATTTTTTATTTCTGTGTTATTTTTAATATTTGATATCACGAATAAATGTTTTATTTCCCTCTTTCAAAAATACACCAACGAACTAAGAAAATGCTCTCACTTTATCGTTCTTCAGTTGTACTACTTGAAAGAACTGGTTCTTAGCGTTAGGATTTAGGGAAAAAATTATAAAACTTAATTATGTATGTATGATTTTAAGAATGACATGTAATAAATATTATGAATAAATTAATATGAGTATGAGTATTGTAGCAATTGATATGCTACAAATTTATTAGTGTAACCTTTTTATTGGTATTGTGTCTCGTGGTTGGTCTGGCTGATTTGGCTGTCAGCTTGAATTTAAAAAGAAGGGGAGCTTGACAGAGGGAGAGAGATTTGGGACGTGACGTGGATGACAGAAAAAATAGGACAGCTCTCGAGAAAAATAATCTTGGTGCCTGGTATTCATGATATCATAAATTACTACGTGGTTTGTAGTGGTTTCCCCATTTTTATAATATTGCGCTACAGTATGTAGCTATTAGTGTGCAGTTTATTTATCTATCTAAATAGCGATCTGGGTGTCACCAACGGTACTGGCTGAAAATCAGCGCTGGGGCGCTTTAAACGCCTCAGCATTATGCTGAGCCAGTGTCCGATTTGCAACCGCAATTACACATTCTATATCTTTAGCTTTAGTGTTGCCTTTTGTTTTGTAAAATATTGATGATGTGTCTTGTGATGTTGTAAATAAATGTATTTTCTTTCTTTCTTTCTTTAATTTTCAAAATCAAAGTATAATCTAAATATCCAAATATATTTGAGCTTGTTATCTCAACTCAAAGGTACTGCATATTGTGTGCTTATGCATAAAGTACATAGTGTCTATTATGTCGAATAAACACCACGAAACTTAGGTTATTTTGAACTACACTTAGTACACCAATTTACTCCTTACTGCTAGAGACTATTGTCCCCGCTCAGCTGCATAGAAGTAGACAGTGACGGGATAGTGTCGATAGAGCTTAGCGTTTAATACTACAAAATTTTGTTTTGCAAGGCTTAGGGCGAATGTATCAGCGGTAACAGAAATATTGTGGAACGAAACGAAATTAAACTACAAACTTATATTGCCATTTCGCTACCACATTACCGTTTCTCTTCACATCTCCTCTCCTCTAGCCGCTCGTGTGCTTTGTACAACAGAACTATGGTTGTCATTAATACAGTCATATTTTTTCAATCCAATTTATTCCTTAAAACAATAACTAGGTACATTGTTTTCAAATCACATTTCAATAAATGTAAAAAAGCAGCTGAGTGGCTAGGGCTTATGAGAAATATGTCGTTATTGTGTAAATAGTTGTTAGAGAATCAGACTACAAAGCTTGAGGTCCCAAATTCGATTCCCGGTCGGGGCAGATATTTGTGTAAAATATGAATGTTTTTTCTCGAGCCTTGGATGTTTAATATGTATTTATCTATATAAGTATCTTTATCCGTTGTCTAGTGTCCATAGTACAAGCTTTGCTTAGTTTAGGACTAGGTCAATTGGTGTCAATTGTCCCATGATTTATTTATCTTTTATCTTTTCTTTATTTAGCTCTTTTTGAAATAATTTGTTTATCTTTTTCTTTTTACGGGTTTAAACTCAAATTCTTTTCATTGTACATTTGTAAGTTACTAATTTTTTCTCGCAACTTCGTTCGCGCAATTGACTCATGAATGATTTGTCTTGTCTAAAACAATAGTCGCTTTAATGCCGTTCTAATGAAACCGGTTTGGTGCACATCGGCAAATTGGCAGTTTTGTCACTACAGACCAATTTTTTTCAAGCAGACTTATCATGAACATTAGAAAAGAACAGATTAAAGAACAAAAAATATTTTAAAACTATCGATATATTTGTTTCCCCCATCTCTACTTCACGCCGCGGCAGACACCTTAATGGTCCGCCACTCCGCTCATTTTCTACGGAACCGCGTTATTTTATCTCCGTGTCAAGCCCTCTCGCTATTGTAGTTTTATTTTTATTCTCAAACAATGCTAAAAGCGCGAGGTGTCCCATTATCATCTGGGACTGTTTCAAACCCGAAACGTAAAAAAAGGTTTCATTCGCGATTGTACCGTTCTGTAGGCTTTTCAACGAAAACAACTGCTATAAATTTAACGTTTTGTGCTGTTAGTTTATTGTTTAACTAGATTCAACCCGCGATTTTGTCCGCGCAAGAATAAATGCAAATTGGGAGGACTTTTTTCATAGTTTTGTACCCGAGAGGTGATCTAAATCCTATTAGGTAATGTCGCTACGCTGTCCATCTGTCCATCACAGAGTCTAAAATCCGTTATTAAAATTAATACCCGACACTCGAGCTGTGTGTGTACCTACCACATTATTTTTTATCTGCCCATCGAATCTGGCACTTTAAGTTTAATAATCAGGTTTTCTAACCAATAAGCAATCTGGAAAGTAGTCCTATCACCATCTTACTTACTGATTCTGATGCTTAACAGCAGTGCTGGCACATTTGTGTGCAAGACAGCTCTTGAAACCTTAACGCTATAGTAGGGCTACCAGTTACACATTAGGCGCAAGCCAAACAGCAGAGACGTGGGACGGGGACGCGTCGCAGTCGCGGCGCCCCTTGAAATCAGTTTTCATACTAAATGTATAGACGCGTCGCGATCCAAAGCAGACAGAAGAGACGGGGCGGAGACGCGGCCTGCGAACAAACGAAGCGGACTGCGACGCGCCCCCGTCCCACGTCTCTTCTGTGTGGCCTGCGCCTTAGTGCTAGTAACGCATATAATGCGTTTTTATGACAAACACCCAGTGCCGCTGACGTGAATCTCAGTCGCAGATATTTGAACGCAGATGGGCGTTTGGGGCAACTCACAAAGACCTGGGTTTTGATAACCCGCAGCAAATACGCTTAGAGCGTCAGCGATAATCACTTACCATCATCCATTTCCATGACCCATTTCCTTGTTTTCTGATAAACAAAACTAGCACCATTTTCTTCATCATCATTTCAGCCGAAAGACGTCCACTGCTGAACATAGGCCTCCCCCAAGGCTCGCCAAACAGATTGGTCCTGCACCACCCACATCTAACGCGTTCCCGCAACCTTAACCAGGGCATTGCTACACTTATTGGAGGCCTACCAACAGTGCGTCTTCCGGTCCATGGGCGCCACTCGAGAACCTTTCGGCCCCATCGGCCGTCAGTTCTACGAGCGATGTGCCCTGCCCACTGGCACTTGAGTCTGGCGATTTTTCAAGCTATGCCAGTGACTTTAGTAACAAATATACATTTATCTTATTAAATCATCACTCACCTCGGTAAACAAGAAGTCGTGTTTAATATAATAATTCAAAGATCTAGTAAATTTTCAGCGAACGTTGGTAAGCAGGCTTTGGAGAAAGCTTTAGCAAATATTAACTCGCCCAATACTAGTAGCGACGTGATTACAATGCGTTCAAGTTACAAGGTGACTGCTTACAGTAGGTACTGATAAGATTATGTTACTATAATTATAAAAAAGAAAACTCTTAAGTAACCAATAAAATTACCTTTACCTTTCAGACGTGGTTTCTTTTTATATATTTTTTTTGTATAAATTATTGAACGTTTAATTATCTTTAAATAGTTGAATTTGTTCTTAAAAATGTTATTATCAACTTATTGTGCGTTACGCTATGTGCAAAATTACATTGGAAAATTTCACTAATAATTAGATTTATTGAATCAGGCGTTACTTTGCTGAGTTCCATATTAATGAACGAAAACAATTACTTTGCTCACCCGTGACCTTATGATATATATATTATATATATATTAGGGGACAATCTTACACAAATCGACCTAGTCCCAAACTAAGCAAAGCTTGTACTATGGGTACTAGACGACGATAAACATACTTATATAGATAAATAAATACTTAAATACATAGAAAACATCCATAACTCAGGAACAAATATTCGTGCTCATCACACAAATAAATGCCCTTACCGGGATTCGAACCCAGGACCTCTTGCTTCGTAGGCAGGGTCACTACCAACTAGGCTAAAGCGGTCGATAGTACTACTACTAGATTCCAAATGACATTTGTTTCATAATTTTTATTGAATTACGTATCGACATTGCTCGGTGTTTATAATATTTTTAATTTTTATTTCGTTAATCTAAGTTACTGTTTGACATTTTCGATTTTATAATATAGTTTTGCAGATTATGGTTTATATAGATCTTATTTTTTAATGTACCACCTTATATTTTTACCTATAATGTATAGTCTAACGATAAAGTTCTTGTATTCTTGTATTCTACGTTTATGTAAAAAATGCGCGTTCAAGCAGTTCCTCCACCTCCACACTGTATGAACGCACACAAATCACACAAACCCAATTATAACCACCACCAAACTACACTGACGTCTTTCGAACTCAACCAGAGGTCATCTTCAGAGTACCGCAACCGTTCACTGTGCTACCAAATGTTAAACAACGTTCAACGTGACATTTCTATACATTTAGTATGAAAACTGATTTAAGTGGCGCTGCGAGTGCGACGCGGCCCCATCCCACGTCTGTTCTGTGTGGCTTTCGCTTAACTTCGGTCGCATATCTTCAGCATAGTGTGCAAAGACTAATCTCTCATCACTTGGACGCCACACCTGTGCAAGGGTATGAATGTTCAGCCTCACGAACACCCTACGTCGTAGATTCGCGACTTACAGCCAAATTGCTTGGAAGTTTCAGTCCTCTAACTTCTCTTGAACACACAGTACAATACAACTTGGTGCTGACTAAACGTTGTACATGAAGTTGTGGTTTTGAAAACTAATAAGTACTAGAGTTAACCCGTGGCGTTGCCCGTCAACGTCAAATAACGTCGCAACATTAAATCGCCATGACGTGAATTTTAATTCATTTGTGGTGAGGGTTCCGACTGATCAACTGTCGACCTTCACGAAAAAAGAGTTTTGGCCGAGAGGTGTCGCATACCGGCGGTTTCGTGGCCGGTTAACTGACACCGCGAAAGTGCCCACGTCACAGACTTTTCGTGTTAGTAATTAAGTTATAATATAAATATGTATGTTAGTCTTTAAGGTATTTTTTTATATGGGCCTATGCAGCCCGAAATAAAAATTATTCTATTCTATTCTATTCTAAATAAAATAAATAATAAATAAATATCACGGGACAATTCACACCAGTTGACCTAGTCCCAAAGTAAGCTAGGTAAAGCTTGTGTTATGGGTACTAGGCAACGGATAAACAAACTTATATAGATAGATACAGTCAAGGGCAAAAATATATATACACTTTAGTAGGTACCTTGTCACTTTAATCACTGTGACTGTTCATATAATATGGCAGTTCAAATATGACGAAAATAGACAAGGTACTAAAGTGTGTACATATTTTTGCCCTTGACTGTACATACTTAAATACATATTAAAACCCAAGACCCGAGAACAAACATTCGTATTTTTAAACAAGTTAGCTATGAAGTATCTTTTTTTTGTACTTATTTTTTCAACTTCATTTTTTTTTTTTTTTTTTATTACTTTTACGGTCATCCCGTGAAATCATACATTTCGTACTAAATACAAACTGAAATATAGATGCACAGAAAAAACCCCAGAAAAAAGACCAATGCTGGGAATCGAACCCAGGTCCTCAGCATTCCGTGCCGCGTGCCATACCCCTACACCACCACTGGTCTAGAGATTAGACACGAATCTTTCCTATACATCATACATTTCAATCTGCTAAATCATCACCTTATGCAGTGACAAACGCACATCTATGTTACACCCTCATCGAGAGATTTTAACACTCCTTCGGAACTAACCGCTCACCTGGACAAGAGATGGCGCTACTGTGCAACTTTAAACAAGTTAGCTATGAAGTATCTTTTTTTTGTACTTATTTTTTCAACTTCATTTTTTTTTATTACTTTTACGGTCATCCCGTGAAATCATACATTTCGTACTAAATACAAACTGAAATATAGATGCACAGAAAAAACCCCAGAAAAAAGACCAATGCTGGGAATCGAACCCAGGTCCTCAGCATTCCGTGCCGCGTGCCATACCCCTACACCACCACTGGTCTAGAGATTAGACACGAATCTTTCCTATACATCATACATTTCAATCTGCTAAATCATCACCTTATGCAGTGACAAACGCACATCTATGTTACACCCTCATCGAGAGATTTTAACACTCCTTCGGAACTAACCGCTCACCTGGACAAGAGATGGCGCTACTGTGCAACTTTAAACAAGTTAGCTATGAAGTATCTTTTTTTTGTACTTATTTTTTCAACTTCATTTTTTTTTTCAGTGGTGGTGTAGGGGTATGGCACGCGGCACGGAATGCTGAGGACCTGGGTTCGATTCCCAGCATTGGTCTTTTTTCTGGGGTTTTTTCTGTGCATCTATATTTCAGTTTGTATTTAGTACGAAATGTAATTCGTATTTTTCATACAAATATCTGCCCCGACACGGGAATCGAACCCGGGACCTCAAGCTTCATAGTCAGGTTCTCTAACTACAAGGCCATCTGGTTGTCTAAATATATAACCCGTGGTGGCCTAGTGGTTCGACCTATGGCCTCTCAAGCAGAGGGTCATGGGTTCAAATCCCAGCTCGCACCTCTGAGTTTTTCGGAATTTATGTGCGAAATTACATTTGAAATTTATCACGGGCTTTACGGTGAAGGAAAACATCATGAGGAAACCTGCACACATCTGCGAAGAAATTAAACGTTGTGTGTGAAGTTCCCAATCCGCACTGGGCCCGTGTGGGAACTACGGCCCAAACCTTCACATTCTGAGAGGAGGCCTGTGCCCTGCAGTGAGACGTATATAGGGTGGTATGATTATGATCATGATTTGCAATGTTACAGAATGGTCCAGAAAAAAAAAATTATAGCATTTTTATAGCACAACTTTTACTCGGATAATTCCATCTATTGATTACATTACAGAAGAAGTTAACACAATATCGTCTAGACAACCGAGGTATATTCCTACTTCAATGTTCTAGGACAGCGCCCTCTATTCTTGACTAAATTAATAAAAATATCCCAGGGAACTCATTACCAGGATACAAAGTATCCTATGTCTCAATCAAAATGTTTGTCTGTCTGTACGCAAAGTTACATCCAAATCCGTTTAGCCGTTATTGCGAGATTCGGCTTAATTACACTAAGTCATTTGAATGGGTCCATATAGGGTTGCATTAAATTTAAAACCTGAAATCATCAAATGTCATTTATCGTTTCGCCATCCATCATTTTTCGGACTTTCAATTTTATGCCAATGTATACAAAATATGGCCCCTGCCCCCATTTGAATACATTTGTTTTTGGGCAAATTTATTCTTAAAAGGTAGAAATTTTTATACACGTCATTTTTGCTTCAAGTCTACAGTCGCATAAATCTTATTCAATTGCAACCAGTGATTACCTAAACAAGTGATTTTAATTTAATTTTAAAACAACTATTATCTTCACGCTACAAACAAAAGAAATCCTGTTACTAAACAACAAAAACAACCTTTCGTTAAACCCCTAGTATAATTATTTGTTACTTCATCCAACAATTTACTCAAATTAATTTTATTATATTAGTTTGAAACTCGCTATATTCAATTTAATAAAGCTCCCGGTAAGCGGCATTGAGACAAATCTGGGAGAACAATAAGAAATTCTTAGGCTTAAGGATTAATTTTGCAAATGAGGCGCTGTGTTGGCCTTTCATGAATATGCAATTTTTGTTTTACCTTCTTTACGGATCGCTTTAGGACTGTGACAGTATTTTATTCATTTAAAACTAACTTCTTTAGTATGTGCAATTTTAAAGTCATTAACAGCCAGCGAGAAAAGCCCGAGCTTGAATAGAGGCATCATTCTCGTGACTTTATCTTTGAACTTTGATGGAATTATTGTACCAATCGAGTTAAAACTACCTACAACACGTCCCGGGATATGATAGGAGCAAAGGCTTCTATGATGAACAGGTACCTACGATTTTTTTTTACTAACCTATAATATCAATATGGCAAAAGAGTGTGGTCAAATTACTTGCCATATATCCTAAACAGCTTCCCTAACAATACCATAAATTGTATACTTAATAAGCCAACACAGCAGACTAAGAGTATTGTTAAAAAGTATCTATTAACAAATATTAACTAATTATAATAAGTTAATGTAGTGTTAATGAAAGTAAGTTGTTAGTATATAATCTTAAAATTTAAAAGATTGTACTAATAATATTAATAATTAATTTTGTATTTCTTATGTAAGTAATAAACAGTTTTTTTTATACTTTCCCACTGCTGGGCAAAGGCCTCCCCTCTGGTTCTCCATAGCTCCCTGTCCTGAGGTAAATCTGGCCAATCGTTTAATTCCTCGTCTAGGACGTCTTGCCATCTGCGCCTTGGCCTTGCTCGCCGTCGCTAACCGTCGTGCGGCACCCACCACGTCACTGGGTGCGCCCATCTTTGAGGGTCCTATTTGAGATAATATTTGAACTAACTTAGAACCAGAATGAAAAGCGCTGTCTAAGACCTGTAGTCGCAAGCCACACAGAAGAGACGTGGGACGGGGGCGCGTCGCAGTGGCGTCGCATCTTGAATCAGTTTTCATACTAAATGTCTATACATTCTATAAGCGTCGCGATCCAAAGCAGACAGATGAGACGGGGCGGAGACGCGGCCTGCAAACAAACGACGCGGACTGCGAAGCGCCCTCGTCCCACGTCTTTTCTGTGGCTTGTGCCTTAAAGTTACCTCGGCTTTCTAAATTGCGTGTTAATTTCGTCTGCAATCAATAGATGCGTTATGCAAGAGAACTTCTTCCTTTAAAAATATTACCGATACCTTTTTTCATGGTATTCTAACACGGGCAAAGCGGGGTGAAACTAGAGTCTACATAATTTAATTTTTGTCATAAATTTTCACTGTCGTTCTCAAACTGCCTTCAGCTTCAAAGGCGGCCCGCAAAATTTATTAGCCATGCATTTGATTAACAATTTCGAAGACTCTTCAGACCTTAGATGAGTTTGTTCTGGTTTATCTCAGCCCCTTGAAACTGGCCTCGTTTTAAATTAAATTGATTCTTCGCTTCTCAAATTAGGCTTCTTTTGAACTCGTGTAGCCTTTTGTTTTTAATTTGATTCATAGATTGTTTTGTGGGAATATTGCAGTATTGTTTTATGCAATAGGCCATAAATATCGCCGACAATTAGAAAAAAACCGACCATGTGAGTTGGACTCACGCACATAAGGTTCCGTAACAAATTTTTAGGTAATGTCATATCCCTTTTATTGACGCAGGCGTTTTACAAAAACTAGTTAGCTATTTAGATATATTGGATTTAAAAAAAATCGCATGTAATTTTTTTTTAACCTTCGACACAATAAGAGGATGGTTATAAGATTGACCGCTAGTGTGTGTGTGAGTGTCTCTCTCTCTCTCTCTCTCTGTCTGTCTATTTGTGGCATCATAGCTCTTAAACGGGTGCGGGGATGCGGTTTTTTTTATTGGAAAAAATCAAAATCATCAAAGGTTGTTTCATCAAAATCGGTTCAGCCGTTTTAAACTTATCAGCTCTTTTGTTAGCTGCGGATGGGGTCCTAGACGCATAACTAATGGGCATTTACATTATGTTCAAAGTAGTTCAAACATACCTACGTTTTTAAAAATTTTAATTTATAGTTATTACAAGGTTTTATTGAATGTGTAGATATAATTGTATCGATTTCTACTCGAATACCGTCCCTATAGTCAACTCAATCTGAGGTCTAACAAAGGTGAGACAATAGTCTAATGCACATAATCACATTCACTGTTTCTTTTGGTCATACGATATTGAGATGGTTATAGAAAGAGATGGTGAAAGCAATGGCAAGCGCCCGTGCGTTAGACAATACCGTCTCTGGTGTTACATAATTATATGTAACTAACTATCAGTACACTTTTATCATACAAGCTGTTTTTTTTTTAGTTTTTAAATCGAGTTGTTCAGGGTCGCTTAAGTATTATTGGATTTACAATGCTCGACGACGCAAACCAAAATACGCAGGCTCAAATCCAACAAAGCACCAGCAATTTTTCATTTTTTTAAATATAAGATTTTGTTGGGTATTTCTGCCAGTTATTTTAAAGATACAAAAAGCTTAGAGGTACCTAAATCTAGATCCATTAGTCTTTCTAGGATGCTCAATTCTTATTACAGTACTGAGCATGACAACGGCAATGCCAAACCATTGCTCAGCCCATAAAATAAACACTCAACATGACGTTCTTAGAAGGAATTCCATTAAGATGTCTCAGACACTGTTCTCTGCTATCTTTTTTTCTTGCAGTTGATCTTAGTGATGGGGTAATATCGATATTTTGTGTTCGATAGCTTGATGGCAAAACTAGTTAGCATTGTGGTCAAGTTGATGAGAAAGTGTGATATTGGTGTATCGACGTATGTGAATGAGACAGGTAAATATATTGCCAATTGTAAGTCTAGGAAAAAGGAGATATACTCTCAGTAATGAAAAAGCCAGCTTATGTTTGTCGGTGTGAGACTGAGACATTAAATAAAAATACTCTTCTGAAGTCTATATCGTCAGCGAAGGTGGTATTAAACACTGGTTCCTACATAGTTAAATCTAGATGTAAGGTCAGACTCCCAAGACAAGAGAAACAGGGTCGCGTTAATAGTTCGCGTTGTTTGGACAATTTGTTGCTTCCTAAATTAATTGAAAAACTACAAGTAGGTATTAATGGTTGCTGAAAGATTCAATGTAGACTTACAGGTGGGCTCCTTTCAAACCTGACAGATCACACTCACTTCGTGCTTCTACCGTCTGGTTATCCCGTGCTTTCTCTCCGCACTCTCAGCTTCCACCCGATATTGTTATTGAAGACAGAGACAGATGTAGCAATGTAGCAAAATATAACTGGGGAAAGTGACATGCATGTATTTATCAAACCGTGGGTAGGCGTGAACTGATTTGATTGACAGAAAATTCACAAACTTTTAGTGTGATGATAGATAAGCTATTGGGTGTGCGTATTTGTGGATGCAAGCCGTAATGATTGGGTATCATTATCAATAAGCACTAGACGTCCTACGGCTGAAATGATGATGAAGTTATTCGGTTCTGGCACTTAGTATAAACAGTGGCCGACAGGTTAAAAACTTAGGCTATTCAGGTTATTTATAGTAAAACTTGGGAGATATTTAATTTATAGTAAAAAATACTGTTGAAATATTCTTCAGTGCAGCACACTCCAATGATAACTAGACAACGTCACCAATTTTCACTCTTAAGACGTCGTTTATAATAATGACGTCAGAAAAATTTGAAGTTGGAAATTATTAATATTTTTTCTTAAATAAAGTTAGTTAAAACTGCCAATTAGATTTAGTTTGGTTTTAATGTAGAAGAATGTTTTATGATTTCTTATTAGATTTAAAGCAGACTTATAGTAGAACCTGTTTCTGTATTACTAGCTGTATCACGTGGCTTTGCACTCGTGGAAAAAAGGGGCTAGCTATAATGTATTAAATAAAAATAAAATAAAATAAATAAATAAATATCACGGGACAATTCACACCAATTGACCTAGACCCAAACTAAGCAAAGCTTGTACTATGGGTACTAGACAACGGATAAACATACTTATATAGATAAATACATACTTAAATACATATTAAACATCCAAGACTCGAGCACAAACATTCGTATTTTTCATACAAATATCTGCCCCGACCGGGAATCGAACCCAGAACCTCAAGCATCGTAGTCAGGTTCTCTAACAACTAGGCTATCCGGCCGTCTGAAAATGTATGTTAGTGGTGCCGTTAGTGGATAATAATATGTCTTCCAAATTTAAAGTTTCGGCCTCCAGTGGTTTAGGCTGTGTGTGTATTTTCTGTAAACCAGTCTGTCTAAAATACTCTAAATAGTTACTCTTTTATGGGTATAGAGATATTTGGTAGTTGATACATAAAAATGGCAGTAGTAAACATGTGGCCTTTCACTTGAATTTTATTGTTATAGTAATGATTCATTGCGATAATGTTTAATTGAATAAGCAAATAAAACGCTTCCCATCCCTATATGCCGTAGTAAACTTCCCCTGGCGATTTAAAGTTGTCTTTGAATCCACTGAATTCAGGATGCTTCGCGGAAAATCGCGAACTCTAAATCCTTCTTACTGAAAAACTGATTTTATTTTTAAATTTCCAAGGAACTTAACTTTTGTGTGAAACTGTTTGCTTTGAAACTGAGAAAAGTGGAAATTTCCTTGAAGTTTGCTGCCGTTACAATTTGAGAGATGAGATAAATGTTTTATAGGTTCTGTGAATGATCAATTTAAATTCGCAGTGAAACTAGAGGTAAAGAAGTAAATACAGGATGTTACAAAATTACCCGTAATAACTGAAGGGTATGGAAGTACTCCAGTAAAGAATTCAATAAGTATATATTTTTTTGGGATGGCGAGAGCTCGCCTTTGATAGGCACGAGTGGAGCAAGAGAGCAGTGGGACACAAAAATAAGCTAAAAAAAAAATATTTTTTTTTTTAGAAATAAAAGAACAGCGCGAAAAGTTACAGTTTTATTTACCGTTCATTGGGTTTCAGGATTTAGGGGTTATTTTTTAACACCCTGTATTTACGAAGAAATTCTGTTCCTGAATTCCTGAAACTGTGTAAATATTAATACAAGTTGTATTATACAACTCAATAGGCGTAGATTATGTATAGTTATTGTTTTGTTATAATTATGTCATAAAGTCAAAAGAGAAAATTATTTATTCAGTTAAGGCATCAATTGATGCTCCTATGAATGTCAAAGAATTTACCACCGGATCGGAAAAACCCTGTTGAGAAGAATCTGGCAAGACAATCAACAAGGTACATTTTTTAAACAATCTACCATGTTATTAAATTACATACATCTAAAGTATTTAAAACAATTTTTTTTAAAACAGTAGATACGTTGTTTGAGACTAGAGATGCGTCCCTGTCCATGATAATAATATGATCATTAATTTTATAGTATGCCTTAGACATTATGTCTTCTTCACAATGGGTTTGAATTTTGTATCCGTTTGTTTTGTATGGTACTTGGCGTACTACTTTGTCGAATAATCATCATTATCATCATCATCACATCCTATAAACCACCCATTGCAGGGCACGGGCCTCCTCTCAGAATGAGAGGGGTTGGTCCGTAGTTCCCACGCGGGCCCAGAGTCGAATAATAAAATGTACTTAAATTCAAGTATTAAAGGATTTAGGTTTTATTTACGTATAGTTTTAGGTAAGATTTAATTATTATACTAGCTGTTATTATTCATTTGTCGCTATCCCATCGGAACTATGATTTTTTTCCGGGATAAAAAGTATTTTGTATGTTCATCCAGGTTAAAAACTATCTGTGTGCCTAATTTCACCAGAATCCGCCAAACCGTTTAAGCGTGTAAGAGTAACAAACATCCATAAATCCACCCATACAAACTTTCACGTTTATAATTTTGGTAAGATTTTACCCTGAAATAATTTAATAAATGAAAACTTAATGAAAATGATTAATTTGTAACTCAAACACAATATGTATGTTTTGTTTCTGAGTAAATAACTAAGCTGATTCTTTACAAACACTTACACAATTTAGGTGTTACAGACAGCCCCCTATGCAGAGCGTGCATGGAGGCGGAAGAAACGGCCTCACACGTCCTGCTGGAGTGTGTTAGTGTGGCGAGCTACAGAGCATTACACCTCGGGACACCGAGGTCGCTCCAGGAAGTCGTCGGCAACGTGAAGGGTCTGCTAGGCTTCCTTATGGAGTTGGGCTGGCATGAACAGTGCCCACAGCCAGTTACGCAAAATAGGCGCGTAAAAGACGTCGAGTTGCGGAAACTAGCCCGTTATTACCTATTAACTAAGCTGATTTTTTCTTGTAGCAATCATTGTAACATCAGGTGAGTAAATAATTGTACTTTAGGTCAATTTAGGTAATACTATTTACCAATTAACGGTGATGTTTCATGTTCCATTACTGAATTGCCCAATGAATCAACAAATCAAATCTATAGCCAAATTTCTGTTGAATGAATACCAAAATTAATTAATGCTCCAAATTCAGAGGCAATAATAAATAGGTGCATGAAATGGCAGTATTTCCAATGTTGTACTAGCTACAAAATTACCATAATTTTATTAGTACACATGTTTTGTTTCTTTGTTTTACGTATTGTAAATTTGATTGTGATCTCACTATATGTGATATTACTTGTTTGTTACACATATAAGAGATTCAATGACTTTATTAATAAAATACTATCACCAAAAAGAGCTGTAGTAAAAATTCATCATCATCATCATCATCATTTCAGCCGAAAGACGTCCACTGTTAAACATAGCCTCCCCAAGGCTCGCCTAACAGATTAGCCCTGCGCCATCTGCATCCAACGCGGTACCACCACGGTAATCGTTTACCATCAGGCGATCCGTCTGCTCGTTTGCCCCCTAAACCATAAAAAAAAAAACCAAGTCGTCGCTCCATCTTGTTGGAGGCCTACCTACACTGCGTCTTCCGGTCCGTGGACGCCACTCGACAACCTTTCAGCCCCGTTCAATTCTATGAGCGATGTGCCCTGCCCACTGCAATTTAAGTCTGGCGATTCCTAGAGCTATGTCCGTGACTTTAGTTCTTGCGCGGATTTCATCAATTCTAATGCAATCCCGCAGAAAAACTTCAAGCATAGCGCTCTCCATCGTCCTCTGAGTGACTTTGAGCTTTCTTATTAGACTCATCGTCAGCGGCCACGTATCAGTGCCATAAGTCATCATGGCAATGGCAACACACACTGGTCAAAGACTTTTGACTTGAGACACTGCGGTATATTGGATGACAAGATATTGCGGAGCTTCCCGAACGCTGCCCAGCCGAGTCTAATTCGTCGATTGACCTCTTTCTCGAAGTAGAACCTACCTAATTGGATTGTATGCTGCCGTGCAGATTTTAAAACGCAGTAAGTGCAAAAATGCGGTTTCGAGAAAAACGCCAAAAACTACTTCAAACTTCGTTTTTTTCGTTATTTCGAAGAATTTTGCTAAATTTACACTTTTACTATAGAGTAAATGTTACAAGAATTATTCACAAAAAAAAAGAACATCCTCAGACTTATATTAAGCATGAGAGGAGGTTTTTAAGAAAATCTGAGCTGTTACTGCTGTTATATTTTTACTAAAAATCTTTCTGAATACCGAATAATATGCAGTATAAAAGCTGATACTGCAACAATTTAATCGTGTTTGCAGAGTAAAGTACAGTATGGTCATCATATTTACTGCATTTTTGTTAGAATGTAGCAATCATTATAAATGCTACGAGTTATTTTACTGCTTTTTGTAAGGAAATTGAACGTAAAAATGTATAAAATGACTGAGTAAAATACACATTCTACAATATTTTGTTATCGGTATCATTAGTCACCATCATTATGTATAAATAAAACCAATTGTATAACATTTTAGTTTTGGATAATTGAATAGATCTGCGCTAGGCAGAGTTGAGTAGGCATAAATACATATATATAATAATGGAGGGAAAAGTGTACCTCGCTTTCACTGCGCCGCTTCTGGCAGGGCCCTGCTCGCTTCCACGACGCTCTTCAGCTCGATCACTTTGTGATGTTGGTGTAGGGTGTGTGTGTGTATTTTTGTATTTGATACAGCCCGAAATCCGCACTTTTATTCTTAAGCGCGTACCGACCGAAATCACGAGAGCTTTAGAACTGTCACCTTGACAGGTCAGAAGAGTATTTCTGAAGGAATACACAGAGAGGTGTATTTTCCTATCAAGGTTGAAAACCGAACAATAATAATGAAAGATCAGTCTTAATTGAGAATAAAGTCAAAATATTACACAACATTTAAATGTTTTTATAACTTTTTATTTATGTAGTTAAAACAACCTTTTAATCTAACATAGTAACAAAACTAAATAATCAGCCCCACTGAGTTCCTGGTACTTTGTTTTAAAATAATAGTTATTACTTATATACCTATAGAAAAAAATTCTTTACGTCACCTAAATATGTAGAACTAGGAACTTAGTTCTGAGATCAGACTTATAATTATGTGTACATAATTATAATACTTAATTTAACTTAATTAATAACATACATCGTTTATTCATTTCAATGTTTCGAAAAAATTATAGGGATAGTTTATTTTTATAGTATAGGTATACTTAAGTAAAATGCCACTTGCAAGTAGTTGTAATAAAAAAAGGATTTTAGGTAGAGCAAATCAAATGCAGAATGTCGAAAAGGTAAAACATTTATTAATTAAAAATAATTATTTACTTAAGTTTTGTATTAAATTATGACGTAAGATTTATTGAAACTAAGAATACAAATATGAAGAAAAAATAACAATGAATAAAACTTATCTAACTTAGAACCTACCTAAGTAAAATTAACTAAATATGTACATGTCACTATAAAAATAAAAATTATAAAAAGAATACCCCGTCCAAAAGATCTGACTGTGGCAGGGTTCCCATGATGCTGGCCGAATTACCCCTTTGGACCGCAAGTGCGATCCGTTGGGATAAATATGCGCCAGCTCTTGGGTCCCCAGAGGTGTCGACCAACCGGGAAGAAAGGGCCTTCATAAATGACTTCATGTCGGCTGACCAAGGCCCTAAGGTCTCAACAGCAAGCGCTGCAAACTCGTAATCCTTTAATAAAGATGAGTACTTGCGGCGCTTGAGGAGTTGGGCCTGATCAGCCGCAGCGCCGGCTTGTGAGCTAGTTGCCTTGATGTGGGACAGAGCGAAAGTATCAACGCATGTAGCGTCCCACACCAGAGCCCTACCGAGCTTCCACGGCACCAGTGTGACCCCGTCTGGACGCTTGCCATCGTCCCTTGCCATGCCAGCCGGCTCTAAAGCTGAAGGCACTGACGCGGTGGCAAGCGACCGACGTACTAAGTCATTTATGGTACCATGACGGTACATACGGCCGGCGCTCCTAACACATGAAAGCCCATGTCGTCCCAGTTGATCCACGTTTTTGCCACAAGCGCAGATGTGAGGAATGCATATTCTGGCCCCAAGTCTTAGGGAAATTGCTATCCGCAAAGTACTTGGGTCCAGAATAGTTCCAATATTCCTCGATGGCAAGGCGTTCAGCCAATGGCCTGCCTCGGGTGTGGAAACAGCTAACAGGCGGGCGCGTTCCGAATCGTCCGGACAGTTTTCGAGAAGGGAAGCGTGAGTCGCGTTAAGGCGAGGGGTGTCCCAGGCCCGCTGGATCTTTTTAACGGTGGGGGTGTCAACACCAGGGCACGAGTCACACCAAGCTCTCTCGGCCTCCGCCAGGCAGGCTAACTCATCGACAGGTATTTGTGGTTTATTTAAAATAATACCGACGAGAGACAGCGAGCTGTAGGCGGAAGACAGGAAAGCTGGTAATGCCACACTGGATGATGAGCGAACACCCAAACCACCAAATCGAATGGGGAGAACCGCTTGAGACCACGAAAAAGTATTGAATGTAATGTTAAGAATTTTGGATAGAGTTGTCTGGAGAGAATCGTCAATGGATGAGAGAATGGACGGAAATTTCCAAATCGGGCAACTGCGAAGTAGATACATGAATTTTGGTGTAAATAAGCAGAACCGAATAATAAAAAGGGCCATGTGGGGATTTATCTGAAAAAGGAGGTTTGAAGTACTATTGAATAAATTTAGTTTACAATTTATGACAGGGTTGATTGATTCATCAAAAATGGGTGAGCCTAAAAGTGTGAGAGATGAATTTGAATGAACGGAAATATTTGGCAGAAGCGTGTTAAAGTTCGACAAAATTTCAATTTTTTTATCAGAAGAAAGGTGATCCGGCAGATAAATTTCGCATTTAGTGAAGTTTAAAGTGAGGCCAATATCTGAAAATTTTTCGATGATATGCTGTAGATCTTGAAAAACGGTTAATGCGTCTCCACCAAGAGAACCGTCGTCTAGATACCAAAGATTAAAATTAGAATTTAGAAGGGATATGATGGGGTGAATTGCTAAACTAAAAATTGCGGGCCCAAGCGGATCTCCTTGCTGACAACCCACGCTGGAAAAAATAATTTTGTCGCCGAAAACTAATTTTGAAGGTGCACCGTAGCATTGCCATAAGTAAGGATAAAGCTCTGGTACCTCTTTTTTAACTTCTGCCAACAGCGCACCACGGTCAACTGAATTAAACGCATTTTTGACATCAATTTTTACGAAAACTTCATAATCCGGATGATTCAGGAAGGTTCGCGCAGCGTGCACAGCCGCCTCACAACCACCTTTGACGCCAAATCCTAGCTGTCGGGGCATGAAAACATTTGCAAGCTTTTGGTGGACTTTCCGGCAGCAGAGTTTGGAAGCCAGGCGCCTAAAAGTACAGCCCACTGCGATCGGGCGGATACCACCATCCTTTTTTGAAAGTGCCACCAGGTTGGCGCCGTATAACAGTGGTACTATCTCGGCGTTCACGCGGCCCGACAGCATCAAATTCATGAGGGCCGTCAATTCCTTCAAAAGGGCAGATCTTGCGTCGCCTAGAGACATGTTGGTCAAATCTTTAATGTGCTGAGGAGACAGTCCATCTAATCCGCCAGCGGAGCCGTTGGGGAAAGAACAAATGGCCAGCTGGACTGCATCCTCAGACACAGCAACTGTGGGATCGTCAGATGTGGGGGGATCTGGCAGAGTCAGAGAAGTGGGAGGGGAAGGGTGTTTTTCTAGTAAGGCGGCATAGGTTTTGGAAGAGTGCGTAGCCAAGTCGTCATTGGAAAACAAAAGTCGGGCCGCGCCGCTCACATTTCCTTCAGAAAGTTTATTTTCTATTAATTTAATTTTGGAATTTGTGTAAAATTTGTGGTTAATATTATAATTTTGAGGGATTAAATCTAAATCAAGAACTGAAGTTGAATTGTTTTTTAACTGAGATGTAAGCGAGGCTTTTTTCGACCTATCAGCATGCAGTACTGTGTAAGGAAATGCGAGCAGACACTCCCAGGCCTGAGTGGAATTATCCGAAACAACTTTGGCTACGCACTTGGTGAGGCAACCGGCAACTGATACACGCGCACCACGGGGAATTCTTTTCACAATTGGTGTTGAAGCCTTCAACAGCCCTAGTCTCTCGGCAAGAGTTTTTTTTTGAATGGGAGCAGCTGAAGGAACCCAAGCGGAAGAAGAAGGCGACGGCTGAGAGGCACTTGGCAGCGCGGGGTCGACAACCATGCGAGTACCATGCCGGCGAGCTATATGAATAGCGAGCCCTCTCTGTCCCTTATATTGTTTGTTGTCCCCACAAGTGGGGCAATGCAGTAGTTCGACCGAGGTTGAACAGGGCTGTGAAGGCATTAACACTAAAAATAAAAATGCTACAAAACTTAAAAACTAAAGAACATACAAATAACTAAAATAAATAACTAATTAAATTACAGATGTAAAAACAAACAGTCAACCAAAATAAATAAAAACACTGACACTGGCGTTGTCACTTCGGCGCAGACTCTAGACGCATGTGGGGCTTCGATACAGTCTATGGTACGGGTACGAGTTGCGGCCTCAAATTAGGCGGGCGGGCGAGCTGCCGAGGCCGCCGGCTGCCGTCGACGCCGTTCCGTTCAGCGTGGTTTGCACGCTGCGATAAAGAACGAGCGGACGGGAACGATGACGGATGAAAATAAGTAATATCTTGAGCTTTCTTTTAAAATATATAAAACTAGTATTTCGCATAGTATGTGAATGTATATAAAAATTTATTCGTATCAGACGAAAAGATTAAAAACAGTTACTTATTAAAAGATATTTTTCTTCGCGGACAAATTTAAACGGCCATTTTTGATTTTCTACAATTTGAATATATTTTAGCCACACATTTGAATTTTTGTTTACTGTACTTTCTTTGCAATTAGTCCTTGCAAAATATATATTACACCACTGTTTTAAGAGTCCAATAATTATTTAAATAACATAAAATATACGGAGCCAATGTTTACATTCTTTGACGGCTGTAGTTTTTTTTTTTTTTAGTTTTTACCTATAATTTTGAAAAATACAAAAAAGTTCTACAAGATTTACATCACTATTAAAAAAAAAACTTTATACATAGTTTTCGTCAAAATGCTTATTAAAAATTCACACCACTAAGTTGTTCTTCGGATTTTTTTTTAATTATTTATCGTCGCTAGTATTTTTCTCGATCTAGAATTCATTTTCTTATTTCTGTAAACAAAATAAAATCTGATGTTTAAGAATTACCACAGAGAGAATGGAACGGAAAGAGATAATCGGGTAACAAACACACAAAAAAAGAAGTCGGTTGGAAATACAGAAGGTATCTAACGTACCTACACAAACAAACAATCAAACATGCATTAGAACTATAATAATAGTATAATATGTATTATGTTTATATAGTAAATTAGGTGACTAGATTTTTCTATAAATATTTAGTTTATGTATTATTTAAATTATATTAAAACCTTGGCTATCTTCTAATCTTGCATATCCAGTGTTACTTAAGTATATAACCAGTTTTTTGTTTGTTTAGAGTCAACAAAATAAAACGCATATCCTTGTGACATGTGCACAATGCAATTCAACGCGTTAATAATATATTAATAACCGAATTTCAAGTATAAGTATGTACTTACCTCGAATGCACGGCAGTTCTTGAATCACAGAACGCCATGGACCCATCCTGCTCGTACGGCGTCCGCAACTCCGCCGACCACCTAATAAAATTGCTGAATAATATGCAGTAAGTGGCGCCAAAAATGCAGTACAAACATTAAAAAATATTAATCTACTAACTAAAATGCAGCAACTCAACGTTTATTGCGATTTAGATAGATAGACTTATATTAGTACGATTAGCGAATACTGACTAAAGAACAGTAAAACTTTTATCCGCCGTGAAAATCGCAGTACAAAGTAAAAAAAAAACGTTAATTTACAAAGTAAAACGCAGTAAATTTGACGTATACTGCAATTTAAATAGAATAGATTATTTTTATCTTTCAATAAATACTGACTAACTAAGAGTAAGTTGCCTAATCACTGCATTTTAAATGGCCATTACAGATGAGCGTAAATTGTATCTTTACAGTTCAAATAAAGTAAGTTGTTTCTTACTGCATTTTGGTTAGTGCTACAGTGTATTATTTACTGAGCACTTTGACATACTGCTCGTAGAGGCTTCGAAGGAGGCTCCGGACCAAAAAACCGATTACATATATGTGTGCGTTTCGATGCACTGATTCCAAATCACTAATAAACAGAAATCACTCAAAATGCCACTTACTGCGTTTTAAAATCTGCACGGCAGTATGTCCCAGGTAGATATAGTCGTCAATAACTTCGAGCAAAGTGTCTCCGATTACGACATAGCATGGGCATTAGTAAAAATTGCAATGCAAAAACTTATTTATGATCAAGTTAGCTATGAAGTATCTTTTTGTATTTATTTTTTCAACTTCATTTTTTTATTACTTTTACGGTCATACCGTGAAATCATATACTTACTGCATAAGGTGATGATTTAGCAGACTGAAATGTATGATGTATAGGAAAGATTCGTGTCTAATCTCTAGACCAGTGGTGGTGTAGGGGTATGGCACACGGCACGGAATGCTGAGGACCTGAGTTCGATTCCCAGCATTGATCTTTTTTCTGGGGTTTTTTCTGTGCATCTATATTTCAGTTTGTATTTAGTACGAAATATACTTATTTATGATGTTGTCCATAAAATAAACGTACCAAAAACCATACTTCATATTTGCAAGAACCGTATTTTTATTTTTGAAATCTTCAGTCTTCAGCGCAAAAGCATCTCAATTATTTTATGGAGCTGAGTTGATTTTTGGATCGATTTGTGTTTATAGCTATTTCTTTTGAGTCGAGCGTTCCTTGCGAAAGTCCAAAATAATAAATAACAAAAAAAAATTTAAATAAAAAATAAAACCTCCTTCAAAAAACCCCCAAAAAAACATAAAATAATAATTGATTGAACCGACCACAATAAGCATGAAAATATCTTTCTACTAATCTGTTTGAAGTTGGTGCCTCAGCACGAGCCAGCAGGAGTGTAGAAGCCCTATAATAGGTATGTAGGTAAGTTAGATTACTAGGTCCACTCCTGCTGGCTCGTGCTGAGGCACCAACTTCAAACAGATTAGTAGAAAGATATTTTCATGCTTATTGTGGTCGGTTCAATCAATTATTATTTTATGTTTTTTTAGGGGTTTTTTGAAGGAGGTTTTATTTTTTAATTAATTTTTTTTTATTTCCAAGTTTTTTTTGGGTGTTTTTTGAAGGCGTTTTATTTTTTATTTAAAATTTTTTATTTTTTTCTTTTTAGTTGTTGCTAATGGCCTGGACTGGCACTCTTTACTGACTGTACTTTTTGCCTCTGGTTACCAAAGTACTTATCAAGACGAATCAAACGAGACCAAACTTGATGGGGTTATGTCGTTTTACTAGGGAGTTCTTATGGTCACCATCCAACTTCATTGTCAGACCCTGGTTACCATCTAGGACCAAAGTACTCGTTGAGACGAGTTAAATGAGTCCGTACTCGATGGGGTAAGTGCCGTTACTTTATGGAGTAACTTTGGCCACCTTCCAGCTCCATCATCAGACCCTGGTTACCATCTGGGATCAAAGTGCTCGTCAAGACGTTTCAAATGAACCCAAACTCGACGGGGTTGTGTTGTTTTATTACAGAGTTTCTATGGCCACCTTCCAACTCCATCATCAGATTAGCTCCATGTCACAATAATATTGCATTGTCACCTGATTTACACATGCATGTAAAATATGAAATCAATCAGAAACCGGGAAGTGAGTCAAATTCAACTTGCAAGATTTGACCCGTTGAGGAGTTCCGTTGGCCATCTGCGGTCTTCTTCATCAGATCTAGTTTACCAAATGACACTTTATGAATGCAAATGCTCGATTTGTCACTGAAAATACTAAAATCGCTTTACATTTCCCTTGAACTTTTGAAGAGTTCCTTCAATTCCTCATGGATCCCATCATCAGAACTGGATTCCGGTAACAACGGGACCAACCTTGAAGCATATGCTTTCAAACAACGAAAGAATTTTCCAAATCGGTTCATAAATGACGGAGTTCTGAGGTAACACACGTTAAAAAAAAAAAAAAAAAAAAAAGAACATACAACCGAATTGAGAACCTCCTCCTTTTTTTGAAGTCGGTTAAAAAGCAACGAAGTTCATAAGTAGTAGGGGTAAGCAGTAGTTGGGCTTTATAATATAAAAACACGATACTATACCAAAAGGAATAGGAATACAACACTGGGAGGCTTTTTTCTGTGTAAAAAACTAAAATATTTACGCAAAACCATGGACAATAATTACAAGACATAGGAACTTAATGTCAACAAAAATCCTATATCCTAGTCACGTTAAATTCAAGCTATCTATGTAGAGATTACTTTTTTTACAAATATTTGAGATTACTTGTTGTAGTAAACCTTTTGAATGAAACCGAAAATGGCCAAGAAATAAAATAAATACATAAATCTATACATATAATAAATCTGAAACAAATCGGTGTCTGTACATTGAAGATATTTGAGAAAAACTGTCACTAGGGCTATTTATTAGCGCAATAGAACCCAAAACAATGATTTTTAGAATTATTGTCTGTTTGTCTGTTTGTCTGTTTACCTGTTTGTCTGTTTGTCTGTGCGTTTGTGCGCGCTAATCTCAGAAACGGCTTAACCTAGAAGGATGCGGTTTTCGCAGATATGTTGGTATTTTCTTGGATTAACATTTAGTGTTTGTTTCATTTCAATCGGTTCACAAATAAGAAAGATACGTCTATTTTAAGAATTTAGCGAACAGTTTTTTAATAAGCTGAAGAGTTTGTTTGTTTGTTGTTTGAACGCGCTAATCTCAGGAACTACTGCTCCGATTTAAAAAATTCTTTCAATGTTAGATAGCCCATTTATCGAGGAAGGCTATAGGCTATATATCATCACGCTAAGCAGAGCGGAGCGAAAAAATGTTTCAAAATCAGGGGTTTTTGAAGTAAAACTTCTATAGGCACGCTTGACTTGGGAGTATGGTGGTGAATGTGAACGCGGGTGTGCGGGGGGTTTGGTGGGGGGGCGGGGTTGGGAGGAGGTGAGGGGGTGTTGCGGGGGGGGTGTTGCGGGGCGGGTAATTTTTTTATATCGAGGAACTAAGGAGAGCAATAATTGATGAAAAAGCAAATTTGATAAAAAAAATTTGCTGCCCAAATTACTAACTCCACGCGGACGGAGTCGCGGGCAAAAGCTAGTCAGGAATACATTTACACTAATTGATCTAGTCCCAAACTAGGCAAAGCTTTGTGCTATGGGTACTAGACATCCATAAACATACTTAGATATATTGATAAATACATACTAAACGTCCGAGATCCGAACCAAAACATTCGTATTAACCCCCGACACAAAAAGAGGTGTAAGCACAGGTTATAAGTTTGACCGCTACGTGTGTGTATGAGTGTGTGTGTGTCTGTTTATCTTTGGCATCATAACTCTTAAACGGGTACACTGATTTGGATGCGTTTTTTTCAAAGCAGGATTCTTGGCGATTGTTCCAGATGTTTCAAAGTTATCAGCTCTTTTTTAAGCTGCGGAAGGGGTCTTAGATGCATAATGGGCATTTACTTTATTTACAAACATAGATGTAAGTAACCCTTAATTGCGTTGGGGGTTTTTGAAATTTTTAGTTTATAGTTCCGTCAAACGTTTCGATCGAGCCCGGGATCTTAAGCTTCGTAATCAGGTTCTGACCTATAACCACTGAGCTATTCAGTGCCATAATTGCTTGTTGTTACTAGTCACATAGGCCGTGGTGGCCTAGTGGTTTGACCTATGGTCTCTCAAGCAAAGGGTCGTGGGTTCAAATCCCGGCTCGCACCTCTGAGTTATTCGGAATTTATGTGCGAAATTACATTTGTAATTTACCATGAGATTTACGATGAAGGAAAACATCGTGAGGAAACCTGCATACGCCTGCGAAGAAATTCAATGGTGTTTGTGAAGTTCTCAATCCGCACTGGGCCCGCGTGGGAACTACGGCCAGAGCCCTCTAATTCTGAGAGGAGGCCTATGCCCTGCAGTGGGACGTATATAGGCTGGGAGGAAAGCTGATTAGCTCATCCACCCTTTACTTAATTTTCTGCTACTTCGCTCCCCTGCCTTCATAAGCAAACAAAACGTTTTATTAAAAATAACAACACGCAATGAATAAGAAGTAACGCCGGTTTAATGGTCTCTTTAATCTTTTTCAGGATTAATATCTTTGAAATTAGCCTCTGGAGCAAGCCATAAATATTCAAACGATTCTTTTTCTCTCCTCTCAGCTAATACTTTAAGTACATAGGGATTTTAAAGCGCGGTTTATATTTCAGAGCAAAGCTTTGCTAAGTCTCGACTATTAAGTCACGGGGAAATAAAAGTTGGATCGAATATATTTCTCTATTTTAAATCACTCTTCCGGAGCAGGAGATATGCTGCTATAAACTTTAAACTGCAAATTTCACGGAAGAGAGAACTATCACAAGTTTATTATCGCAAAATACCACAATCGTACGCTCTTACATTTGGTAGCATAGCGTACGGTTGTACCTACTCTGAAAATGAGCTCTGGTTGAGTTGGAACGCGTTTGTGTAGTTTGGTGGTGGTGATAGTTGGGTTTGCGTGATTTGTGTGTGTTCGTACAGTGTGGAGGTGGAGGAACTGCATGAACACGCATTTCTTACTAAACGTAACTATCGTATGGTCGCGTGTGAGCAAAGTAATTGTTTCAGTTCATTAATATGGACCTCCTCAATGTAACGCCAGATTCAATAAATTATTTTTTTTTTTGTTTAAATGTACTTAAGAGTAGGTACTTTAGGTAGACTATGCATAAAAAAATTTATAAGTGAATTTCAGAATTTTCTCTCTTAAATATGACAACTTGTATATACATTCACTGCAAATCAAAGGGTTGATCCCGACGGCATCGCCAGAATAATTCGGTTTTGATTAAAATATATTAAATGTTTGTTACATTACATATTGGAAATGAAAATGGACTCAGTTTTGTTTTGGCTCAAACAATTTCTTAGATACGTTTCGATGCTCATTGTCTAAATTGAATTGTTTCCAATATTTGTTCTTGTAGAATATCGAGCTCCGATAGAACTTGCAGAATAAGAAACTAAGACGTTAAAGATTTAATTCTATCATTTTCTCTCTTACTAATGTTAGGTAATATTATTTGAATTTGAATTTATAGTAACGCCACGAGAGTTGAGGCGAATGATTACACACACGGCTACATAAAGTAACTGATTTCCACATGAAAATTACAAAAAAGTAGTGAATGAATGAAATTAGTGAGTGAATGAAAATGTGAGTTATATTATTATCTTATGATGAAATACCTACGCAATACTATGCATATTATATTTTTTCTTTTTTCATATAACCTATTTTTGAAATAAAACAATTTGAAACTGATAAGAAATATTTGTAACAAAAAAAAATCGGTATTGGTAAATAGCGAAAATTGCTTTAAATAAATAAAATAGATCAAAATATTTTATTTTCTGTTTTGTTTGAACTAGATGTATTTTCCTAAATAATTATTAACGAAATAGGTTAATGAAATTTTTGTTCACTGTTGAGTCTTGCTACGAATCGGTACGAATAAATGTCAAAATCTCATTTGCAAAAAAAAATTTCAAAATCCCGCTGTCATTAAATGACATGTTGTTGTGTGCGTGACCTCAACTCTCGTGGCTTTACCTATATAAGTACGAAAGTTTGTGTGTGCGTGTGTTTGTACAAGCTTAAATCTTACTTCGCTTCAGCATCTTTAAAAAAACGAGCATGTCTATCTCTCAAAGGGGCGGCAACCTGTGACAACCTTAGTGTTGCGGGTGCCAAAGAGCCTTTCCTTCCCTTTCAGATAAGAAAAATGTGTATGACAGTTTTCCATTTGGTCACAAAATTTTACCATGCAACCGTATGGGTAATTTTGTGTATTAGCGGAAATTTTTCCAGTCAGTCGCTTTGACTAACTACGATTTAACTCGGTTTGACTTTTTGGTCTCTACCCGTGGACAGTTTTAAATGACACTTGGGATGTAAATAACCAGCTCCTTGAAATAATATATCGACGGTTAAAAGGCAAAACGCATGAAGCGATGCTTTTTGTCAAAATGAATTGTATACATATTTGAAATCAGCGAATTCTTCTCCGTCGTTTGAGCCGGGTTTCATGTAAAGTTCAAAAAATGTCGCTTCATGCGTTTTGCCTTTTAACCTTCGATATGGATTCCTTTTTATTCCGATATTCCCTCAGGATTGGGACTCCCACCTCCCGATTGGGGATGTCTAAAAAAAATTACCAGTGGTTTTTATATTTTTTTTGTATAGAAAAGTCAATTATAAGAAACTAATTTAAATATTTTGTCATTTAGTTCTCTACTTTTTTCAAAATTAATTATTGAAACTATTTTAGTTGATGACGTCAGATTATAATTTGAGGGCTCCCACAATGCCAAATTTCTAAATCTTTCTGAATACGTTCGATAAGGCAACCCCTTTAATTATTTTCTGCGTAGTGGTACACTATACACTCTGCACTTTACTGGCACTGTCAAAGTGCTAGATGTCAGACAGCTGGTCCAAATCAAACTCCGTAGTATAATCCACGCGTAAATTCTAACCACACAAAATAAAGTACGACTTGAACCGGTCACGCAATTTACACCAATGTCAAATGAAGGTCATTGCTTATTTGTTATATAATAAATTCATTACATAATATTAAAATTAAATAACTACAGAAAACGAGTTAAAAAGCATTTATCTCGAAATGGTTTTCGATTTACTATACATTGCAAAAAAATAGACATCCCCAATTTGGGAGGTACACATACACATATTTAAAACCCGAAATTTCAACCACTGAATCTAGAGACATTATATTATTTCGCACGAATTTTTTCACACGACGTCAATGCAGACTCAGATGTATTTTTTGAAAATTACCAGAAAATAAGTAAAGGATACCTATTTTTCACGCAGTTTGTCGTGGATTGCTATTTGTTAACTTTGACGAAGTATTTGCGGATTTTACTCGTAACTCGTACATTCGAGGTCAAAGATAATTTTACACTTCAGTACCTTGTCACTGTATGAGTGGAGTGGAGACCAACAATTTGGATCACCATCTTAATGCCGTACAGAACGATTGACTGAAAAAATCTAAGTATTGTGACACAAAAATTACCCATAAAAATGTACCTACGGTTAATTTTCGTGACACAACGGAAAATTTTCATAAAAATTTAACTACGATCGTTAATATGCCCAACTTTTGGAACTCCTGACAGTTATATACAAAAGTTCAAACATGAAATGACAGCAACAAGTAACAAATAGCCTAGTCCCAAACTAAGCGAAGCTTGTACTATGGGTACTGGGTACTAGATAACTGATAAACATACTTATTATAGATACTTAAATACACATGCAAGAGTCGAGCACAAACAATAGTATTTTTCACACAAATATCTGCCCGACCGGGAATATAACCCGGGACCTCAAGCTTCGTAGTTAGTTTATCTCTAACAACTAGGCTAACCGGTCGTCTACAAGGTGGTAGAACATAATCTTTCACCTCGCATTCATGCCGAGTTATAAATAGGGTTTGTATTATCTTAATATTCATTGATTATGTCAGGACAGCGAGAATTCTCGCGCTCTTCCAAAAACATTGAAATTCAACAACATTCACTGAAATAAAATCTCGCACAGCACTTTAAGTGTTCATTCTTCGCGTAGTTTTCTCATTCTGCGCCCGTGGCTTCCATTTAGAGCTATACATTTATTTTAATGTTGATAAAATTCAAGAAAGAGATACCTGAACCAAACATCATCGAGGTATGTTCCGCACTAGTCAATTAAAAACGTGCCGTTCGTACACATCGCTTTGATTTATCGAAAGTAGGGCCGAAACTAGGAGTTCATTATGGAAGTTAGTAACTGGCAGACTTGCTTGTTTTCTCAGATCAGCTGAAATATGTGCCGTTTTGTTCTACTTACAACTACACTCAAGAGCAAATCTTCATCATAATCCCAGCCTGTATACGTCACACTGCAGGGTTCAAGCCTCCTCTCATAATGAGAGGGATTGGGCCGCAGTTCCCACTCGGGCTCAGTGCGGATTGGGAACTTCACACAAACCATTGAATTTTTTCGCAGGTGTATGCTGGTTTTCTCACGATGTTTTCCTTCACCGTAAAGCTCATAGTAAATTTCAAATGCAATTTCGCACATAAAATTCGAAAAGCTCAGAGGTGCGAGCTGCAATTTGATCTCACAACTTTCTGCAGGAAAGGCCATTGTCAAAGCACTAGGCCATTACTGCTTCACTTAATATACTCCGCCTCGGTACAGTGATAACTAATATTCTTTGTACAAAAACAAGACAGTCTAAGGACCCTATTGATGGTAGTTTATAAAAGCATAGTAAAATTAACCGAAACTTATTCAATAAATTATTTAAAGCAATATAAAAGATAGTTTTTTTTCTACCAAAAACAACGATACACGTCACCAAAATGATGTTTTCCGAGAGCAAATACCCGAGTTTACGAGTACATTTGTACGTCTTAAAGCTTCTGATGTCTTGTGCCGACGTTGGAGAATCGCGGAGTGACATCGACAATACAATACAATGACTCTTTATTGAACGCCACATCGACAAAACTCACAAGGTAAGCAATAAGCAGCCCCTTCAGAGCAATCTCTTCTAGCCAATCATTTACAACAACCAGGAGACAAGTATGGTAATACATGATACTTGTTACATTGATTTTCTTGCCGGATTGTTCCTAAGTTTTTCTAAGTCGGTGGTGGATTCTTCGTTATTCACAAGTGCTTGATATAGCCTTAATTCAACATCATCAGCCTGTGCTCGTCCACTGCTGGACATAGGCCTCTCACTTGGCACGCCACTGAGCACGATCCTCGGCCACTCACATCCAGCTCTCTGTCATTGTATAGCCTTTATTGAATAAAGAGATTTTAACTTTGATTTTGATTTTGAAAATTCTCTGCTCTTACGAAATTGTAAATTATCTATTTTTTACAATTTTACGTCAAGCGCCAAGTAGCACACGCCACCCGTCTTTCTCTAGGAGAAACTTTGCGTCGTTAGCGCACTATTGCTTATCTAGCTGCGGCACGTTCTTTGATACGGCTTGTCGGCATAATGGTCTATGCAATTTATTATTAAACCGAAGTTATCGGGAAGAGATTAGGTGATTTTTATTTGGCTATTGGCAAGACGTATGGGCGAAAGGGCCGGTGCTCTGGTGCTGGGAAATAATTTACGGGGGTTTATTTTCTGGTTGCTTGTTTTTAAGGTTTTGCTGTTCAAAGTGTTAGCAAGTGTCGAGAAATCCACAAAAGGACTTACCTGTAACAGAGTAACGCGACTGACTGATAGACATTTTACAGTCTTAAGTGCTGACGCTAGGTACAGATTTGAATTTTGGCAGATGAAGTAGTAAATATAGATGTTGTTTTGATCTTCAAGGAAAACACTTTAATGGCTTAAATAAGTGTATATTTTAGATCAAAATCAAGAAAATACAATTTTATAAAAAATTAGTTGACACCGCACACGTCTTCAGTCTTTTTCTCTCTTCTTTTATTCACTCTAGCTGCCTCATTCTATCATCATTACATTCAAATCATTCAATCCTATATACGTATCCTTCTCTACGGCATTCTTTTTAATCCTACAACTCCCTGCTACCTCAAAGAGCGTTTTAGCTATGTGACCTCTGCTCGATGCTCTTAGAACTTTTTTCTTACTGTCCCCTTTTCCAATTCCAAATTCTACGTGTACTCTTTTACTGTCCAGGCTATTCGGCTGTAGAACTCCCTGCCAATAGACCTAAGGCGCGCAAAGTCTTTGCCTAATTTCAAATCCTTGCTTAAGGAACACTATTTGCTATCTTGTGTTTGAAAATTATAGCCCATTTATATATTTACAAGTTTATTGTTGTGTATAGTTTATCTATGTGTGTTTTATGATATATATATTGTATATTAGGTTGTTTTTGTATAATGTTTATATTACTATTAATGTTTATTCTTATAATTGCACCACCTGCTGAAATACATTCCTTGTTGTTTTCCTTTGTAAAATGGTTGCCTGGATGAGATCGCTTCAAAGCGATAAGGCCGCCTGTTGCGCCCCACTGCTGGGTGGCGCACAACCGTCACGCGATTCGCGGATCTGAGAAACTTAAAACTAACTTAAAATCTACCACTTACATATAAATGTCCATCCGTCCACTCTTCGGGAATAGGGAAGGGAATAGCGCTATGTTGGGGTAAGGATATAAGGAATTATCACACTTAGTCCTTCACAAATGCTCCCAGTTCTTACACACGAGCCCGGGGTCCAAACCGTCCCACAAATCACGGCACCGTGTCAAGGATTATATCCAATAATATCACAAAATAAGGTTTTCAAAATCCAAAACAGAACCAAAACGCGCTTTGTAGCCACGAACCAAAACTCGAGTCCAAAAAAAACTTTTCTGGAAAGTTCCAACCAAGTTCTCGAAACGGGAATGCAACACACATCCATTCAAGCGCGGGTGACAGTTCAACATACAGCTGTCTCTCACTTTTTCTTAATTTACGAAGCGCGTTCCGATACACGCTTTTCGGGTCCGAACAATCACCCGCCTCGGACAGGCCATTAAGCCGGTCCGCTATACTAAAGGAAGTCGCGATAGAGTTGCTACCGCTCGCTTGAGAACCGAGTCCCCAACCATGACCTCGGCAAATCGAGGGGTCCCGTCCTTACCGGGAAACAAGTTAACAATGCGCCCCCGGCGCCATCGTAGTGGCGGCAGGTTGGCATCCTTAACTAACACTAGGTCTCCAACTCTGGGGGGACTGGTTTTGTCCGTCCACTTGAGGCGTTGCTGCAAAACATGCAAATACTCTAATGACCATCTGGTCCAAAAATTCTGAGCCATTTGTTGCAGCATCTGGTAGCGCGACAAACGGTTGGAGTTCACCTCCCGGAGGGGGTGCTCCGGCAAAGCTACAAGTGGTCGTCCAATCAAGAAATGACCTGGAGTCAATGTTTCCAGGTCATTGGGATCGGAACTGAGCGGACACAACGGACGGGAATTGAGCACTGCCTCAATTCTACAAAACAACGTCGCGAGTTCCTCGAATGTCAAAATAGTTTGACCAATTACCCGATACATATGGGCCTTGGCCTGCTTCACCAGGGCCTCGAAGATCCCTCCCCAGTGGGGGCAGGCTGCTGGGTCAAATGTCCAGGTAATGCCCCGACGGGAGAGGTCTGTACCAATGTCAAGCAAATAACGGTCAGCACCCTTATAATTGGTTCCGCAATCTGACCGGATCAGAGACGGGAGTTCCCTACGGGATACAAATCTATCCAAAGCCGCAATAAAGGCCTCCGTCGAAAGATCAGCAACAAGTTCAAGATGGGCAGCCTTGGTCGACAGACAAACGAAGACGCACAAATACGCTTTTACACTCTTCGCGTTTCTAAGTCTCGCGACTTCACCAAAAAGGGACCCGCAAAATCTGTCCCAACTCTCGCAAAGGGCCTAGCCTCAGTGACCCTATCAGGGGGCAAGTCACCCATCTGAGGCTGCATCGTGGCTGCCTTGAGCCGATAGCAAGGCATGCACCGAAAAACGATGCTCCGTATAACCCGTCTTTGGTTCAATATCCAAAACTCACGCTGCAGAATGGCCAAGAGTGCATTGCAGCTAGCGTGGGAGTTCTTAACGTGGCGATCAGTCACCAGTAATTCCACCAAGTGCCCCTTCTTAGGCAGCAATATAGTGTGGCGCGCCGAATAAGTCAGGTTAGAATTTCGCAGCCGTCCTCCAACCCGGAGCAATCCCGACTCATCAAGAAACGGGTTGAGGCGTGCTATCGTTCTCGCTAATTTGGGGCGACCCTTTCGTAGAGTATCCAACACGTCCCCAAAGTGTTCCTCCTGCACGACCCTAATCCAATGATGGAGCGCTCCATTCCGCTCCTCGGTGGAGAGAACACTACCGTGTAACCGGTTTGCTGGGTGGCGACAATTTTGAATAAATCGCTTGACCCAGGCGGTCACACCAACAAGCTTGTCCAGTGAGCTGTATCGGTCTAAGAGCCAAGCCGTGTCTGACACGGGAGCGGTTTCGACAAGGTGGACCTTCAAGCCCGAAGATGGGGTCCCAATGAGACAGCTAGTGGGCCAGTGTGTCTCCGATTCCAACAGCCATTCTGGCCTCCACCACAAGGGGTGGGCAACAAGCTCAGGTGCCTTACAACCCCTGGACGCCACGTCTGCTGGGTTCAATTCACCTGGCACGTGTCTCCAAACCAAAGCATTCTCCGAGTTCTGGATCTGCGAGACACGATTAGCCACAAAGATCTCCAAAGTATGGACTGCCGACTTCAACCAGCACAAAACAATCTGGCTGTCCGTCCATGCGAAGGCACTCTCCTCAAGGTTCACCGTGTCCTTCAAGGTAGAGGCCACGTGATTCAATAGGCGCACAAGAAGAGCGGCTCCCGACAATTCCAACTTCGGGATCGTAAAACGCGTCCGAAGGGGGGCCACCTTGCTCTTTGCCATGACCAAGTGCACGTCGACCGCTCCGGCGGAGCTGACCGTCCGCAAGTAGACGGCAGCTGCAAATCCTCGCTCGGAAGCGTCGCAAAAGCCGTGGAGAGTTGCTTTGCATCTCCCGGCAGGCCGCAACTTACGCGGCAGTTCGACCTGGGTCACATCCGGGAGTGTAGAGAAGAAGGCTTCCCAATCGCTCAAAAGGTCTTCGGGTAGCGGGTCATCCCATCCCAGTGGGGCTGTCCACAGGCGCTGCATAAATGCTTTTGCCATGAAGATAACCGGCGCGATCCATCCGTTTGGATCGTACGTCCTGGCCACCGTGGACAGTACAAGCCTCTTCGTCCAGACCTTCGGGAACTCCAGTTCCACCCGATAGGTAAACAAATCTAGAACCGGTCGGTACTGCAAGCCAAGGACCGATAACATGTGTGGGTTCTCAACGTTCTCGAAGAGGTGCGGATCTTGCTGGTGTTCCTCAGGGAGGCCGGCTAGCAGTGCCGGTGAGTTGGACAACCATTTTCGCAACTCATAGCCACCAGTCCGCAAGAGTTCAACCAACTCATCCCGTAGGTCCAACGCCTCTTCGACACTATTTGCCCCGGTGCACACGTCATCGACAAACAGGTCCTTCTCCAAAATGGCGGCCGCTCGAGGGAATCTCATTCTCTCTCGGCTCGCCAATTCCAACAGAGACCGAATAGCAATGTACGGACTGCTCTTCAAGCCGTACGTATTGGTATTCAGCTCGTATACCAGCATCGGTTCCTCAGGGCTCTCTCGCCACAAGATCAGCTGGTACCGACGGTCATCGGGATGTATCACAGTCTGTCGGAACATCATCCGGATGTCGGCAACAAAGACCACTTGATGCTTCCTAAAATTCGTGAGGATATCCGATATGTCCCTGTGCAGCTTGGGGCCCGCATGCAAACATTGGTTCAAGGACACCCCAGTCGAAGTAGCGGCGGATCCGTCAAACACTACCCGAATTTTGGATTCCGGGGACTTCAAAACAGCATGGTGGGGGAGAAAATAGTATTCCATCGTACGCTAATCCATGTGAGTCACCGTCATGTGCCCCAAGTCCTCGTACTCCCTTATGAAGTCCACATACTTCTGCCGGAAGAGTGGGTCTCTTCTCATGCGGCGTTCCATCGAGACCAGCCGCTTCTCCGCTAGCATGCGGGAAGCTCCAAGGGGTGGTCGATGCGTCAGCAGGGGGAGCCGAGTTATGAACCGACCAGAGCGGAGGCGCCCAGTATTATTCTGGTAAAAAAGGTCGCACTCCTCTTGCTCCGGGCTCATCCGCGACGCGGCAGGCGGTTCTTCAATCTCCCAGAACCGTTGCACAGCTTCTGAGAGAGCAGTTCCAAACAAACAGTCGACCTCCGCAGGAGGCGTGGAAACCTCTAACACCGGACCCATCACAGCATGGCCGAACATGGTGTCCAAAGCCACAAGGCCACCAGGCTGTAATGTCCGTTTGCTGGTTAGCAAAATTCTCCCTAGGACGTCTGCACCCAGCAGTACGTCTACCGGACTAGGGGTATCAAAACCAGCATCCGCCAAACTCAACCCAGCTGTCAACTTCCGAATCTCTGGCTGCAGTCTCACCGGGGGGAGTCTCCCAACCACTTCCTCCAACACCAATGCGGGAGCTGTCATCCTCGCATGGGAAGTGGGACTTTGTCCAAATGTGAAAATGACCTGCCCAACCAGGTTTGACACTGTTACATTACCTACCCCACGCACCCTTTCTGGGTGGGGTTTCAAAGCCAAGCCCAGCCTTTGCACCAACCTCCGGGATATAATACAGCCCTGTGCGCCCGTATCCAATAAGGCCCGCACACGGACTGATCCCCCGCCAGGGCCCCATACACAAACTAAGGCCGTGGGCAATAACACGGTTTCGAAGGGAGGGGCGGTGGTTGGTACGTGGGCGGCGTACCCCTAACAGGGATACATTGTTGCATCCTGCTCCGCATTGGGGGGCCGCTCGTAACGATCGAGCGGGTCCCACTCCGGCTGGTACGGCCGTCGTACCGGTCGCGCCGTCTGCGGCGCCTGATACGTCCGCCTCTGGTGCCCACGGTACGCGGGTGCCCGCGACTCCAGGCGCGGCCGCTCAAAGATCGGCGGCGACATCCGTGGTGCCGATTTGGGTGAGGGCGTTCGCCGGCACCCGCCCGTAGGACCCCCCCGTAGGGCGCGGGTGCGCGCGCGTACGCCGCATAGTTCTGGGGGCCCGAGGGGGAGGGGTGCTCCCCCCTCGGGGGGACCCATCCGTGGGTTCCACTGTTCCCCACCTTCCCCTTGGGCCTGGTAACCCTGGTCGGCCTCAGTCCGACCCCGTGCAGGGGGTGAGCGTGAACCCTGCGCAGGGGGGGGTTTAGAACCCCCGCTGCGGTTCATGCACAACATGTTGTGGTGCTTCCCCCAACATGTCCCACACACATGGGGGTGGGTGCAATCCCGCACAAAATGTGGACCCAGACAGACAAAGCACCACTGCCGCTGTTTAGCAATGTTGCGGCGGCCCTCAACCCTCTGTGCTTGGAACTTGGGGCACGCAGGCACCCTATGGCCTGGGTTCTTGCAATACAAGCATAGGTCCGGTTCCGCAACAGTTGCATTATATTGACGGGGACCCGCCGGACGAGGTCCCATTTTTGCCCTGTTTCCCCTCGGAGACTCAAATCTCAACTGTGCCCCGGCGGATCCAGTTGGTCTCGGGGGGGGGGGTGACAAAACTGACGTCTCATCGCGTCGACACTCTGACTCCAAAAAATCGACCAATTTGTCGAAGGTCGGTAGGTACTGGGAGCTGTCTCCCCCGTGGCGTTGCTCAAATCTGGCGTGTACATCTGCCGGCAACCGAATCAGCAAAAAACTGAGCAGCATGTATGACCAATGTTCCACGGGCAACCCCAGCTTAGCCAGCCCCTTGGTCGCCGACAACACAGGATTCAACATTTTAACCCGGATGTCTGAAGCCTGGGCGATCCGGGGAATGTTCCAAATCTTGGCCATGAAAACATCTGCTAGCCGACGCACATTCTGATACCGACTAATCAGTAATGCGCGAGCTATTTCATAGTTTTCATCAGTCACCGACAGATGAGCTATTAGTTCCCGAGGTTCCCCTACCAGGGCAGCAAACAGTTGGGCCAGTTTCAATGAGGCCGATAAATCCGTCCGGGCCTGTACTAAAGTATCAAATAAATCAATGAAACTGGTCCACTGATCCAAATTGCCATCAAATGTTGGCAGATGTATGGCAGGCAGCCGTGCCGCCAATTCTGGAGTAGCGGCTGATAGCTTCCCAGTGCTGGGAACTCCGGCAGTCCGGGCCTGCCGGATCTCCTGTGCCCGCTGTACGATTATGTCCGCACACTCCATGCACTGGTCCACATCAGCTTCCACCGCAGCCACTTCCTCCGGGCCGGCCCCGTCATCCCGTTTTTCCAAGTACTTCCGGAGGAAGCCATACACCTTCTCCACCCGTTCATTGACCTGGTCAAACCTGGCTAGAAGTGCCTCAATTCGATCTTGTCTATCGACCAAGGCCGCTGCCGAAGCGAACCATCTGAGTTCAGCACGGATAGCAGCCTTTAAAGTGGATGCCATATTAAGCCAACAAACCAAAAAATTAATTAATCAATTAATCCAATACAATAAAATTGCCCAACAAAGTAATTAATCTTATATTAACCGTCGGTCAACTTTACTACCAATTATAAAAGTGCCAAGCCAATTATCAATATAACAATAGGCACTATACAATTACAACATAAACAAATAGGCACTATACAATTACCAATATACAACAACAACTTAGTCAACCAAACTATGATTTAGTTATATCATTCGCTCAATTATCACTATAGAGTATAGTGTGCGAAGCCGCTTATAATATTATCAAACATTCAGTTCAACTTTACACCGCTATACTATTATAGTGGGTGAAACTGTTACCTAAACAAGCTGACAATTATATAATTAAGCAATATTCCAAACCAAATAGTTACTGTGGAACAAATAATTTGTTCCAACAATCATTAATTTTTACAACTAGTGGGTAGAATTCTTACCCCCAACAATTTTCTAACAACGAACAAATTATACAATTTGCCTCAAAAAAAACGCGGTTTTTTGAGGAACCACGCTCTGCTACCATTAAATTGTTGCGCCCCACTGCTGGGCGGCGCACAACCGTCACGCGATTCGCGGATCTGAGAAACTTAAAATAAATGTACCACTTACATATAAATGTCCGTCCGTCCACTCTTCGGGAATAGGGAAGGGAATAGCGCTATGTTGGGGTAAGGATATAAGGAATTATCACACTTAGTCCTTCACAAATGCTCCCAGTTCTTACACACGAGCCCGGGGTCCAAACCGTCCCACAAATCACGGCACCGTGTCAAGGATTATATCCAATAATATCACAAAATAAGGTTTTCAAAATCCAAAACAGAACCAAAACGCGCTTTGTAGCCACGAACCAAAACTCGAGTCCAAAAAAAACTTTTCTGGAAAGTTCCAACCAAGTTCTCGAAACGGGAATGCAACACACATCCATTCGAGCGCGGGTGACAGTTCAACTTACAGCTGTCTCCCACTTTTTCTTAATTTACGAAGCGCGTTCCGATACACGCTTTTCGGGTCCGAACACCGCCTATTGCTTACCTTGTATATTTTTTCCATGTACTTGTTTTTCTGTATCGTTTTCTGTGTGGTGTACAATAAAGAGTCATTGTATTGTATTGTATTGTATTGTATTGTATTGTATTGTATTGTATTGTATTGTATTGTATTGTATTGTATTGTATTGTATTGTATTGTATTGTATTGTATTGTATTGTATTGTATATAGTACTCTCAAAGTTTTTTTACACAATCCTAATCAATATATCAATGTGAAAATGATTTGTTTTGGATATTTGTTTGTCACGCTCAAAGCACTTAAGCGATCATGATGAAATTTGGTATGGGGATAGATAGTTTAACACCCTTGAAAGGACATAGAATAGTTTTATCCCACAAAATTGTACAGTTTCCGGGGGATAGCGATAAACGAATTCTTTGCAGATAAATTTACGGGTTGTTGCCGTGCTGTACCTAGTACCTAAGCAAACGTTTAACGCACGTTTTGCGCTTAAATTTCCGATGCGGTCAACTCGTTAAGTGACTATTACAATTCAAAAACCGAAGGTCTAAATCGAAATTCCCACACAATCAGAAGCCGGGTAAACCGGGATAAAACTGTCGAACTTTTTAATTCTCAGCCTTGATTAATGCAGACCTGGCCTTTCTAATGGTGCCTTTATACCCCGCACAATGGGTATTATTTAAACTGAAGAGTAAGGATTTAATAAGTGAATTTTCACCGAGTAACGCGAGATACATTCGCTCGTTTATAAAATTGAGAGCTTCATCTACCTTAATCGTTTATTGAAAAGTGAAGATGAGAAATTTATGAGATGGTATTAACTTGGTTTGGTTTAATAATTATTTGTGTTAACTTTGTACGAGTTTTCATTCTAAACAGATTTTGCAAGTCTTTATTAAACTAGCTGTGTTATTCCGGGTTATAAATATGTAGCGACTACTAGCGCCATCTAGTCATCACATAAGAAACTAATTACAACATCCTGCATCGCACTATCGAAGTTTCTCAACTCAGCTGCATAAATACAACTTCCAACTTTCATCCATCGGACTTCGGTCCCCAGGCATAACATCTGCCTGGAGAGAGATCTCTCTATTGCAACTACCCCTAAAAATACATTTGTGTGGGTCAAATCTTAGAAGCAGAATTTAATTCACTTCTTGTGGTCAGATTGCCTTAAAATTTAGTTAGATGTTAATTGGCATCATGTGTATGTAGTTATTTGACCTACAGACCCTATACATCTCTCGGTAAATGAAATCGTGCCAGTAGACTAACTGTTCTGGTTTTGCTGTACTACTTTACACTTCTTAGTAAAATGCGGTCTTTTAATTATTGAGTGAGTTTTCTTTGTATAATGCATGAAATGTAATATTCTGTAATGTATAATAATTCAATTGTAATTTGTTTTTACCAAAAATGTCTTAGTGCCAAGTTGTGTTCGTGTTAAATGAAAATGCAAGTAAAACCAACAAAAAGTACACAGTCCTCAAAGGGATCTCCTCAAATCGCATAAAATTTTTACGCATATTCATCGTTTGGCATAATTCATCATTTCGCATAACTCTATTTTCTCAGAAACCATTCATTATATTCAGGAATTTTGAAATGGTTATCCTGTAGGACTCGATAGGTTAGGTTAGGTTAAGTTATAACAAGTCCGAATAATAAATAGTTTCTGAGAAAATAGTGTTATGCGAATTGATGAATTATGCCAAACGATGAATATGCGTAAAAATTGTATGCGATTTAATAGGGAACCGTCCTCAAACAGGTACTATTCGTCAAAACTGTAGTTTTAGTGTAGAAGGTACAAGGAGTGTACTCATTGTACGTTCTACACTCGTTGTGAGTACTTATTACTATTAATTTTGTAATATCTGTGAAACTTAGGAAAATACATAATAATGTATCTAAATCTTTAACAATTGGGTTCCGTGGGATTACAGTTAATGAAGAGAAGGCAGATATTTAGAAACTCTACAGGGTTATTTGTAATTCACTAGCATCCTTTTAACCCTAAACTCCTACCACTTAAACAAATGTTTTTTTGTTTTACGGCTTTTGTCATAACTTAATATTTTTGGTGTAATAACGTTTTGAAAATTAGAGATTACCTTTTATTTTTACGATACTCTGTGTATTTGTATGGGAAAAAAGTGCTTCATTTTAAAAAGTCGTAAAATAAAAAACATTTGTTTGAGTGATAGGAATTCAGGGTTAAGAGGATGTCAGTGAATTACAAATAACCCTGTATAAAAATAGAAGAATGCGTACCTTTAATGTTAAATATTTATGATTGCCGATCATAATTCCCATGCCATCTAAATGAAGCTTCACCTACCTACTCTTAAGAATAATTAATTGATAAAGTAATAATAAGGTAAAGTAAGTAAGTAATGAGTTAAGTTTATTTAGAGACTTCTTGTCACCACAGATTTATCCAACAAAACCCACAATGAATTCCCGTGTCTTTTATCCAGTCTCGTGTAAATTATGTCAAACTGAGTTTCGTAACGCTGCCACGTAATAATATTGTCTCGGAAGATAATTGTACACGTTTTTGTGCTTACGTCTTGACGTATGCTGTGAACGGGCTGTGTGACGGATCACCGACGCGCGATGTTGTGGATGCGCGAAAAGTACGAGTATCAGGAGTTTATTTATTTATTTTTAAAGAACCAACAGTGGTGCGGCGCTGGAATTTTATGCGCTTAGGTGACAGACCTGTCATTTTTGATGTTAAGTAAGTTAAGCGAAATCCTAGTCAAATCAATTTCATTTTTAACCATGTTGGTTTGATATTTATCATCCCAGCCTAAGTATATACGTCCCGCTGCAGGGCACAAGCCTCCTCTCAGAATGAGAGGGCTTGAGCCGTAGTTCCCACGCGGGCCCAGTGTGGATTGGGAGCTTCCCACACACCATTGAATTTCTTCGCAGACGTATTCAGGTTCCCTCACGATGTTTTCCTTCCCCGTAAAGCTCATTGTAAATTTCAAATGTAATTTCGCACATAAATTCCGAAAAAACTTAGAGGTGCGAGCCGGGATTTGAACCACGGCTTTTTATATTGAATTGGTTTGATATTGAAAAATATAAATTCCTAAATTGAATTGTCGAATTATTTACATAAAGTAACTTACTTGAAGTAAGAAGTAGGTAGTTAAAATTTGCTACTTTTCACATACTACTTTACACGATGATTTTTAATCGGTCATCACTGTGATCAGGAACCAATTTTTTAGATCAGTATTTGGTGGCGACCACATTTAAGTCACTGTTAAATTAAACAATAACATGGTGTAGTATATGAGCCTAAAACCTGTTCGACGAGTCAGTTTCTTAAGCAAACTTTGACGTGATACTTGTCAAATTCCCCGCCAAAAGCAATGACACTAGGACGAAACTACTTAACTTCAACAAATGTAAGATGACAAATGCATTCGGTAGATGGAGAAAGTTTTAACAATAACTTTTTCTTTTTAATTAAACAGAGATTTCATTGCTTGAGTCGTCATCTCTTTTTACTTTAATCTTGGCTGTGGATTAATATTAATCAACTGTTGATTGCCGATTAAAATTTACCGTGTGTAAGTCATCTTGTTTTTGGCTGTGATGTTCTATATTTGATTTGCTGGTAAAAACTAGAGAAGCCTCAAGCTTAAATTTAATATAAGTTATTTACCGTGAGATTCGCTTATAGTGAAATATACTGCTAACTCACTTCTTGAATCGAGTTTAGCTTAAAATGTTTCAGAACGCGTTTGGTAGCAGCCGCCGTGGCCTGTGTTCTAGGAAAAACTGGTTGTCTGTAAAGTTGGTTTACGGACGATAGTTTAACGTGACAACGTCATAACAAAACATCCAAAAAACAAAAATGAAACCAGGCGGTCACCCATCCAAGTACTGACCGCGCCCGATGCTGCTTTACCTCGGTGATTGGACGAGAACCGGTGTTTTGTCCAATATCTTGAAAACGGTGCAACCAACGGAAAAATCAATGAAATTTTCAACCCCCCTTTAACACCCCCGCACCCGCACCCGCACCCCGCGCCCCCCGCACTGATAATTACCCGAGCGCCAGTACCAAGATTGTACATCCTGCCTGGCGTTCGCTGCTCTCTTGTACATACTGGCCTTCACTGCTCTGCTCTTCACGTACATGTAGGTACGTTACATTGCGTCATCCTTTTTCGTGCGTGCAGCCGGCGTTCATCAATTTATTAGACGTTGTCACGTCAAAAAAGGGTCTAAAACATATCGGGCCAAACTTGAGTAAAGACGAGAGTTAAATAACCGTGTATTTATCTATTATTCGTCTATCAATTATTCGTCAGTTTAATAAGCACATCATAGTTCCTATCAGCCTCTGATGGTTTGTACAGCTTACCAGAGAGCCGTCCGTCATCATCATCATCATTTCAGCCGAAAGACGTCCACTGCTGTACATAGACCCCAAGGTTCGCCAAATAGATTGGTCCTGTGCCATTCGCATCCAACAGGTAAACATTTTATTTAAATTCGAACGCGTATGATTTCCGTACAAAATCCATGAAAATCACGCGAACGAAATTTAAAATCGCCATTTAAAATCCGTTAACCAGCTTATGACAGATAAAACTGTTTTGCCCCGTTTTATTGACAGCGCGCTCGCTTTGACACGTTAAACACGCTGTCACGTATCATAAAACATACGCTGTCGTTTTATTGTGGTAGGTGCGCGGAATTGGCTAAAACGGGCTAAATTGGCACGGTTTGGTTAGTGCTAAGGCTGCCTGTCTATTGAAGCGGAGCAGGGGAGCGAGAACGATGGGCCTCATAAGAAAGCTCAAATACAATCAGAGGGTGATGGAGAGGGCTATGCTCGGAGTTTCTCTGCCAGATCGCGTTGGAAATGATGAAATCCGCGCAAGACCTAAAGTCACGACACACCTCGAAGAATCGCGAGACTCAAGTGGAAGTGGGCAGCGTTTAAATCTTAAATTGATAATTCCCTACTTGTATTTAAACCAACATGTTACAATCAAAGAAAATAGACAGAAAACCTGGATACTTTGTCAGTGAAAGTGTTTTTAGGCTTTGGTCAAAACATATAAATTCTCCAATATATAAAAATCTCGTGTCACGGTGTTTGTTATGGAACTCCTCTGAAACGGCTTGACCGATTTTTATGAAACTTTTTGTCCATATTTCGTAGGTCTGAGAATAGACCGTAAGGTAACGGCAGCGATTTCCGTGGTATTCAAAATCGGCATTCTATTCCGTGGTATTTTTATTTATGCGTTTTGTGATGTATTTAAGAGACTTGCAGTAAATTTGCTCATACAGGAATAAAAAGTAATTTTTTGTCAACGAAATTAACAGCACTAGTGAACATATATCAAGCAAGGGGCCATAAAAATTGTCAGTAAACGCAACGTTGCCGCAGAAGCAGGTTGTGTCATACAAACGCAAGATACCTCGCGTAAGTACAACCGTGTTTCTAATTAGTGATTTGGATAAAAAATATGACAGTTACTTTAATGTTGCGGTTTTGTAATGTTAGATAGTAGTTTCTTTTATGACTTAAGATCATAATTTTTTCATATTTTTGGACAGAAATACGTTAAAAACGGTAAATTAAATACAGCGGAATAAGCATCCATATTTTTGCAGTGGCAGATTATTCCGAGGTATCTGCGTGGTGTAGGGGTAAGCACGCAGCACGGAACGCTGAGGACCTGGGTTCGATTCCCAGCATTGGTCTTTTTTCTGGGGTTTTTTCTGTGCATCTATATTTCAGTTTGTATTTAGTTTGAAAGATAAATTTGATAAATCTGGTTAGTCCGAAGGTAAGATTGCTTAGATAAATTTTACCAAAAGCAATTTCTAAGGGAAGGCAATTAAAAGTAGTAGGCACTAATGCGAAGAAAGTTGAAATCGGTATTATTCTTGATGCGGACCCCAATTTTCCTAACTGATCGTAACTTTTTCCACCGCCAGCTACACTTCGCTCCCAGCCGTGACTGGTCAAAAAGTTTAATCATGTGAGGCCTTATTCCGGCATTTCGAAATTGCTAACGAGATCTCGCGATTTTCTAGAGAGAGAGTGAGTTTTTGTAAAAAAAGTGTTGTAATGTAAGTCTTCGCTGGCTATTCTTGCATGGTCAATTGAGAGAGAGAGAGAGAGAGAGAGAGAGAGATGTTTATTTACACATATTCGATACACAGGAAGTACAGTTGACAGGAAAAGATACAAAAAAAAATCATCGAATAGTATAAAATTGGTCATCCAATACTAAAGGATTGGCCACACTGGATGCGTTCTATATTATAGAGACCGACAATGTTTATATATAGAGACCGACAATGTTGTTCATGCATAATGCGGGCTGCGTTCAATTTGACCTGACCGCGACCGCAGAACGCATCCAGTGTGGCAAATCCTTAAATCAGATGTCAATCCGACCATTTATTTTTAAACAAACAGACATTGCAAGTTAAATAAAAGCTTATAAAAACGTAGACGAATGAGTAGAACCAGCTGTGACAGACATTAAAAAGAAGAAAATATTCGAGTAGAATGGGTGAATCAACTTTTTCGAGCCACCCATTGCTATTATTACACAAATTTTGTCTCCTGGACAACCTAAGCATTTTTCTATGAAACAGTATGAAGATGCCACTTGGACAACTGAGGACAAAGAAAACAAAAGAAAAAAGTTGATTCACATAATCACAAAATCATCCCAACTCAGAGTATTTGTATACTGGTGTATTGTGGTGGCTGGAATCATAACAATTGGGATTGATCATTTTTTCTAACACCCCTTTTTGTTTTTTTTTTATCGAAAATATAGAGCATTTTAAGAAACTAATTTGAATATTTCAGCAATTCATCACTCCAATATTTTTTTATAATTTACGAAAAATTCGGACGCAAAACGCACAAGATCGGAAGATGTCGGAGTGAGAGAGAGACAGTTAGAGACTACAAGACAAGTGTTTACTCACTAAACTTACACTATTATTCTGTCATTTTAACGTTCCTTTTTCTCAGACAAAACATACTACCACTACGCTGGCTCAAGGACCCAAAGAGGATCTTGGCCTCCGACACCAGAAGTAGCCACCCAGCACGGTCCAAAACAGACAAAACAAAACAAATTACATAATTTAGCTAACTATACGTATACGTAACTGCCACGGTAGTTTCATGTTTAAGAATAAGAATAAGAATAAGAAATTTATTTGATTTCTCCACCACCAAGTACAATGTAGGAACTTAAATATTACAATAAAGTTGTAATTGGGAGACTTGAGTGGGGGAGACTGGTGCCCGAACTAGGGAGATCCTGTGTGTCAGGTCACCACCTGCCCTCAGATGTCCGCAACTACTGAGTTACAGTTAAAAAAATAAAAACAATTTGAAAAAACAGTTTGCGTTACAAATTAAATTAAGAATATGATATAGATTTTAACCATAGTTCATAAGGATGTGTGTGTGTGTGTGTGTGTGTGTTTGTGTGTGTGTGTGTGTGTGTGTGTATGTGTGTGTGTGTGTGTGTGTATGTTATGTGTGTGTGTGTGTGTATGTGTGCATGTGTGTGTGCGTGCATGTGAGTGCGTGCGTGTGTGCGTCTACGTGTGAGCGCGCGAATGAAAGTGTCTGCGCGGTGTGCGTTGGAGCAATGCAAGATTAGGTTTAAATTGATTTCATGGTAATGCTTGTAGCAGATTTTCTGTCGCATTATAATCCAAGCTTTGTAACCAATTAGAAACAACCTTCTTACAGCGAGTTTGGGTTAAAGGGTAAATAGTTAATTCCCTTCTTATTTTATTGAAAAGGAAACCTCCCATATAACAAAAAAACCTGTGGGAAAAACGTGAACTAAACTTGGGAGCAGGACACACCCTGTCCTTCCTGTGTTTGCCCGACAAGGATTCTGGATCATACGGAATGAGTGCGTGCTGTTTCAATATTATATTTAGGATGAATAGTTGTCTCACCGTAAGGACCTTAGCTCGTTTATATAATTCAGTTGATGGAAAAAGAAAAGGATGGGAGTGACTCACTTTAAGAATTGCCCTTTGTGCGCGTTCAAGTTTTAGGAAGTGGGTTTTGGTAAAGATTACAAATCTAAGACTTAAGCATAATGTTTTGTGAAGTTCCAAATCCGCACTGGGCCCGTGTGGGCACCACGGCCCCAGCCCTCCATTCTGAGAAGAGGCCTGTGCTGCAGTGGGACGTATATAGGCTAGGATAATGATGATGTTTTGTGACATATAAAAACGACTAAAACACACTACCAATATTAAATACTGTACACTTGCATACCACATGTACGACGACCAGACGACCAGACGGTCTAGTGGTTAGAGAACCTGACTACGAAGCTTGAGGTCCCGGGTTCGATTCCCGTGTCGGGGCAGATATTTGTATGAAAAATACGAATGTTTGTTCTCGGGTCTTGGGTGTTTAATATGTATTTAAGTATGTATCTATCTATATAAGTATGTTTATCCGTTGCTTAGTGCCCATAACACAAGCTTTGCTAAGCTTACTTTGGGACTAGGTCAATTGGTGTGAATTGTCCCATGATATTTATTTATTTATTTATTTTTACATGTATTGCGGATACGTTAAGCTTTTGCTTTGATGGAAGAGTGTTTACACTGACAAAGTCGATATCGCTTATTCGTTCACTAACCTCAATATCAGAATACGGTCTTTCTATCGTAACAGTTCGGTGCATGACTTGCAATTCTTCCCCTTTAGATACCATTATCTTATGTATTGTGTTTCATGTTCGCTCGTTTGGAGATGATCGGTATTCAGTCCTCGCCGAATAGTTTTTCTTGGAAAACATTGTTGCAATAACACCGCAACGTGTTTTGTCCTTGTTAGAAGACTAAAATATACGATTTTATACCGTCTAGCATGGATTTATTTTATTAATATATGGAGTGTGGATTTAAGTAGATACCACAAGGTTTACGGCGAAGGAAACCGGCACAATGGGTCCCACTGAAAAACAGCGTTGTGGCTTGCCACTACATTATGCTGAGTGGGGCCCAATTTATACTATTCGATATATTTTTTTTTATTTTTAAATTTCCTGTCAAATGTATTTTTTTTTCTGTGTTTGTATCGAATATGTGTAAATAAACATCTCTCTCTCTCTCTCTCTCTCTCTCTCTGTCTCCCAAATGCGAAGTAATTCAGTGGTGTGTATGAAGTTCTCAATCCGCACTGAGACCACATGGAAACTACGGGCCTACTAAGTCTCTCATGCTGAGGCTGTGCCCTGCAGTGGGACGCATATAGGCCGAGATGATGATGATGATGATGATATAATGGTATCCTTAAATCGTCGACAAACTTTTCATCGAATTTCATTGCATCGAAAATGATTTATAGAATATTCAGTTTCTATAATTTCTTTACACGTAAATGCCCATACAAAAAAATCACGGCAATCCGTCGCTCAGTTTTGACGTAAAAGAAGGTCAAACAAACAAACACACTTTCACATTTATAATATATTAGTATGGAAGTATGGATCTCTTCGACAGGGAGCGAGCGAAGAGAGCGACCAAGATGGGTCAGAGCGGAATCGACTCGGAACGGTAAGGATCAAAGACTAATGAGGGAGCGTAGCATAGTACGGCTACTACGAAATTCGAAGTTTGTTTGACGACCAGTGCCTCTACCATGAGTTACACTAGTTTACAGTGACCGTACTCGCTAGCGACGGCGTAAATGATTTGTATGGAGAATTGTGTACAGCGCCTCTAGCGGTCACTTACGGAAGTACAATTCTCCATACAAATCATTTACGCCGTCGCTAGCGAGTACGGTCACTGTGAACTAGTGTAACTCATGCTAGAGGTACAGATGGCCTAGTAGGTAGAGAACCTGACTACGAAGCTTGAGGTCCCGGGTTCGATTCCCGTGTCAGGGCAGATATTGGTATGAATAATATGAATATTTTTTCTCGGGTCTTGGGTGTTTAATATGTATTTAAGTATGTATGTATCTATTTATATAAGTATGTTTATCCGTTGCCTTGTACCCAAAACACAAGCTATGCTTAGCTTACTTTGGGACTAGGTCAATTGGTGTAAATTGTCCCGAGATATTTATTTATTTATTGTGCCGTCCCTTTCATTCGTTTAATACTTTTTTCGTGAACGAGGTTTAAAAATCTAATTTTGTAGTATAGGACCAGAAGTTAGGAAACTGAATCGCGTACTAGGGTGGAACCTTTCACAACCGATAATTAATTCACGATGATTTCTATGGCAAACGTATGGAATGTCAAATTGATATTTGTAATGAAAAGAGTTCACCCTCCTGGTACGTGATTTAATTTCTTTGAATGAACATTGATTGATTGTTGTCAACATGTCAACGTGGCAACATGTCGAGTTAAACCCGTTCAAATACGTGAGTAATCCGTATGTTTTCACTATGAGTGTCTCTCGGTAGTTTCATCTTCAACGTAGGTAGTGCGTATAAAAGCATTCAAAACCGGACACGTGACCAATTTTTTCTTCTATCTCGCCAATATTTTTTGGCAAAACCCGTTATCTTTGCGGCCAGTATTATGCAATAGTGGTTTGCACCAGTTGGCTGAGTTTCGTGCAGAATTTGTACCCTTTGTTGTCTGTACAAAGAGGATTATCTTTGTTAGAGTATTTTTACATTGTTTTGTTTATTAGTCGCAATGAAATCCGAAACAAAAGCTGTCGGCTTTTTATTTCTGATTTATGGAACGGTCGAGTTAATTCTTGTCACCTTTTGCTTGGGACATACGTAGCTTTTTTTTCATATTCGTAGACTTCATAAGGACTTTAAATTAGTATTTAGACGTGTGTTACGAAAATCAACTCACGACGATCGCAACATTTTAGTTTATGGGCATGTCCGTTTATGCCGCAAAAAAAGTGTATTTCGACACTCTCATACCTGGTTTACACTCGCGTACGAGTGGCGAGACGAACTGCGGGACGAGCCACGAGACGAGAGTGTGAACAGGCGCGCCTCGCGCCTCGTCTCGTGATTTGCTTTGATTTTGAGGCTCGCGTCCGGAGCGAGACGACGAGGCGAGGCGCGAGGCGAGGTGACGAGGCGAGAGTGTAAATCAGGTATCAAGGGAATCAAAATGTATTGGGTATTTTCCATTGTAGGTACTATGAAATTTAGAAAATAATATTTTGATATACTTACAAAATTGTACATACTTGGCTTGTTTTTTAAAATCTATTGAAGGTATCAAGATGATGATCAGCTTCTCGATCATCTGGTCCCTTTGCTCACATATCAGGATATACCAGGCTACCCAACTTTTATACTGAGCGAAAATACGACCGGTCGCTGAAATATTTTTTATGACGATATAGGTTACTCGGTTTTACTTGTGGCATACAGTTTAAAAACAGTATGCAATGCAACTTTTGTTAACTATTTACAGAGAGCGGAATCGCAAACCAAAAAATTAAACGCTTTGGGAAAAAACATAATGCTTTGTAAGCTTTTCTAACCATCAAAATTATGAGTTTCTGTTTCTATGATAGCTTTTAAATTTGATGTATAAAGTTTGACTTCGTTTGCAAGCGAGGCGTTTATTATACTCGTAACTAGCTTTTGTCCGCGACTTCGTCCGCGCAGAATTCCAATTTGAGGTAAAGATTCTTCATCTCTTTCAGCGAATAAAACAAAATCCGGCAAACGCCAAACATCCAAACATCCATCATCATCAGTATAAATCTCCTCTTCTTCTTATCTCGTGGAAATAACAAAAAAAAATTAAGTAAGTTTTTTTTTATAATTGGCTAAGTAAAGTTTTTTTGAAGATGTATATTTTTTCGACAATCGTCGTCTTTAAGGTCGAGAAACTGTAGCTGTTTTATTTTTATCTCCTTTAAGTATTTATAGAAAATATTTTTTTAAGTATTCGAGGTGACATTATTTGTGAGATTTTATGGCTGACAAGCCGTTCGTGCTCAGTACTTAATAGAAATAAAAAAAACGAAGTCAACTGTCACTTCTGTCATTGTCAAATAAAATCTAACCGTTTGCGTTTCGTTCGCTTTGCGTTGTCCAAGAAGCAGACCTGCAGGCTAATTGTCCAACTCCCTCGAAATCGCCATCGCGTTCATTTTGACAGTTCTTGTATGGGCTGACAATTGGTATCGGAAATAAGTAGCCAGCTATCACATCCATATAAAAACTTTTATTTGAATCCGATGCCGAGTGTGAAAGAAGTTAGACAATTACCCTGCGGACCTGACGTCGCTACGGACGTTAAGTCGCGTGATGTCGATTTGACAAGCGAAATCGGTCGGCTTCTCTCGACATGTCGCCGACACGTGTCGTGGAACATTTGTCTTATAGTGTATCCATGGATTTACTGCAAGAAAGAAGGTGACTGTGGCTCAACCCAGCGACAATCATAAATATAGTAACATTGTGAGTTAGTAGGGATAAGTTAGTTTCATTTCTTATGAACTGCTAAGCTACTGTATTTTACTTAGTTCTATTTTATGTCGTAGAGGGATGGAAAGGTATTATAATGTACTTATTACAGTACCTACTGTGAAAAATTACCGATACTTAAGCGTATACTTAGTTTAGAAAAGTATATTTTCATTATTTTTTGGTGAAGAAGACAAGTTCAAAAAAGATTAAAAAAATAATTTGGAAATGTACGCGTTATGTATTACTTTTGAAAAAAAATGAGTTTATTCAACCATCTATCTCCTAATAATGTAAAGTTGAAATGGCGTATTGCCTGTGCACAACGCTTTCGTGGCCAATTAGCCCGATGAGACAGCGACATGTGCGTCCACAGGCCTGACAAGAGAGGTTCAGTTCGTCACGCAATAAGTCGCAGTAAAAAGTGCTCATATGAGACTCACTGAACTTGATCAAATTAATGAGTTACAGTTAGAACTGTTTACCTATATATGAAACTAACTGAACATGGTCAAATCAATTTTATGTCCACGTTCATAAAGCACATTACGAATAAAAAAAAACAAATAAAAAAACACAAATATTAAGTTTTAATGTGATCCTTTTATTACATGGAAATAAAATTCTATGGATTCAATTAAAACAAAGCATCGTATAGAAACAGTGAAATTGTTAAGAATCCTATTTAAATGGTCACTTTATACGTAATAATTTTGAATAGCTTTATGTGCTATAATAGCTGCTTATGTTCATTGTAAGGGATTCACTGAGCACTGGGCAATAATTTAAACAAGAAATTATGATATTGATAGGCGGCAGCGTTAGCGCACGCGCGGTTCGCATCACGTGACAATGGCGACTGGATGACCGCCCGCGGTAACAGTTTAGCTTCTAACGCTACCCTCAATTTTTATTTATAAAGACATAGAACCTTAATCTACCCACAACCGTAAACCTAAGAAATAATATTTTATATTTTATGTATGTGTGTGTACGCGTCGTCTACAATCTCCCCCGCGTGTCGTACTGGCGACACTAATCTACCTGTGGTAACCGTGCGACGCGTGTGGCAGGTCGACGATACATCGCTGTACGTGTTTGCACATCCACGACTCTCACTCGACCGTCCTGCCCAGGATGTGTCTGGACTATGCGTCCCTTAGCCCAACAATTTCTTGACGAGTTGGGATCGACTATTACAACAAGATCACCCTGTCGCAAGTCTTCACCGTCCTCTGTCCACTTTGATCGTGGCTTCCAACTGGAAGAATCTCTTTCATCCACCTACTCCAAAATAAATCGGCAAGACGTTGAGCTATACGCCATTGACGTCGTAGATAGAGGTCCCCTTGATTGAATTCTCCCGGTATTGGAAGGCCCGATGACGAGCCGATCAAAAAATGATTGGGAGTCAAAGTTTCCTGGGCATCATGATCTACAGAGACATGAGCTAAAGGTCGGCTGTTGACCATGGCCTCAACTTCCATAAGCAATGTCATAAGCGTCTCGTCACGTGGTGCTCTTTCTTTAAGAACAGCTTTTAGCGCGGTTTTAACACAACGAATCATGCGTTCCCAGGCCCCTCCCATGTGTGTGTCCTGGTTTAGCGTGTCAAAAGATTTCTTTAACTCAATTTCGGCTCCCTTTAAGTTTGTCCCGTTGTCGGAGTAAATCTTTGCCGGCCAACCACGCCTTGCGGCCATACGGCGAAGGGCCATGATGAGTGAGTCAGTCGACAACGCGGTCACTGTCTCGATGTGCACGGCTCGCACAGTAAGGCACGTGAAAAGAACACCGTATCTTTTCTCACGTCGACGACCAACAGTAACATCCATGGGGCCAAAGAGATCTACGCCGCAGTGTGTGAAAGGTCTTTGATGATGAGACAAGCGACCCTCCGGCAAGTCACCCATTCTTGGGGGCTGTGGCTTCACTCTACGTAACCTACAATAGAGACAACGTGAGGCCAGGGCTCGAACGGTGGGACGTTGTTTAATTACCCAATATTTTTGCCTGAGTTCGTTTACTACCATTTCGTTAAAAGAGTGTGCCGCACGCTCATGAAAATGTTTTACAATTAGTTTAGTAACGCAATCATGGCCGTCTAGAATGATGGGCCTCTTAACGTTTATATCGACCTCGCTCGTTGGTCTCTAAGAAGACCGTCCTGTCCAAGAACCGGGGTCAGGGTGCGAAGTCTACTATTGGGGTCGATGTTTTTATTTTGCCTCAACTGATTCAGTTCAGTTTTAAAATAAAGTTCCTGCGAGTATTTTAATAGCAACAGTTCGGCTCTTTCAAGTAAACACTTGTTAATCGTAGGTATGCCGCTTAGTCTACATTTTGATACAAACAATAAAACCGCAGCCGTCGCGCGAAGCAATCTGAGCCAAGACGAAAAACGCGACGGATCGGGCACAGGTAAGTTTGACTTATTATAACTATTATTATTCACGATATGTACATTTTTAATTTCTAATTGTTCCTTATTAACGTCCCTTAGTAACGGTCCCACATCACTCCTTACCTGAACGCCGCTAACTTGCTGAACATGCCTGCACGCAGGCGCATGCACCTCGCCACTTTGCTGTTCGGTGTGAGACGCTACAGGACACCGTTGTACCTCTTCAATAAAATTGTTTGGTCGAAGAGTGAGCGCAGGAGTGCTATGGTTCTTGTGCCTAAACACCGGACCGCGGCATTTCGAGGAAGTTTTAAGTTTGCGGCGTCCAAGTGCTGGAATGATATTCCTCCCCCTATCCAAGGAGCGTCTAGTAGGTACACCTTCAAGCGCAAGCTGAAGGATCACTTATTAACGCTCCAAAAATCCTACCTATAAAACCAGCACTTGATATGCCAACCTGTTGTTTTACAGGGTTATGTTTTCGCAGTTTACTTTTTCTTTATTGTATTTATTTATTTAAATATTATGCTACGCAATAATAAATCTAAATTGTTTGTTAATTCATTATCTTTTTATTAATTTATCTTTTTATTAAGTAGTTTATATAGTATATTTGTGTATCGTTCCGTGTGTCACAGACGGTTCTGGCAGAAAATCAGCGCTGCAGGCGTCTAACGCCTCAGCATAATGCTGAGTCAGCGACCGTTTCACTTTTGCATGGACACACATGCAGATCTGTGTATTTATTACTTCGTTGTTTTGTGAACCTTGTTTATTTGTATGAATTTGTGTGTACTTTCTTGTATTTGTGTGTCTTGTAAAAGTGAATAAATGTCTTCTTTCTTTCTTTCTTTCTTTCTTTAGACATAAAACTCAACTCAACAGTACAGTAATTCTTTGTATGATAGTTTCAGGCCTGCCGTAACGTAATTCCAAGGCTTCTATGATGCTCACTGCCGAGGTGTTGCCGATAAGAAGCGAAGATACTGTTTCTTTAGCTTCGCCGCGTAAACAATTACGTAATCGACAGACATTCTCTGCGTCGCTGAATTCACACAATCTGGAGGACTCGGTGTACGCGTTTTTGAATGACAACCATTCTATTGAGTCACCATAAAAGGTTGGCAGCTCCTTGTTTGTATTCATTCGTAATTGGGTTTGTCGATCGTTAGCAGTGGTGGTCGTGATGGCATTCTTTAGTGCGTTAGCAAGTTGTTGGATGTCGCTAGGCGCGGCCGCGGCGGCGGCCGGCGCCCCATGGGGCGGCTCAATATGCGGCTGCTTCATGACATCCTCGTGGCTACGATCCATCCATTCATCCACTTTTTGCTTGATGCGTGACCTGGCACTTATATTGGCATTTTGCGAACATTCTAGTCGGAGCGCGGCAATATCCGCAGCTAACTTCTTTTCGTTGAGTTCAAGCTGTATGCGAGCATTAGCTTCAGCTACTTCCAATTCGAGCTGCTTCTTACGGGCTGTGAACTCAAGCTCAATAGCAATGGAGTGTTTGCTGCTAGTCGATGCCAGCGGCGCCTTAGGTGCTTCCGTTTTCACGCTGCATTTTTCAGATGTACCTCCATTTTTCCAGATCTCTTTACGTTTCATAGAAGTACCTTGGTCTGAGTAGGCTTGAGCGTCGAGCATCTTTTTAGTGCCTTCTTGGATGACGTTATCCATAACAGCTCGTTCCGATGCAGCGTAGCTTTTTTTGCATTTCGACGCTGGCGGTGGGCTAAACATGGCGGCCGACGGTACTGCGGTTTATCACTTCGCGTTCAAATTAAAACTTGTCTAAGTATTTATTCGGTTCGTAGGACCACTTTGTAAGGGATTCACTGAGCACTGGGCAATAATTTAAACAAGAAATTATGATATTGATAGGCGGCAGCGTTAGCGCACGCGCGGTTCGCATCACGTGACAATGGCGACTGGATGACCGCCCGTGGTAACAGTTTAGCTTCTAACGCTACCCTCAATTTTTATTTATAAAGACATAGAACCTTAATCTACCCACAACCGTAAACCTAAGAAATAATATTTTATATTTTATGTATGTGTGTGTACGCGTCGTCTACATTCATTAAGGCGAGGTTCTTGAAGCGCGCCACGTTAATTTACACCCCGCACCCCGCCCGCGCAAAAGCTACGATCGCCGCGCGCGCCGTGAACTCGCCGCCGGAGGTCACGCTTGCCAGCAACAGTGTAAATAATTTTCAGTAGTGTAAGTTGCGACCGAGACCAAGATCACGCTGTAATTTAAATGTTTAGATGCAATTACTTAGATTACTTTTGTGTTATAAATGTAAAATATGAAACTTTTTTTTTTTTTTTTTTTTTTTTTCTTTGTCCGCAGCTTGTACAGTTCCAGAATTTCAGTTAGATACAAAACTAAACTATTAGTACGGGATCCCTCCATAAGACGACCTTCACCGAGTTGGTTAATGGATGAAAAGTATTTTATGTTAAATTAAATATGTTAATAAATATATTGCAAGTGGGTTGACTAAGAAATTTCAGTCCAGAATATGATTACTAGCTTTTGCCCGCGACTTCGTACGCGAAGACAATAACGTTAGTTGTTTGGATGAAATTTGGCACACAGGTAGTTTATTACTTGGATTAACACATAGGATAATGCCAGGAAAATGCAAAGTTCCCGTGGAATATGAATAAGTGAATTCTATCTATAGCCTCTAAGCCGTGGTGGCCTAGTGGTTTGACCTATGGACTCTTTAGCAGAGGGTCGTGGGTTTGAGCCCGGGCTTGCACGTCTGAGTTTTTCCGAATTCATGTGCTATTTTACATTTGAAGTTCTGCCCAAGTCCTCTCGCTCTGGGAGGAGGTCTGTGCCTGATTGAAACAGGCTTTTTTATCCCAAGAAAGTGCAAAGTAAAGTTCCCGCGGGATAGAAATCATTTTTTTGACCTATTTTGAAAAAAATCAGAGACAATGTAGCTTTTTATTAGTGAAATCATTTTAACAATCAGCCCCTATATTCAATTCACTTATTTCTATCCCTTAGGAATTTTGTATTTTCCCGTAGAAATGTAGCCTATGCAAGAAAGAAAAAGAAAGAAAAAACATTTATTCGTGACAAACAATAGTATAAAGGCATAAAGGTTACAAAATAAAGAAAGAAACTAGATATCACGAAACGGACCCACCTCAGCATAATGCCGGCTCGATAGCCAGCGCTGGTCTTCCGGTGGGACCGTGAGGCCGTCATTTGCTCGCTGCACACACGATCGGACCGTGTCTAATTGTGAACGCAACCATATGATTGTGCAACTGTACCAATACCAACACAAGGGCGTTATATTTTGGCATGGCGTTGACATTGACAACTGACACGGCCGACCACATGAGCAGCAAGCAAAACGATATATAATAAATAAAATATGTTAATTATTGTCACTTGTAACAATTAAATAATAAAAACAAAGAGTGAAAAAGTGAAAAAAATAGCAGTGACTTAAGACATTTCCAATCAAGACACGCACAACACAATATCAGTGTCATAAAAATAAAAACAACAAAAGAAAGTTATAAACATGAAACACAAACGTTGTATGTAATTCCAATAATAATAAAGAAATAAAACAATAAAAAATAATAACAATAATAATAATATCACGGGACAATTTACACGAATTGACCTAGTCCCAAAGTAAGCAAAGCTTGTACTATGAGTACTAGACAACGGATAAACATTCAATGCAGAGTGGACACAATAGAAGTCGTCCACGCTACGTTTAAACCACATGACAACAAAGTAAAGAAAAATAAGAAAGAAAGAAGCCATACAATAAAAACACAATGAGGACGTACTGCTCGGGTATGTACTAAAAACAGCTAGTGTCATGCATCAACGCTTCCTGTTCATTCTGATGTGCATAAATAAACTTTCTGACACCATTCTTAAAACTATGCATGCTTTTCAGGTTCCTGATTGGCGGCGGGATATTGTTCCAGCACTTAGTTGCAGCATAGCGAAAACTTCCACGAAAAGTAGCTGAAGCGCGTTGCGTTGTTACCAGCTGTGTACTACATTGCCTAGTTCTGTGTGGTCTTTGACTGGAAAACCATGACAACTTCTCGAACAAATATGAGGGAGCTCTGTGATGTGTTATTCCAAACAGTAAACATGCCAGATGGAGCTTGCGGCGATGCTGCATCTTAAGAATGCTATGCTTATTCAAAAATGGCGTCACATGGCCCCTTGGAGGAATGTTGAAACAGAAACGAGCACAAGCATTTTGAACACGTTGGATAAGTTTTTTTGTTTTGGCTAGTAGCCGGGGACCAAATACTATATCCATATAATTTAATTTCGACAATACAAGTGACTCAACGAGCTGCACACGTAGAGTTTCAGATATAAATGGCCTGATTTTGTATAATATTTTTAGTTTATAAAAGCAACTTTTAACAGAACTTGCAATGTGCCTCTCATATCGAAGATCACAGTCAATTAAAAGGCCCAAGTTGCGTGCATCATGTACTCGCTCAATAGGCTCATCCATTAACTTAATATTAATAGCTGGGCCGAGCTTGTTCAATTGTTGTTTACTACCGAGAATTAAATATTTTGTTTTTGTGGGATTAAGTAGTAAGCTGTTCCTTGAAGCCCAAGAAGCTACGTTTGCCAAATCTGTGTTCAGTTTTTGTACAGCACTATCAATTTCTGATGGTTTACAGGATATATAGACTTGTATGTCATCAGCATAAATGTGGTACTTGCAGTGTGCAATGAGTGACCCAACGTCGGCAGTGTACAAAATAAAAAGAATCGGCCCGAGTATCGATCCTTGTGGTACGCCTTTATTGAGACTAACCTTTTGTGAAACCCTAGAGGAGCCATCATTAAGGTTCAGTTTTACATATTGACAGCGATTACTTAAATAACTGTCAAACCAAGCCAGTGCATCTTTGTCAAACCCATAAAAACTCAGTTTGGACAATAAGATATTAACATCCAGGCAGTCGAATGCCCTAGAGAAGTCAAGCAGCACAAGTATTGTGCACATTCCTTTAGCCTGAGCACACAACACATTGTCAGTGACGTCAAGCAGGGCGGTCACCGTACTTCTGCCCTTCCTAAATCCTGATTGTACGTCCGGCAAAATGCTGCTATGCTCAAGGTATTCAGTTAATTGAGTACATACAGCTTTTTCCAATACTTTGGATAGACATGGCAGTATACTAATGCCATTCAAATCAGCCCCAAATTTGGATTGACTTACTTCTATCCCGCGGGAATTTCGCATTTTTTCTAAGAAGAGTAGTCTATATGAATCAGGAATAGTGCAGCTTTCCATTGGTGAAAGAATTTTTAAAATCAGGCCTTAAGAAAAATTCAGTTTTTTCTATCCCGCGGGAATTTTACATTTTCCCGATGAAAAAGTAGCCTGTCAATTGGGGATAGTTATATGAAAGTTTTTTTAAAACCAGTGCCGAAGTTGAATTTGCTTATTTCTATCCCACGGGAATTTTGTATTTTCCCCGGTAAAAGTACCCTATATCAATCAGGGATACTGTAGCTTACTATTGGTGAAAGAATATTAAATCAGCCCCGAATTTGAATTCACTTATTTCTATCCCGCGGGAATTTTGCATTTTCCCGAAGAAGAGTAGTCTATACTATACCAATCCGGAATGGTGTAGCTTTTAATTGGTGAAAGAATTTTTAAAGTCAGCTCCGAGGTTGATTTCAAATTTTTCTATCCCGTGGGAATTTTGTATTTTCCCGAGTAAAAAGTAGCCTTAGTCAATCGGGGATAGTCATACCACATAATATGTAAGAATTTTTAAAATCAGCCTCGAAATTGAACTAATTTATTTCTATCCCGTGGGAATTTTGCATTTTTCCGGATCAAAAGTAACCTATGTTAATCAACATCACATTTGCATACATAGTATTATAGCATATAAACATTTCATTTCATTTCAAGGCTATAGTGTAGCTTTCTAATTCTGAAAGGATTTTAAAAATCGGCTCAATAGTTTCAGAGATTCCGCTACAAACAAATAAACGAAGAAACCTTAGATATTTCCCTATCCCGTGGGAATTTCGAAAAATCCTTCCTTAGTGCACCACTACAATAGGCTACTTTCCTAACTAGTCAGTCTTTTAGATTATCAAAAAATATTGGACACGTATTTTTTATTTTGTCAATTAAACAAAAAATTACGAAGATATGGCGCGTTGAAGTTTCGCGTGACGTCACTTGTTCCTACACATTGTATGAGCGTTTTAGGAACAAGTGACGTCACGCCTCGTCACGCGGAAGTTCAACGCGCCATATCTTCGTCATTTTTTGTTTAATTGTCAAAAGAAAAATTACGTGTCTAATATTTTTTGATAATAAAATACGGACTAATAAGAATTATTATTTTTTTACCTAGGAAACATCCCTATACTGAAGGTACATGTGTGCCAAATTTCAAGTCTCTAGCCCCTGTAGTTTAGGCTGTGCGTTGTCTGTCAGTCAGTCAGTCAGTCAGTCACGGTACTGTTTTATAATAATAATAATAAATCATTTATTTCAAGTAATGTACACTCATAGATTGTTAGTAAAGCTTACTTCTAATAATGTTAGTTGAAATACTTAACTAATACCTAAATCCTAAGATACACTAGGGGAGTACGGCGCATGTAGCCGACTGCAGCGAAGCAAGTAGGGGCAGTCCAGCCTGTCCCCTATCATCTTCATGATGGCGTTGGGGCTGTCGCGCACCCGGCGCACCAGGGATGCAGCTCTCTTGCGCATAGTGGCGTAAAAACAGTCCACCCTGGCTTCGGCGAACATCCCTGATGCGCTACAGAAGCGGGGCAGCCCCACCAACACCCGGAACGCGTTGTTGTATTGGACGCGGAGGGCTCCATAGGTCCTTTGCGTATACGCACGCCACAAGCTGCACGTGTACAGGGAGGTACAGTACGCTCTAAATAGTGTAAGTTTCACTTCCCTGGTACAGCGTGCGAACTTACGAGCTATCATATTCGCGCGGACCGACAGAGCCCTCCGTTCACGCTCTATGTCTTTATCGTCTTTGAGGTCCGACGTGACTAAGTGTCCTAAATATTTATATGTGTCAACCCTTTCAAGGGCGGCTCCATTAAGTTTAATGGGTGTCACTCCGACTGTCTTGCCACGCCCGACCTCAAAAACCATATATTGACTTTTCATGACATTATATTTTAAGCCGTGGGTGTCGGCATATTTCTCACACACCTTCAGAAGCTCTCGTAAGCCGCCCACCGATGCGCTTAGCAGAACCATGTCGTCTGCATAACTGATATTATTAAGGCAGACATCATCAATGTGACATCCGACATGCATTCTGCAAAGCGCATCCAAGAGCTCGTTTACGTACAAATTAAATAGGGTGGGTGAGCACAACCCCCCCTGCCTCACCCCGCACTCTAGCCTATACGGGTCAGAGAGCGCGTCAGCCCATCTAACGCTATTGACTTGGTTTCCATACCAGTATCTGAAAATATGAACCAGTCCAGATGGAAGTTTTATGGCTTCCAGTTTCTTCCATAAAATCTCATAAGAAACCAAGTCAAAAGCCTTAGAGAGATCAAGGAAGCAGGCGAAAACGGGCGAATTTCTGTCCACATAGTATTTCACAGTGTGCTTAAGACACAATATTGCACTTTCTGTGGATAGTCCTTGTCTAAAACCAAACTGGTTATGACTTAGGTCCACATACTCGTTTAATCGTGTATTAAGCACACTATCAAACACCTTTGCTATTACGGTTGCAAGTGATATCGGCCTATAGTTGTTTACATCAGACAAATCTCCCGTTTTGTTCTTAACTATAGGCACGACAACCGTTCGCATTAGGGTCTTTATAGGTATAGATGATTTTTATTCGGTGATCAGGAACCAATTTTTCTAGATCAGTATTCGATGGCGACCTCGTTTAAGTCGCAGTTTAAGAAGCACTCTATGCCCGTACTGTTTTTCTTTGTACACTGTGTACTGTGTATAGTTGCGTGGATGGGAGTTTCTTTTTGTGTGTGGCGGTTACATTGAAAAGTGGTAAATAACAGAAATAAATGATGATACTACTACCCACATCAAGGATATTTAGTCGTAATGTGGAGCGCTTCAAAAATTGGCAAGCGTCCGACCTCAAACACGTTCCGCTCGGGACTGAGCGGCGGGCTGGCAACGGGGCGCCTGTAAATCGTGCCGTGAACTTCGTTAATATTGGGTTAAAAATTATATGTTTTACAAAATTAACAAAATTAAACCCGACGGACATTACATCATTACAGACGTTTATTTTGATGTGACTTTCAATACATCAAGTAGTATAATATTGAAATGAAATGAGTTTAAAGGTACAAAATAGGGGTATGTTTGGATTTTTTTTCTATCGAGCGAAGTTTGTCCAATTATGTAACGAGTGCCCGACGTACTTACAGAAAGGTCTCAAAAGCAACATATATTTTTTTCACGTGTTTAATCATTACCGTTTCTAGATAAAATGAAATTAAAAATTACGTTTCTCAGAGGTACCTCGCCTTAAAGTTCACTGAATCTCATACAAAGCTTACATAAAATAATACCCACCTTATTTTAAAGTTAAAATAAAACTGCTTCGGCAGGATAACAAGCTAATAAACTACCCATTCAGGTGCAGGGAACAACTGACACACTTTCAAACTTGCATTAATATGGGCAGTGTAATATTTCCCGGTGAATTGGGAAAACTCAATAAATCAAGCCACCTTCCACCTGTCACTTGCGGCCTTTATTAAAAAAGTTCCTATTGTTTTCAAAGGAATTTAATTCGTGAATTTTGACCTTGCCCGGAATTAATTTCTACTCATTTATTTGGAGCTCAGTCTCTAATAGCGTCTTTGAGACTTTTACATTACGCTGTGATGCTCGCTTAATTTTGTTTGAAGTATATTCATTACTTGTGCCTATTTACATTTTAAAAGGTTATTTAATGTTTTGTCTATTTTATACACAGGTTTTAGTCTAGCAGTGGATTGTTTTAGGCTCTGGATAATTAAGGTGACGTTTGGGAAAGTGTAGTGTGGGACGCCCTGCGACACGTTGGACTGATGACCTTAGGAGGACAGCTGGCAGCAGCTGGATGAGGGAAGCCCAGGATGGCGAGTGTTCGCGCAATATAAAGGAGGCCTACGTCCAGCAGTAGACGGACAATGGCGTTTCAAACTATTCCGTTTCAAACTATTTTATTATTCCGGAGTTTCAAACTATCTCCATACCAAATTACATCTAAATTAGTTTAGCTGTCTAAGCGTGATATACTGATATACTGTATAGATTCAGGCGTTATTTTGCGGAGGTCCATGTTAAAATAAATGGAATACTTACCTACCTTGCTCCTCCGCCAAGTAGTGAGGCAAATTCATGCGAAACGTATTAAAGAGTACGTATTTACGTACGTATTTGTATTAAAGAGGTAACAGACAGACATAAAAAAATCAATACTTTATGTATAGGTAACGCCACGAGAGTTAAGGCGAATGATTACACACACAGCTATAGTTAACACCATCAGAGTTGAGGTCACGCACACAACAACACGTCATGTAACGACAGCGGGATTTTGTCATTTATTCGTACCGAAAGCAGGTTCAACAGACTCAATATATTAGAATTACAAGATTGACTAAAAATTTCTGCACGAGAATTTTATATTATAAGATTTTTATTTTGCAACTCCAATTTTTTACTTTTATGGCTATCCCGTGAAATCCATCAAGCTGGAAACATGAAAGCACAGAAAAACCCAGAAAAAATACAACTGGTCACGTGTTCTACACTTATAGCTCTTCAAAACAACTATTCTGTGCGCTTTGTGACTGCACACTTAGCATAAAGTTTGGATTAGCGAGTCATTCATATTCGCTCGCACGGGCGAAGCATTCCAAATTAGTTCATAGGAGGTTTCACCGTCGACGGATACATCGAGGAGAATTTTATCATCATATTCTACTTTTCTCAAACATCCAAGGAAATGTGGTCCTTATAGTCGTGACAATAGAACACGAAGTATGTCATTGTATAGCAGTTGAGGAAGATTCGTTCCAATTTCAAATTAGACGACAATAATGGAATTTCATACAAACATTGCTGGCCAAGGCCAGCAAAGAGATTGTCTTTTGTTTTAGTGGGTCGTATTTTCTTTTATTGACTATCAATGACATACTGCCAATTAAGAAAAATTTAGTTTGTGAATTTACTTTTTAATATCTTACTTGGCTAGATTTAATCAGGTATTCAATAAAATAAATAAGGATTGGCGTTTATTGTTAACAATTTATTATTAATAAGGTCGTAATTTTTGAACAAATATAAATCATCTCAAGATTTTGCGTCAAAAACATTAACTGGAACAGCTTACAAATAAATTGCTGGAAAATAAATATTTTGGCAGGAATAAAAAAAAAACAATTTGAATTAAATATGAATATATAAGTTGAACATTCGTGTCATTTCCTTGGATTTATTTGAGAAAAGCACTATACAAGCCTTGGCCACGAACAGGGATTGCCGGCCTCGTATCTCTAGATGGCCTCGTTAACACTCGGCCATCTATTACTACTCGGCCGGCAATCCCCTATTTCGCGGCCGCTGCAGTAATGTACTATTGTTCTATTTATAAGTTCTATGATTATGGTCTTATAATAGGAAACCTGAGGTGCTGCATTTGCATTAAGTAAGTATATGATATTTCCTTTCCGTTTCTGCATTTCCAGATTTCTGTGATTTCATAATTTTCACAATCATTTCCTGTTCTTATTTCAAAAATCAACACTGATGCAATAAAATGTTATTTTACATAAGTACTGGTGAAATAAGAGCCAAATGATAAGACTTTGGCTTATTCGGAAATATAAAAATAAACATTTGTTATTCTTTAATACAAAAGTCAACAATTTGTCACTGATAACAAAGAGTTTTGGCGTTTTAATACTTTTATTTGTTTGAATAATACTATAGGTGAAAGCTTTTACACTTATTTGACACTGAATCTGTGCCGGCGCATGAGCTTATCGGAATCATCGTGCTGATGGGATTTGATGGCGTCGTTATCGATCTCACGCGCATTGATTCCGACAAGCAACTATTATGAACTACGTGGCTAAGAGATTAAGTCATATTATATAAGTTAGCATCGCCAGACTGAAGTGGCAATGGGCGGGGCACATCGCTCGTAGAACTGATGGCCGATGGGTTAAAAAAGGTTCTTGAGTGGCGTCCACGGACCGGAAGACGCAGTGTAGGTAGGCCTCCAACAAGATGGAGCGACGACCGATCCGATCTGTTTGGCGAGCCTTGGGGGAGGCCTTTGTTCAGCAGCGGACGTCTTTCGGCTGAAATGACTGATTTAAAATCTCATTGAAATTGAATCTCTTCTTGATTCTAATTTTAGAATTTCTGAAGTACGGTAAGGTTAAATTAAAAACTGAAGGTAAATGATCGTATAAACTAATAAACCAAATTACACAAACATATTATTCTGAATGTACCATAATAGCAGAGAACAAACAAAATTGTTGAGCCGGCGGTTTCCTGATTCATGTTAAACATTGTGCTTGTTTAATGAAGAGAGCGTTTAAATAAATAGAGATTAGAGAACTGTTGGTATTTGCCAAGTTTGGCCGTCACAGCATGACAATGAAGATAAGATTAAACAAAGAGAAAAATATGAAAGGCAAATTCCGAAGCTTTAAAGGCTTAATGACATAATGCTATGGACAATAAACTAATACCCCTAATAGTTTGACGTATGGCCTCTAAAATAGTGAGCCAAAGGGTCGAACGAACCTTACGTTTTTCAGAATTTATGAGCAAAAGTGTGTCATAAGCTTTTTGATGAAGAAAATACATCGGAAGCAAAATAACATAAACATGCAAAGCAATTCAATCATGTGGTTCAAGTTTCCAATTCACGTGGGAACTATTAGCTCAAATTCTTTCAATGTGATTGAAGGCTTCTGCCCAACGGTGAGAGACTTATTTACAAGTTGTCAATACACACCAAAATACAATAAAATAAAAATAAAAAGCCAGTCAAATAAACCGCCCCGGATCGAATCAGGCGCAAAGGTACACACTAGTCGAATTGCCCCGCTCTGAATCGCGATAGACAACCTTTGCACCAGAAACGACCCAGAACGAAGGTCAAGACCTCAGACGCTTCTTGGCCGGAAATTATGATTTATTATCTATTACTAATTATAATCGAGTGCTATCTATTGGTTGCATGGGGTAAAGCATCATCTTGAAACTCAAGGTGTCCTCTATTCATTTTTAAGGTTAAAATATCATCGCAGGAAGACACAGTACCATCATAATAATTAAGTAGGTATCATACGTTTCAGTCCAGAGTTTAGTCCAAGTTGGATCCAAATCCGTTCAGCGGTTATTTCGTGTTTGACTTAGAAACATCTAACCATCTTCACTAACTCTCTTATTTATAATATTAGCAGGACTAAGAGAATTTGAACAGTGTTGATACATTACATATCCTCAAAACCGTGAAGCTTTCAACTGGTGAAAGGACTGTGAATGTCCAACAATCAAAGCAATGTAAAACCCTCAAAAGACCCAACCCTTATAATTAAGACTACCGCGGAAATTATAATTAAACATACATAATGTTTTTATTAATATTATTGGAGTAATAAAAGTGATTAAAGTAATGTATGTTGCCCTCTGGGGCTGAATAACGACGGGTGGATTCCGAACCGCTTTATTGCATATTATTACTGAATGAACGTTCAGTATGGGCTATCCTCAATGATGATGGTTGGGTGGGGTCGGGAAGCGTTTCAAAAATCTCGTGTCACGGTGTTTGTTATCAAAGTCCTCCGAAACGATTTCATGTTTTTTTTGTCTAACCTTGGTAGGTCTGAGAATAGATCATAGGTTATTTTTATACCCCTATTCTTCCTACACAAAGTCGCGGGCAACAGATAGTAAGAAAATAAAATATTTTAATTCCTCCGTATTACAAATAACAGAGCTACTTTTTTCACGACTCCTGTTACTCAATTTCGTAATATAATTAGATATTATGCATTAATGCATTCTGGGTCGAATAAGAGACGATGACGGAAATTGGAGGCGAAGGTTCAACCGGGAAATAGAGGAACTAGTGTCTGAGCCGAATATCATCGGGGAAATAAAAGCTGCCCGACTTCGATGGCTGGGGCATGTGGAAAGAATGGGAGAAGATCGAGCTGCCAAAAGAGTGTATCTTGGGCGACCATCCGGACGGCGTCCGATGGGTCGGCCAAGATACCGCTGGAAAGATGAAGTTGCTAAAGATCTGAACGAGCTGGACGTGTCCGATTGGTCAGACTTGGCACAGAGCAGGAAGGAATGACGCACTTTGATGTCGGAGGCCAAGATCGACTTCGGGTCGCTGAGCCAGCGAAAGTAAGTAAGTATGTATTATGCATTCCAATTGGCTAAGTAAAGTTTTTTGAAAAGATGCTAATTATATTTTTTTTCGACAGTGGTCGACTTCAACACCAAGATGTTTTATTTTTATCTCCTTTTATTTATTGGAAATATTTTTTTAAGTGTTCGAGATGACATTTGTGAGATTTTATGGCTGACAAGCGGTTCGTGCTAAGTACTAAGAAGAAATAGAAAAAAAAAACGAATTCAACTGTCGCTTCTGTCAATGTCAAATAAAATCTAACCGTTTGCGTTTCGTTTGCTTTGCGTTGTCCAAGAAGCAGTTCCAAAATAGTGATCGAAAATATTCAATCGTGATCCAGTAAAATCTCACAAATAAAAGTCATCTCAAACACTCAAAAAAATAGGAGATAAAAATAAAATAGCTGCAGTTTCCCGATCTCCAGAACGCCGACTGTCGAAAAAAAATATAATTAGCACCTCTTCAAAAAACTTTACTTAGCCAATTGTCCTATACTCTGGAATAGAAGCCTGCAAACGCCTGCAAATTGTCTGACATTTTTAATTCACACTGGGCCTCTACAGCAACTTAAATAGGCCTAGGGATGATGATAATGATATTCTTTTCAGCCTGTCTATCCTTTGATGGTCATCACATGAAGTCCAGTGAGTAACGATTAGAGTAATAATATCCTTATCCATACTAATATTATTATTATAAATGCGAACGTGTGTGACAGTCTGTCTGTCTGTTATCTCTTCACGCTTAAACTGCTGAACCGATTTAGATGAAATTTGGTATGGTGATAGTTTGTCTTGAGATCCTGTGATCTATCCACGGGATGGCGATAAACGAAATCTTTGCAGACGGAGTCGCAGGCAACAGCTAGTATTCAATAAATATCATGTGTTTATGGCACAACTAGCTGTTGACCGCAACTTCGTCTGCAATGAATTCGTTTATCACTATCCCGCGGGATCCATGCAATTTTCCCATAATATGTCACCTATTGAAATGAACATGACTTATAAATGAAATAAAAAAAAAACACACAAATAAAATCCAATTTGGTGCAGTCGATTGGAAGTATGCGTGTACTTAGGTACATTTCGGTGATTTATTTTTATTTATATAGATAGCATGGATGCGATCCCAATCCAACATACATTGTCCAACTGGCCATAGTATGAACACGGCGTACGACCGTAACATCTGCGGGCGTTTAGCCGCTAAGGATTACATTATTTGTCGTTATCCTTCAGAATTACCCACCCAAATGACATTTGTTAGGTCATTATCTATTTCATAAGTTCAAAGGAATCTATGACATGATTCAGCAACGACATAGTATTTACAAAAAGGCAACGCTGCCAGTATCTTCGACACCTTGCCTAAGAGGACCAACTGCCATGATATTATGTTTTAGTTATAATTACTATTATTTTGTATTTTTGTTTTCTTTTTTCTTATTGTACTTATTTTTAGTCTAGGATAGTTTAATTTATAAGTACCTATTGTACTTAGATTGAATTATCTCTGTTAGCTTTACATACAAAAAAAAGGATTTACATACAAAATATTCACTTGAAGTACTTGAAACATACAAAAAAAATGTAAGTATTTGTAGTTTTTATGTAGTCTATTTATGTTGGTATGATGTGTATTAGTCTATTGTATTCATTATATAATATATGTGTGTACTTGTGTGTATTCTTTGTAAGTATGGGTATTGTTTATGTTTTGTTAGTTTGGGTTTATTTTTGATTTCGGCTCTTTTTTTTTTTTACTCAGCATTGTATGCCTACTCTTGTCTCTAATGTCCTGTCAATCGTTCTAAGGTTAACTGGAAGAGATCCCTTTAAGGGATAAGTTCGCCTTTGTACATCTGTATCTCTTGTTAACTAGTTATTTTCATGTTTTATGTACAATAAAGAGTTATACATACATACATACAAATCCAACTAGTATTTGAGAAAGTTTGTGAGTGCACAATGCGTGTGTGTCCTTAGTCATTCCCCGTGGCTTAGCATGTGTAAACTTTTAGATCCGGTAGTTGCATTTAAAATCTGATACTTGACTAATTTTCACTTTCTACAGCCAGCAAAATTAGTGCTTAGATAATATTGGTGGAGACCAAACAGAAAGACTATGATAAATCATAATTAGCCATACAAAATGACTGACTGGAAAAAAAATTAGACCTTGGCCAAAAATGGGCCGCGGTATTTTGCGACACTTCTTTAACAATTATTACATCATCTTTTAGGTGATATGAACTTATTATCTACACTTGTTTCTATGACATTGCATCATCTCAGTAGAAATCCGAGCTGTGGCCGTCATTAGTTTACCATGTTTTGTAGACACAAGGATTACACAATTTCAGCTTGTCATAATTAACAAATACAGATTTTATGTATATCCTTATATCTATAAAGTCTATCGTTTTACTGATCACTTTTACCGGAATTCTTACATGAGACACTTGATTTTAAAAAAAGGCTATTTTTTATTTTTTTTTTGCAAATTCCTCTGTACCTTTTGACGTAACAACCTTTTTTTATTTAAATGTAAACTAAAGAAAGGACTCCAGTAGAAATAAAGGACTCCTAATCATGGCAGTAACGACTCAAATAAATAAAAATGGTTCAATCTATCGTCGTTACATAATAAGTTTTATTGGTAAGTCGTACTACTTTATTCGCATTTTTATTAACTTGCAACAATATCCCATTTGCGGTTTTCCTTTTCCTTGACATATTGTCCGTTATTATTAGTATGATTATTATGGTAAATGATAGTGCTTACTAGTTTATGAGTATATTCTAATAATAATAATAACCATAGCCAATTCCATGTCGCTTCCTACCTGGCAATAGATTGGCAACTGTGGAGGACTGTCCGCTAGCACATCCTCATGGTATAGTAGGTGATAGAACTCCATAGTTGCGCCCATCTCATTTATATTATATGGTACCAAAGGCCTCTTCATGTTGGCTTCGGCCCCATGAATGCCTTTCAAGTGTGTGTGTGTGTGTGTGTGTGTGTGTGTGTGTGTGTGTGTGTGTGTGTGTGTGTGTGTGTGTCTGTGTGTGTGTGTGTGTGTGTGTGTGTGTGTGTGTGAGTTTGTGAGTTAGTTAGGAGACGTTATAGTAGCTTCGACCAAGAAGATTTTCAGCTTCAACCATAATCTTAACTTATGGCTTGCAAAGTGGCTGGATGTCACCAGCTATCACGGTGCTGCAATCTGAAGACAGTCCTTCAGGCTACCCTCTCTCCAGCAGTGAGATATAGTTGATCGCCAGTTCCATGGGGCTCTTTGCGACCCCAACAGGAGTGCTTTTCAGCTACGTTGCTGATGCCATTGGGAGACGGAAGACCTTGCTGATATTAACTGTACCGCAAATCGTGAGTAACATTTGATTTAGGACATTATGGGGTGAAACGTGCAGAATTCTTATACTTACGTCTCAATTATAAAGCCACCCTTTGCAAACCATTTTCATTACTAAGGTATGATATAGGTTCTTTAACATAATACGTCTTTTCACTCTCTTTTTCACTTTCATGCGTAAGAGAAAATAGTGAGAATAGTCAACTTTGAATCGACGTATTTCATTATTATTGAAACTGAAATGAATACAAAGTATTTTAACCTAAATCAGAGCACAAGGTTGAGTTAGTTAGACGGAATGCTCTTGTAAAAGTTTTTCATCGAAATTTTTGACTATAAATGTAGTCAACCATAATTAAGAAAAACTTTAACAGAGATCTTCAGTCAAGTAACCTGTCAACCGCTGATTATTCTATTTTAATTAATAAAAAATAATCCGACGTTTTAAAGGGGATCAAAATCATGTTCAAAGTTTCCGTTACATACTAACATACTTATGAAGCGTGCGTGTGTTAGATTTAGCTCTATTCATATTAGATATTCTATATACCTATCGATATTCTTTTACTTAGAAATATATATGGAAAGTGACAGTTAATTTATCTTGCTTAGCTGCTTTATAGTCACATGTTTTATATTAAACAAGGAAATAACTTATTTTGATGTTTATCGGGGTCAGGAGTTAACGGAGTATAAAATAATCAGTCTATGATGGGTTAAGATATATATATTTGGTAAGTAAAACAAACAGATCAAATCATATTTCGAGAAATCGCTTATATTGAAGCAAACCTTATTTTCCAATGAAATAATAGCTTTTAATGATAACGAATAACAACAACACAAGATTCTCGACATATACAAATATTATTCAGTTACCAACATAATTCAAGTATTCATTAATTTATAGCTATACACGTTGATATATAAGCTATACGATAATTATTAATATATTTACATATGAAAGATATAGAAACAAATTATAGCCATTTATTGATCATACAAACAAGTAAGTACTTAACTGTCAAGTGACCACGGCGACGGCTCGTAACAAAGTGCCTCTACCTGGCCTAAGAAGGCCTTTTATAAGTTTGCCTTGCCGTCTTAGTGAGTCGCAAACAACTGACGTCACCTCACCAGAGTAAGACAATCGGAAAGTATCTTAATTATTATTTCGCTTGTCTTTAGAGCCAAGCATTACCTAAATTATCAATTCCATAATTATATCTCATTTACTTACTTATTTTAACAATATATTTTATCACCTTACATATCTAATAATGTTATAACAGTTTCTATTACTTAGTATATCTAACACGTGCGTGCTTAAAAGCGTGTTAAAAACGGTTACCTATCAAAATTTAGAATTATTTTTTTCCGAATATTTAAAATCCCGAATGCTTCATTTATCCGAATGCATTTTTTTTTGAAACTGTAAATATTTCAGGATTTTTATAAAACTACCCTAACCTAACCTAAAGGGTTCTACACGATGGTCCTGAAATAAATCCTGAAATATTTACAGTTTCAGAAAAAAATGCTTTCGGACAAATGAAGTTTTCGGGATTCAAAACCTTCGGAAATAAAATTTTCTAAACATCGATAGGATCCCGTTAAAAACACCTTGTATGCTAACAAAGGCTTATGAATCAGTGTAGTACTATTACAGCAGTTTTAAATTATTCTGTCCCCAGCTTGGTTTCGCCTTGAAGTTGGTCTCAGCCCACCCCGTGGTGCTGATGGTCGCACAAGCATGCTGCGGTGTGGCTGGTGGAGCGGTACATAGCGTCGTGCCCACTTACCTCAAAGAGATCAGCCAAGACTCCTTGAGAGCGATACTGGGGTACCTGGGGCTAATTGGGATGTCCCAATTTTTGACAACGTATAATAAATCGAAAACCGTTTGGAGAAATAGGTTTTGTGAAGCGTTTTCAGAAATCAGATTCCAGAAATGTGATAAACTGAAATAAATAAAGAAAATTTAAGTAATGACCTTCATTTGACCCCTGCAGTGAATCGTCACAAAGGCAGATAATAAAGCAGGTCTACACTCTAAAGCAAATTGACAGTTTGAAATGTTGCTGTCCTGCTTATAGTAACAAAGAGTGACAAAGACAGAACTTTAATCACATGATGCGCACCTGGCTTTAAACAGTTGTCATTTATCGTAAAGTCCGAAATGTATACGAGTATTTAAAATGTAGTATTTTTACAAATTTAATTATTAAATTACTACGTTACAAGTAAATATAAAAGAATTTAAATATTAGATTTTAATAAAAAATATCTATTCACTATCACACCATTAAACAAACAGAAATAATCGAAGCTAAAAGAAGATAAATAAATAAAACTATTTGTCATGGTTCATTTAGGACTCGAAGCCGTGCTTGTATTAATTACAGTGACAAGACAAATCAGTAGTGCCACAGATTATGTTATGTACGACTTGAATTTTTCTAGGCAATGAAACGTGGCTCTCTCACTGTGACGTCATCCAAAATTTTCTTAAAAAAATTATAAAAAATTAAATACTCAACCAAATTCAAAATCGATGAAAATGGTATCTTAAAATATCCTATTCTTTCCAAAAAATATATAAAAACTATAGGTTATTTTTTTTGGTGCATCCCAATTCTGCAGATAAACATGGTTAAAGATTTAATTTGATACTGTGTTTTAAACATGAAACTACCGTGACACTCACTCATAGTGAAAATAAACGGATCACTCACGTCTTAAAACGAGTTTCACACGACATGTTTCGGGCTAATCCGTAGCCCTTCTTCTTGGAGTCACCCGTCACGGCGGCTGCCAAACGCGCACTGCGTGCTACCGCCCTGGTCGCGCGGCTACCCCGCAGTTACCATGGTTTAAGGTACTTTGTTTTTAAAAGGGGAAATATCTGAAACTGTAATGGATGATTTATTTAAATTATTTTTTACAGTGCCTTGGTATATTAATAATGTATGCAATAGGTGCATACATGCACTATTACACCGTTCTCTGGATCGTCGTCTGGATCTCAGTTTTGAATCTACTCGCCTTGTTTAAAGTGCCCGAGTCGCCTGCTTACCTGGTGAAGAAAGAAAAAGTTATAATACTTTTGAGTCATTTATCAAATAATATTAGGCCGATGAGAACCGACATTATTATTTCACACTACAACAAAAAGATGCTGAGGAATTCCATGTAGTTTAGAAAATTTTATCACATTTTTCTTTAGGAAAAGTACCCGTGAATGATGGTTCAGTTTTTTATCTTTCTCTGTATCACGCATAGTTGAGTACATCGATACAACCATCGTGTTAAATAAATATTATAAGGGGACAATCATAAATGCCTCCACTACACGTCCGCGGATGCGTCGGCGGATGTCATCTCCGGAAATAAATAATAAAATAAATAATAAATAGTAGGGGACAGTCTAACACAAATCGGCCTAGTCCCAAACTAAGCAAAGCTTGTACTATGGGTACTAACTAGACGAAGATAAACATACTTTTATAGATAAATACTTAAATACATAGAAAACATCCATAACTCAGGAACAAATATTCGTGTTCATCACACAAATAAATGCCCTTACCGGGATTCGAACCCAGGACCTCTTGCTTCGTAGGCAGGGTCACTACCAACTAGGCTAAAGCGGTCGTTAAATATACAGGATGCCCCAAAAAAAAAAGAAAAAAAAAACATGTCACATAGTTCAGCGATAATAAAGTTACACAACTATAGCTAAACCGTTGAAATGAGTTCTCGCCTATGGGGATTAGGGGCTGGAGGGTATGACGACAAAGGGGACCGGGAGAGATGCGAGCGGCAGGCACAAGAGAGCCGCTCGCCGCCCGCTCCTCCCTCACCCCCTTTGTCATCATACTTCCCAGCCCCCTGTACCGCGCAGGCGAGTACCTACTACTTATTTAAATGGTCTAGCTATAGCTATAATCACTATATTTACGAAAAAATATCTATTATCACTTAATCAAGTGACTTTATTTTTCTTATTTTTTTCAGAAATTTCATAACTTGGCTACTCGCGGTGACAGTTTAACGTTGGGTTGAGGGACACCCTGTATATTTATGATATTGATTGTTTATGATTAGTTTTTTAATCGATCAGCCTAATTTAATTAAGCAATTTTGTTCACTAAATGAACTTACGAAAATAATTTAAGTCCAGCGTGCAAAATCGGAGTTTATCAGCTTAGGTAATAAATAAATAAATAAATAAAATAAATATCACAGGACAATTCACACCAATTGACCTAGTCCCAAAGTAAGCTTAGCAAAGCTTGTGTTATGGGTACTAAGCAACGGATAAACATACTTATATAGATAAATAAATACTTAAATACATAGAAAACATCCATAACTCAGGAACAAATATTCGTGCTCATCACACAAATAAATGCCCTTACCGGGATTTGAACCCAGGACCTCTTGCTTCGTAGGCAGGGTCACTGCCAACTAGGCTAAAGCGGTCGTTAATGTTTCTTGAAACGAGAAAACTTACTTAATTTCGCTAGTGTTCTCGGAGTAGCAAGGAGATTCTTTTTAATTCATGAATAAAGCCGGGTTTCCACAATAATTCATGTAAAGTTATCCAAGTACCGAACTAGTATGTTTGTATGTACTGATGGTGGTGGTGATATGGTGATGATGACTTTGCCCGGCACTCTAAATATCATTACAAAAATAGTGAACCAATCAATTAGAACTAGTACTTTCCCCTCGGTTTGGAAGTCTGCCATTGTTAAACCTATCCCAAAAAATTCAAATCCCACTGATTTTAGCGACTTACGACCCATCAGCATCTTATGCTTCATATCTAAGATTGTGGAAAAAGTTGTATGCTCCCAAGTGACCGAATACCTTGAAGCCAATGATATTTTACCCCTAAAACAGTCGGGGTTCAGAAAGTCCCGTAGTACAGCTACTGCCCTTTTAGATGTTATCGATGACCTTCTAGTCGCAAGGGATAGGGCGGAGGTAGCCTTGCTGGTGCTGTTGGACTTCTCGCGTGCGTTTGACACTATCGATATAGCACTGCTTTTATCCAAACTGTCCTATTATGGGTTCGATTCTGACACAGTGAAATGGTTTTCAAGTTATCTGAGTGATCGGTCGCAGCGGGTTAAGCTGCCTAATGCTGGGGGTGGTACTAATCTCTCTGAGTTGACTTCGATAAGATGCGGTGTGCCACAGGGCTCCATTTTAGGTCCAATTTTATTTATTCTTTTTACGTCTGACATCATCAAGTGTTTCGAATTTTGCAATTATCACATGTACGCAGATGATACCCAGATTTTTAAAACGTTTAAGCCTTCTGACACCCTTAGAGCAGTCGATGAGATTAATCAAGATTTGGAGCGCGTCAGGGGATGGTCTTCGCGAAACGGCTTGATTCTTAATCCAGTGAAATCTAAATATCTCATTATCGGGACGAAGGGGCAGATTGAGAAAACTTGTAGTACTGACGTTCGTTTGACGCTTGGTTCAGAATTGTTGGAGCGGGTTTCTGTTGCCCGCAACCTTGGTCTCTTTTTGGACGAGGGATTGCGTTTTGAACAACAGGTGCTTGAGGCGACAAGACAATGTTTCTATCGGTTAAGTATATTGTATCAGGTTCGAGATCATCTCAACACTGACCTTAGAATCAGGCTCTGTGAATCATTAATCTTGTCCAAGCTTAATTATGTTGACATTGTTATGAGTGGCTGCTTACTGGCACGTTCCAAGTCTCTTCTGCAACGTGTCCAGAATGCTTGTGCTCGATTTTGTTTCTCAATCCCTCCTAGGACGCATGTGTCACCTTACCTTGACCAAAGTAATTTACTTAGAATGGATGCCAGGCGCTCTCTTCACCTGGCTAGTCTACTCTTTGGCGTTGTAAACTTCCAGCGGCCACGGTATTTGTTTGAGAGGCTCATCATTTCTCGGCGCGTGGTTAGGGCTGCCACTAGATTGATATTTCCTAAGCATTGTACGGCTGCTTTTCGTGGTAGCTTCCGTTATGCTGCCACGAAATGTTGGAACAATATACCACCACCAATAAGGAATTCAAGTACGATTGGTTCTTTCAAATTTAAATTCAAAAGTATTTGCTGGATGTGCAAAAATAAAATCACACTCTGTCAGTCCGTGCAGTGCTACATCCTTCTAATGATATGTAATAGTATATAATGTTGTGTAGGTATTTGTATATATATGATGTAATATTGTTATTTTATTTTGCACCACACCTTTTGCTTGGCGCCCTTCATTTTAGTTTAATACAAATGCTTAGGCCTAGCTTGTGTGTATTATTGTAACAGGTGGAGCTGTCATGTAGCTCAAATCTGGGCTCTACAGAAAACCAGCGTTGCTGCACTTACTGTGTAGCAACACATGCTGAGTGGAGACCCTTTTTCGGTGACAATTGGTGTCACTACCATAGCAAACTTGTGTATTAGGTGTTGTGTATGTATGTGTTGTTTTCTACTGTTTGGTGGTGGTACTCTTGTAACCTTGAATAAAATATTTTTCTTTCTTTCTTTTTTTATAATATAAACTCTTTGTTGTACGGTAAAAACACACAAAATTAACAGAAACTGATGTACGAAGGCGAAGTTATACCAGACACGGAATGAAAAGTTAAAGGAACCTAATAAATAGTAGGTACATTAATAGTACACATACACACTAATAAATATCAAGATAAATATACTGCATTTTAACTACAATGCCCTTTACACGGGGATGATTTTTTTTCACGTCTATTCTATAGGGTAGGGTGTCGATGGAAAGATCTTCAAAATGTATTGAAGGTTTGCGAAAACAATTCGTAAAATCAGAGATCTGTGTGCCAAATACCTATACTAGAAATGTGTAGTTACTTAAATAAATGTAAACAAACATGAACAACCATTAGTTATGGTGTCGGGTTAGCCAGCCAAATGCAATATTTGTAATTGAATTTCACGTGTCGCATTATCGACGTACTCTTTAGTTAAGTCGCTTGATAAAATATCAACGTACTTTTTAGTTTAGTTGCATAATAATTTATCATGCGACTAAACTAAAGCTTTACGGTGAAGGGAAACATAGACATAGTCATAGACATAGACATAACTTTATTCGACATCAAAAAAAGTAAAATACACTGACCAATACAGGAGAAAAATAATAATAAAAAAAACCGGCCAAGAGCGTGTCGGACACGCACAAGGTAGGGTTCCGTAGCCATTACAAATAAATCAAGTAATATTTTTCTAAGGATTTCGTATGTGTACGGAATCATCCAAGTTTAAGTATGTTTTATACCTTAGGCTACTATTTACTCTTAAACTACAAATAATTTCCAAGCAATCTTAGCCGCTATAATTTTCCTAGTAAATTTGATATATTTACTACCATTCTGAATTTTTTCAAATTTTTCCACCTAACAGTTTAGATTTTAGAGGGGGGGGAACGCTCGATTTTAATGAAAATTTTCACTTTAAAGTTGAATATTTCGCAAACAGATCACTGAATAGAAAAATCATGTTAGCAACCCCGCAATGGTTTTAAAAGACCTATCCAACGATACCCCACACTATAGGATTAGTCGAGAAAAAAAAATCACCCCCCTTTACGTCTATGGGAGGTACCCTAAAAAAAAATATTTTTTTATTTTTTATTTTACCACTTTGTTGGCGTGACTGATATGTATATTCATGCCAAATTACAGCTTTCTAGTACTAACGATCTCTGAGCTTAGCCGCGGACAGACAGACAGACAGACAGACAGACGGACAGACATGGCGAAACTATAAGGGTTCCTAGTTGACTACGGAACCCTAAAAATAAAACGATAATAATAATTAAAACAAAAAACATAATTGAGATGTCGAAAAGGAATTTGACTCAGCATTAAGCTGCAGTAGGTGCCTGCTGCAGCGCTGATTTTCAGTCAAACCCTTCATATAATTGCATTACATTACATAACATTGCATTGCATTACATCGTGAGGAAACCTGCATACACCTGCAAAGAAATTCAATGGTGTGTGTGAAGTGGGAACTATGGCCCAAACCCACTCATTCTGAGAGGAGGCAGTCCCTGTAGTGGGACGTATATAGGCTGGGATAGTGGATGATGACGACTCTTAATGGGAAAAGCCCGGTTAAGGGATCTCCGTAATGTAACACTCGATTCAATGACGTATGTTCTCTATTCGGGTATGTATCACAATATCGAAATAGGAAAGACCGAATGTATTAAAACATCGAATGGGTCAAAAGACCGACACGATTTTTTTCTGAAACCGTTAACTTTTTAAGATTGTTATAAAACAAACCTAACCTAACCTAATGGGATCTGTATGATGCCGTTTTAATAAATTCTGAAAAGTTTACGGTTTCAGAAAAAAATCGCGTCGGTCTTTTGACCCATTCGATGTTTTAATACATTCGGTCTTTCGTACTTCGGTATTGTAATACATACCCCTCTATTCAGGAGGCCACACAAGTGATGGCATGGCTAAGAGGCGTAAGCGCAGACCATAAAGACGTCGAACTAGATATTTCACTGACAAAGCATGAAATCGTCGCTTACGAAAATATGCCACCCGTGTCATTCAAATCTCTGTGTAAGTATTCATGTATATTTTTTAACCCCCGACACAAGAAGAGGGGCGTTATAAGTTTGACCGCCATGTGGTGTGTGTCTGTCTGTGGCATAGCTCTTAAACGGATGAACCGATTTAAAAAATATAAATAAATATTAGGGGACAATCTTACACAAATCGACCTAGTCCCAAACTAAGCAAAGCTTGTACTATGGGTACTAGACGACGATAAACATACTTACATAGATAAATAAATACTTAAATACATAGAAAACATCCATAACTCAGGAACAAATTTAATATTCGTGCTCATCACACAAATAAATGCCCTTACCGGGATTTGAACCCAGGACCTCTTGCTTCGTAGGCAGGGTCACTACCAACTAGGCTAAAGCGGTCGTTAAATGTGGTTTTTTATTTCTTTTCGTTAGGTTTCTTGGCGATGATTTTTAGACATTTTTCATCAAAATTGGTTTAGCCGTTCTAAAGCTATCAGCTATTTTGTTAGCTGCGGAAGGCACCTTAGACGCATAATGGGCATTTAATTTATTTTCAAACATAACATGTGACCGAAAATAATATGTGACCTAATTAATTTAGTTTTTTTTTAGTTTTTAATTTATAGTTATATAGCTTTTGCCCGCGACTCCGTCCGCGAGGAATTAGTAATTTGGGCAGCTTATTTTTTTTAACCAATTTGCTTTTTTCAATTATGGCTCTTCTTAGTTCCTCGATAATAAAAAAAATATCTCCCCCCGCAACCCCCCCGCACCCTCCAACCCGCTCCCTCCCGCACTCCCCCCGCACAGCAACCCCGAACCCCCCCCGCACCCCTCCGCACCCCCTGCACGCCCTCCCACACATCACCCCCGCACACCCGCGTTCGTCCCATCCCAAGTCAAGCGTGCCCTATAGAAGTTTTACTTCAAGTTTTACTTCAAGTTTTTTTTTGTCAAATATCTTGAAAACGGTGCATCCTACGGCAAAATCAATGAAATTTTCATCCCCCCTTTAATACCTCCACACCCTCTTCCCCGCGCCCTCCCCCGCACCCCAAACCCTCCCCCGCACCCCCCCCCTCAACCCCCCCCACCCCCTTGGTGTTTTTGTCAAATATCTTGAAAACGGTGCAAATCAATGAAATTTGAATCCGCCCTCCGAAGCACCCGCACCCCCTCCCCCGCACCCTCACCCCCCCCTCAACCCCCCACCCCCGACCCCCTTGGTGTTTTTGTCAAATATCTTGATAACGGTGCATCCTACGGCAAAATCAATGAAAATGTTAATCCCCCCTTAACCCCCCCCCCCCGCTCCCCCCCCCCCCCCCCCCCCGAAACCCCCCCCCCCCACCCGCACCCTCACCCCCCTTCAACCCTCCCCTGGTGTTAACACTGAAAGAACTTCTCAAATCGGAGTAGTAGTTCCTGAGATTAGCGCCTATATAGAAGTTTTACTTCAAAACCCCCGATTTTGAAACATTCTTCCGCTCCGCTCCTATTGGTGTTAGCGTGATGATGTATAGCCTATAGCCTTCCTCGATAAATGGGCTATCCAACACTGAAAGAATTTTTCAAATCGGAGCAGTAGTTCCTGAGATTAGCGCCTATAGAAGTTTTACTTGAAAAACCCCCGATTTTGAAACATTCTTCCGCTCCGCTCCGCTCCTATTGAAGTTAGCGTGATGATATATAGCCTATAGCCTTCCTCGATAAATGGGCTATCCAACACTGAAAGAATTTTTCAAATCGGAGCAGTAGTTCCTGAGATTAGCGCCTATAGAAGTTTTACTTGAAAAACCCCCGATTTTGAAACATTCTTCCGCTCCGCTCCGCTCCTATTGAAGTTAGCGTGATGATATATAGCCTATAGCCTTCCTCGATAAATGGGCTATCTAACACTGAAAGAATTTTTCAAATCGGAGCAGTAGTTCCTGAGATTAGCGCGTTCAAACAAACAAACAAACAAACAAACTCTTCAGCTTTATATATTAGTATAGATAATGTTCATACGTCATAAAGGATTAATCATAACATAAATCGAGACTTCCAGTTCTTTGTAGATTTTCTCAAACATCAATTATTTCACTAACTAACACGGCATGACGGCAAGCTAAATAAAACCGTTTAAAAACTTGCACTCGAAGTTGGCCAGAAAAATCGAGCAACTTGCACATTAAATTGCGGGCTCGGACGTGGTGTGGACAAGCTTAACCTGGTTGACCGAACGCTCCAATGTTATCTTTTTCACACAGCCTTTTAGGGTTCCTTAGTCAAAACTGCAAAAATGGAATCCTTATGGTTTTAACATGCCTGTTTTTCTGTATATCCGCGGCTTTGCTTAAAGACTCTTAATACCAGAAAGCTATAAAAAAAAATTAAAATTCATTTATTTCAAGTACTTACTCATACACAAAAGTATATAATAATATAAAAGTATATTATAAGTTGACACAGGTATGCGTATTGATCAAACTGACAAAATCCTTCTTAAATTATAAATGAAAAAGTAAGTCTGTCCGTCTATCTATCTGTCGTTTATCTAAAAATCACGCTTATCTTTAAGCTTTCGATGAAATTTGTAATGGAGACAATTTGAGACCCTTCAAAGGACTTAGGGCAGTTTTATCTCGGAAATTCTTACGAATACTTTGTAGACAGAGTCGCGGGCAACAGCTAGTAGTAGAATATTTTTTCTGTACTCCCTACACTTAAATGGACAGATCTGTAAAAAATATTGAAGGCCTGAGAAAACAATTTTTCGATTCAAGTATCCGTTTGCGTAATATCTAGGTACTACACTTTTAAGCACCCTTAATGGAAAGTGTAGATGAGACCGGAGAGTGAGCTTACTACTCAGTAACAGCCAAGTGGATCTTGCCCTGAAGAGTTCTAGATTGTACCCGTCCGGAATTACTGACCATGAGAGATATTTCTATTCCTTAATTAGATACCTTTATGGTTTCGGTTTGAAGTCTAAACAGCATTCTTTATTTACGAGTACTACAAATTTACAGCTAACACATTAAAAATAACTAAACTATTCAGACTAAATAAACAAGTTTTTGTTAAAAAAATTCTCTTTAATACAAGTTTTTTTTCGTACTAAATACAAACTGAAATATAGATGCACAGAAAAAACCCCAGAAAAAAGACCAATGCTGGGAATCGAACCCAGGTCCTCAGCATTCCGTGCCGCGTGCCATACCCCTACACCACCACTGGTCTAGAGATTAGACACGAATCTTTCCTATACATCATACATTTCAATCTGCTAAATCATCACCTTATGCAGTGACAAGCGCACATCTATGTTACACCCTCATCGAGAGATTTTAACACTCCTTCGGAACTAACCGCTCACCTGGACAAGAGATGGCGCTACTGTGCAACTTTAAACAAGTTAGCTATGAAGTATCTTTTTTTTTTTGTACTTATTTTTTCAACTTCATTTTTTTATTACTTTTACGGTCATCCCGTGAAATCATATATTTCGTACTAAATACAAACTGAAATATAGATGCACAGAAAAAACCCCAGAAAAAAGACCAATGCTGGGAATCGAACCCAGGTCCTCAGATTTCACGGGATGACCGTAAAAGTAATAAAAAAAAAAGAAGTTGAAAAAATAAGTACAAAAAAAAAAAAGATACTTCATAGCTAACTTGTTTAAAGTTTTTTTTGGCTGACTGTACTTTTTGCCCCTGGATACCAAAGTACTCGTCAAGACGAATCAGACGAGCCCAAACTCGATGCGGTCGTTTCGTTTTATTACAGAGTTCCCATGGCCACCTTCCAGCTCCAACATTAGATCAGGCCAATGTCATAATAATATTGCATTGTCATCCGATTTATATATGCGTGCAAAATTTAGCTTGCAAGATTTGACCCGTACATACATAGATACGTACATACATTGCAAGTTAATAAAAAGCTTGTAAAAACGAGAGAAACTGCTTGATTTATAAGTCCCATTAGGATGCTGGAGGATTTCAACGCCAAAATAATACTGCAAAATCTTTTCAGTTGCGACGAAAGCCACGCGGAGAGCTCTCGGCTTGTCATTCCTCATGATTATAATGCTAGATGCCGGTGATAACTACGCCATCTTGGCGTACGCCTCAGTCATCCTCAGGAATGCAGGGGTGACCGTCTCGCCGGACCTGCAGACGATATCGTTCCCCGCTCTCATGGCTTTGGGGACATTGGCGTCAGCGTTCACAGTCGAGAGGTTTGGAAGGAAGGTATTACTAATCTTAAACTTCTGTAATGCCGGGTTTTCATAATGTGAGCAGAGTTGCTATATACTGCGGGGCATCAAACTTTCGAGCAGTGTTCGGCAATCTTTTTTCTCCTGTTTCTTAAACCACATTACTATGTTTCAGTGCTTATTAATCTTCAGCGTTCTACTAACGGGCACACCTCTGGCAGTGTTAGGATCAGCGCTTTTGATACAGCAGCAAGGAGATACCGCACCACCCTGGGTCCCGGTCATCTGTATTGGCATCTGTTTGTTTGCTAGCGGACAGAATTTTCCGTTGCCTTACATCGTGATGTCAGAGATGTTCAGCGTCCAAGTAAGTCGTATTTTTCATGAAACCAACGATTTCATTAAGAATTCGTGACGTTTAACGCCATTACTCAAGAACTACGGTAAGGTCGGGTTACATTGGACCTGAAGGGAAACTTTCGCGATTGGTATTAACTCGGTTGAGGTTTTATTACTGCATTGAAATTATGGCACATTCTCGATGTTTTTAGCTGACCGCAGTGACCATCCACGTTTCTTTGTTGTCTTCTATAATATGTGGTTTTCATTATGAGTTAAAGTTAGAGTCAAAGTACCCTAACCTTACAGTATGTATTTGACGCGATAAAAACTGTCATATGCCCTTTCTATATTCTCAAACTGTCTCCATACCAAATTTAATCTAAATCTATTTTGCGGTTTAACATATTCGCAGGCGACTTTCAGACTCGAGACTTCTCCAGGTGCCACAAACGCACATGTGAGTTCAAATAACTGCCAAACTATAACAGTGGCACTAGGCGAAATCACGAAAACGCATATATGCGTTCCCGGTAGCGAATGTGTTAAGTTTGAAAATGTAACAGACAGACAAAATTACTGTCGCATTTATAATATTAAAATGAATCTGTGGAACACAAAAATGAAATCTTAGCAGCATAGTTAAATAATTTTGGTGCCGCTAAACATATCCAATTTGTCAAATATGTAAAAGGTACCAAAATTCAAGATGTGTATAATATTTGCACACCGGAATCCCGGTAGAATATTTATATTAAACATAACCTACTAAATAAGTATGCCACCTGTTAAGACCGTATTCTGCAAATAAACAATCATTTCATTTCATTTAATTTTATTAGGTAGATTCGAAGATTCCAGCAATTCGAAGACCCATCCATCTGTCCACTGCACAGTTGCAATGTTGCTTTCTGGCTTGGAAAATAAGACAGACGGTGAAATAACTGCAATAACAGGGATTTCAGATTTTTTAATTAGGTATATACCTATATATACTTTGCCCGATTTTATTGGTAATAATTTAAAATGTCATGATCTAATATTTATTTACTGATAATAAAAGGGCTTGGGCTCACATAGGCCAAGTGCAGATTGGGAACATCACTCACGCTCTGTGCAGGATACATCAAGATGTTTTCTGTCACCGTAAAGCTTATGGTACATTTAAATGTAATTTCGCACGTAAATTTCGGAAAACTAAGAAGACTGACCTTCTGCGTAAGAGACCAAAGATCAAATCACTAAGGTACGGCGACTTCACAACTAATATTATTTTATTACACGCTTTATATTATTAACATCCGTTTGGTAATTTGCCTTCCTATAATCAACTGTAACATAATATTTTCTACTAAATAACTAAAACAAGATAGCGTTAAGGCTGCGTATCCACCGGAGATGTACGAGGATGCATTGCGAGGGATGTGTTTGTCATGAACCAATAGAAACACTTCATTTACCTATCCTTGCTCAGCTTAGCTCTGGTAGAAACAGCTCAGCGGAGCGAGGTTTTTGTACGTACAAAACAAATGAAGGGAAAGATGTGTGCGAGGAATGTGTGCGAGGAATGTGTTGCGAGGGATGTGTTGCTAGGCGGCGTTACTCCGCTCCCGCCTCACCGCACCCCGCCCGCTTGTTTGAAAAGAGCCCGCTACACATCTTCGCTACGGATCCTCGCACCGCTCAGCTAGCTCGCACATCTTTGGTGGAAACATTCACACCGTTACACATCCTCGCACCGCTTAGCTACCTCGCACATCTCTGGTGGAAACGCAGCCATAACGTTGAATTAAAAACTTCAATAACTTTTTAGTTTATATACTTCTTGCAGTTTTAATGAGTCGGTGATGTCTTCTTTATGTATTCAACACCATGCTTAATTTTATTAATGTAATTCTATTTCTTTCTTTTTAGCTAAGGTCAAAAGTTCTTGGTCTCCTCTGCAGCTTTGGCTGGTTGATCATCGCTCTCCAAACAGCAATCTTTACAACGGCAGTAGAAAATTTCGGGATGCACACCATATTCTTCTTTTTCACATGCATCAATTTCATAGGGGCTGTTATTTGTTATTTGAAAATGCCAGAAACGAAAGGCAAGACTCTTGTGCAAATCGACAAGGAATTAGAAGGATTAAAAGACTAGACTTGTAATGACAATATAAATATTATAACCGCACATTTGTGTTTTATTATTGTATATTGTTGTTTAAATAATGCAGGCTTTAAGAGATAAAAATATTTCAAGTGAAGTGGCATGTGAAAGATACTATGCAAGTAAATTTTATTGCACTCCTTAGTTTGTGAGTAAGTTAAAATATCATGTAATGTGAACGTTTTTGAAAATAAATAACAATAATAAACATCGCAAGATAATTCAAACTAATAGACCCAGTCCTAAAGTAAGCAAAGCTTGTACTATGGTACTAAGCAACTTATAAAAATACTAATACGCGTCCGTGACACGTGCCGTGGTTCTTATTGCAATACCATTAATGTCTAATTTTGACAAATTCACGCGTCTTCGTGAATGGCACTGGCTATAGATGGTTACATGCCTAAATACATATTAAAGACACAAGAATCGAAAAAAAATCGCAATTATTTCATACAAATATCGGCCCAACTGGAGATTTAACCTTGGACCTCAAGCTTAGTACTCAGGTTCTCTAACCATTTACTTATTCGGTTTGTAAATTAATGATTGAGAAAGAGGTTTTAAAATAGACCGAATATTTTGGAAAATGGATCATTTGTGTACAAATAATTATTTAATAATAAATAGTTAGTTAATTTTACAAAAAAGAAATTCAGTCAAATAAACCCACGCTCCTAGTCGCTTCTGGCGCAAAGGTGCCCATAACACTTGCTGCATTTCCGCGCTGGATCACCAAGGAAAGCCTTTGCCTCAGAAACGATTCGGAGCGGGGATCTTCACCCCTCTGCCTAAGACGACGGCCTATGTCCTGCACAAGCCGCCTCGCGTCCTACCCCCAGCAACCCGCCGTTTCCACCGCCAATGGGACAAAATGGTACCCCTGCCCCAAAGGGGCATACTTCTGCCGCTTCATTGCCGCCTGAAATTCGGCCACAGCTCCAGCCGTGCGAGCAGTGCGACCGACGTGGGAAGCGGCGAAGGTGCTGACACGCGTAGCGTCCCACACCAAACACCGCCCCCTTTCCCACGGCACTAAGGTCAGTCCGTCGGGCCGTTTCCCGTCAGTGCGACTGAGGCCCGGCGGCTCAAGCACAGACGGAACGCCCGCTGACCTGAGAGCTCGCTGAACAATATCATTCAGTGCATGGTGTCGCGGGTGCCTGCCGGTACATCGGCGACAACTCAGCGCATGGTGGCCGTCCGCCCCCACCATGGTACTACAAATGCAAACATGAGGCCGACACACCTCGCAGCCCAGGCGGAGAGCAACAGCCACGCGCACCGAGTCACCGTCGAGCAAAGTGCCCAGTTGCGGTGAAGGCAACGCATGCAACCACGCTCCTGATTCCGGCCGAGATACCGCCAGAAGCCTTGCACGGTCCACCCCCGAAGCACTCCCAATCAGCCGATCAATAGTGGCCTTACACCCAACATCATCCCACGCGCGCTGGACCTTGGGGCTCATCGGCACTACCGCCCCCGGATTGAGAGCCGACCACGCCGCCAAGGCATCGGCCACGTACGCTACGCTTACCCTGTCACCATTCAACAATAGAATATTAGTTACCAGGTCCGCTACCCCGTGCGCCGATGCCAAGAAAGCCGGTATGCTAACGTTCCGCAGGCGTCGCACCCCAATACCCCCGTGCCGGATTGGCAGTGTTGCCTGTGTCCACTGGGACTCGTCCAGAGAGACATTAACGATTGACTCCATTGTGGTCTTTATAACGGCGTCAAAAGCGTCTATATCATCGGGATACAGCCACGCCGGAGCCGTCAGCAAAAGGTAGGTAAGTTTCGGAACAGCAAAACACTTCTGCATTAAAACCAGAGCTACGTGTGGATTAATATTTTTGAGACGTTCGCTGGCAAGTTGGAGGAGATCCCGCCGAGCATGAAGAGCCTCGGGAACTGCAAATGCAAGAATAGGTGCACCAAGCAAGGAAAAGGAGTCTGCGTCAAGTTCCTTGAGCCCCGGAAGCAACGACGAGAAAAAAGGGAAGCAAGAACTCGCCTCCAGGTCACAAGGGAAGAACTCGCACTTGGCCGCGTTCACCTCCAGCCCCAAATCCCTCAGACGCGGCAGCAAGACGAGCAAATCCCGCTCCACCTCCTCTGGACTACCCCCAATGGTACCATCATCGAGGTACCATATGTTGTGTACAAATTAATTTAAAGAACACAAAGTTTAAAATAAAGCACATACTGTTTCTTTTTAGACACGTGGGAAGCCGGAAACCTTATGATAAATTTTTGGGAGGAAAATAGTGAGTCAAGTATGTCACCCACGTGTAAAAAAGATAATATACTGCTGGTATCATTAACAATTTCCTTTAGCTAATATTTAAAAAGGTTCTGCTCTTATCTTGCTTGAAAACACTTTTGGTGATAAGACGAAAACTGCTGGAACTTCCACGTAAGTAATTATGCAAACGAATCAAAGAAAGCACCATCTGGAAAAGTCATCTGATCAATCGAGCCTTCTATCAACATAAAAACATAGGTTTAAACGCTACATAAAAACAACAGATTATACATTTCGAAAAGATAAAGTGAAATTTCGGAAACGTTTCTACTATTACGAAAAGAAGGATCTTTTTAGAAAATAGTAGAAACGCTTCCAGAGTCACTTTGACTTTGGAAATTGGCAACGATGATCACATTTTTGTGCTTTGTTGTTTCAAATAACAAATATTGCGTGCTTTTTCAAAGTTCCGATCCGATCCGATCCCGATCCGATTCCGGATCTTCCATCACTTTATATTTGTGCGTCGCGTAGTTTTCCATGAGAACAGAAATCTCTGTCTCTAACGTCACTAAAGTCTAATTACTCTGCTGTATCTTCATTATCTAGCTTTGTTGCATAAATTATAAGAGTTTAGTGACACCTTGAAGTAAAAGACAAATATTTATTTACGAGTCTAATAATACCAGTAACATTATTTATTTCATACAACTGTTGTTGATAGGCATCATTCTGTTCAAAAATGTCGACCTAAATGTTGTATTCATTGAAACGCGGAGTGCCATCAATTAATTTCGATTAGCAATAATAGCAAAAACACATTCAATATGTATTTGCATCAGTATTAACAACTATTCATGTGAAGTGAGGAGTTTATGTAGTGCTTTCGGATTGTGCTCAAACGAAGTCTTTTTACCCTTTAGGTAGTTCAGTTCGATCGATATCGATCATTTGTTTCGCATTATTTTTCTTTAGATTTTATACAATATCATTAGTTCCATTACAATGACATCAGACTCTCAAGTATCTGAAAAAGGTACTATATATCGACAATGGATTATTGGATTTATTGGTAAGTATTAATTATACATAGTATGTAATAACTGTAATAAGTCTATTAGTTAAATTGTAATGTGTAATCACGACACGGGATTGTTAAGCCACTTGCCAATGATCATAGTCAATCAGTTTTTTTTTCATATATTATGGCTCTGCCCATTGCAGGATATTTACACGTGTCAAAAAGAAGACAGTTTTAAAACATGTTGGATATATACCTCGGTAAATTCTATAAGCCCCCTCCCGTGTGGGGTTATTAGCCAAATGCCAATGAATCAAGAGTCAAAAGTCAAAATCACCATCATTATCAACAACATCATCATCCCAGAGAAGAGTAGCTAGTGGTTTAACATTCCCTTGGTATATCAGTGTAAATATAATAAGGTCAGGAATCAAACAACTGGCGAAGTGCCTTTGTTTACTACGAGTATAAGAGGGCTTGAGCTTTACTTTTCAAGCGCGTCAATTGCAAATACAAATTTCCTCTACTCGTTTTTCTCTAACAAGAAAAAACAATGTTTTCTGTTTTTTTTCGAATTAGTGGCACGCTGTTAAGAATGTAAATTTTTGGGGTATTTTTACATTAGAATATAATTATATTATTATCATATAACAGTAAAACTAAGTAAAAAGGTTTATTAGTTACACTCATAAATAACGTCTGAAGCCTAAAAATAAAGATAATACAATGCTCATAAGTGAAGATATTTTTTAGGTAGAATAGGTAGACGTCGTTAAAACTAAACTGCAATTTCATTGAGTAACTAAATTAAATTGGACAGAATATTCCTCATTCTTAACTTGAACGAACAAAATCTATCAAACGTAACAATACTCTTAAATATTTTATTAAAAATTTGTAAGGCAAACATAGTAAAAACATTCCTTTTAATTAGCATGCAGCAAAGTTCTGTTTGAAAAAGTATTATTTTATGGTAGATAGTTCATAGATAAAATCTCTGCAATATTTTTACAACTCAGCACAAATATTTTGTTTTTCATAATATTTGTAAGTACAATGTTTCGAAATTTTCGCGATTTTTACTCCCAATTAATATAACACCGTGAATTATTCGAATCTTTCAGTATGAGTGAGTCTCACTGTAGTTTAATGTTCAACCTGATATAACAATTCAAAGTTAAGGCTGCTTAGAGCAGTCAATGCCAACTGCTTCAAGCGGTCGCTGTTGGGTGACCTGCAGTTTAATTTCAAAATTCAGAGCATTCGAGTTGAAGTCGGCGCCAACCGCAACACGACTGCTCTCATGCCGTTGGTTTTGACTGCTCCAACCAATCCGTCTATAAACCGCCTAACTTAATCAATTCTATTTTTCATCTCTAGCTACCATCACAGTCCTCACATACGGCCTCCAGAGTGGTTGGATGTCTCCATTCATCATAGTCCTCCAATCAGAGAACAGCCCCTCTGGATATCCCTTGTCCAACTATCAGATATCCTGGATCGCTAGTGGAATCAGCGTGCTTGCTATCGCCTCCGCTATCGTATTCAGCTACATCGCCGATGCTATCGGAAGGCGGTACACCTTGATCTTGATTGCTATACCGCAAATTGTAAGTTGTTTTTTTTGACAAGAAAACAGTAACTACAGCAAAATAATGTGTTATTAGTTGAGTCAATATCAAAAAAATTGTACATAGTTAAGGGCTCAATGAAAACAAAATCACGATCGCTTCCTTTGTATAACGAAAGTTAGTCATACGAATTATATGGGTAGCTTGCGTTATACAAAGGAATCAATTAAGTTTTGTTTTAATTAAATCTCTTAATTGTGTACAATTTTTTTGATATTGACTCAGTTATTATGCCAATTTGAGTAATATTTAATCGAATGATAGTCCAGAATGAATAATCGAATCGTCTTACCAAAATAAACACGAATGTTTGTATGGCTTTCGTATGAATGTTTGTTATTTTTCACGCTAAAACGATTTGATGGATTTGTAAAAAAATTGGCACGCAGATAGTTTGTAACCTGGGTTAACATATAGGATACTTTTAGTCCGAAAAATTGCATATTCAACGGGAAAGCGACAAAGAAATCCTTCACAGGCGGAGTCGCGGGAAACAGCCACAAACGTTGCAGCAGCTTTCAAAATGACGTGTTAACTTCGTCTGCAATCCATTTAGCGAACGTTGCACTTTAAAATATAACTGTAACTATTTTTATCGATTTCTATTCTAACAGGGCCGAAGCCTCGGGATAAAAATAGAAGTGAGATTTTTTATTTTTCATCATTAACATTTTGTTATATGTTTCGTTACAGTTGGGATTTGCACTGAAACTAGTATCAGCACATCCAATATGTCTAGTGGTGTCGCAATCATTTTGCGGCATTGCAGGTGGAGGAGTATACTGCGTAGCGCCAGTTTACATAAAAGAAATATCCCAGGATTCACTTCGAGGCATCCTAGGATCATCTGGTATACTTTTACAGGTGAATTCAATGCAGATCTTAAGCTTTTTCCGTTTACGACATCATCATCATCATTTCAGCCGAAAGTCGTGCACTGCTAAACATAGGCTAGGCTATCTAGACGACCAGATGGCCTAGTGGTTAGAGAACCTTACTATGAAGCTTGAGGTCCTGGGTTCGATTCCCGTGTCGGGGCAGATATTTGTATGAAGAATATGAATGTTTGCTCTCGGATCTTGGGTGCTTAATATGTATTTAAGTATGTATATATCGATAAAAGTACGTTTATCCGTTGCCTAGTACCCATAACACAAGCTTTGCTTAGCTTACTTTGGGACTAGGTCAAATTGGTGTGAATTGTCCCGTGATATTTATTTATTTCTTTATTTATTTGTAAGTCTTGTTCTTGTTGGGTTCTTAATAACTTTTGATAATTTAGAATACTGTCTTGTTGCAGAGCCTTGGTATAACAATAATGTATGCTATGGGCGCATACATGGACTACTATACAGTCCTGTGGATAGTGGTGTGGCTACCCATTTTAAATGTAATAGCATTATTCAAAGTTCCTGAGTCACCAGCTTTTCTCGTGAAGGAAGGGCAAGTTGAGGTCGGTTAATTAACAAGTTTTTAAAAATAATGATAGTGAAGGACGTATAAAGTACTATTTGAGTTATGAATAAGAAATCAATATACAGAGTAGCCCATTTAAATGGGTCAGGTAAGGTTACTATGAAACTATAAGTCATGATTTTCAGGAAGCGACAAAAGTCATGGCTTGGCTTAGGGGAGTTGACGTAGATGACAAAGAAGTAGAACGAGACATTTCCTTGACAAAAAGTGAACTAGCCATGTATGAGAATTTACCACCGGTATCATTCACATCTATATGTAAGTACATCTGACAACATAATAACGAGGTTAACAATGAAATTAATATTTTTTAACTTTAGTAAATTTTATTCATAATTGACCTGTGGTGGCCTAGTGGTTTGACCTATGGCCTCTCAAGCAGAGGGTCGTGGGTTCAAATCCCTGGGTGGGTTGATTGAGATTTTGATTGATTTAGACGTACGTGATTTAAAATTTATTCGAATTATAATTACGTGACTAGTACATGTACCCATTGCATTACCCATTATTAAGTAAGCAAAGGGAAAGAATATTCTGTTTTTTGTTCAAAACTAAAAATGAAATAAATCTATTTCTACTATGATTAAGTTATGTGTGTGTGTGTCAGTATATATTTCTTTTTTGTATAAGAAAGGGCAAACAAGGACGCAGGTCACTTGATAGGAAGCAATCATCGCTGCCCATAGACAACCACAACACTTAGGGTACCTATCAAACTTCTCCTACTTCAGTTGCAGAAAAGTCATCAAGAAGAGGTCTTGGCTTATCCTTTCTCATGATCATGATGCTGGACTTAGGAGGCAACTACGCCATCCTCGCATATGCTTCGGTCATCATCAGAAATGCGGGTGTGACCATCGCGCCTGACCTGCAGACTATATTATTTCCCGCTCTCATGACAGTAGGGTCTCTATCGTCCGCTCTAACAGTAGAGAGATTTGGAAGAAAGGTAATTTTTCTAAAAAAGTATTACATACACTGGTCATACACACCGTAAGAAACAAAAGATGTCTTTCCTGTAGACATAGAATTCATGTTCAGTCCATCCACCACATCATTCGTGACTGCCCAAAGAGGAGATATGCTGGAAACACCCTGAACCTGTTCTCTCCTGATGCGAACGCAGCCCTTTTTTTTATGTTAGAAAGGCCAGACAAACGAACTAGTGGGTCACCTGATGTTAAATGATCACCACTGTCCATAGACACCCGCAGCGCTTTACGCGATGCCAGTGCGTTGTCGGCCCTAAAGGAAAGGGAACAGGGGAAGGGGTGAGGGAGGGGAAGAGGGAAGGGGTGAGGTATTGGGCCCCCGGCACTCTCACTGACCGTACGAAACGCAAGCAGGATTACTGCTGCTTCACGCCGGTGTTCTGTGAGAGGGTGGTACTGCCCCGGACGAGCCGGCGCATTCGCGATGCAGCGGCTAGCTACAACATGGCTCTACCACTACTAAAAGGCAAAGAACTTAGATATTCGTTTGTAGTATAGCATTTTTAGTAGTATTAAGTGATTGTTGTTAAGCGACTCTGTATATCATAAATTGCATGCCATACGATTAAATAAATAGAATTAACAGATGACATAGAGCAGGCATGTCCACAGGAGAGACGCGAATAAAAAAATGTGTATGACTCACTGTAGCATCCTTCAATACATATTTCAAGTTTGTGAGTGCGTGCGTGCCTGAGTGTTCGCTGAAACAGTTTGACGGATTTGAATAATATTTGGTATGTAGCTGCGAAAGTTTGTATGAATGGATGAATGTATGTATTTTATCACGCTAAAACGTTTTGACGGATTCTGGTGAAATTGCGCACACAACATATAAGAAACTTTTCATCGTAGTGAAAAAATACGGATAACTCATGTCTATGATCGAGTTTACCTCGACATGTTCTTCTTCCCGGACAAATGAAAGTGACGATAAAAACGGGGGTAGTTGCGTGTCGCTGTCAGTCGCGTCGAGCAGCCGCGCGATCAGTACCTAGTTTACAGTGACCATACTCGCTAGCGACGGCGTAAATGATTTGTATGGACAATTGTACTTCCGTAAGTGACCGCTAGAGGCGCTGTAAATTCTCCATACAAATAATTTACGCCGTCGCTAGCGAGTATGGTCACGTAAACTAGTGTAAACTCATGGTAGAGGTACAGAGCGGTAGCGCGGAGTGCGCGTTTAGCAGCCGCCGGGACGTATGGCTCCAGGAAGAAGGGCTACGGATTAGTCCGAATCATCGACATCGACGTCTGCAATCTAGTTTTTCGACAGCTAAACTAGATTATAGACGTGACTTACCCGTTTTTTTTTAACTCTGAGTGAGTCTCACGGTAGTTTTATGTTCAAAGATACTTTTTATCTGTGAATATTGCATAGTTTCCGCGGAATAGCGATAAAATAATTCTTCACAGATGAAGTCGCGGGCAAAAGCTAGTCTAAAATAATAGATAGGCTACTTATAACCCGAAATTTGTACGGGATCCATGTAAAATCCCATAATATAACCCGTTAAATCCATAAACATGAAATTTTGCTCGTGTATTCGGCATACGACGTAAATGAAGAGCAGAATGGAATTATTTGAAAATTCTCATAGAAATTTAGTTAAATACCAGAATTTCAATACGACTGCCAGATTTGGTGGTTTACTCGAGCGAAATTGTGGATAAAGGCAAATTAGTAATGTTTTCCAAAGGATGCAGACCGTAATTACCTTTAATGAGATCCCAATATTTCGACGCATTTACCAGAGCGTTATGATCATGAGTAGACTGAAGGAATTCCGGGCGGGTGTTAATTTTGTTTAGACCAAGCTCTGTCTGTCCGCGTTCTTGTTCGTTGGTCACATGAATGCAGTTTTGCGATCTGCAAAGTGAGCCCTAAATTGCATCAAATAAAAAATGTTTCGTTAAATGTTCTTAAATAAGATGCCGTTGAGTTGGGGTACTTTGACTCTTATGAAAACCACATAATAGAAGGGTGTAATAAAAAACATTAAAATGTGAGCGGTCAGCTTGGAGCAGCCATAATTTCAGTGTTATAATTAAATCTGAACCGATTTAATCCCAATAGCCAAATGTGTCCTTTAGAGTCACAGTAATCCGGCTTTACGGTACTAAAGCAATGAAAAAATCATGTGGCCAGACAAATTCGTAAAATAATTGAGTCGAATTATTGATGAAATATTTATTAATCAAAGTTGCTGTTGTATGTGTTCGATGACAGATAATAAATAAAGATACCTACATCGAATTACGATATCATTTTTGGAATATCGGCTATCTATTCGTTATTTACCTGCCCTCGAAATTATGTGTGTTAACTACCAATTGTTTTTATATCTTTACTTATTGGATTTCAGCCTCTAATTATTCTTAGTGTGATATTCACTGGCATTCCCTTATTGGTATTGGGAAGTGCAATTTTGATTCAACAACGAGGAGGAACTATGCCGCCATGGTTACCAGTTTTGTGTATTGGTATATGTCTATTCGCAAGTGGACAGCACATGCCGCTACCTTTTATTGTCATGTCAGAGATGTTCAGTATTGAGGTAAATAACTATCCTATTTGACCTACTTCCTCATATATATAATAAATCCTGTTTGACCTTCTAAATGTAAAACTTACACTTCGTTGGGTCGAGTACCCCGATTTTACAGTATCTAAGAGATGTTTCTTCTTCTTCCAGCTAAGATCCAAAGTCCTTGGTCTACTCGTCACTTTCGGATGGTCACTTTGCGCAATCCAAACGATCATCTTCGCGGCAGTGACCGAATATTTTGGGATGCACACATTGTTCTTCTTCTTTGCTTTCATCAATTTCGCGGGACTTGTAATATTTTGGATCAAAATGCCAGAAACTAAAGGGAAAACGAATGCGCAAATCGACAAGGAACTAGAAGGCATTAGAAACTGAAAATTTTACAATATAAAAAAGTTCATAATTTTTTTTTGGTGTGTTTTATTTTGTTTGTTGGAAAACCTCTATTTATTTTGAGACGATATATTTTATACATCTTTGCAGCCTAGATTAGAATATAGGATTCTTATAGCGATATATTTATTCGTATACATTTGTATACGAATTCTTTAACGACAAAATTGCTAGCAACAGTTGCATTACTTGAAAAAACATTTTAAAGAATATTTTGAAACAGTTTTTACTGAAATTTTTCTGTTTGCTTGTCTTATTAAAGTTCAAATAACTTTAAATTGACATCAACTTCAGTTAAGAATACAAAAACTCCTCCATTTTATGTCGGTTATATAAAAAAGTTTAACCCAGGAATTTGCAAGATTAAGAGAACAAAATACACTTACTCGTGGGTATGTACTATTTAAAAATAATTAAAGAAAAAAAAATTTTGTTACAAATTTTACGAAGGAACTTCAGTCCAATTATCACAATCTCAAGTTTAAATTGCAAATTTCTACGTTAAAAAGTAGGTAATAATTTTTAGAAACGACAACAGAGATTTCCTTAAAACGGAGCAGAGTAATGTAAAAAATGAAACCTACACCAGCAACCTAAGACCAAAATTTTGTATAAAATAAAATTCACCCTAATAGACCCCACCACACGAGTATAAGTACCTAATTTCAAGGTAGTAACAGCCCAAAGTAAGTATAATATCTTTGCGATAAATGTTCAGATGATCGATTTTAAAGATGCATCTTCGTGGGTGCGTAGAGTTAATGGAAAACATCATCTGGGACTGACAGTAGGTATTAGTATTACGTATAAGAAATTGCGGGATCGCATTAGAAATGATGAAATCCGCGCAAGAACTAAAGTCACGGACATAGCTCGAAGAATCGCCAGATTCAGGTGGCAGTGGGCAAGGCACATCGCTCGTAGAATTGGCGGCCGATGGGGCCGAAAGGTTCTCGAGTGGCGTCCACGGACCGGAAAACGCAGTGTAGGTAGGCCTCCAACAAGATGGAGCGACGTCCTGATTAAGGTTGCGGGAACGCGTTGGGTGTGGATGGCGTAGGACCGATCTGCTGAAATCTGCACTTCGATATTTGAAAGAAAAAACTAGGTCTCAAAAGTCTGAATGTCTATGATGAAGGGAAAAGATTTGACTCTATGTAACTCATCATCATCATCATCATCATCATTCTAGCTTATAATATACGTCCCACTGCAGGGCTCAGTCCTCCCCTCCTGTCAGAATGAAACCTAAGGGCTTAGGCCTGTATGGAAGTACTTAAATAAATTATAAAAATAAATACTTACACCTAAAGAAAGCTACATTTTTGGATGGATTTATGCACGTTGCTTTGACAAATTTTGTCTTTACAATGAAAGAGATGGAAAAGTTTACTATAAATTTGCACGGACGAAATCCCCGGGCCAAAGCTAGTTATTATTTATATAAGTTTTTGGCGCAATGGCTGTAAAGATTTACGACCTCGACTACCATAAAAACTTTCAAATGACAGATGAAAATCTCTCTCTAAAAAGATCGTATTAAGTAATATTGCTTGCTTAAATCGGCATTAGCTTCTGCACTCGAGCCCGTATATTACCGCTAATGTCCGACTTCGCAGGGGAACTTGCTAAAGATTTATATGGGCCTCGATTAAATGTCTTCTTAATACCAGTCGCTTTGTTTAAGAATTCTTTGTTCACTGCACCGTCGATAAGCTCACCGTACAGCGGTTGACTGTATGTTCACGCAATGTATTGTTAATTTTCCCGCTGCGCCGTTTGTCGTGTAGATGTCTTAACTTAATACCACTTGTTTTGTTTGGATTTTCAAAGGTTCGTGCATTATGAAAGAAACAAAAATGTGGAGATTGTGAAATAACTTTTATTCTAGTAAAAGAAATTCTAGTTTTTTTTTTCATTGAGTGTTTTAAATAAATGAGGGAAACAGTGTTTTATTGAGCCCAATGTAATTGGAGAAGCCAAGGCGGCGAGACTGCGCTGGCTCGGCCACCTAGAGAGGATGGGAGAGGATCGGGCAGTGAAGAGAGCGTATATGGGGCGACCAAGCGGAAAACGTCCGGTGGGTCGCCCTAGATACCGCTGGTTGGACGAAGTGCAGAAAGAAGTAACCGCCCTCGGCGCCGCCAATTGGCGCGAGGTGGTGCAAAATAGGGAAGAGTGGCGCTCTCTGGTGTCGGAGGCCAAGATCCTCTTTGGGTCGCTGAGCCAGTGTAGTAAGTAAGTAAGTAAGTTGAAGATAATAAATAAGTACCTAGTAGTAGGAACACCGCCTCTTTACTAGCTTCATCATCAATCATCATCATCCCAGCTTAAATACGTACCACTGCAGGGCACAGGCCTCCTCTCAGAATGAGTAGGCTTGGACCGTAGTTCCCACGCTTGCCCAGTGCGGTTTGGGAACTTCACACAAACCATTGAATTTCTTCGCATGTTTTCCTTCACCGTAAAGCACATGGTAAATTTCAAATGTAATTTCGTACATAAATTTCGAATAACTCAGAGGTGCGAGCCGGGATTTGAACCCACGACCCTCTGTTTGAGAGTCCATAGGTCAAACCGCTAGGCCACCACAGCTTCACTTAATATACTCCACCTCGGTACAGTGACAACTAATTCTTCGTACAAAAACAACACAGTCTAAGGACCCCATTGATGGTCAGCGTTAGGTATATTCAACAGGAAGGACATAGAGTAGTTTATGTCACGGAAAATTCCATAGTACTCGTATGTTAGCGATAAGCAAATTCTGCGCAGACGGAGTCGCGGGAAACAGCTTAGTGTGCATATAAGACTTGATAATGATCCTATAATTTAACATATAATATAAATTTTCTCTGAGCCCTGTCAGCTGAACACGTATATCCCCCCCTTCTGACCTTTACGTTAAATAAGATATCCTTTGAAATGGTGCGTAAATCTAATATCCTGGGTCTGTCATGTTCTGATAGATAAATTGTGTTACCTACTATATATTACGTTGCCGAGTGGATCGAGAATTTAAGATCTGTGTATGTCACGTACGATGCCGTATCCATTCGTTTCCCGTAATACCATTAGTCATTCATTATTTCTTTTAAAAATACCGAGTGTGCCTGAAATTGCAACAATAAATTTGAATGATGATTTCTTACAATAATAAAAATATACGGAGCGACAAACACTATACTTACCTTGTCAAATAATGCGATGTTACTTTTAATGTCAAAAGTTTCCATACTGGTCATGATTTTTTTTATAAATACATAAATACCACGGGACAATTTCATTAACACCAACTGATCTAGGTACTCCCAAAGTAAGCAAATCTTGTGTTATGGGTACCTACTAGCCACGGATGAACATAGTTATAGAGATATATACTTACTTAAATTTACAATTTATCTTGATTTTGATGTGTGGTCTATTTACCCACTATACTTACAAATAAAAACATGACATAATAAAATTAACTTTTAATAAATTAACATTATAATTAAAAATAAAATAAAACTAACTAAACTAAAAACTAAATAAAATTAAATACATATTAAACACCCAAGACTCGAGATCAAACGTTCGTATTTTTCATCTGCCCCGACGCGGAAATCGAACCAGGGGCTTCAAGCTTCGTACTCAGTTTCAGGTCATCTAACTACTAGGATATTTGGTCGTCAATACAATTTAGGCTTACGTTTGACCACAATCAAGCCTGGTGGAAAGCGAAGATGAGTAACAATGTATCACGCTTGCCTAGTAAATGTTTATTCTTCCTAAACTTGAGGACAGTCAGATTGTAATGTTCAGGGAACACAGACGCAGATAGGCAATTGATTCAATAGTATCCTAAAGTCAGGTTTCTGTTTGAAGTGAAACTTCTAATGCGACTTCCAATAAGCGTTGCGTTAAATGCGTTGCGTTAATACGCAACGCAACGCAACGCAAGTTGACGTTTACGAGATGTTCGCATTGTATAATATACTAACGGATGTTAAAAACTTCGTCAGTGCGATCCAGAACAATTGCGTGGTTTAGTATAAAAACTTGTAAAAATCAAAACTATTTTAATGGTAGATCGTAGAATAAAGTATTTTAAACGTATTTATTAAAAAAAAGTATTAAATATCTTTGAGAATTACGAAAAATCAAGAAAAATTATTGAAAATAACGTGCGCACGAGGAGCAACGCCATATAGCGACGAGCTATGTAACTTGCTTCGCTAGCGCTATAGTTGGTTGCTTGCTAGCCGCTTCTTTGCTTTGGGTTATTGCAATAAGGTATAAGTGCCTTTTTCATTTCCACATTACGAAGTTTCACTTCTTCCGCGCGGAGGAGCTGCACGCACGATTTTTTTCTACCTTTATTTCTAAGACCAAAACGCCATTACGTATCTTTCATAGCATTTCGGTTAGTAAATGTAACCGAAACTGAGAGTGAAACGCAAGGGAATTCCTCAAACGCGGTAACCCAGCGATTTAGCATTCACAAAGCCAATCGGTAACATGGAGTGATTTGCTGAAGTCTCAGAGCATGCAAGCAGCCGGAGGCGCACCTTATTTGATACAAACAAGTCTTACAATAAAATTATGTACCCAAAAGTTTGTACGGATGGATGTATTAACGTTTGTTGCTTTTCCACAATAAAACGGTTCGAGGGATTCAGCCATCAGAATTTGTCGAATTTGGCACAAAGATAGTTTATAATATGAATTAACATACAGGATGCTGTCGATCCCTGAAAATTGCATTGTTCTCGGGAGATACGATAATCATATTCTTCGCAGACGAAGTCGCGGATAACAGCTAGTTAAGTGAGATCTGATGATGATGAGTATAATTTATGTTTTTTTTTTAAATGAAGCGATCGTACAGCCTACATTCGAAATGCAGATCGCGTATTAATATTCATTATTTACTTTGTTATCTTGCGTTATTAATGGTTTCTATTTTCCTGGTAATTAATTCCTAAAAACATTGCTATTAGGCATAAAAAAATATCCTTACATAACTCAAGCTAAGTAATCTGAATGTACTCGCAGTTAAAAATGTATCTTAAACGCAAATATAGTCGTTCCGAATCAGTATGTGCTCTTATATGAATTAAGGCTTTACTAAAACAAAAATCAATTATAACAAATAAAATATGAGAGGTAATGGTGCTACAAGCTCGGCATCCCATACATCCCGCAGCGATCGGCCGAGCGGAATGTATGATTCAGAGTGTAAAAATTATTTCAAATTATATATAAAAAACTAGCTTTTGCACGCGACTTCGTCCGCGTAGAATTCCAATTTGTGGTAAATAAAGCTTCTTCATCTCTTTCATTGTATAAAACAAAAAACCAGCAACGGCAACATCCATTATTATTATCATTTCATCATCATCAGTATCAGTTAGTGAATATTATAAATCCCGTTTATTCACTATCACGTGGGAATTTCAACAAATTTGTCCTTATTCTATGCAAATTTTCGCTTATATATATCCCGCGGGAATTTTGCATTTTCCCCGAGAAAAAGTAGTCTATGTCCTTAAAGGTGTAGCTTTCTACCGGTAAAAGAAGTTTTAAAATCAGTCCCGTAGTTGAATTCACTTATTTTTTCCCGTGTAAATTTTGCTTTTTCACGGAGAAAAGTAGTCTATGTAAATAATGGTTGGTGTAACTTCCTATTGGTGAAAGAAATTTTCAAATCAGCCCTCAAGTGATGTTCACTTCTTTAACTATTCCACGGGAATTTTGCATTTTACCGAATAAATAGTAGGTACCCTAGCCTATACCAATAAAGGATAGTGTAGCTTTCTATTGATAATTTTTTTTTAAACTCAGCCCCGAAGTTTAATTTTTTATTTTCTATACCGCGGGAATTTTGCATTTATCCGGAAAATAGCATCCTATGTTAATCAAGGACAGTGTATCTTTACTATTGGTGAAAGACATTTTAAAATGAACTCCGAAGTTGAAGTTTTTTTTCTATCCCTTGGGAATTTGAATTTTCCCGGATAAAAGTAGCCTATGTCAATAATGGATAGTGTAACTTTTTACTGGTAAAAGATTTTTCTTAATCGGCTCGGAAGTTTCAGAGATTTTCTATCCCACAGGAATTTCCAAAAATCCTGCAATAAGTTTTTTTGCTGTTATGTATGACCATTTACGTTTATACTGAATTTGAAAAGTTTAGTACTTAATTGTAGTTACGGAGATAGGATCCAATTGATTTGAGTATATAAATCCTAATTTATCCTTATCCCGTGGATATTTTCAAAATTATTGAAATTAGCTTTATACCTGTTCTTAATAGTCTACTTGCATGCCCAATTTGAACAGTTTAGTAATCTTCGTTATAGGGATAGGGTCACTCTCGATTGATAAAATATATACATCCCGTATATTCCTTATCCCGTGGGAATCCCGGAAAATTCTTTCTTATCGGATGCCTACGTCATACAAAGGACACATCCTCCAAGTTTCAGGTCTCTACATACAGCGGTTTAGGCTGTGCGTTAATCCGCCAGTCAGTCATTTAGGACTTCAGGACAAAGCATTTTCTAAGTATATATGCATTGCACCAAGCTTTTATGCGAGTTCAACAATGATGTTTAATACTCAATTCGATTTTATTCGAAAAAGGTTGAACTCACATAAAAGCTTCATCATTATCATCATCATTTCAGCAGCCGTAGGACGTCCACTGCTGGACATAGGCCTCCCTCATTGACGCCCAATCATTACGGTTGGAAGCGACTTGCATCCACCCTGAACCTGCGGCCTTCACCAAAACGTCCGTCCATCTCGTTGGTGGACGTCCCACGCTGCGCTTGTAAAAGCAAAAGCTTGGTGAAATGCAAATACTTATTATACATATAATTAGTTATTATCAGAGATCAGATCAGGAAGTGGTCGACAAACGTAGACAAATGGTTTGCAAAATTTGAAGTTTCGTTTCGTTTACATTGTGTCAAAATAAAAAGTAATTTAAATCAAAAGCGCTAAGGAGTATTGATATCAACTTCGAAGCAAATCACCCCCAAAATAACTTTCTACTCCTTTTTAACCCCGTCAAGGAATGAATTTCAATAAAATACGAAACACGTCTTCCATCAATTCTGTTATAGAATGTTTATGCAAAATTTGAAGTAGATTGGACCAAGGAATCACGTTGTCCCATACAAACTTTGCCCCCTTTTTTACCCCCTTAAGAGTAGAACTACGAAAAATCCTTTCTTATCGGATGCCTACGTCATACAAAGAACACACCCTCCAAGTTTCAGGTCTCTACGATCAGCGGTTTAGGCTGTGCGTTGATCCGTCAGTCAGGACAAAGGATTTTATATGTATAGATAATATAGTGTTTTGTGACAATGTTGGTTAAATGCTTGATCCCCGTTCTGGCTTACTTGTGTTTGGTGAGAAGCCGTGAGTAGCAATCTGATTTTAATTTATCACGTTGATTAGTAAGATTGATCAAGAATTGAAATTACAAATGCAATTGGGTCTATAATATGCATACATAATTGTAAATAGACATAACATTAACTTAGCATAAAATAAATTAGTACAAATTTAATTTTTACTTATTTGACAACTTTGTTAATTTGACCAGGTTTCGTTACGCGGAGCTCCTGTTTCTGTGTTGAACAAATCTAAGATAAATTACCTAAGCTTAATAGGTGTCCAATATATAAATATAAATAAATAAATATTAGGGGACAATCTTACACAAATCGACCTAGTCCCAAACTAAGCAAAGCTTGTACTATGGGTACTAGACGACGATAAACATACTTATACACCGTGAAATTTTAGTGGTTGTTTTCCCGAAACGAGGTGATTTAGTATCGATTGTACAATCGATTTATAATTACTATTTTGACTAGAGTCAAAAATCCAATTGTGAAAAACGAAAGCCGAAAATGACCGCAAACCAATAGTAACGCTTCGTTGGTACCTAACCTATCGTACGATCGTACACTACTTGTACCAACGAAGCGTTACTATTGGTTTGCGTTCATTTTCGACTTTCGTTTTTCACACTTGGATTTTTTACTCTAGTCAAAATAGTGATTATAAATCGATTGTACAATCGAGACTAAATCACCTCGTTTCGGGAAAACAACCACTAAAATTTCACGGTGTATAGATAAATAAATACTTAAATACATAGAAAACATCCATAACTCAGGAACAAATATTCGTGCTCATCACACAAATAAATGCCCTTACCGGGATTCGAACCCAGGACCTCTTGCTTCGTAGGCAGGGTCACTACCAACTAGGCTAAAGCGGTCGTTAAAAAAAACACGTCGTGTCGTCGAAAAAGACACGTTAAGAAATTTTCCGCTTGGATATTGCGTCAAATCATGCAAACGTAAAGTTTTTTGTCCATCAACGTAGACGAGTTGTTCCATTTCATTCGCTCTTATGTATAACCTTTCAAGACAGATAAGGATAAGGTAGTAAATCGTAGCGTTTTCGTCTGTTTTGGGTGATACCGAATCGGAAACAAGACCGAGCAGGCAGTTCTTAATGACATCTTTCAAGTAATCTGAGAAAGACCGAATAGCTTTTCTTTCAACAGGCGCTCGTCTGAAGTGAGTGCCGCAAGCGTTGAGAGGTAAACGGATTTGACTAATAAATTTTTAGTACTTTTAAACAAGGATGATATAGACTAGATTGGCAGTCGCCATAGTACGGATCGGCCGCGGTTTTTGTAGTTCGATTATTAAATCTAGATGGCGCTGAAATATAGCCAGAGGCTTTGAAGGCAAAACAATAAGACTACAGATGTTTCATATTACTACAAATGTATAATTTTTCAAAAATATTGCATAATAATACATTTGCAGTGATATGAAATATCTTTAGTCTTATTGTTTTGCCTTCAAAGCCTCTGGCTATATTTCAGCGCCATCTAGATTTAATAATCGAACTACATAAACCGCGGCCGATCCAGTCTATATCATCCTTGCTTTTAAACGAGCAATTCTTCTACATTCATTTATTTATTTGGGGATTTCGGAAACGTTTTTAACTGGGGGTTTTCGGGGATGAACAAATTGATTTAGCTTGTTTTAACTCACATGTTTGGCAAAACGCGTGTCTTTCAGTTTTTGCTTTGTCTTATTCTTCGAGCTATGTTGGTGACTTTAGTTCTTCGGTGAATATCCGTATTCCGGATTCTGTGGCGCAAAAAAACTCTGAACATAGCTCTCTCCATAGCTTGCTGCTTAACTCTGAGCCTCTCCAAGATTTTTACGTTTCAAAGCCATACTTTGGCACAGGTTGATCACTAGTTAGGCACTACGTAGTTTTTATATTCACAGACACAATTCTTCTTCTTAGTTTTATTTTTATATTACCATTATGTTTGTTCCATTGCTGCTGCGTAGATGCTGGGCAAATTCAATACCTCTTTTTGCCCAACTTTCTCCTATAAAACATATTGTGGCCATCCCCGTGATAATCTAGGTTGTCCCTCCACCTCCATTTTTGTCTGCCTCTATTTCAATAGCCAAAACTGGCTCCGTTCCGTGACCATTTTGGGCCAACGCCCCGAATTTATTCCAGTCCAGCTCTAGTCTTACTTCAGCTTGGTATTTCCCAATTGCTTTATTTATCAGCCTGTTATAGTGTCCGATTATTGATATGCAAAAGTTTCTCCCATGGGCGTACAACTCACCATGCTATGTATGGCCAGCAAGTCGAGAACACGTCTAATTAATCCTTCCATTTCGTTGGCCTGGCGTGGCGCCTATAGCCACCTTGGGCATCCAATGAGTAGTGTCATGCGCGCTTAGGCCCTGTCCGCACAGCGATATTTCACCGCGCGGTTTTTTATTCGCAATTTTGTAACACATTGAATCTTTATGGACGTAGAAGCGCTGCTACTTTCATAAGATTCAATGTGTTACAGAATTGCGAATAAAAAACTGCGCGGTGAAATATCGCTGTGCAGACAAGCCCTTATGGGTTGGGTGCATGCGGTAGACGTGGCTAGTCTAGGCCCATTTTAGCCTGGCGATTTTGCTGTACCTACGTCTAACTATGCAAGTTTGGGAGCACAACGTGGTGTTTCAGACTCCATTTATCCTACAATTCTGCGCTTCATAGCATTTTAAATCAATAAATTCTTCAGTAACGACAGCTTTCATGCAAAATGAGGAACATCGCTATAATCTCCAAACTTGCGTGGAAAAGTTACGATTTCTTTTCCTTTCTCTAAATTTTATCTCAAGGATTCCGCGGATTACTTTTCCCAACTTCTCGATTTGGAATGTAATTACGTCGGGATATTTAAAGTTAATTACAATATCAAGCTTATTAGGTTTTTGCTCTTTTGGAATTAAAATTATGAATTTTGATCCGATTAATGATTGACTTTAAATCAACGATTTTTTTTATTTCATTACAGTCTAGAATCTACTAATATTGTAAAGTAACATTATAATTACATAAGAAAACTTAGTTTTTTTATGTGATTACCAAGCTAACCACCTACTAGTAATAATAACAATTGCGCTAAATCCCTAATGAAGACTCATGAACACGCAGATCCCAGAGGATGCCTGTGTTCAATGGCGCATTCATACATAATATATGCTGGAGATGTTGATGATAAGGTACGCTGGCGCGAAACTTGCGTTTTTACTATTTTTTATCTCTGCATGTACGCTATCAAGCGCCTGATCAACTTTCTCATTCGATTCGCTTACCCACTAGAAGAATTTATTCTTTGTATAGTTCAAGTGCTTTAACGCTGGTTGCAAAAGTTAGTCGGCTGTAAATGTAAAAAGGACACGAATCTTTAGGTATCTCTACATAGTATAAAAAACGTCGTTTTCCGCGTCTATCTGTCTGTTTATTCGTTAACTCTTATACCGTGCAATGGATTTTGTTGCGGTTTTCTTCATCACTTAGACAATTTTTTGCGGTAGCTTCATATTTTATGGATTAAAACCTAGTATATTTGTTACTGGATATAGACCGAGATTACATATAATGAACTCTCGTGAGACTGCGCAGCGTCGAAATATCAGGAATAATCACGATCTTGGTACGTCCCTTAAAAAATAATATATTGAACTAAATGTATCATCTCATTAACTTGTAAATCATTTGAAATTGTTACAATAAAACCTTCTTCTTCTTCTTTTACATATAAATATACCTGTGTGTGAAGCCAAGAATGTTCGCTAGCTTATTGTACATTCAACAGATATGAGCACCGATTCGACTGTACCTATAAAAAAAACTTTTATTTCAGGCCACCTACCTACCCTACCTATACTTACGTATGTATAAAATTATTTATTATCATTTTAAAATGCATTCCTTTCGGCCCCCAAGCTATTCCTTCATCAGAAATACCTTATGTTGACGCATATCGAGAAATTCCTTTACAGATTGGATTGTCGAAATTGCAAGCAACCGCGACAAAAGATTCGATACAATCCCGCTGCTGGGTATGGCCAGACCCCGTACAAAGAAATCAGATTTTCGAACTTCGTATCGTGCCGATCCGCCCACTCTAATAGTATCAAACAGAGGAATAAAAGGGACGGCGCGATACTAACTTGGAATTTCGAATTACATGGTAGCTCCCAGTTTTGAATGCCATGCGATATTGCATTCCATACTCGCGATCGGCGGTGCAATGATTTATAGCTCAAACTTGAGATATAGGTAAATCAAAATAAATAACGCTTATGTGACACCACGGTTATTGGAAAATGCTGAAAATTTAAACAAAGGTGTTTTATTGTGATTGTTTTGGTATCTTTATTTGTTATTTTTAAAGTACTTACTCAAAGTGTATTTTAACGTTGTGAGCCCAAGCGTATGATATGAAGTAAAAATAAATAGTAAAACGGCTGCCAAATATAAAGTTAACGTGCCAATGCTCGACATCTCAACGCCCAGTAGATGACACCAATCTGTCACCTCTCTTACTATGACGTAAGATTGAAGGTGCCATGTATTGGGTCAGTGTCGAGCAAGGGATGTTTACCTTACTATGCATTTATTTAAGAATAAAGAAAAACTATTTTTATCTTAAAACAACTTAAAACTCGAGTGACACAATTAACTTAAAATAAATTAACACTATAATTAAAAATAAAAGAAAACTAATTAAACTAAAACTAGATAAAATTAACAAATAAAGAACTTCAAATATACTGGGATAATTTTATCCTCACATCTGATTTATTCACATTTAGATGAGATAACCTAAGAAAAAATACTACTTTTTCTGCGAGATTATTCCTACGAATTAAACGTGAGATGTTTGGATATTTTTAAGTAAATCACACAATAACGGCTGAAACATTATCGTACGGCAGGGTAATTGTGTATCTTTTTAGGGTTCCGTAGTCAACTAGGAACCCTTATAGTTTCGCCATTGTCTGTCCGTCTGTCTGCCCGTCCGCGGCTAAGCTCAGCGACTGTTAGTACTAGAAAGCTGTAATTTGGCATGAATATATATATCCAGTCACGCCGACAAAGTGATTAAATAAAAATAACTAAATAATATTTTTTTAGGGTACCTCCCATAAACGTAAAGTGGGGGTGATTTTTTTTTCTCGACTGACCCTTGAGTGTGTGGTATCTTTGGATAGGTATTTGAAAATAAATAGGGTTTTCCAAACCCATTTTTTTAATAAAATAAATTTTTTTGGAGATATTCACTCCAAAAGTTCAAAATAATGTGTCCCCCCCCCCTCTAAATTTTGAACCGCAAGTCTAAAAAATATGAAAAAAATCACGTAAGTTAAACTTAATAAAAACTTTCTAGGAAAATTATTTTCAACTTAATCAGTTGAGCAGCTTTTAAGTTTTTTAAAAAAATATTTCTAAACTAAGATTGTAATTTAACCGCCATTGTAAGCATTTTTTTTACACGCTTTATATTAGCTTCACCTGTATGTTTGTTTGTATGTATGTTTGTTTGTAACCGACTCCTTAGGGCGCGATTTTGACCCACTTCCCGGTTTCCGATTGCGCTGAAATTTTGCACATATGTGTAAATTGGATGACAATGCAATATTATTGTAACATGGAGCTGATCTGATGATGGAGCTGGATGGTGGCCATAGGAACTATGTAATAAAATAACACAATCCCGTCGAGTTTGGGCTCGTTTGATTCGTCTTGACGAGCACTTTGATCCCAGATGGTAACCAGGGTCTGATGATGGAGCTGGAAGATGGCCAAAGGCACTCCACAATAAAACGACACAACCCCATCGAGTTTGGGCTCGTTTGATTCGTCTTGACGAGCACTTTGATCCCATATGGTAACCAGGGTCTTATGATGGAGCTGGAAGATGGCCAAAGGCACTCCACAATAAAACGACACAACCCCCTCGATTTTGGGCTCGTTTGATTCGTCTTGACGAGCACTTTGATCCCATATGGTAACCAGGGTCTGATGATGGAGCTGGAAGATGGCCAAAGGCACTCCACAATAAAACGAAACAACCCCATCGAGTTTGGGCTCGTTTGATTCGTTTTGACGAGTACTTTGTTCCTAGATGGTAACAAGAGTCTCATGATGGAGCTGGAAGGGGGGTAGGTGGCGGGTTGGGGGGGGGGAATGGGGTATGGGGTAAGGGGGTCGTTGGTTTAGAGGGTTGGGGGTTAGGGTGTGGCGGTTGGGGTTAGGGGTTGGGGGGGGGGGGTTACGGGAATAGGGTGGGGGTGTTGGGGGGTTCGGGGGTAAGTGATTTTGGGGGGTTGTGGGAAATGGGGAGGGGGTAAGAGGCCTAGATGGTAACAAGGGTTTGATGATGGAACTGGAAGGGGGGCGGTAGGTGGCGGGGTGGGGTGGGGGGGGGCAGGTGGCGTGTGGGGGGAGTGGGGGTGGGGGGGAGGGTGGGTTTCCGGGGGTATGGGGGTTCGGTGTTAGGGGGGTTGGGTTTAGGTGGTTCGGGGGTTTGTAAAATGAGGAGGGGGTAAGGGGGGTTTAGGGGATTGGGGGTAAGGGTGTGGGGTTTGGGGGGGTTTGGGAAAATGGGGTGGGGGATGTTGGGGGGTTGGGTTTAGGGGGTTTGGGGGTTGTAGGTGAGGGGGTAAAGTTAGAAAGAAAAAAAATGCAACTAAAAAATAGAAAATAAATAATAGTTTAAAAAAACTAAAAAACACGCTTTAAAAAATAAAAAATAAATTTTAATAAATTTCAATTCACTATTCTTATAGTGCAGTAAAAAATCTTAATAAGCAATTATTATATTGTTATATCCAGATCAAAATTTGTAAAAAATTCTAAATATTGATAAAATAAATAATAATAGTTTAAAATATTTTATTGTAAAAAAAGCGTGGGGTGCTTTTTAAGATGTTATCAAAATGATAATCCTTGACAATTGACACCATGCACCCCACGCTTTTTTTACAATAAAATATTTTAAACTATTATTATTTATTTTATCAATATTTAGAATTGTTTACAAATTTTGATCTGGATATAACAATATAATAATTGCTTATTAAGATTTTTTACTGCACTATAAGAATAGTGAATTGAAATTTATTGAAATTTATTTTTTATTTTTTAAAGCGTGTTTTTTAGTTTTTTTATTTAAGTACTTACCTATAAGATCATGCTAACAGTATCTTCCTTCTAACTAACATCTGAAAAACAATCAACATACAGACTAGTTCTAGTAGACTTCAGATTAGATTATAGTTACCCAATTCGCCAATTGATGGCGCTGTACCGCCGACGGTTGGACCAAAACAACCACATTAATAAGTATGCAAAGAGTTTTTCGTACTTGCCACGGAACCCTATCTTGGGCGTGTCCGACAGGCTCTTGGCCGGTTTTTTTGACACTTGGCATCGGATGGAAATGACAGTTTTTGTATGGCTATGATAGCTGGCTGTTTCTGATTCCAATTGTCAGCTCATACAAGAACTGTCAAAATTAACGCGATGGCGATTGCGAGGGAGTTAGACAATCAGCCTACACTACAGATCGACAAAAATCTGGATTGAGACATACCTCGACTTTCAAGATGACGCGTTAACTTCGTATTCAATCGTAATCAATCAATGGCGTTGTTCGAGCGAACGTTGTGCTATAAAAATGTTAAAATGCTAAGATTATAAAATAATTCTCGTGAAAAACAGCTAGCTTTCTAGCTTTCTAGTAATTTATCTCTGTTTCTCTTATTAACTATTAATTTCATGTTTTATGTACAACTAGGTGCTGCCTGCGACTCCGTCTGTATCGCTATCCCTCTGGAACTATGCAATTTTCCGGGACAAAAAGTAATTGATATGCATCCAGGTTATAAACTATCAGTGCGTCATATATCATCAGAATCCGTGAAACCGTTTTAGCGTGAAAGAGTAATAACATCCAGACATCCATCCATACAAACTTTCACGTTTATAATATTAAGTAAAGTAAAGTCAGATTAAGATAAAGAGTTTACATACATACATACTTTATAGACAAACAGATAGAATAACTAAACAAGGGTTCTATACTAGAACAACGGAACCCTATAAAAAGAAGCGATTAGACATTAATCGAGTTTCATGTCACGTATAGCATTCTATGTAAGAATTATATCGAAACTTGCTTCACCGAAACCGTCAAAGCTGATATAACTTGAATTTCTGAACGAACTTTTGCTTACTCGCTGTCTAGACATATATTGTAACAGATACTTGCACTAAACGAATCCAAACTGCTTGATGCTTCAATGGAATAGTTGACGTGAAGCCAAGAAGTTTTGGCTTGAACTATTCATGGTAAACATCACTAAATAAAGATCAATATAGTGCGCTTGAGGTTGGTTGATTAAAGTTGCTGGAACGCGTTCGGCATAGCACCGATCTGTTTGGTGAGCCTTGGCGGAAGCCTATGTTCAGCAGAGGACGTCTTTCGGCTGATATGATAGTGCGCTCATACATTACAATACAATCCACAACACACACAGTCTTTATTGTCCACCACAAGGAAAACAATACAGAAAAACAAGTACATGGAAAAAATATATTAAGTAAGCAATAGGCGGCTCGGAGTTATCACAGCTTATGAGTATCAATTGGGGCTAATATAATAAAAATATATTATTGCAGGGCACAGGCAGAATGATGTTAGATAAATTTTCCAGAATCGTTATTTCCCAGTATAGCAAAATTATCATTCGCATTTTTTCCGAAATGCTTTTTTCCCAGATCCTTTTTTCTCACACTGGTTTTTTACGGAAGCTTATTTTCACAGTAGCGTTTTTTAGGGTTCCGTAGTCAACTAGGAACCCTTATAGTTTCGCCATGTCTGTCCGTCTGTCTGTCTGTCTGTCTGTCCGCGGCTAAGCTCAGAGATCGTTAGTACTAGAAAGCTGTAATTTGGCATGAATATACATATCAGTCACGCCAACAAAGTGGTAAAATAAAAAATAAAAAAAAATTTTTTTTTAGGGTACCTCCCATAGACGTAAAGGGGGGTGATTTTTTTTTTCTCGACTAATCCTATAGTGTGGGGTATCGTTGGATAGGTCTTTTAAAACCATTGCGGGGTTGCTAACATGATTTTTCTATTCAGTGATCTGTTTGCGAAATATTCAACTTTAAAGTGAAAATTTTCATTAAAATCGAGCGTCCCCCCCCTCTAAAATCTAAACTGTTAGGTGGAAAAATTTGAAAAAATTCAGAATGGTAGTAAATATATCAAATTTACTAGGAAAATTATAGCGGCTAAGATTGCTTGGAAATTATTTGTAGTTTTAAGAGTAAATAGTAGCCTAAGGTATAAAACATACCTAAACTTGGATGATTCCGTACACATACGAAATCCTTAGAAAAATATTACTTGATTTTTTTGTAATGGCTACGGAACCCAACCTTGTGCGTGTCCGACACGCTCTTGGCCGGTTTTTTTCCAATTTGGATTGACAAAGAAACTGTATCGACGGAGCTCCACTATCGCGGAGCTCCTTCTTCTGTGTGCTTTTGGCCATTCGGGCCGATGCAAACTTCACATAACCTTAATGTAGGTATCTATGTTTCTGTGTCGATTAGAATTGGGAAACAAACGCGATTGTGAAAATAGGCTTCAATAAAAAAAAAACTTTGTGGGAAAAATCATTTGGGAAAAAATGCGAATAGAAATGTTGTCTGTGTTCTCTACGGCATTCTCTACGGCATTCTTTTTAATTCTGCAGCTCCCTGCTACCTCAATGAGCGATTTAACTATGTTACTTCTGTTCGATGCTCTCAGAACTTTCTTCTTACTGTCCCTCTTTCCAATTCTAAATTTTATGTGTACTCTTTTACTGTCCAGGCTGTTCGGTTATGGAACTCCCTACCGATAGACCTACGGCGTGCTAAATCTTTGCCCATTTTTAAATCTATGCTTAAGCAACACTATCTTTTATCCTATGCTTGAGAATTGTATTATTGTGTCCATTTATTTACAAGTATATTGTGTATCACTTATTTATGTATGTTTTATGATGTGTATTATTAGATGTTTTCAGTTGTTTTAATAAAATGTTTGTTTTTTATTATTATTTATTAAATTTTATATTGCACCACCTGCTGAAACTAGACAACGGGTAAAGTACTTTTATACATAAAAATACATACTTTAATACATGTCAAACATCCAAGACTCGAGCATATTGATATTCAGAATCGAACCTGGAACGTCAAGCTTCGTAGTCAGTTTCTCTAACCACTGGGCTATCCGTTCGACTAATCTTAGCAAAAACTCTCAAAACCTCACTGTTTACATATAAACCCTAGAAAAACGTTGCACGTAGCGGGATCACCACCCGTGAATGAAATGTGACCGCCACTTAGCCAGCTGTTCCACCCTATTAGATACCCAGGGGTCAAACCTTGCTTGGAATTAGTTTGGTTAATCTATTATATGGAGAGGCAAGTTAGGTAGTGACGCAAGAAATAATATAAGGGCATTCGGTAGTTAGGCCGATAAATTATAAATACAGGCCAAGCATGAGTCGGACTTGGTCATGAGCAGTTGTTTCGTACCATAGTGTAAGTATAATTTTATTTAAAAGTCTATTTAGATTATGTTTATAGTACAAGAATCGGATAAAAATGTATGCAATAATTTTGTTGCTATAATAAAAGACTTTACACATTAGCAATAGCCCACCGCATTAGCACGCTGAAGTGGCAATGGGCCGCCCATATAACCCGAAAAACCGATAACCGTTGGGGTAGGCGTAAAAAATTTCATAGGTGGATTTTCAACCGTTGCTTACGTTGTGTTCCTGTATTTTAATTTCACATTCTAACACTTACTTTCCGCAGGAAAGCCTGACGATATCTAGTAGTATTGTATAAAACTCAGAAATCGATCAATTAGCACTTCAAAACTCTTTATATTATTGACTGAAGAATAAATTAATGCTATGATATTAAACAGGAAGTGATATTTTACTGATGGAACTACGAGAAATAAGTCTCCCTCGTGGTCCCATTGATGGGACAAATCAATGGGACCACGAGAAAACGTCGAATTTACAACGTCACATCTTCAGGTTCCCGGCTGCCACCCTAGAACGTTACTGCCCCATCGGCCATGTTGCTAAATAAAAATAACATTTCATTATTAACGTCCGACCTCTTTACGTAAGAATAAGAACTTTAATAGATTTACAGAAACATTAAAGTTCTTTCAGGACAACCGAGTGTCCAAGACACAAATGGCGCATTCTTAAATCTGATTAAATAATGTTTCTTGAAGTTCACAAAGTTCCATTAACCAAATGCTCAGAAAAGCTGCTTACTGGACAAACATCCACTCACATGCTTGTTGTGTAGAATCGAAAATGGAAATAGGATCGAAATTACTGATGCATTTTGAATACATGTTTAATGAGTTTCTATTCCGGGTACAATAACGTTTCGGTGAAATAATTATGTCAGTCATGTATTGGACCAGAATGAATAAAAAGCGGGTGGAAAGTTGGTACCTATTTAAGTGTGAGTCAATATTCCTAAGACTATAATTTGATTTTTTATTTTTTTACTTATTTAATACATTTTATTACATAATTAAACAAAATGTCAACCAAATTGGTTAGTAAAAAAAAAAACTCTTAAAAACTAAGTTAGTACAGCACCAAACATACAATATACAATATTTGTATAATTTTAGTGTATCGAAATCAGGCATTACGATACGCTCGAACACTTGTATTTCTGGGTAAGTATAGTCGCAGTCAAAGATATATTTACAATTGAATATTCCAAAAATATCTTTACATTTAAATAACTTTACACAAGGTATGGAAAATACTTGCTTACAAAGCATCAGGCTTCATCGTTTTAATTTTTGTACCAAAGTTTTCTTTGCAATGTTTCTTCTATTAGAAAGATTATCACACATTGTGACAATATTTGTTTACACAGAATAATATTTCCTGTCAATGTGCAATAAATATGTTTACATAAGAAGCAGCACTTGAAACTAGATGTTCAAACGTATATTTTATACCTACACCTGTTATGTTTTCGTGATAGACACATATAGACCAGGACAATTTGAAACTAATTAGAAAAGCTTGAAAAAAAAAACTTACGCCCACGGCTTCGATCCCATTATGATTATTCGTACGGATGACAAAAGTTCTGGTACAGTCAGCAAGAGAAGTAGATGAGCGGTTGTAGGGTTCAAATAATCTAAACACTCTTATTAGTTGACCATAGTGTCCTGTGTAGGTCATTTTGAACACATGTGTTCAGCCACTTCTAAGGTGTACAAAATTAGTTTTAGTTTGTTAGTCTAACATTTTGGTAGCATAACGAACGGTTGTGGTAGGTACCTACTCTGGAGATGAGCTCAAACAAATCAGTATAGTTTGGTGGTGTTGATAGTTGGGTTTGTGTGATTTGTGTGCGTTCGTACAGTGTGGAGGTGGAGGAACTGCATGAACACGCATTTCATACATAAACGTAACTATCGTAAGGTTGCGGATAAGCAAAGTAATTGTGTGAGTTCATTGATATGGACCTCCGCAAAGTAACGCCTGATTCAATAAATTACTACTAAGGTATAAGACCACTTGGACCTCTTTCTTCCATTCCACTCATAGCCCTCCAAAGCTGTACCAACTATGATTGTATCACTATTTCCACTCCTAAATATCTAAATCACATCTCAACACGCGCGATTTTTCTTCGACCAGCTTATCGGGGTCCTTATTGAAAGTAAAGCGGTCCCCACGGTCAGCGGGGGATGAAAAATGGCCGGGTTACGTGGAAATAGCGAGATTATGGAGTGAGGAATAAAGGCAATTATGGCTGGTTATTAGAGGTGAGGTTTTATAGCGAGGCGAGTTAGGTGTCCCGTTGTATTGCAGATGTTTTTAGATTCATCTAGGATATATCAGCATGAGCTTTATGGTGTAGGGAAACATCGTAAAGAAGCCTGTACACAGCTGAGAAGAAATTCAGTGGTGTGGAGTTTCAAATTCACACTGGGCCCGCGAGGGAGCTATGGCCCAAGCCCTCTCATTTTGAGAGGAGACCTGCGTATGTAGACTGAGATGGTGATGATGATGATTTCAGCAGACGGTTAGCCATCATAATATCAGTCTGAAGACATGCATTGCTGGTCAGGTTCTCCATGATGACCGATTTTATGCTAACCGTAGTCAATGGTTTTGGCTATTACCAAAGTAACTAGAAACATGGTAATGAACACGGTAATGACAGTTAAATGTAAAGTCAGTTAAATATTTTTTATTATTCTGTCCGTTTGCCCTGACTTTTCGGGAGAAGTGACTACAGTACGAAGTTCTTCAAGAAAGAAGTGTACAGGTTTTTAAAAGGTCGGCAACATGCCTGCGAGTCCGTGGCATGGTAGCGTCTACAAGCTACGGTAATTACTTACAATCAAGTAAAACGTATACTTATTTTTCATTAACGTGAATTGAAAAGACAGAATTTATTGTTATTTTTCATCAACTTAAAAAAAATAGGGAATTGTAAATTTGATTGACGATTTGCTTTGACACTTGTAATTTAGATTATATTGTGTATTTTACTCCGCTCGTTGTCAGAGACATTTACAGTGTAGTTTACGTTGCTTGCAACAAACGTCATCACATTTTTGAAGCTCCAAGAAAAAACGAAACGCAGTATTCCGGCCGTCATGGTGGCAACACTGCTTGTTCTTCATTACGGTATTTTGTGTCAAACGTTATCACTCGTTTTGCAATGAAATAATCAACAACCGAGAGTTGGGAAAAATATAGTTTTAGAAGTGTTATAAAGATCAATTATGGTGAACCCAAGTCTTACAATTGTGGAAAAGCATGAATGTGACGAAGAAATGGTATGTAAACAACATTTTTATTCGACTTGAAAATCCGGCACAAATAACATTCTGGGTAAGTGACAGACTCACATACTTCATATTATACATAAATTAACAAAACATTTACGTCTGAAACAACATTATTTGATCAAAAGACTTATTCAAATAATAGGTTTTTTACTCGTAACATAGTTACAACGAAGAGGTTAGGTCGCGTAGCGTAACATGTCAAGTGGTTGTTTATATTACGAACCGCTCTAGTGGACGATCGATCTTTAAATTGACTCGACGCGCGCTCCGTTACTTTTCAATCTTTTTCATTCGTGAAAGCTCAACGGAAACGATAGAAAAATCTCAAACAAACTGTAACAATGGGAAAAAGTGGAAAAACTAAAAGACAAGACCCGGAATATATTAAGATATATTGAGATATATAAGATATAAGAATATAAGAAGATCAGAAGATATTAGAACATAGAGAAGAAACATCAATTTCGCCCCAACCATCTATGACCCATTGGAGTAGCGTGCCTTGGAAGGGCCCTGTATCAAAATCAGTTGGAGGACCCAAATGAAGGGTAAAGATTTCTTACAAAAGCTACAGTTTCACACGTTAAGGGCTCTTGTAGCTCAGGGGCCCCGTATAATTGATATGGCGGTAGCTAAGCCCCTGCTATGACCCCACCAACACCCATACCAATACCACCACCGACGGTGGGCCCACAAACAGAGCCACCACTGCCCCCGTTTACACCAGATCCTGACCCAGGAACTTCAACTTGAGTTATGTAAAACTAAATTTCCAATACAAACCTAATAAATTACTAGGTATGAATGGTTAAGCTTAATCAACCTCGACAAATGTGCTATCACAACACATGCGGATAGACAACTTGTCATTATCTACACCATAACACAAATATAAGAAAAAAGATTTTGGCCATAATCAATCATTAATTATCTGACTAATGCGCTATCACATGGCGGATAGACAATAAGTCACTACCATATATACATTGTAGCTGGAACACTAACAATTTAAAAATATTTTCAGAAAACATAGTAGAACAGATTTCTGAAGAATTCCTAATCAATCATTAATTATATGACTAATGCGCTATCACATGGCGGATAGACAATAAGTCACTACCACATATACATTGTAACTGGTTCACTAACAAGTTAAAAATCCTTCCAGAAAACATAGTAGAACAGATTCGTGAAGAATTCCTAATCAAACATTAATTATCTGACTAATGCGCTATCACATGGTGGATAGACAATAAGTCACTACCACATATACATTGTAACTGGTTCACTAACAAGTTAAAAATATTTCCAGTAAACAGTGGAACAGACTCCTGAAGAACTCCTAATCAATCATTAATTATCTGACTAATGCGCTATCACATGGCGGATAGACAATACGTTACTACCACATATACATTATAACTGGTTCACTAACAAGTTAAAAATATTTCCAGAAAACAGTAGAACCGATTCCTGAAGGATTCCAAATCAATCATTAATTATCTGACTAATGCGCTATCACATAGCGGATAGACAATAAGTTACTACCACATATACATTGTAACTGGTTCACTAACAAGTTAAAAATATTTTCTTGAACAAATTAATGATGCGGCAAAAATTGCATGTGAAATTCATTCTAATGACAGCAAGTCAAGAAAATTCTTTGCTTTGTCATCAACTACAAAAACGGTACAAATGGCCTGTAATGAAACAAAGACAGGAAAACACCTATTCGGTGACTCCCTAAACAATCAACTAAAAACAGTACAGACAAACAGCTGCACAAATCCAAGGAACAGGAAATAAAGTTCCATTAACAACATCAAAATCTTTAAACTGAAAAGGCCCATCGCATAACCTGACAGCCAACCAAAGGGGTCGCGGTGGGCAGAGACCAACGAGGTGCCCTACAATCAGTCAGACATCGCGTCGCCCTACATCGACTCGGGGGAAACAAGTACCACAGATAGCCAACCAGCGATGCTATTAGACCAGGTACATGCGGGTAGACCGAAAAATTATATACAAAATTGGCTTACAGTAACAGATGATCCCATTATATTAGACTGGCTACAAGGTTACAAAATTACATTTGCTAGACCAGTTCTTCCTGAAAACACAAATAGACAAAAATGGTCTTTAACGGAAGAAAAATTTTTTTGAGTTAGAAATTAATAAACTGCTTAACCTTGGTGTCATATCTGACTGCTCATTCTGTAAAGGGCAATTTATATCCCCAATTTTTCTCAGACCCAAACCAAATGTAACCTTTGGATTCATACTTAATCTAAAGAAACTAATGACGAAAAATTGCTTCATGGGGACTATTGATCTAAAAGAGGCCTATTTTTCTTTACCAATAGCTGAAGAATCTAAAAAATATCTGAGATTTTACTATAATGACAAATTATTTCAATTCCATATATTACCTTATGGATTATACACCTTACCTTTCATATTCACAAAAATACTTAGGCCTGTCGCAACATACCTAAGAAATAAGGGCACACTGGTAACACTCTATTTGGATGACTGGATTTGTTTTGCCGAAAACAAACAGGACTGTGAAACCAAATTAAAAGAACTTACATGTCTCTTGACTGACCTAGGATTTGTCATAAATTTTGAGAAAAGCAGCCTTATACCAAATCGGTTGTGCAAATACCTGGGTAGCGTGGGACGTCCTCGGACTCGGTGGAGCGATGATCTTCGCAAGGCGGCTGGCAAGAGCTGGATGGGAGTGACCGAGGATCGTGCTCAGTGGCGTGCCATGGGAGAGGCCTATGTCCAACAGTGGACGAACATAGGCTGATGATGATGATGATTATGAAATACCTAGGCTTCATATTAAACTCCAATAATTTATCACTTTCAGTGCCACAAGAGAAACAGATTAATATAAATAAAATAAAATAAATATAAATATAAGGGGGACAATCTTACACAGGTCAACCTGGTCCCAAACTAAGCAAAGTATGGGTACTAGACGACGATAAACATACTTGTGTGGATGAATAAGTGCTTGAATACATGGAAACATCCATAACTCAGGAACAAATATTCGTGTTCATCACACAAATGAATGCCCTTGCCGGGATTCGAACCCAGGACCCCTTGCTTCGTGGGCGGGGTCACTGCCAACTAGGCTAAAGAGGTATCAGAGATAAAATAAACTTATTTAAAAACAAATCCACATCTAAGATAAGAGATTTTGCACAAATCCTAGGTCTGCTTAACTCCTTATGCCCAGCCATACCAAAATACTAGAACTAGAAAAATACTTGGCTTTATTAGACTCTCTTGGAAACTATGATAACAAAATGTCATTATCAACACTGATATTTCAAGAATTGGATTGGTGGTACAACACATTAATAAATATAATTTGGATTTATGCATCATATGTAACACCAAGGATAACAAACAGATGCAGAGTCAAGGAAAATAAATATAGAATGGGAACTTTCAAAAGGTGCATATCACAGAATAATAAGTTCATTTGGAGTTCCATCCATTGACTTGTTTGCATCAAGAATAAATGCAAAATGTAAAAAAAAAAAACTTGTATCGTGGAAAAGAGATCCTGAAACCTTTGTAGTAGATGCATTCACTATCAGCTGGAGTAATTTATTTTTCTATACATTCCCACCTTTTGCATTATTGCAAAAACTAAAAAACAATAGAGCGACTGGGATACTGGTGTTCCCATATTTACCTTTAGAACCATGGTTTCCTCCTATACATACATTGTTATCAACCGATTTGCAAACAGTATGACATAGTGCTGAGATTGTGCTGGCAATTCTGTAACAAGTATCCAATTAATCCAGATAAGAATTCAATTACCTTAGTCCTCCAATTCTTAACCAAAAGGTTTGAAAGTGGTGCTTCATATGGAACAATTGGTTCAGCACGGTCCGCACTTTCATTACTGCTAGGATCCGGTTTAGGAAGAGATGACTCTATTGAAGGATTTATTAAATGCGTTTTTGGATCAAAGCCACCTAAAACCACAATATGATTTTACCTGGGACCCTGCTGTAGTCTTGGACCGTCTATGCTATCCAAGCAATAATATAACCCTAGAATGCCTGACTAGAGAACTGGTTACAATCCTAGCTTTAACAACAGGGCACAGGATCCAAACTCTATCTCTCATAACAGTTAACAACATAAAATTTAAGAATAAAAAAGTAAAAATTGAGATATGCCCTGTAAAAATACTTGTGTTATATTAATACCACCGGTCTTCTAAGAGGAAACATAAATTAATTATATGCTGCCTTTAAAAAAAAAAAAAAAAAGGTATAGACACCACAGTGTTTACTGCCTATGACACCAGACACGCCTCTGCATCCGCCGCTAGGAGGAGTGGAATTAGCATAGAACTAATTCGAAAAAGTGCAGGCTGGACCAGTTCATCTAATACTTTTGCTAGATTTTACAACAGACCTTTAACAGAAGATTCCACATCCTTTAGCTCTACTATTTATAACTCGATAAACAATTAACTGACCTACATATGTACTCATATATTTCAGTTAATCAAACGATTGTTGATTAGTCTTTTTAATATAAATAGTTCATTATTTTTATATTAAAAAACTTTCATTCGCAACCATCTTCAAACATCTACACTGTAAATGTCTCTGACAACGAGCGGAGTAAAATTTATTGATTAAACGAACTTACCTTAAGTGAAGTTCAATCATAATTTTACGAAGCTCGTTGTCAGAGACCAATCTCCCAACCCTCCCACTAATGAGTTTTCCCCAGATTTAGGGTAGCTCATGAGGAGCTTCAAACCTAATGAAGAACAAGCAGTGTTGCCACCATGACGGCCGGAATACTGCGTTTCGTTTTTTCTTGGAGCTTCAAAAATGTGATGACGTTTGTTGCAAGCAACGTAAACTACACTGTAAATGTCTCTGACAACGAGCTTCGTAAAATTATGATTGAACTTCACTTAAGGTAAGTTCGTTTAATCAATAAATTATAAATAAAAAAATAAACGACTCCTCAAATCCACGCACTTAACTTTCTACTAATCTGTTTGAAGTTGGCGTCTCAGCACGAGCCAGCAAGACCGGACCTAGTCATCTAGGTACATAACCTATGTAAATGTTACCAACATGGTTTTTAAGAGTCAGTTAATTTTCTTTTTAACATTGGCTCCAGTAGGTACATTGAAACCATTGATTACTAACTTGCTGTATAACCTTCAGACAATAAGTGCCATAGTGATTTTTCATATAAGCAACGTAATGTTTCTATGGCATTTTCTTTTAAAAAATTCACAGCGAGTTACAATTCAGTTAGTTCTATGGTCTTCCAAAATTAGTAAATTTGACACAATCTCACCCCACTCTTTATAGGGCAACGATCTCAAAAAGGCCTACCTGTAACATCATAATTTTGAATTTTCTTCTTGTACACAAATTTTTAGGACTAAAGATTGGCGATGAGGATTGAATTGAGGATTTTATCAAGTCTTGACCGATAAAGGGTTAAATTAAAAACAGACTCATATCGCTTGCTCACACAATTTTATCCACAGGCAACACGGACACACTCCTCACACCTGCGTACCCAATTCCGACGCAGCCATATCACTTAAAACTAATTGAAAACAAGCCATAACAGCCGATCACATAAATCGATCCTCACTTGAAATTCCAGTCGCGTACCGAACTGAACTGAAACACATAAATGCTATATAACTTGGATTAGATTCTCACCCACATATAACTTAGGGTGGGTTCCAATAAATTTATACTCGATGTTCTGGATCGCTGCCGCCATAATACTAGATTTATGGGGTTCGTGTTAATATTTAATAGATTTAGATCTAATGTAGTCGGTGACCCACATTTGCATTGGAAATTAAACCATTGGCAGCAAACTCCTATGCCTAATTGGATAATTGATAATACGTAATTTCCTATCTTAGTCTTATAGAATTGTAAACTGTGTAAATATTTGATCGTTTTGACCGCTCGGGTCAAAGGTCATTACCATCCGAAGATTATTACCACAACGGAAAGAACAAGTTGCAACAACTTTGATCAGACTACGTAAATATTTACTTCCAGCCTCGGTTTAGTGTTTTTATAAAAAGTTACCTCTGACAATCATCTTTTTTAACAATATTGCACGACCGCTTTAGCCTAGTTGGTAGTGACCCTGCCTACGAAGCAAGTGGTCCTGAGTTCGAATCCCGGTAAGGGCATTTATTTGTGTGATGAGCACGAATATTTGTTCCTGAGTTATGGATGTTTTCTATGTATTTAAGTATTTATTTATCTATATAAGTATGTTTATCGTCGTCTAGTACCCATAGTACAAGCTTTGCTTAGTTTGGGACTAGGTCGATTTGTGTAAGATTGTCCCCTAATGTTTATTTATTTATTTATTTGTTGAGATGGTAATGACGAAAAAAAAGTAGTAAGTAAAACTTTACTCTCTGGAACTACTGCAACAAATTTCAGAATTTCTATTACTAGTAGAAAGCTATACCTTATTATTAGCATAACTAGGTTTTTAAACTGTCACGTCAAAGTTGCGAACAACACTTGATAAATAATTTATTGAATCATGCGTTACTTTGCGGAGGTCCATAAGGATTTGGTAAGGTCGCGGGTGAGCAAAGTAATTGTTTCAGTTCAGTAACTAAGCGTTTTTAGCCAACTATGGCTAGTTTAACATACGAGTAGGTCTTAAACGAGACGTCACGTCGCGTTGTACAGTCAAACTGACGTTAAAATCCTTGTCAGACGCGTAAAATGGGACTTTTAAAAGGAAAAAAGTAGTATTTTGCCTACAAAAACTGGATAACGCAGACTCTTTACGACGTGCAGAATAAAAGGTGAAAATCTCTAAAGAACTGTCGGGAGTGAACTGGTGCTGTGACTGTGGTTCCGTAGTAAATCGTTTAAATTCCCTGTGCATAAAAAAAATGTTTTTTTACGTGACGGCGCCAAAATGGGTTTGAATATAAAAACAAAAGAGAGAATTTGACATTTGAACAAAAAACAAAAAAGTTACGCAGAAAATTAAAAGGTATTAAATAGACTTAGGTATAAAAAAATAAATCATGGGACGTTTGACAGCAATTGACCAAGTCTGAAACTAAGCCAAGCTTATACTATGGGCAGTAGTCAACGGATAAACATACTTATACTTAAATACATACTTAAATACACATTAAACAACCAAAACTAGAGCAAGCTTTTTTTTCACACAAACATCTACCCCGACCGGGAATCGAACCCGGGACCTAAATTCACACGTAAATTCCGAGATGCAAGCCCAGTCTCGAACTCACGACCCTCTGCTTATGTGAAACCACTAGGCTTCTACGGTTTTTGAATAACAGGCAAAATGTTCACGTACAGTAAAATCATGGAATCAACACCAGACAGCAGTGTTTCTAGAAAATTACGATTTCGGGGTTTTCAAGAAAAGGGTTTCATTAAAGGTTGCAACAGATTAGTGACTTTCCTAGAGTACGTAAACCGGGGTTATGTACTTTAAAATGCAGGGGCTACTTTAGAAAACAGTTTTTACGCCGTGTCCTACCATCACCATCTGTAGCATCTGTAGTAGTGAAATAACTGCCTTGATAAATTACCTAACTTTTAACGTCATTTGCTCAATCGAGCTACTAATATTTGCGTTTTTATAAACACTTTAAATCTATCAAAGTAGCCCCAAAATTTCCTAAAGTAAAGTTTACCGGTACTTGATATTAACGGGCGGTGGTGATTATTTCCCCGATTATTGACCCGATTGCTCGTTTGCCTCCCTCTCATAACAAATGATAATCATAATAAAAAATAATAAAGCATCGTTCTGAGCGACCTCATTCTTCGATCGAGTGTCGTAGGATCGACAACCGCTGATGATGCTTCGGAGTGAAGCGAAACACGTGCCCATATTTTTGTTTGTGCTGGTGGTGCTTCTAATGGTTGTGGTTTGAGTTACGTTTGCGCTGGTTAATTTAATTTTTTACGCGGAGTAAAGGTGGAAAAATTCCATGAAAAAGCATTTTACATTATGATTTAGCCTCACTACTTCCCGGAGGAGCAAATTAAGTATTCCATTTATTTTTAAATGGAACTCCGCAAAGTAACGCCTAGATTTATACAGTATTTAAAGATACGGAACCCTAAAACGTAACCCCAGGGCATGTTAGCTGTAATTGCGCCTTGGGTTAAAAAGGACTGGCTGAAAGGACACTAAAGGGAGTCTGAATATAGTATCTTTGACAACTCGGGTTGGCTCTATGGCGTGGTACTAAAGTGTTTTAACGCTTGCGTGGGCGATATTTGACGCAGTTTCATGTCTGGACTGCAGAGGCTATTCAGTGTTTTTGCGTTCATGCAAGATTTCTTGGTAAGTAGCGTATAATAGAGCTGGGAATCTGAGTTTTAGTTTGTTTTTCTTTAATTTTAATCATGCATTTGAATAAAAATGGAATACTTATTTTGCTCAAACGCGAAGTGGGGTAAATCATGCAAAATAGCTACGTTTTCGTTAAAAATATACTTTCTTATGCAAGTAACCTACACCCTCTCGGCCTAAAAATAAAAAATAAGCAACGCCAACACAACTGAACCTACATGCAATGCCGTAGTTTGGATCGAGAACCGGTGTGACGATACTTCACAGGAGAGGCAAAAGACGTGTCCGGATTCATATTTACGGTGGTGGTGGTTTTCTTGATTTACCATCTTTTATTTTGCCAACTAAACCACATAAAGCTTGGGTGCGGAGTTTGATTGATAAGAACGTGCGCAAAGTAAATGCAACATTCAAATTTATTTTTTTTACTTAGGTAGGTACCACACATTACTAATACAATACAATACAATTAAACTTTATTCTACACCAAAAAGAAATACAGAAAAACAACAACACTACTAATACTCTATGTAGGTAGGCCCCCAACAAGATGGAGCGACAATTTGGTTAAGGTTGCGGGAACGCGTAGGATGCGTTGGAGGCGCAGGACCGATCTGTTTGGCGAGCCTTGGGGGAGGCTTACGTTCAGCAGTGGACGTCTTTCGGCTGAAATGAATATGACGAATAATTGTAAACAACAAATGAAAACTATATATAGTACACACAAAAAAAGACAAGAGCCAAAGAACTGAAAATAACGAGTCGAACCATAGACTGCGGGTCGACAAAAGGATTTCATATATGTATCTATCGGACCTGCTAACAATATATCACTAGAATCGGTTGAAAAAAGCGACCTGTAGAGAACGGACAGCTGGAGAGCTGGGCATGCGAAAACATTTTTGGTCAAGCTGTAACGGAGACGCTACGCTGGCGTTTCGTTTTCACGTTCGTTCGGTCAAAAATAACTGGACGCTTATATTTTTATAGTAACTACGATATTGAAAATACATATCGGTTAAGTATGAAGTATCTTTTTCTATTTATTTTTTTATTTTCTTCAACTTAATTTTTTTTTATTACTTTTACGGTCATCCCGTGAAACCATATATTTCAAACTAAATACAAACTGAAATATAGATGCACAGAAAAAACCCCAGAAAAAAGACCAATGCTGGGAATCGAACCCAGGTCCTCAGCGGTCCTCAGGGGTTTTTTCTGTGCATCTATATTTCAGTTTGTATTTAGTTTGAAAAATACATACGGGGTCTACGAACGTCGCAACTACTATCAGTTTCCTATCACAAATTGAAGAAATGAGTTACAGTTTGCATGAAATTTTAATCCATTTATGCTGTACCGCAAGCACACTGTAACGTTTTTCAAAAAAACCTTCCGTTCGATGTGGCTCATTTCTTTAATATATGAGACAGGAAACTAATAGCGGTTGAAACGTTTGTAGAATTACCCTACATATGGTGCAAAGGTTATCCATCGCCATTCAGCGTGGTAACGCGGCCAGTGTGATGGGTACCTTTACGCCAGGGACAACTCGTGGGGGACTTTTTGACTACACTTAGGCTAGTCTTAGGTTATTTATAGACTTGTTTGTTTTTTTTTCTCCATGATGTGTAATGTTTCTTAAATTATATGGAACATATGAGAATTGATTCAATTTCTTACATATATGTTTACTGAATCTACATATGTAGTAATACATATTTTTAATAGTATTTTAGACGTCCCACGGCTGGGCAAAGGCCTCCCCTTCTTCTTTCTACCCGTTTCTATCCTTCCCAAAATCTTTCCAAACGGGTCAAAACATTGCAAATCGTCGCGCCATCTTCGTTCTGCCTGTCCCTGCTCCAGTCCATGTCGCTTGGAACTTAATCGGTGTCGATTTTTGCCCAGCGATCCGAATACATTCAGCAGACATGTTCCGCCCAGTCTCATTTGAGATTGCCGGTCTTTATCTCCACATTGACAATTTGAGTTCTGGAGCGCAGATCGGTACTTCTGATTCTATCAGCCCTTCGAATACCTAGAAAGCTGCGGCAAATTTTGAACTTGGACTATTCTTTGAGCCTTGGTTAAAGACCAATTCTGTGCTCCGTACACTGAAAGAAATTAAGATAACAATACTACCAGAACGTATGGTAAATATTATACTAGTATAAAGAAACAGGACTTTTAACAACAAACAATCGTGTTTTAATAAATACCAGAATATTCTAGTAAATACATTTTAGTAAACAATACTTAAAGTTATTTGTAAGTACATTTTGGTATTGCAAATTTTAATGATGTGTGTGCTAGATTATACCTGTAAGCTATTACTAGATTTTTCTAGTATACTCAAAAAACAGTCTAGATGTCGTATATATTACATGACAATCTGGTTAAGTTAATTTTATTCTGGTTTCCTAAATTAGAATTTTCTCTCAGTGTAGATATTTATACCTTTTATAAATACGCATACGCATAATGTATTTATTACGATGTTGTAGATTGACTTTTACATTTTTACCAAAAAAGGAGAGGTTAATGAAGTTCAGTTATGAACGAAAACTTTGCATGGAGGCTTCGATAAGGCCAAACTCGGGTCGCGGAGTAATTGGGAGGTACTTTATTAAAGGGACGGTTTGACGAATGCTGCGGTTAATTGTGAAGGGAAATACCGAAAAAAAGCAGGTAACGTAACAAAATGGGTATATTAATTTGATACTTTTTTTACTTTAATTGCCTTGATATACATCGAGGCAAGCGTATTTATTTATTTTCGGAGAACCCACAGCTACAGATTAAAGAGTACCTAGGTTAAACAAAGCCAATTATTGGATGTCTCAAACACAAACAAAGAAAACAAATTAAAAAGTACGCGCGCAGTCGCAAAGATGCGCCGCAAACTTAGATAAAAAAACCAGCCACACATACACACATTTTTAGGTATTTCAAAATATATACCTACCGTAAACTGCGTATCAATAATCCAGTGTTAGCAGAACCCTGCTTCTGGTTAGTGAGGACTCCCTTAATGTTAACTATAATTGTAGTATTATTATTTATTATTGTAACAGCCAGAGTCATACATAATCGGTAAAAATTGTCTAGTTAACGCCATTATAAAGATCGATTTAGAACACGTTTCTTGTATGACGACCCCCTTAAATTTCAACTTTATTTTATTTTTAGTATTTGTTATCATAGCAGCAACATAAATACATCATCTTTGAAAATTTCAACTGTCTAGCTATCACGGTTCATGAGATACAGCCTGGTGACAGAAAGACAGACTGACAGTGGAGTCCTAAAAATAGGGCCCTGTTTTCACCCTTTGGGTACCGGAACCCTAAAAACGACTACAGAACTTATTTTCATACAAAATTCACGTGTTAATAAATAGCAGTGACTACACTATATAAAGGTTTAAGTACTTTACTAAATGTAAACAAACATCAGCTAACAAAACGACCACAGATTACTTAATAGTTACTTCGTAACAATTACTGCATCCCGTACAAAATCTTGGTACTTACCGCGATTGTAGCCACAGATTATACTACTCCGTCTCCTTAAGAATGTGTGGGTGCCGACAGTGACAAGGGCTGGCAGTTTGGATTAAATTTTTTTTCTCTACATGTTGTTTACCATTTTGTCGGGATAATTGCTATATATTATATCCATGCAAATTTTCTAGTACTAATATTTCCTAAGCTAAGCCACGGGCGGACAAAGGGACAGACGGTCATGGCGAAACTATAAAGGTTCCGTTTTTGCCATTTTAGCTCTGGAATCCTAACAAAAAAGGATATTTATTGTAATGCGCAGAACACATTGCCATTCTCACAGTACCCTAACGTTATACTAGATACGAAGGTCAACTTTCGAACTTCGCATCGTGCCATCCCGCTCACGCTTATAGCTTTTTATAGAAGAGTAAGAGGGACAGCACGATACGAACTTCCAAATGGTTATTATTAGCTATTAATTCTAGCATAGTCATATTAAAGTTTGCCCCCTGTTTCACCATTTTCACTTATAAAAGTCCAGGCGGCATATTTTTTCCGTGGAACACGAGTGGACGTGCGTCGGCGCGCGCTTGTGACAACCTACTGAAATTTCGATCGCAGGAGATCGTCCCCGCGGTAGGTAAATATCGCGCGTAAGTACATGGCATGCATGAGGCCTGACACGACTCGACTAAAAGTTATGGCGTCGGGTTAACCAGCCAAATGCCGTCACATTTTCGACGTACTCTTTAGTTTAAAAAGTACGTAAACCTTTATAGTATGCCTAGATGGTAAGCACGCTCAATCAAACCTCCTCCCAGTCAACCTCTGCCTCGCCGTAGAGAGATTACAGCTGAATTATCGATATTATACTTAGGTTGCCTGGAAGAGATCGCTTCGTAGCGATAAGGCCGCCCATTGCTTAACTTATTTTTTTTTTCATGTACTTGTATTGTATTGTTGTATTGTATCCACCCAGCTCTTCCGCAACGCCGTTCACGCTACGACAAGCTCGCTTCAAAAAACAGTTCCTCCTGTATTTAAGGTGGGTTATCTTTGAGATCTATTAGGATGTCACGCTTGTTGAAAACAAAGGTGTCACTAAACAAAAAACACCATTTTTTAGTTTTAACGCCACTTTTAATTTCAAAATGCAACGCACAAAATGCAAAGACTCAAGTGTCACTTTAAACTTACTGCTCAAGCGTTGGTACCGTAAATTTAAAAACGTCACCACAAAATAAAAAGGTACAGAAGTCAATCAAGTGTATGTACTTCACTTTTCATACCTACGCTCGGCGGTCGCTCTAGGGTTGTCAATTATGGCATATGCAAAACTTATCGTGATAGTGGCACTCGTATCTAGTTGTTTGATTTATTGTTGATATTCAAACGGGAAGAATGGTAATATAAAATAATAATAATAATAATAATAATAATTATTGTGTTGTCGTGTCACCAGTGCAGTCAGTCATCGCAGGGCGGCTTGTGGCGAGCTGTTGGTGCGTAGCGACACCACGAACCCGAGACCTCCAGGGGTACACATACACACATGCGCTTATACACACACTCACACACAGTTACACACCCACCCCGCCTCTAGTTTGCCTTTGTTGGTCGCCTAGAGTGGAGCGCAAGAGCTAATGCTCGAAGGATGGATGTGTTTCCGTAAGTGGCGAGTTGGCATTCTGAAGTTTAAAGTCCAGGAACACCTCTCCATCCTTAGCCGTTCACACCAATGTTGCCGCCTCGTTGCCCCGAGTGGGCAATAGTTTGAGGGGCCCATTTAGTGAATGGCGAGTCACCGCCTACCAAAAGTTCAGTTTATGAGATATTGAAATGGTAGGTGTCCGTTATCTCACTCCATAGCCCGGTAATCCTGTCCACAACATCCCAACCCCATAGCCAATTCCATGTCGCTTCCTACCTGGCAATAGTTTGGCAACTGTGGGGGACTGTCCGCTAGCACATCCTCATGGTGTATTAGGGGATAGACCCCCATAGTTGCGCCCATCTCATTTATATTATATGGTACCAAAGGCCTCTTCATGTTGGCTTCGGCCCCATGTATGCCTTTCAAATGACCGGGTCCCCATGGGCCCGTGATCGGAAATCCGTACCAACATAATAATTAAAATACCTACCTACAAAATTTAGCGTTTGTCAATTTTCACTATAGAAAAACCTTAATAACTTCTAAACGGATTATTCTAGTTACACAATTTCCATTGTCCAATCAGTTTTAGACCTAAACCTATCTAATGATACTAAAAACAACACAATATCTATACAAACAAAAAAACATGTTTTCAACTTACGTAATATTAGTCGCGTGAATTTACCTTACAAAAATGTAGTTAGGTACTTACTTCGTTTATACTGATTCAAAATAGGAAACTATTATTACTTTGGGAGTCGGGGCGAGGTGCTTACCTATCTACCTAACTATTCTATGTAACGTTACAATGAACCATCGAAATACAAGCAGATACCTAGGTACTAAACTTACCGCTCTGAAACCACTGGTAGCTTAAAAAAACCGGCCAAGAGCGTGTCAGACACGCACAAGGTAGGGTTCCGTAGCCATTACAAAAAAATCAAGTAATATTTTTCTAAGGATTTCGTATGTGTACGGAATCATCCAAGTTTAGGTATGTTTTATACCTTAGGCTACTATTTACTCTTAAACTACAAATAATTTCCAAGCAATCTTAGCCGCTATAATTTTCCTAGTAAATTTGATATATTTACTACCATTCTGAATTTTTTCAAATTTTTCCAACTAACAGTTTAGATTTTAGAGGGGGGGGACGCTCGATTTTAATGAAAATTTTCACTTTAAAGTTGAATATTTCGCAAACAGATCACTGAATAGAAAAATCATGCTGGCAACCCCGCAATGGTTTTAAAAGACCTATCCAACGATACCCCACACTATAGCATTAGTCGAGAAAAAAAAATCACCCACCCTTTACGTCTATGGGAGGTACCCTAAAAAAAAATATTTTTTTATTTTTTATCTTACCACTTTGTTGGCGTGACTGATATGTATATTCATGCCAAATTACAGCTTTCTAGTACTAACGATCTCTGAGCTTAGCCGCGGACAGACAAACAGACGGACAGACATGGCGAAACTATAAGGGTTCCTAGTTGACTACGGAACCCTAAAAACGACCATTCACCGTTTAGGGTTGAATTTAAACAACCGTCCACTGAACAGTTATAACCTTTTAATGTTGCTCCATTATTGCACTCGAAAAATTCCACAGACGCGCGACACAAAATAAATAGGTACGCGCGACCACAGCGCGTGCCTCGAAAAATTCCACAGACTCGCGACCACAGCGCGCGCCTCACACGGATGGCAATCGCGCTCGGACTGATCCGAACTGACCCGAGATATCGTGTCTGTGAACAGTGTCTATGAGTGCGTTGCTCGAGCGCACTTTGTATGTAGATTTACTTCTGTACCTTTTTATTTTGTGACGTCACTATGTCAGTTTGAAACCAGACACCGCGTGGGGCTGTCGCTGTGGTAAATGAAAAAGTGTCACTTTTTGCTTAGTGACGGTTCTAATCAAGTTCTTCTATTAAAATTTGCTAAAATGTTAAATTTTAAAGTGACATGTTCCGTTTAGTGTCGTTCTTTAAATTACAATTTAAGAAAATATAGGTTTTTTTTTTTTTAGTAGCCTATACAGTGTCCCACTGCTGGGCAAAGGCCTCCCCTTTCTCCTTCCACTCGTCCCTGGCTTCGGCAAAGTGTTGCCAGTCCGGCTGGAATCGCTCCAAATCGTCCCGCCACCTTCTTTTAGGCCTACCTATGCTCCGGTGCCCGTCGCTTGGAACAGGTCTGAGCACCATAGGTTAGGATGGGCAGAATACACATGTCAACGAGCTTGCGTTTTAAGGCTAGGGGAAGTTGAGAGAGAGAGAGAGAGAGAGAGTTGTAGTCCGATTGCCGATGTTGAAATCAAAACAGGTCTGAGCACCATAGGTTAGGATGGGCAGAATACACATGTCAACGAGCTTGCGTTTTAAGGCTAGGGGAAGTTCACCCTTCATTAGTGCTTTCATGGACCAGTAGCTCCTCCAGGCATTTTCGATTCGTTTGTCGACTTCTTTGCCTTGTCGATTCTCGAAGGAAACTGTCTGGCCCAAATAAGTATACTCGTTGACATATTCAATCACATGCCCATCTACCGTTACCCTACGTTTGATGCTATTCGTCATCAACTTAGTCTTTGACCGATTCATCGTAAGTCCAACTTCAAGGCTTGCTGTGCTTAGTTCTTGAAGCATTTCTTGTAGTCCGATTGCCGATGTTGAAAAGAGAACGATGTCATCAGCAAAACGAAGATTTGTCAACTTCTTGCTTCCGACATCGAATCCCTTGTTTTGCCAAGAGACCGCCAATGTCCTGAACACTTCTTCGAGACAACTGGTAAACAGTCTGGGGGAAAGTGGGTCACCCTGTTTTACTCCCTTTTCCACTGCAAACGAAGGGCCGGGATTATGGAGTTTTATGCTGGCAGTGCTATTACGATAGATTAGGCCAATAAGCTCCACATAGGTTGAATCTATTTGTTGACTGCGCAGTGCGGATAATATTGCACAATGCTTGACACTGTCGAAAGCCTTGCTGTAGTCAACGAATGCCAGATAAAGTGGCCTATTGAACTCATTGGCCTTTTCCATCACTTGATTAAGAGCATGTAGATGGTCGGTCGTGGAGAACGAGGGTCGGAAGCCAGCCTGTTCAGGTGGTTGGTGCAGGTCTAACTGTGGAGAGATACGGTTTTGTAGAATCTTAGTAAAGAGCTTGTACAAGTGAGATACCAAACTAATTGGCCTGTGATTGTTAATATCTGTTTTGTCACCCTTTTTGTGTAATAAGATGATATTAGAATGACAAAGAGTTTGGGGAATTGAGCCAGTCTGTAGTATGGAATTAAATAGATTTGAAATATGTGGCAACAAAGTATCTTTGCCTGTTCGCAAGTCTTCTGTCGTAATCCCATCACCTCCAGGGCTCCGTTGGTACGGCATGCTTTTTAAGGCATTACTGATCTCGTGTTCCGTTATTGGAGGGATGTTATCAGAACAGTGGAAGTTGGTATTATCAGCATTACGGGATGGAACGCAGTACAATATTTTGTAAAAGTCTGAGGCAATCTGTGTGACTTTATCTCTGTTGGAGTGTTTTACGCCTTTCTCGTCTCTTAGAGTGGTTATCCAAGGTTTTTCCTTTGTTATACCTTGCCGGGCAACTCTCAATGACGTCTGTTTATTTATTGCTACCTCCACTAGTTTCGTATTGAAATTTCGAATATCTTTCCTTATACTACGCTTCACCTTCCTGTCAATATCCCTATACAAGCTATTATTTTTTCTAAATATAGGTTATAACTGATTTTTTTTTATGTATCTATCGTTTTTAAAACTGATAAACTTTTTTTTTATAACTGGTTTATAAACCGTCATATTTTGAATAGTGTCCCAAATATAAGTAATAATATTAAAACAAAAGTGACACTATACCAAACTTTTTTTAAAAACCTTTTTATTAGACTTCAACATTTTTATTATTTTGAAAAATATTTCAAACTAGAAGCTTAAATAGTCTTTCTATTGCACGAAATGTTAAAAAACATGATGTATACAAATTTTGATGAATTATGCATTACAGAAGTATACTGTCAACTTTAAATGACCATAGTGAAAAGTAGTAGTTTTGGTATTGTGACACTTTTGTTTTCAACAAGCGTCTAGTTAGAACGATTTATTTTTTAAACCTAGATCGTGCAAGTGGCTCTAAATGACTTAACAAAAACCTCTTCGAAATCAAAACCGTTTTTGGCAATAAAAGATTTAAACGGCCCTCCTTTGAAGCCAGGCTTGGGGGAGCAATTATTGTGGCCCCCAGTTGACTGACGCCCTCAGGCAGTCTCTTTTGTGACTGTTCATTACATCGTGTGCCTGCTTGTACCATCGTCTCGCTACAACGGATCGTATAGTTTAGTTTCAGTGGTTATCAAATGAAACATGTTTGCTGGATTTGAATAAGTTTTATAGGTATCGCCACGAGAGTTTAGGTCACGCACACAACAACACGTCATGTAATGACAGCGGCATTTTAAATTTTGTTCATACCGATAGCAAGTTCAACAGACTCAACAGTGAATTGCAAAATTGACTAAAAATTTCTTCAACCTATTTAATTAAGAATTATCTAGGAAAATAAATCTTGTTTTGATCTATTTTATTTAAATCTGATAAGCATATTTTTCGCTACTTATTAAAATAACGATTCTTTTGTTGCGAATATTTCTTATCAGTTTTAAATTGTTTTATATCAAAAATAGGATAATAATGTTAAAAATAAACGTTATAATATTATGCATAGTGTTGCGTAGGTATTTTATTATAAGATCACATGACTCACATTAAATATTATATATTATTAATTTACTCACTAATTTCATTCATTCACTACTTTTTTGCAATCAGTACTTTATGTAGCTGTGTGTGTGTGTTGTGTTCGCCTCAACTCTCGTGGCGAGACCTATACAAAAATTTTAATACATTCGATATATATATATATATATACATTTTCAAATATTCAGAACCGTGGTCTTAAAGGAAACAATCTTATTTTTAAGCGAACATTATACACCGTAAGTTTCTAGCACTTGGTCGCTATCTGCTCAAAATCCCAAGCATTTACACGTAGAATTCTCTAGAAAACAATTCAAAACGTTCACACAGTGTTTGCGGTCGCCATAAGAAGGCGCCTTTAGTTTTGAGCCTACGCCACACGTGCTGGTTTGATTTAATAATCTACAATATCTAATTTGCATTTTAATTTGTTTGTTCCGTACCTCAAAAGGAAATTAAAATATTTTATTGTAAAAAAGCGTGGGGTGCATGGTGTCAATTGTCAAGGATTATCATTTTGATAACATCTTAAAAAGCACCCCACGCTTTTTTACAATAAAATATTTTAAACTATTATTATTTATTTTATCAATATTTAGAATTGTTTACAAATTTTGATCTGGAAATAACAATATAATAATTGCTTATTAAGATTTTTTACTGCACTATAAGAATAGTGAATTGAAATTTATTAAAATTTATTTTTTATTTTTTAAAGCGTGTTTTTTAGTTTTTTTAAACTATTATTTATTTTCTATTTTTTAGTTGCATTTTTTTCACAGTGAGAGTTTCCATGTGCTAAAAAGAGACAAAACGGTTTTTTGCTCGTCTTAAATAGTCCATCTTATACTTGGTCTTGGTGCGCGCGCACTGCTCTACACTACTAAACGTAAACCTCTTTCTTTCTAACTTTAACCCCCTTACCTACAACCCCCCAACCCCCTAAACCCAACCCCCAACATCCCCCACCCCAACCCCCACACCCTTACCCCCAATCCCCTAAACCCCCTTTACCCCCCTCCTCATTTTACAAACCACCCAATCCCCACTTTTGTCGTTGTGTCGTTTTATTGTGGAGTGCCTTTGGCCATCTTCCAGCTCCATCATCAGACCCTGGTTACCATAAAGGATCAAAATGCTCGTCAAGACGAATCAAACGAGCCCAAACTCGATGGAGTTGTGTCGTTTTATTGTGGAGTGCCTTTGGCCATCTTACAGCTCCATCATCAGACCCTGGTTACCATCTGGGATCAAAGTGCTCGTCAAGACTGTGTTGTTTTATTACATAGTTCCTATGGCCACCATCCAGCTCCATCATCAGATCAGCTCCATGTTACAATAATATTGCATTGTCATCCAATTTACACATATGTGCAAAATTTCAGCTCAATCGGAAACCGGGAAGTGGGTCAAAATCGCGCTCTAAGGAGTCGGTTACAAACATACAAACATACAGGTGAAGCTAATAATATAATAAATATATATATATATATAAAGCGTGTAAAAAGCGTGTAAAAACGGAACCCTTACAGGATCACTTTGTTGTCCGTCCGCGGGTATCAAGCTGAAATTTATATCAAATACTCAGGTCTACTGTCCCTTAGAGCTGTGATAAAATCAAATTTCTAAGCCAACGCAATCAAAAGATACAGCCGTTTATGCCGCAAATTTCCGCATATTTTCGAAACTCACAAGGGAATCGAAACCTACTGGGTACTTCCCGTGAACTCAGAATCTTGAAATTTGGTACGAAGCAAGGACTTACAGCACAGATAAAGGAAAAATTGCGAAAACCATTATTTTTTGTCTGTCTGTCTATATCAGTAACCAATCTACAATGATCCCACACTGCGCACATTTTGCTTAGGAGCAGGGGTCTGCTAAGACTGGATGTTCATAGATACATATAAATTTGTACGGAACCCTCGGTGCGCGAGTCCGACTCGCACTTGGCCAGTTTTTTAGTATTTGTTGTTATAGCGGCAACCGAAATACATCATCCGTTCTGTGAAAATTTCAACTCTCTAGCTATCACGGTTCCCTACATACAGCCTGGGGGGTTACTACGAAATTCGAAGTTCGAAGTTCGGATCGTGCGGTCCCTCTCACTCTCGTAATAAATACCATCAGCGTGAGCGGAACGGCATGAAACGAAGTTCGAATTTCGCGCTTCGTAGTATAGGGCCAGGTGACAGACGGACAGACAGACGGACAGCGGAGCCTCAGTAATAGGGTCCCGTTTTTACCCTTTGGGTACGGAACCCTAAAAAGGAATGACATTGACAGCAAAAAAACAAATTAGAAAATTAAACAAAAATAAAATCAACGTGAGATTTTTTTAATTTTTTTACTATTAGAGGGAGGCAAACGATCAACCGTGTCATCTGATGGAAAATGATCACCACCGCCCATAAATATCAACAACTCAAAGACTCATTAATCTGTTGCCGGCCTTTAAAGGAAGTATAAACTCTTTTCTTGAAAGCCCTGATGTCATAGTTGTCTGGAAACACTGCTGCCGGAAGCTGGTTCCACAGTTTCACCGTACGTGGCAGGAAGTGCCGAAGAAAACGTACAGTGGTAGACTGCCATCCATCGAGATGGTGGCGATGGAACTTAGACTTACGGCGGGAAGTGCGATGGTGGAATTTTGCAGCAGGCAGCAAATTAAATAATTCTTCGGAGCACTCGCCGTGGTAGATCCTATAGAACACACAAAGATAACCTACGTCCCTTCGCATGGACAAGGAATCCAAACGATCGGAAATCAATGACTGATCACTGCCAAATCACTGACTGATCATAATAAAATACTCATACTCATTTATTCATTGCAACCATGGTATTATACAAGATGTTCTTAATTCTAGCCAGTACAAGCAAGGACCCTACTAGCGCGTAGCAACATTCATAGCATCTATTATTATTAAACACATTTTTGAAGTGAAACTTCTAATGCGACTTCCAACAAGGTTGCGTTAAACGTTTAACGCTACCTTGGAGAGGGTATGAAAGCATTAGTATATGTACTGCCGAAGCAAGTAATCTCGCATTGTATATATACTAACGGATGTTAAAAACTTCGATAGTGCGATGCAGAACTCATACTGTCTGTGCAAATGTATGAGACTTGATAAAAGCGCCATCTAGTGAGTAATTTAAACACATAGATGCATAAGTAAATTTAGTTCTTTAATTTATTGCAATAAGGTTCATATTGATGTATAAGTGCCTTTTTCATTTCTACATTACGATTTTTTTTTATTTAAGTATTTCATTGTTATACGTCATTCAATAAATGTGAATCCCAAAGAATTCACAATTCCATGAACTCCTGTAGAGAATATGGGGATTTGTCTTAGAGATAGGCTTTAAGTTTGTTTACAGAAGTTGTATGGTTTTCTTCCTGCGATATACATCTAGACCTAGGAATCTTGTTAAAAATTCTTATAGCCATTGCATGTGGGCCTGGGACAGTTATTTTTAACACGCTTTTTTAATTTAGCAGGAACGGCCGTAGCAAATTTATGCCTATGGCGGAAGTTATGCTCTTCTTTGTAAAGGTTTGGAGGTCTATTGTATAAGTTTTTGTATTTCCGAACAAATTTACAAGTTTCTAGGATGTATAATGAAGTTAGTGTTAATATTTTTAATTTCGAGAAATATGGTCTACAGCTTTCATGTTTTTTTATATTAGTAAGTTCCCTTATGCATCTCTTCTGTAGTAAAAATAATCCCCATACAGCACGTGTGAGTGCCTCCCATGCAAGACATTGCATACCTAGATGCACGAAACAATTTGTTTCGCACACTGCAAAAGACAGAAAGGCAAGTATGCAGAAATTGGGAACTAGATGGAAAATTTTCTTCAAGTATAAAATGAAAGAACATTTAGTTTCTTTATCGCATCGTTTTGTTATTCTGTCGTGAATGTATTTTCATCACTTTTCCGGAACTTTTTTATGAAACTAGCCTATAGTCCCGGCTATGCGGCTATAGCAGAAAGTGAAATAGCTCAAGCGGTAATTTCGGTCCTATAATCCCATTTGCACCTGACATTATAATATACTTCTTGAAAATAACATTTTCTCAAACATCCAAGGAAATGTGGTCCTTATAGTCGTGACAATAGAACACGAAGTATGCCATTGTATAGCAGTTGAGGAAGATTCGTTCTAATTTCAAATTAGACGACAATAATGGAATTTCATACAAACATTGCTGGCCAAGGCCAGCAAAGAGATTGTCTTTTGTTTTAGTGGGTCGTATTTTCTTTTATTGACTATCAATGACATACTGCCAATTAAGAAAAATTTAGTTTGTGAATTTACTTTTTAATATCTTACTTGGCTAGATTTAATAAAATAAATAAGGATTGGCGTTTATTGTTAACAATTTATTAAAATAACTAATTAATAAGGTCGTAATTTTTTAATAAATATAAATCATCTCAAGATTTTGCGTCAAAAACATTAACTGGAACAGCTTACAAATAAATTGCTGGAAAAAAAATATTTTGGCGGGAATCAAAAAAAAAACAATTTGAATTAAATATGAATATATAAGTTGAACATTCGTGTCATTTCCTTGGATTTATTTGAGAAAAGCACTATACAAGCCTTGGCCACGAACAGGGATTGCCGGCCTCGTATCTCTAGATGGCCTCGTTAACACTCGGCCATCTATTACTACTCGGCCGGCAATCCCCTATTTCGCGGCCGCTGCAGTAATGTACTATTGCATCATAATTCATTACATTTTGTAAGAAGTTGTAAAATAAAATAAAGTTATCCTAACTTAAATAGATCTGTAGTTTAGACGATCAATAAAGTTTGTCTTTATGTAATGTCAAATAATTGTTATGAAATTGAGAAGCGAAAGAGAGAGAGAATACGGCTGTGCTGGTTGTTGCCAGCTGAAAGTAGGTATAATTCACAAAAACTATACGTATGTTTTTATACGTTCAGACACCAGGCAGACCAGGGAAGCTCTTCCGAAGATCAACCCCGGATTTTCCCGCAATTTTCGCGGTTATGGGAGAACTCAGCTCCGACTACTGGTCGAAGCTCTAACTGGACATGCCTTGCTTAACAAACACTTAAACAATTGAGGTGTTCCAGACAGCCCCCTATGCAGAGCGTGCATGGAGGCAGAAGAAACGGCCTCACACATCCTACTGTTATGCGCTAGTGTGGCGAGCTACAGGGCACTACACCTCGGGACACCGAGGTCGCTCTAGGAAGTCGTCGGTAACGTAAAGGGTCTGCTAGGCTTCCTTAAGGAGTTGTGCTTGCATGAACAGTGCCTACAACCAGTTACGCAAAACAGGCGCACAGAGACGTCGAGTTGCGGAAAATAGCCCGTTACTACCTTACGTTCACACACGTGACAGAAAAATTGACAAATTTGAAATTATTTTCCTCCATCAATCCAGCCTTAAACATATTTTAAATGTTATATATAAGTATAAAGGTAGTCAGCTAGTCACATTAATGTTTCATGGCCAGAACTGGAATGAACCAAAAAATAAAAAAGAGCTATCTTTTAAATAACTTTCAAAAATTGCAACGTTTTCAGCTACATTGCAAAAAAGCCCAAGCAGATTGTCCCTCTCAGCGTATTTCATTGCAAAAATCAAAAATGGCGACCGAATCGAATCCCGTCGTCTCGCACTATTTAACGGGCGCTTCACAAAAGATTAAAATATTCAGAGTGCACGTCAAATGGTTGGGGAGCGCTGCACGCGTTTCAGCGATTTTCGTGTTTCAAGCGATTAAACTTTGGCATCCAAAGTCGTCATCCAAAGTGGGCAAAGTAGGGGGTCCACTTCAACGATTTTTGCCACAATTGTCACATGAAATACAGTGTAGGTACATAAAATCACGCCTGTATTCCGAAAAGGGGTAGGCAGTTTTCTTAGTCGCTTCTTGCGACATCCACGGAGGAAATACCTAGACACCATGGGGATGTTTAATTTCATAATCCAAAACTTGTCGTGCTAAATGACGATTAATCATCGATAGTCGATAAAACACAATAGTCAATCCTTCTTGACATTTTGTTTTTGCTATGAAAATCCCCCCCTTATCATAAATTATGAAAAAAGGATATTGTTGTGTGCTGTACTTTGCATTGTAACAAAACCTAGGCGTTTCGAAAAATTCAAGTGAATTCGATCGCTAAGTTGGTGTAATTCAACTTTCAAAATTTGACCTTAACAAACATACAAACAAACATTGCAAGTTAAATAAAAGCTTGTGAAGATACAAGGTAATTGGCGGATTTCTCGTTTTAGATCAATCTTTTCCAGGCAACGTTTACAAGTAAAACAGAAATGAATAGATTAAAGCAGAAAGTCCAATTAGCATACATAGATACAACAGGGATGATGGCATAACACCGTCAATTCTATGCCCAAATAACCAGAAGCCGTATTTGCCTAACGCGCAGGCGCTTTTGCCATCGTATCCACCATCTCTTTCTGTCACCATCTTATACCGCTTGACGGAAAGAAATAGTGAATGCAATAGCAAGCGTCCGCGCACTAGACAATACGGCATCAGGTCTAAAACACTTAGGGCCGGCGCCCACTGACGGCATGGCACGGCGTGGCATTTTATTACTATCAAGTTATTTTGAATCTTATTTCAATGAGTTTAGAATTCATGTTACCTACTTTATTGGTTATGCGTGGCATCGGCCCTCAGGACGTCGCGGCATCGTGGTATCGAAATAAAGTAACATAAATTCTAAACTCATTGAAATAAGATTCAAAATAACTTGATAGTAATAAAATGCCACGCCGTACCATGCCGTCAGTGGGCGCCGGCCTTTATTTTCCCAATCCCGATCCGTGGTTTTCGTGCAACGTGCGATGTTTTAAAACTTTGAACAAAAAGTTTATTTCCCGGATACTCGTACGAGCCTCAGGCACAGATTACTTAATAGTTACTTCGTAACAGATACTGCATCCCGTACAAAATCTTGGTACTTACCGCGATTATAGCCACAGATTATACTACTCCGTCTCCTTAAGAATGTGTGCGTGCCGACAGTGACAAGGGCTGGCAGTTTGGATATATTTTTTTTCTACATGTTGTTTTACCATTTTGTCGGGATAATTGCTATATACATATATCCATACAAACTTTCTAGCACTAATATTCCCTAAGCTAAGCCACGGACGGACAAAGGGACAAACGGTCATGGCGAAACTAAAAGGGTTCCCTTTTTGCCATTTTAGCTCTGGAATCCTAACAAAAAGGATATTTTATTGTAATGCGCAGAATAAATTGTCATGCTCACAGTACCCTAGCGTTATACTAGATACGAAGGTCAATTTTCGAACTTCGCATCGTGCCATCACGCTCACGCTTATAGCTTTTTATAGAAGAGTAAGAGGGACAGCACGATACGAACTCCCAAATTGTTACATTAGCTATTAATTTTAGCATAGTCATATTAAAATTTGGCCCCTGTTTCGCCATTCACTTATAAAAGTCCAGGCGGCATATTTTTTCCGTGGAACACGAATGAACGTGCGTCGGCGCGCGCTTGTGACAACCTACTGAAATTTCGATCGTAGCAGATCGTCCCCGCGGTAGGTAAATATCGCGCGTAAGTACATGGCATGCAAGAGGCCTGCCTCAGGTTTGGAATGCACTAAAAAGGTCGCTCTGTTATTCAGATTTATCGCTGCGAAATGGCATTTATTGTATCGTCCGTTGCATCATTTGAAAACTTAAAATGTTCTACTTACATTGTGTGAAATGCTTTCACGTAAGATATATCCTACCAAAAACATTTTCATAAAATGTTGCCAGGACGAGACCATATTCCTTGCACTGTCAAAAAGTTATCAGATTTCATACAGAAACAAGCTTCCTAACTCTACACGCCCTAAATTCACAAGCTATACACGTTGTTCAAAATATCGGCTCGGCTGTTTGGCTACCGTCTTACGTAAAGTGAAAGTTTATTCTTATGTATTTATATCAATTTATTGTTGTTCATTACTTTTCTATCATACAATAGTTCTTGTAGTATACTTTGCCATTGCCTGTAATTTGAAACATTTCCAACTGTACCAGTATCGTGAAAAAGTACCAGGGAGTTAAATTAATTTGATCTTGACTGTACCCGAATGTGAAAACAAATTCATCATTCATCATTTCATCATTCATTATTATACAGCTACGTTAAAATTAGCACAATTTTTAAAATAAACCAACTAATCAATCGGCGTCAAAGCGAACTGGGGTATCATGGAAAATGTACGCAAAACGAAATAAAAAATAATAATTACAAAGCATTCCGGAAGGTAACCTTCCCCCTATTTCCTTAGTAATGAAGTATTCATCAGGCTTTAGCGTGCTGAAAACTTGGCCCAATTCAAAAGCTCAAGTTTTTAACGTTAAAAAGTTAAGTGAGAAATGCGGATAAACTGTTGAAATTCCCTCTTTGCTATTTCTTTAAATAAACGACACAATTATACTATACTAGCCTTCCGTCCGCAGCTTCACCCGCGATAAAATTAATTTTCCCGTAGGAAAAGGTATTTTCCCGCGGTATAAAGTAGCCTATGTCACTCTGTGGTAATGTAGCTTTCTAACGGTCAAAGAATTTTTGAAATCGGTCCGTTAGTTTCGGAGCCTATTCAATGCAAACAAACAAACAAACAAATCTTTCATCTTTATAATATTAGTATACATAGATATACGGTCTAAATTTTACAATGTTGACGTTAACAAAAGATAGCATTACTTTTAGGACAGTTAATTGATATCTTTGTAGCCTAAACGTCGTAATTGCAGAACAACTAGGTTGAACAAAGAAGTATGGTAGCAGACACGTGAGAAGACCCAAAAATCATATTTTAATGTCTCCTTGTTCTACACAAATGTAACCAAGAATTAAATATATGTAATTTTGTATTATGATTACACGTGCCACCTACTAAAGGCTACCACAGCAGTTCTATATATAACACTGAATCATAATTTACGGTGACACACACCGGCAGTGAAGTGAGACATGGACCATGACCCAACGGGACAGAGAAAGGCTAGAAGCCTTTGAGATGTGGTGCTGGAGGAGGATGGAAAGAATTAGCTGGAGAGAAAAGAAAACCAACGAAAAAGTTCTTACCATGGTCAAGGAAAAAAGAATATTACTGGAGACCATAAATTGTAGAAGGGGACATAATTATGATGGGACACTTGATACGACACGACGATTTCTTTTTAAACCTGCTGGAAGGAAACATAGAAGGAAGACGTTACGAGGCAGAGAAAGATCAAGATTGACCTAATTTTAACCAGGTGAAGGAGAAAGTGGGTGTCGTGTCGTATCAGGAAGTCAAACGGCTGGCCGAAGACCGCGCGGAGTGGCGGTTACTCCACCGACAAGAGCATAGCTCTTAAATTTATGAAGAAGACACCGGCAGCGCGGCGCAGCGTATATGATTCAGTGTTATACAACGCGCTGAGCTCGCTCCGTCGGCATCGGGTGCACGCCCCGCGCTGCGAACTGCGGTTGCCACAAGTAAGTATAATGCAGCATTCAACCTAGGATAAGTCCTCCATAAATCCTGATGAGATATCATGATCGTCAACCACGTAGCAAACACACATACTCACACACACTTAGTTTGATAAGCCGAAATCAGTATTCATAATTTTGATCAACCTTTGATTTTTGATTTTCACATATTTTAGAAGACGATTAGAGGCCGATTTTTTAATCCCCAGATAAAATTATCCGTCAGTTAAAACTATCGCTTTCCTTTTCTTAAGTCATAGGAAAAAAAGGACAGAGCTTACATTTATCTGATAGATATTTTTATCTGGGGATCAAAAATTCGGCTCTAAGCCCTATCTTGTTAGAAAAAAAACCCGGGACGTAACCACGAAGCGAGATTGCCCAATAGCGACCGACAATCGGTCGACACAGCTTCTCATAATGTACTGAGAAAGTAAATATAAATTAAACTTCACGCCCTTTTAACTTGTACCACCCCTCTCATAGCATTTTCAGCCGTTAATGAAACGCCATTCGCAGCTTTTGATACAGGCTAATTATACTGAGTTAGCTTCATTGGGGGACACAGGCAAATGGCTAAGAAAAAAACATGTTTTGTCTCCGTCGAAATAGGGTCTTTCGGTTTTGATTAAAGCATTATTTTGTCAACAAATTGATTAAACAAGTTCTATTAGTACGAGTAGAATAAAAGCTTTTTTTTGTAATGTAGAAACTTGTTAGTTTTGTGTTTTCCCGACGTATCGTTAGTAATTTTAGTGAATTTTCAGAGTTATGAATTTTTCAATACAGTTGCTCAAAAAGTGCCCTTTTTTGGCTGTATTGCGTGCGCAAAGTTCGTTTTTGCGAACTAGTGCGATTTACTTTTCTATTTTTTAAATTTGTACTTGTTCCAATGGATGGATGTATGGATGAACGGATGGATGGATGGACGGATGGATGGATGGACGGATGGATGGACGGATGTATGGACGGATGTTTGGACGGATGTATGGACGGATGTATGGACGGATGTATGGACGGATGTATGGACGGATGTATGGTTGGATGTATGGATGGATGTATGGATGGATGGATTTATGGATGGATGTATGGATGGATGTATGGATGGATGGATGTATGTATGTATGTATGTATATATGCATGTTGTTTGATTGTTTTGTATTATTACACCTAATAAAAAAGTCGCAAATAATTCTGTTGCTTTTTTTTTCGCAACTGTATTAAAAAACGTCGTTCGATACACGCGCGGAAATGTCATTCTTCACTCGTCCTGAGTCTTGCCACTCGCCTTCGGCTCGTGGCAAGATATCTCGGCACTCATGAAGTAATGACATACTTTCCGCACTAGCATCGAAATGTACTATATCCACTTTCGGTTTTTATACGCGAAGTAGTTTCCACACAGGCCCAGCCTGCCAATTTAACTATTTCGGAATTTCGTCGCGATATTTTCCTCAAGCAAAAAAATCGTGGTAAATATCAAGTTTAAGAGGGTTTATACCTGCTGAGCTGGCAACGTTGCATTTTTGTTAGTTTTTCTCGTTTATTCCATAAAAATTAAATGAAAATTAAAAATGTTTTGTATACAAATTGTTCTAATATATAAGTTAATGTGTCTACTGCAATAATAATTCGTGATAAGACTTTTATTTTCTTTAAAAACCGTTAGGTAATAATTTGTTCGTTTTTAAAGAAAATAAAAGTCTATCACGAAATATTATTGCAGTAGACACATTAACTTATATATTAGAACAATTTGTATTCAAAACATTTTTAATTTTCATTCGATTTTTATGAAATAATTGGGAAAAACTAAAAAAATGCAACGTTGCCAGCTCAGCAGGTATAAACCCTCTTAATTTCTAACATAAATTCCGTGGGATCAAAACTTGAAATGCTACAACGGGTTCCAAGTCGTTCAAACAAAAGAGAAATATAAGGCTTTCTCAAGGTGGACTCTAGCGTAGTGAGAAGTGGAAGCTAATAATGGCAATGAGCAGCACAAAACCGACCGTCTTAGAGATCCTTGGGGAAAATTCAGGTCGAGCAATAGATAATTACTATACCAAAAGGGACTTAACACGCAATTAATATTTACCTCGACGTTTCGGCCACATTGCAGCAGTCGTGTTCACGAGAGACGCCACGGCTGCTGCAATGTGGCCGAAACGTTAAGGTAAATATTAATTGCGTGATAATTCCCGTTTGGTATAGTAATTATGAGTGAAAATTACGAAAGTTAGTTAGTTACGAGCAATAGATGTCTCTTTGCTGATATGATGATGATTTGGTAAAATAAACAGGAATATGAAAGAACTAGCTGTAGCCCGCGACTCCGAAGAAATCGTTTATCGCTCTCCCGCTGCAATGCAATATTTCGGGATAAAACTGTTCTTTATCCTTTCCAGAGTCTAAAACTGTCTCCGTACCAAATTTCAACTAAATCGGTGCAGCAGCTTCAGCGTGAAGAGGTAACAAATAGACGGACAGATGGACAGACACACTTTCGCATTTATAGTACCTATTAGTATTGATATGGATATTTGGCACTTTTAATACACAAAACTTGGCGAGAGCCATCCATTCATGCGTCATCCATCTCCAGGTCTGCCGAAAATTAATGTAATGTTCAGCTAAGATTGATTATCTATTGTATAGGGGGTACTAGTATCCGCCTAACTAATTGATTAGGCCTCCGAAGGATTCGTAGCGTGAAACTTACTGACGCCAATAAGCTAAGCCCCTGTTTACACATCGGTCGCCTCGCAAATAGTAATTAGTTACGACGAGGTAACTGCGACTGGATCTATATTGCTACAAGAACCGTCTTAGGCGCAAGCCACACAGAAGAGACGTGGGACGGGGGCGCGTCGCAGTCCGCGTCGTTTGTTCGCAGGCCGCGTCTCCGCCCCGTCTCTTCTGTCTGCTTTGGACGCAAGCCACAAAGAAGAGACGTAGGACGGAAGCGCGTCACAGTCGCGGCGACGCTTGAATCAGTTTTCGGGTCATACACATTTTTTTGTTCGCGTCTCTCCTGTAGACAAAGCAAGTTAAGGTTCTACAGCCAATATTTTTTAGTCAATTCTACATCGGCGTGTAGGACGCCCGGCCAACTTTCGGCCCATTTAAATAAATCTTACGTTTGCTGACTCGGAATTTTATGTCCACTGGAGAGACAACTTTTGTTTCTTACGGTGTGTATGACACTTACATACTAAATGTATAGAAGCGTCGCGATCCAAGACGCTAGCCTCATAGAAGAGACGTGGGATAGGGGCGCGTCGCCGTGCGCGTCATTTGCTCGCAGGCCGCGTTTCCGCCCGGTCTCTTCTGTCTGCTTTGGATCGCGATGCTTCTGTACATTTAGTATGAAAACTGAATCAAGGGGCGCCGCGGCTGCGATGCGCCCCCGTCCCACGTCTCTTCTATGTGGCTTGCGTCCAAAGCAGACAGAAGCGACGGGGCAGAGACGCGGACTGCGAACAAACGACGCGGACTGCGACGCGCCCCCGTCGCACGTCTCTTCTGTGTGGCTTGCGCCTTAGGTAGAGTAGTTTACATTGCGTTAGGGTTCACAAGTTTAAAGCATTTTTGTATCTTTATTTTTAGAGTTTCGTACCCAATGTGTGCCAACGGGACCCTATTACTGAAACTCCGCTGTCTATCCGTCTGTCCGTCCGTCTGTCATAAAGCTCTAACTATCTCTTGAACCGTAATGGCTAGACATTCGAAATTTATATTTCAAACTAAATACAAACTGAAATATAGATGCACAGAAAAACCCCAGAAAAAAGACCAATGCTGGGAATCGAACCCAGGTCCTCAGCGATTGCCATATGCCATTGCCTAATGTGATTATAACAGACTGAAGTGTACGATGTATGGGAAAGATTCGTCGCTAACTTCTAGACCAGTGATGGTGTAGGGGTAAGCACGCAGCACGGAACGCTGAGGACCTGGGTTCGATTCCCAGCATTGGTCTTTTTTCTGGGGTTTTTTCTGTGCATCTATATTTCAATTTGTATTTAGTTTGAAATATATGGTTTCACGGGATGACCGTAAAAGTAATAAAAAAATGAAGTTGAAGAAAATAAAAAATAAATAGAAAAAGATACTTCATACTTAACTTGTATTCGAAATTTATCAAAAAATAGGTACTAAAAATTACATAAATTCAAAAATTTGACGGTATCGTCTCACAAAAAACGGCTTTTTTAGCGTTTTTAAACTGATCTTTATAATGGAATTAACTCGGTAATGGAAATTTTCACCGTCACTTATTTCGTGATTGCCGTGATTTTTTGTATGGACATACGAGGGGCGTTCAATATAAAGTGAGAATGAGATGCAAACTCTTTTAATATTACGAAATTAAATACTGGCCGGTAAAGCTAATCTATCTAGGTGATTGCTATGAAAAAAAAAACTCACTGTCTTTTGTTTAAAAAAATATACGGTAATTTCTTTGCAATGCTATTGAGTACGTTAGCGAAAATTGAGAAAATTGAACTGCACGCCGTTATCAAATACTTGTGTTTGAAAATTTTTTCTACGGACCAAGTCAATTTGGATTTGCGGGACACTTTAGGGTCTAATGCTCTTCCGTATTCGACAGTCGCACGTTGGTGCGCCGAATTTAGACGTGGAAGAACATCGACAGTGGACGACCCCCGCTCCGGACGCCCTACTACAGCAGTAACTGAAGAAATTGTGAAAAAAGTCGAAAACTCAGTTTTGGCGGATCGTCGTGTCACGGTTCGTTTTATTGCTGAAAATGTAAAGATTTCAATGAGGAGCGTGCATAATATTTTACATGAACGCTTGGGTATGAAAAAGGTATCTGCGCGTTGGGTACCAAGAATGCTTACTGACACGCAAAAACAAACTAGACTAGAGATTTGTCAAGAAGCTTTGAACCTGATGCAGCAAGACCGGGAACTTTTTTTGGCGCGATTTATAACAATGGACGAAACATGGCTCCATCGTTACGACCCAGAAACGAAACTGCAGTCTATGACATGGAAAAGGCCATCATCTCCAACTCCGAAGAAATTCAAGGTGAGCCCATCTGCCGGTAAGGTCATGGGCTCTGTTTTTTGGGATGGTAAAGGGGTATTAATGATTGAGTATCTCGAGCATGGAGCCACTATTACGGGCACATTATACGCCAAACAAATAGCAACATTGCGCAGTGAGATCCGCGAAAAACGGCGAGGTAAACTCTCTAAAGTTGTGCTGTTCCACCAGGACAATGCCCCGGCACACAAGTCCGCCGTTGCAATGGCTGCAATTCGTGATGCTGGGCTCGATATCCTTAAGCATCGTCCGTATTCACCAGATCTCGCTCCCAGTGATTTCTACCTATTTCCGAGATTGAAGCAATACCTGAGAGGCCAGAAATTTGAAGACGACGACGCGGTAGTCGCTGCAGTACAAGATTTTTAAGTACTCAAGATGAGACCTTTTTTAAAAATGGAATTTTAAGTTTAGTAAAAAGATATACTAAGTGTATTATGCTAAAAGGTGACTATGTCGAAAAATAAAATGACATTTAGTAAAAGTTGTTTATAACATACTCATTCTCACTTTTTATTGAACGCCCCTAGTAGGTTGAAGAGCTGGAGAGTGACTAGGCTACTTATTACCACGGGGAAAAACGTTTTAATCTACTTCAACGGGGGCGAACGGGGGGGGGTATCAGGTAGTAAAATATAGTTTGCCGATGCATTTTTATTTAACGACCGCTTTAGCCTAGTTGGTAGTGACCCTGCCTACGAAGCAAGAGGTCCTGGGTTCGAATCCCGGTCAGGGCATTTATTTGTGTGATGAGCACGAATATTTGTTCCTGAGTTATGGATGTTTTCTATTTATTTAAGTATTTATTTATCTATATAAGTATGTTTATCGTCGTCTAGTACCCATAGTACAAGCTTTGCTTAGTTTGGGACTAGGTCGATTTGTGTAAGATTGTCCCCTAATATTTATTTATTTATTTTTTATTTTATTTTTCTCCAAACAACTAGGTGATTTCGTCTACAACAGAGCTTTCGTATTGACGTAAGTCGACACTTGTCTTTTTTGGCCGTTTGTTACCTGAAATTTATAGCCTAAACTATCTTAACTGATTAAAAGAAAACCTAAAATGGACCTGAAAATAAATGTTCCAAGATTACGGAGTAGCTGGTAGTGTCATTAATCTCAGACCCTGCCTTTGGAAGTCGAATCAGTATTGATTAGTAGCCTTCGATTGACTTGTAGTAGGTATCGATGCGCTATTAGTAGTGTTTGTGTGGTGGAATTTATCTGCTCTTTGCTTCAAGCATTTTACCTACCGGAGTTACCAAATAAGTATAATATCTCTTTCAGCAGGTTACACAGAATAGCTAATTAAACAGTAAAAAAAATAGGTATCGTTTGAATAATAAAATAAAATATATTTATATATTTATTTTTGTAATGTCACTGTACTGTTTTTGGTGATCAATAAAGAATATTTGTATTGTATTGTATTGTATAAAATATTGATTGTAAATTTTTGGGCTCAGAGTCTCAGAGTCGCTCCGCTCAGCGAGCTATCGTGAGGGCTATGCTCGGAGTTTTTCTACGGGATCGGTATGCTTAGTATAAGTTTTACGTCATCAAATACTTCTCGATCGCGTTTACGTAAAACTTTCAAGTCTATGGAAACATGGACGCGCGCGCGCGGAGGCGTTGTCCATCTTTCCATAGTAATTGATTTTTTTACGTAAACGCGATCAAGAAGTATTTGATGAAGTAAAACTTATACTAATTATAAGTATCAGGAACGAGGAGATCCGTAGAAGAGCAGGGGTCACCGATTAGCTAAACGGATTAGCTCGTTGAAATGGCAATGGGCAGGCCGTATAACACGCAGGATAAGGGTGGATGCAAGTCGCTTCCAACCGTAATGATTGGGCGTCAATGAGGGAGGCCTATTTCCAGCAGTGGAAAGTTGGGCGTCAATGAGTGAGGCCTATTTCCAGCAGTGGACAGTTGGGCGTCAATGAGTGAGGCCTATTTCCAGCAGTGGACAGTTGGGCGTCAATGAGTGAGGCCTATTTCCAGCAGTGGACAGTTGGGCGTCAATGAGTAAGGCCTATTTCCAGCAGTGGACAGTTGGGCTTCAATGAGTGAGGCCTATTTCCGGCAGTGGACAGTTGGGCGTCAATGAGTGAGGCCTATTTCCAGCAGTGGACAGTTGGGCGTCAATGAGTGAGGCCTATTTCCAGCAGTGGACAGTTGGGCGTCAATGAGGGAGGCCTATGTCCAGCAGTGGACAGTGGACGTGCTACGGCTAAAATGATGATGATGATGAAATTTTTGGGGAATTTTTGTTTCCGAAATAGAGCAGTTTTTAACAATATTCCATTTATTTTATTTCTAAGGCGTAATAAATTGCGCTATTACTGAAAATACTCGTAGAAAAATATTGCTCCGTCCGATAGTCCAAGTTACTAAACTTGTACCCATTAATGCGAAAAAGTAGCTCAAACTGTTAACACTGACAAACAGCTGAGTCGACTTTATTTGACTTTTTAAAGCTTGATTCATAGCCCTTCCGTTTGCTTTGTAAGGCGCCACTATCTTTAGTAGTGTTGGGTAAGTTTGGATTTATTTGTTGAGGTGTTTTGCTACGTATTTATTACTTGATAGTTTTGAATTAAATGTGGTGTGGTGGTAAAATGTACCTGCAGCTAAATCAATTTTAAGTTGTTGTAATGTTTGGTTAAGGATCTGCTGCTATTTTTGGACTTATAGCTATATGTATTTATTTGGGTAGTGTGACATTGTTTTTTTTTACAGCCACACTACCACCTTAATTGTATTGGGTAAGGACTGAAAATCAGCAACTTTGCTGAGTCCTCACCTTTTCACAAAATTGTATTTGTTTTTTGTATCTCATTCTGTTTTCATTGTTTGTTGTTTTAATTTTGTGAATAAACATTCTTTTATTTTGTTTATTTTATTTAATTACGTTTCGTGACATCTAATAAAACTTCTTTTTAAAATGGTATTGTATGTTTTTGCATTGCAATATTCTTCAGGGCGTGACGATTGTATTCGAATTAAGAGAGATGTTTCATTGTAAAAACTCTATTGAAAAATGAAAACTGTTATAAAAAAAAATCTGTTTATTGCAAATTAAAGTGTTACAAAAAATTTTCTTATACTTAGTTACAATCTTTAATTATTTAAGATTTTTATAACTATTTTTATAAAACTGTTGTTTGACTGTATTTTTTTCCATGGCATATTTACCCTCTTACTTTTTCAACGCCAACGACTCTTAAACTTTGTAGCATTATTTGCTAGATAATTACAATGTCAGTGCGAGTCAAAGGATTACCAACTTTCCAATCACAACGTGCAATAAACGTAAAGAGTTTATAGAGTAGGGCTTATTCCACCTAATTTGCATAATGCCCAGTTCAATATTCTATTTGACTAAATTTCAAATTGCCATGGGCTCATAATACCTATATCACAATTGTCTAATTACTAAAATTAACAAAATGTCATAATAACTTTGACCTAAAACCTCTCATTACATATGTACATTACGTACCTTTCCTTAAAATACCGAATCACAGATACAACAATATTTGAAAATAACTTAAACTGTAAACTGCACAAAGGCAAAGAAAAAAAGTTAGGCATTCTGGAATTTAGGTATTTTTACACTAAGTCCTTTTCAAATCTAGGAGTATTGGTGAAATTTAACTGAAACGTAATGATTAATGAGCTCTACTCAGTTTATAAACGTTTTCGATCCATGATATTAGAAGAAAAATAAGTTTTAGCTGAAGGACAGTAACAATTAACACAAGTTATTAATACACAAGCAAGCTCCTTTTATATTCATTATCGTTCACACAGTCACGTTCGCAAAGATCGAAATGTCATCATGGCATACATCACGCAATAATCACTGTCGTTGAAGAAAAAGAAATTGATTCATTAGGTTATGACTACTTATGACATGGTTCTATAGTGGCCTAGGAATCAAATTGGTCGACTGTGCAAGTGTACAACGTTAAAGTGATCTTAACGCAATGATGTAACGTTCAAAGTAGCTTTACGTTGAAATAGTTAATTAAGCTAAAGTTTGTAAATGGCAAACACGGAACCATTATAGTTTCGCTGTCTGTCTAGAGACTATTAGTGCTAGAAACCCTGTAAATAACTAAATATTATTCTGTTAAGGAATGCAATGGTGTGTGTGGAGTTCCCAATCTCATTCTGAGAGGACGCCTTTGCCCTGCAGTGGGACGTCATATAGGTTGGGGATGATTATTCTGTTAAAAAAATAGTCAATGATAATTCAGGTTGACTAAGTTGAAAGCCTAGGGTCAACCCTATTTTTGGTTTCGTTTCAATGAAGACCATAATGCAATTTTTGGGAATTCCCATGGAAAAATTCACTTCAGTTACGTTCTAATAACACGCGCAACGGGTAGAGGCTAATGATAAATTAAATTGAAATTTTAACAAAGACTTACGCAACAAGTACTTCAAAAGCAGTTAAGTGTTGCAATTAAGCTCTCGACACTTAAAACTAGCTTTACTTGTGAAACACGTTTATAAGTTAATTGTGTTTGTTGTTTTAACACCAAACTCCTTTCTGCTTGACTCGCAGCGTGTTAAGATTTTAATATACAACTCCTATTTTTTGCTGTTTTTAACCCCCGACACAAAAAGAGGGGTGTTATAAGTTTGACCGCTATGTGTGTGTGTCTGTCTGTCTGTGTCTGTGTCTGTGGCATCATAGCTCTTAAGAGGGTGCACCGATTTGGATGCGGTTTTTTTTAATAGAAAGCAGGTTTCTTGGCAATGGTTCTTAGATAATGTTTTATCAAACTCGGTGCAGCGGTTTCAAAGTTATCAGCTCTTTTGTTAGCTGCGGAAGAGATCTTAGACGCATAACGGGCATAACATAATTGCGTTGGGGGTTTTTAAAATTTTTAATTTATAGTTATACTGGGTAGTGGTTATAGTGTTTTGCTTAAGTTTGTTTTAATTTCATTTAAGTTTTTTGAGGGCTCTCTAAGGGCTATACTCGGGGATTCTCTCGGGGATTGAATCAGGAATGAGGAGATCCGCAGAATAGCAAGGGTCACCGACATAACCAAACGGATTAGCTCGTTGAAATGGCCATTGGGGCCGACTGTTCTCGAATGGAGACCATGGACTGGCAATCGCAGCGTGGGACGTTCACCAACGAGATGGACGGACGATTTGGTGAAAGCCGCAGTTTCAGGGTGGACGCACGTAGCTTCTAACCGTAATGATTGGGCGTCAATGACGGCCTATGTCCAGCAGTGGACGTCCTAGGGCTGAAATAATGATGATGATGATGATGAGGAGAGACAAATTTACTGTTTTCTGTGCTGTGTATGACTCTAATAGAAAAGCTAAGGGTATACTAAAAGTTTTACGACCGTGTTCAACTATTTTACGCCAAAAATTATCACAGCAGTGTTGCCAAGACTTTGACTTCATTTTCTTACGTATCACATCACCTTTTATCCAAAGTTCGTATTTAAGAACAAAATATACTTTCTAAAGATTCTTTTGTTTTATTGGCGTGCTCACGTTAGCTTTGTTAAAATGTTATAAAAACGTCTTAATGAGGTTGTTCAAAGGCTCTTTATGAACATATTCCTCGTTTATTTTGTACCCAGAATAGATCTAAGAAAATGAGCTCTATAATAAATTATGAAAATAAATTACTTAGCGTCTAATTTTTGGTCTTGCCTTAAGCCGCGGCCTCGCTCGTATTAGAGATAAAGTGGAAAAAATTTGTAACAAAATAATTTCATAGCTAAACCGTTTGACTGAGTTCTCGCCCGCGCGGTGCAGGGGCTGGGGGGTATGAAAACAAAGGGGGCCGGGTAGGGGTGTCCACTTCGAAAAAACATCGATGTTTTTTCGATGCGATATATCGGAACTGAGCATCGATGTCTTCCGATGTATCGGTTAGATACATCGATGTTTTCTGAACATCGAGTGCTTTTTGTAACATTACACCACAATGCTAGTCAGCCCTCTGACACTCCATGCCTTCGATCAACAATACAACTAGATAACGGGTCAGCGCAAAAAATACGGCCCGGAAAATAAACCATGCAAACGTCAAATTTATAGTTATTGTAGGAAAAAAAAATAAAAGGAATCTATCTACAAACTGTACACTATTTATTTCAACCAAAAAAAACTATTAACCAATTTGAACCATAAAAAATTAACCAATTAACCAAAAAAATTTAAATGAATAATGCCGAAACAAATGAACGACGGGCTTTGCGTCTTTTGGAATCTTGAAAAAAATACGAAAAAGAAATATGTACACATAAAACCTAACTAAAAACTGTTGGAGAAGGGCCCCACTCGTCAACTTACAAAATGTATATAAAAAAAGCAGAAAATATGATATAAAAATTACACACAAATTTTAAAGATGGAACGCCGAATAAAATGAAATAAAATGTTTATCGCTTAGCTAGCTGGCTTTTGATGAATTTCCCAACTTGAAAGAAGTGAGTAGGTTTGGGGTAAAGGTGGAACTGTAAAAGAAATATAAACTGGTAGGAAATAGGCACAGTACGGAAAGAGAAGCGGTGGATATGGAAAAAGATAAAAAAATACATACCCGCTAAAAACGGTTCCAACCAATTATTTTTATATACACTTCTGGTGGTTCAATTCTTCAAATGTGACCAAAAAAAACTTTTATTATTCTGTGGGGACAGCCTTCAATATGAAATCGATGGTCACGTTATCAATTCTTATAAAATAAAAATAATCTTATTCGTCTTAGATTAATTCAATCTCTTGACAGCCAAAACATCAATCTCAGTCGTGCAAAACTCGAAACCCTTTCAAAAGAACTTGTCAATTGACACTGACAAGGCGGCCAGGAATATTTCAATTTCGCGTGTCAAAAAGGTTCGTTACCGGCAGCGTAATGCTGCATTATATACTACTCCTATACCAGCATTGTCCATGTCTGCACATCTATCATGCAAATCATCGCTGATTCAAATGTTGTTTATTAAAAAAAAAGTAAAAGCCATGTAGGTATGAGAATACTTAAAGAAAAAAGTTTTTTGAGTTGGGTTTAGAGATCCAACTGAGTTTTTTATGAAATTAATTGGTTATCATCGATTCGATACATCGAATACATCGAAAGCTTTTCAAAACATCGGATCGATTCGATGTATCGCATTGCAAACATCGAGTGATTTCGATGCATCGATGTATATCGAATATTCCAAGGGCCGAGAGAGGTGCGGGTGGGTGGCGAGTGCGCCTCGTGTGCCTGCCGCTCGCACCTCTCCCAGCCCCCTTTGTCGTCACACCCCCCAATCCCTGTACCTTGCGGGCGAGGACTACTAACTGTTTAGCTATAGGTACAAGATTTTATGTGGTTATTTTTGTATTGTTATCTAAATTATGTAATTAATCGTCATCATCATTTCAGCCGAAAGACGTCCACTGCTGAACATAGGCCCCAAGGCTCGCCAAACTTATCGGCCCTGCGCCATCCGCATCCAATGCGTTCCCGCTACCTTCACTAGGTCGTCGCTCCATCTTGTTGGAGGCCTACCTACACTGCGTCTTCCGGTCCGCGGACGCCACTCGAGAACCTTTCGGCCCCATCGCCCGTCAGTTCTACGAACGATGTGCCCTGCCCACTGCCACTATTACTACTACCGAGGATGATATAGACTGGATTGGCAGTCGCCATAGTACGGATCGGCCGCGGTTTTTGTAGTTCGATTATTAAATCTAGATGGCGCTGAAATATAGCCAGATGCTTTGAAGGCAAAACAATAAGACTACAGATGTTTCATATTACTACAAATGTATAATTTTTCAAAAATATTGCATAATAATACAATATTTTTGAAAAATAATACATTTGTAGTAATATGAATCATAAACCCCGGCACGGACCTCTGAGTTTTTCGGAATTTATGTGCGAAATTACATTTTGAAATTAAACATGAGTTTTACGGTGACGGAAAACATCGTTAGGAAACACAGGTTTCGCAGGGGTTCGCAGGTGTATACAGATACACCTGCGGAGAATTTCAATGGCGTATGTGAAGTTCCCAATCCGCACTTGGCCCGCGTGGGAACTACATTACAAGCACTCTCGTTCTAAGAGGTAGCCAGTGCCCTGCAGTGGGATAGCTAGTTTTACCGCGTTTTCTTTCGTTTTAACCATTAGGCATTTGAATTTAAATTTCGGGATCTCACAAAAATGATGATGATGATGATGATGATGATGATGATGATGATGATGATGATGATGACGCTTTTTAACTCCATTGTGTGCATTGAGAGATATGTTTGTTTGTTTGTTTATACTATTTATTGTACAAAAGGAAAACAAAAAGGTTACAGAAAAAAAAATGATATAAGTAAGTACAAAGGCGGACTTATCCCTGAAGGGATCTCTGCCAGTCAACCTTTGAGTGGTAGAGAAGAGCAATCAAAAAACAAGGATCGACAAATAGAGCAAAACATTTGAATAAATATAAATGCATATGTAAATCTCAAATACCTAACTATACCTATACCACAGAATAAGTAATAGTACTAACGTACAGAAGGATCACTCTCGAACAAAAGTCAACTTTAGGTATAAAAACTCCCCTTCTCTTACTGCTTGCACGCGAAATCAAAACTTATCGTGTGATACGAGCGTTCATATTCAGTTGCGCACCGCTGGTCTGAAGCCAAGGACACAGGGTTCCCACTCACCATTATACTAAAGGATGAATTAATTATATTATGCAAAGTCCAATTAGTGTTAAAATAGTTTGTATAAAACGTCATTTTTTTTTCCTCGCATTCGAAGTGAAAATTAGAGTGTTTAAAGCGAGACAAATAACCACATTCACCGACCTACTAGAGTTACAGAGTATTTATGTGATGATTTAAATCACTACTAAATAGCTTGTACTTACCTTTCAATATCTTCTGCAATTTTAAAGAATGATAATTTCGTTTCCTCTTTCTTTCTTTTATTTAGACACCCGTAAACGCAACAGTATCTTTTATACCAATTATTAGATCGTTTAGAAGTCATTGTTGGTTACAGAATAAAATGTCCTCGATTACGCGCGAGTCGCGCGACGCGGCTAGCGCTAGCGTGCGTATTAAAGGCCGCGCGACAACCTACTGCCATACTCCTCCCGGGCGGAGCGCCGGCCGAACATACCTAAACTGCGGAGTGAAACCCCCCTGCCTATACAATATACTTATAAGTTATTATACATAAATAAATAAAACATTAAGACATAAATACACACATTTACATACAATACATAAAAAGACACAAGTATAAAGGATAATTACTTACTAAATAAATAATCAAGGAACTATATAGTGTAAGCCACATCTTCTTCAATGTCTCCCTGAACGAGTATACGGAGGAAGATTGTCGGACGGTGATCGGCAACCGATTCCACAGCCTAGCCGCATGCACAGAAAAGGATTTGGAGTAGAACTTGGATGAGGTAGAAGGAGATGCTAGAAGGAGGTTGGCGCTTGACCGCAAACGATGTTGGCTGCCTTCAGCTAAGTAGCTGAATCGCTCGGAAAGGTATAAAGGAGCCGAAGGATTAAAAAGAATGTTGAAGAGCAGTGACAGAATGTGGACGTTTCAGCGATCCCTGATAGGTAACCATTTAAGTTGCGTGCGAAACTGTGAAACGTGATCGTATTTACGGAGTCCAAATATATACCGAATACACACGTTCTGGAGGCGGTCGAGCTTGTCAAGCAGCCCCTCACTCAGATCCAGGTACCCAACATCACCATAATCGAGTATCGGAAGCAACAGAGATTGGGACATATTGATTTCGATTTGGAGCGGCAGAAAATTCTGCAAGCGCCTGAGCGAGTGAAGTGAGGCAAAAAGTTATAAAAGCGTCACAAACATGGAACCTCGACACGCCATCAATGGATAGCAGAAAACATTTAATAAACTTTATTTTCCGGCCGTCTATTGTTTGGTGCCCGAATGGGCCGCAGCTTTTTGTTGTAACAGAAACTTTGATTGTTGAAAAAAACGCGGCGCTCTTTTTTTTAAAACATAATTACCTAAAGGACTATAAATTTGAATGAATGAATTGGTATATTGCTGTTACGCCATTTCTCCCGGTCTTTTCTCCTTCTCTATAACTAAGTTCCAATAACTAGCTAAATTCTATAATTCCGTATTATAGAATTTAGCTAGTTATTGGAACTTAGTTATAGAGAAGGAGAAAAGACCGAGAGAAATGGCGTAACAGCAATATACCAATTCATTCATTCAAATTTATAGTCCATTAGGTAATTATGTTTTAAAAAAAGAGCGCCGCGTTTTCTTCAACAATCAATTTTTAGTCTATTTCCATTTTTACACCGGGCATCTAAGGGGGGGAGCGTCTTGCCTTATGTAGTTAATATTCCATTGTCTACAAGAAACGGTTCACACTAGCTTTAGAATTCGCTCTCGTCGTCTGTATTTCCAGTTAAATCAGTTTCATGTATAAAAAAGCTTGTTATAGTCATCGCGTATATTAATGAAATAAACTTGAGTCACTCTGGCTTTCAGGTAAATAAATAACACACTCACACACACACACACACACACACACACACACACACACACACACACACACACACACACACACACATACGTGCGCGCGCTGCGCTCGCATCGCACGCATGATCTTGCATGCCTACTCCCATTTCTAGTTTCTAGTTTGTATTTCCTTTATTATTTTTTATGTTATTTTAGATATTATAAGTACTACTTATTATAATATATGGAAGAGCGGGGCTTCCCAATACAGGCATTTTTGCTTACCGGGCAGCTCCATCCCTTACTATAAATGTACGTTCAAATTTTTGAAAATAAAGAATTTTTGTATTTGTATTTTTTTTGTAAGTGTTTTTAGTAACAATAGATACCTAAGCGCGCTCGAGGACTCATTGACTGGTAATTGTGTACGCAGAAGAAAAGATCTCGATGTAGATAACACGTTCATCATCATCATCATCATTTCAGCCGAAAGACGTCTAACTGCTGAACATAAGTCTCTACTGCGTCTCCTCCAAGGCTCGCCACACAGATCGGTCCTGCGCCATCCGCATCCGCATCCACACTCCATCTTTGTCGGAGGCCTTCCTACACTTCGAGAACCTTTTGGCCCCATCGGCCGTAAATTCTACGAGCGATGTGCCCAACTAATATTTCCAAGTTACCAATTAATATTTGCCCCCTTAAATATTTATTATATTCTGCTTTTTACTATTTTTTGTTATAGTGACAACAGAAATACATCATCTGTGAAAATTTCAACTGCCTAGCTATCACGGTTCATAAGATACAGCCTGGTGACAGACGGGCAGACAGACAAACGGACGGACAGTGGAGTCTTAGTAATAGAGTCCCGTTTTTACCCTTTGGTTACGGAACCCTAATAAATCCTATCCTAACTAATATTATAAATGCGAAAGTAACTGTGTCTGTCTGTCTCGCTTTCACGCTAAAACTACTGAACCGATTTAAATGAAATTTGGTACACAGATAGTCAAGAGCCTAAGAAAGGACATAGACTATATATCATCACGCTAACACCATCAGGAGCAGAGCGGAGCGGAAGAATGTTTCAAAATCGGGGGTTTTTGAAGTAAAACTTTTATAGGCACGCTTGACTTGGGAGTACGGTAGTGAATGTGAAAGCGGGTGTGCGGGGGGTTCTGTGGTGGGGGGTGCGGGGGCGGGTATTTTTTTTATATCGAGGAACTAAGGAGAGCCATAATTGATGAAAAGCAAATTGGATAAAAAAATAAACTGCCCAAATTACTAATTCCACGCGGACGGAGTCGCGGGCAAAAGCTAGTAAATAATAAAAAAACCGGCCAAGAGCGTGTCGGACACGCCCAAGGTAGGGTTCCGTAGCCATTACGAAAAATCAAGTAATATTTTCCTAAGGATTTCGTATGTGTACGGAATCATCCAAGTTTAGGTATGTTTTATACCTTAGGCTACTATTTACTCTTAAACTACAAATAATTTCCAAGCAATCTTAGCCGCTATAATTTTCCTAGTAAATTTGATATATTTACTACCTTTCTGAATTTTTTCAGATTTTTCCACCCAACAGTTTAGATTTAGTTTTTTATTTTAGTTCGGGGACGGCCGATTTTAATGAAAATTTTCACTTTAAAGTTGAATATTTCGCAAACAGATCACTGAATAGAAAAATCATGTTAGCAACTCCGCAATGATTTTAAAAGACCTATCCAACGATACCCCACACTATAAGTTAGCCGAGGAAAAAAAAATCACCCCCACTTTACGTCTATGGGAGGTACTCTAAAAAATTTTTTTTTACTTTTTTTTATTCAATCACTTTGTCGGCGTGACTGATATATATATTGATGCCAAATTACAGCTTTCTAGTACTAACAGTCTCTGAGCTTAGCCGCGGACAGACAGACGGACAGACATGGCGAAACTATAAGGGTTCCTAATTGACTACGGAACCCTAAAAACGCGCGTTTTTTCTACAGTGCACCATCGTCCTCCAATCCTGCCCGCGGGTCAGAACAAAGGCTTCCGGCCCCAGTGTTGCCCGCACATCCGTCTGCATAATTAAATTTCAGAGCCTTCTCATTATAAGCTGCTGATACGATGATTTGATGTTTCGTTTGATTTTTTTTTTTTCAAATACAATTAAATATTCCCTTTTGATTGTTGTTTTATAAAGTACGAATTTCGTGGTAACCCCCCAGTCTCCTGTCGCATATATATGTATGTAAGAAATAAGCTACAGTTAGCGTGAAATTTCAACAAATTGAAATTATACCACAAGCACGCTTTATCGCTATACAGGGTTATTTTTAATTCACTGACATCCTCTTAACCCTGAATTCCTATCACTCAAACAAATGTTTTTTGTTTTACGACTTTTTAAAATGAAGCACTTTTTTTCCCATACAAATACACAGAGTATCATAAAAATAACAGGTAATCTCAAATTTTCAAAACGTTATTACACCAAAAATATTAAGTTATGACAAAAGTCGTAAAACAAAAAACATTTGTTTAAGTGGTAGGAGTTTAGGGTTAAAAGGATGGTAGTGAATTACAAATAACCCTGTATAAAAACCTTCAGCTAGGTGTAGCTTATTTCTTTAATATATATGACAGAACACTGATAGCAGTTGAAACGCTAGTAGAACTACCTAGGTATAGATCGCGATTCCTACGCAACACGCATTAAAGGATTTCAAAAGGCTCAAACGAACGCCATCCGGGTTTAACTTGAAATGGTACCGTGCCCCTACTTCCGCCAAAAGCGTGGAGTTAGATGAGATAGTAAATTAACTACGAACTGTTACTTTAAACCAGTTACGTCGCTACCAGCCGGTAGAGTTACTCAAAATTTGTGCACAATTAGCACAGGAATTCAGTAGGCTTAAAATAAAATAAAATATATAAAATAAAAAATATATTTTCCATAAAAAATAATTAAAATTCAGATTATGTGGCAAAATGCTCAGGCTCGGCACTGAAATGAGACAGGTAAAGCAAACATCACCGTGCTGTGCCGAACCGTGGTGGCCTAGTGGTTTGACCTATGGCCTCTCAAGCAGAAGGTCGTGAGTTCAAGCACAGGCTTACCTCTGAGTTTTTCGAAATTTATGTGCGAAATTGCTATGAGCTTTACGTTGAAGAAAAACAACGTGTGTGTGTGAAGCATTCAATCCGCACTGGGTCCGCGGCTCAAGCCGGATTCTGGAGGAGGCCTTTGTCCTGAAGTGGAATGTTTATAGGCTAGGATGATGATGGCAAACGTTGTATAGGACGTCCTCTAGCCAGGTGGAGAGACGAGCTGCGAAAGGCTGCTGTAGAAGCTGGATACGGGGTTCCGAAGTCAGGACGCAATAGCGCTCATCAAGGAAAGCCAACGTATATTAGCAGATTGCTACAGGCTATGATGATTATGAAACGAGATTGGACCATTCATCGACAAAAAGTTACAGTCATACCTGATCCGTATCGGACAGGTAAATGACAAAGTGACGGATAAAAACACAAAGATTTTTAAGTAACTCAAATAATTTAATGCACAAAATATTGTGAAGGATCTGCAAGACACAGTAATTTAAATTTAAACTACGTTCGTTCTTAAACGTACGTTTCGTTTGGGGAAACGTAGTCTAGGGCGTCCTAATGCTAGGTTTACATGGAGCTTAGTAGCTAATGCTTAGTACTTGTCACTTACACTTGTCAGAAGTGTGTAAACATAAAATATTGTACAAGTGCTTAGTATTATACAATACACGCATCTGACAAGTGCAAGTGACAAGTACTAAGCATAGCTAAAAAAATAAAAAATAAATTTTAAGCTGTTTATTTCAAGCAAAGAACATTTTATAAAACATGCAAAACGAGTCCTTAATCCTAATTTTAAGGATTTTGCGTGGCCTCGGTTAGCGAAAGACTGAGTTGCTCACGCGTAATTAGTCTAAGTATACAATACGAGTAGATAGTAAATTTATTATATAAATCATGATTTCCCATGCATGCAGTTTTTTTGTTTTAACTTACATATAACCTAAGTCTGAGTGCGCATCCGCCCTTCCCTCTCAAATATATCTTTCATCAAATATCTTTTAATCACGCTTTTACCTAGCATGAGGCACGGTGGACGGATGACCTTAAGAGGGTCGCTGGCGGCGGATGGATGCGAGGGGCCGAAGACAGAGTGTTGTGGCGCGCCATGGAGAGGCCTATGTCCAGCAGTGGACTGCTGTGGGCTGATGATGATGATGATGATGACGTACGTTCTTTGTGCGGGCCAATGGAACACTGCCCACATACAGATAAAGTCACTCCTCGCCTTGGTTATACTAACTGAGTTTTGATCAGTTAAGGCCTACTGTACCTTGTTTAACTGGCAGTTTACGTTTCATTCGGCCGAGTTAAAGTTTAATTGGTCGTTCTTCACTAATGGCTGGAAAACAGAATTTTGTACAACTTTAGACATTGCTATGAACCGTTGCATTAGGACAATGTAATCGCTATGGGTATAAATAATAATAATAAATCATGGGACGATTGACACCAATTGCCCTAGGCCTAAACTAAGCAAAGCTTGTACTATAGGTACTAGACAACGGATAAACATACTTTTATAGATAAGTATGTACTTAAAATACATAATAAAATTATTGGACATCCAAGACTCGAGCACAAACATTCGTATTTTTCGACCGGGGATCGAACCCGGGACCTCAAGCTTCATAGTCAGATTCTTCTAACCACTAGGCTATCCGGTCGTCAGTAGCAATGTGCTAGTTAAAGAAGATTCTCCAAAAATTCAGGAATTTTCATAAAACTTTCGCAAAAAAGTTTAAAGCTATTTTCGGATCAGCGAGTTTTCTGCGGGAATTTTTCATAAATAAAAAAGAAAAATCTTTGCAAGGGTTATTTGGATGTGACTAACCACAGGATAAAGTAGTTAGATATTTTGTAATTATGATGTAGTTTCTTCAGTAGTGCATGTAAAGTGAAAGCCAAATTTTTGTTTGCTTCCGCCGGTGTGAAAACGAAGTTAGCAACAGCGCAGAAACACTCACCTGAGAGCTTATTGTCTAACGCACTTGGAAATGTGAAATAACAATTATTTTTATCACATCTTTATGCCACATGGTAAAGGATGAAGATAGAAAGTGGTGAATGGGATTGCGAGCGCCCGGACGTTAGATGATACGGGATTGTGCGTCCGTGGTAGTATAGACTTAAAAACGCAATTATATATCATAGAGGACCTATAACTAGCCTATAACTATATCAAGCCAAAAAAAAACTTATAATGCGCCAACAGTTTTGATTGATCAACAGAATGAATTAATGCCTGTTGTTTTACAGGGTCATGTTTTCGCAGTTTACTTTTTCTTTATTGTATTTATTTATTTACATATTATGCTACGCAATAATAAATCTAAATTATTTGTTAATTCATTATCATTTTATTAATTTATCTTTTTATTAAGTAGTTTATATAGTATATTTGTGTATCGTTCCGTGAGTCACAGACGGTTCTGGCAGAAAATCAGCGCTGCAGGCGTCTAACGCCTCAGCAAAACGCTGAGTCAGCGACCGTTTCACTTTTGCATGGACACACATGCAGATCTGTGTATTTATTACTTCGTTGTTTTGTGAACCTTGTTTATTTGTTTCAATTTGTGTGTACTTTCTTGTATTTGTGTGTCTTGTAAAAGTGAATAAATGTCTTCTTTCTTTCTTTCTTCTTCTTAATGCCATAATTATTAATAAAATATTGATAGCAATTTACAACACATAATAACTGCACGAAAATTTATAACTTTCTCGATCGTTCAGATTCGTTACGGAGTTTGTGTTGTGTTTCACAAAATATTTTACGAACGCTGCACGTCAATTTAGCGGTATTTTTAAAATAAATGTTAAATTTGTCTAACGATGGCAACTGAAATTACTAACTCTAGGTACAAGCACTTCTCAGTCTTCAAATAACCTAGTTAATTTCAACCTAATATCTACGTTATCGGTTGCCTGCTACTTTAATAAACGATAAACTTTTTACTTTACTCTTTTGCTATATAATGTGCACGACAGCTCTACATCTAAACATCTGCGTGACACATCTAATATATAAAATCTCGTGTCACGGTGTTTGTTATCAAACTTTGCGGACGGAGTCACAGGCAACAGCTAGTCTAATATATAAAATCTCATTCACGGTGTTTGTTATCGAACTGCTCCGAAACGGCTTGACCGATTTTTATGAAATTTTTTGCTCCACATTTGGTAGGTCCGAGAATAGGTCGTAGGCCATTTTTATACCTACCCCTATTCTTCGCAGACGGATTCGCGGGCAACAGCTAGTAATAATGTATTGTCATGCAGAAACCCCCTTCACACATACCCACATAAATCGATTCACATGGCCCGAAAAACACATATTAACAATGTGGGTGCCAAGGCTGCCAAGCTGAAGTGGGACCGGGCCACGCCAGTTGCATGGATCCAAATAGATGGGCTAAAATTGCCACGAACTGGATAACTACAAGATGGATGGCAGCGACGAGGTAGGCCCAGGAGGCGTTGGCAGGTCGACCTATACGTGTACATTCAAGGTCATAAATATATGTATGTCACCAAGGCATCTAAAATATCTTTTTCATCTCTCATACTCGGAAAGTAAGGCAAATAATATCTGACATACGGAAGGATATGTATTATTTTCTTCCCAAGGGTAGAAATGAATTAAAAAAAATAAAGGCATTGGCTGTCAATGGAACACAAACGTATTCAGCCAAGCATTACGGCATGGAATAATTAAGTATTGAGTTTTTTTTTCTGAATTAGTCATATTACAAATTTTATAATGCCAGTGAAATATTATTAAATTAAATTATTAATTTCTTATTTAGTGACTTAAACCAGAAAAGTTAGAAAATGTTAAGAAAAAAACACGGTAAATAAATGAAATGACAATGTTATTGTCCACACAGCCTATCTCTATACAGCTTAACTCCTTGGTTCAAATTGGTTACTTACATATTTTATAAATAAATTTACTAAAATACCTACTTTATCTACTGTTTTCATTAATTATTATATTGAACATTCAAAATTTTGTTAAATTAATTATTCCGTGACAATAAACTCCATTGAAATATTTTACAACAATCATATTGACCAGTTTAGACATTTTTATTTATTTATACTTATATTTTCTTACTTTCCTTGTAGTCGAAATGAAAAGCAGAGTGTTTAACTCGGGAAAAACACCAATATCACCCTCGGAATATTGGCACCCTCGCTGTGCTCGGGTGCCAAGTAACCTCATATGATATTGGTTATTTTCCTCCCTTGTTGAACAATCTACTATACAACTAGCCAACCACAAGATTGGTGTTTACATACATTTGATGCACTTGCTGTATAGATATCTATGCTTTCGAGTATACCCGATGAACTGGAAGGACACCGTTCAAAATCAGGACAAATGAAGAAAATAGAGGAGGCTTTTGCCCAGCAGTGGGACACTAAATTTCTCCAGGCTAATTAATACAATATATGCCCTGCAGATCTTAAACGATTAAATACGTGTAGACACTTTTAGATATACCGCGGATAATTAGATTTTTACATAAAATTGAAAGCTTTTATTTAACGTAATTTAGGTATCAAGCACACAAGCAAGCAAGCAGCAAGTATTTAGGCACTGCGGTTTTAATTACAGAATTTAAAAATAAACAACATTAAAATTACAGTTACAGATGAGCAATAACAGTGGTGAACTTAATACGATATCCGAATTTAAATTTGTAAAACAAATATGATTAAGGCTTTAAAATGTTAAATTTTAAATGTTTAAAAGCTACAGGTAGAAGAATACCGAGATTATCGATGCTTGAGCGGTTCAAAAGTCGTATTTAACATGTCTGTCATTAATGATAACATAACTCCACGTTGAATTTAAAGTTATTTTAAACAGATGCAACATCACTCTATTTTATTAATAGGTATTTCACTGTAGTGTACGTACAACGCTTATTTTACATAATATGGTACGTTCGGATGATTCTTAATCAGAACCACGCACCTTTCTATTTAAGATAGACAAAAGTATCCTTAATTATGTTCACAATTTATACTGTCAGCTGTGACTGATTTATATTATAAATCCATCATCATCATCAGCCTATGTTCGTCCACTGCTGGACATAGGCCTCTCCCATGGCACACCACTGAGCACGATCCTCGGCCACACTCATCCAGCTCTTGCCAGCCGCCTTGCGAAGATCATCGCTCCACCGAGTTTGAGGACGTCCTACGCTACGTTTGCCGATCCGTGGTCTGTACTCAAGAACTCGTCTACCCCAACGGTTATCGGTTCTATGGTTCCAACGGTTATATGGCCGGCCGATTGCCACTACAGTGTGCTAATGCGGTGGGTTATGTATAACATTGGTTCTCTGTCGGATCACTTCGTTACGAATTCGATCTTTCACCATCATCATATTAGCCAAAATAAGTCTACTGCTGGACACAGGCCTCCCACAAAGAGTTCCACAACGATCGTTCCTGCGACCTTTACAAGATCGTCGGTCCATCTTGTTGGGATCCTTCCCACGCCACATCTTTCAGTTCGCGATCGCCACTCTAGAACCTTACTCAGCCTTCGGTTCTACTTACTGGCCATTGTTATGATGTAGGCACTTTACTTGGCGTTGCGCTGTTGCCATCTCCGTCTTTCACGCTAGAATCGGCATACCTATATAGTGCTCCTCTCTCGCACACGCAACTATTTCGTGAAATATGTGTGAATAAAATCAAGTCAAGCCGTCTCGGAGGAGTACGATAAGAAATACCGTGACACGTGATTTTTATATATTAGACTAGCTGACCCCGCAAACGTTGTTTTGCCATATAAGGGTATAAAAAATAGCCTACGCCCTATTCTCAGACCTACCAAATATAGACAAAAAAGTTTCATAATAATCGGTCGAGCCGTTTCCGAGGAGTTCGATAACAAACACTGTGACACGATATTTTTATATATTAGACTAGCTGTTGCCCGCGACTCCGCCTGCGATGAATAGGGTATACAAATAGCCTACGACCTATTTCTCAGACCTACCGAATACGGAGAAAAAAGTTTCATAAAAATCGGTCAAGCCGTCTCGGAGGAGTTGGATAACAAACACCGTGACACGAGATTTTTATATATTAGAAGATTTTAAAACAATGAATACAATGTAGCGCATAAGTAAATGTTTTTTAAAACATATTTATCAAAACATAGCTACTTGCGATCATCTTAATACAATTAGCAACAACAAGTTTATCTGCTTTAAGTCATAACAAGAATACCTTTGGTTAGGTTAGTTAAGTTAAGTTAGGTTGAATTCATCGAGATAAGATAAATGATCACTGCCCTAGGTAACAGAAATTTCAAATTAAGCGAAATGATTTAGAGTGGGCAAGGTGGATGATTAAACTATAGATAGACTGGACATAGACAATAAATTTAAATTAAGTACTTTAGTGCCTACTTGTAAAATTTTTGTTTATCCTTCCACGACTCAGCGTCCTTTATATAGAACTTGTTATAATGTAAAATGAAATTTAATGAACTAAAACAATTACTTTGCTCACCCGCGACCTTACAATAGTTACGTTTATGCAAGAAATGTGCGTTCATTAATATGGACCTCCGCAAAGTAACGCCTGATTCAATAAATTAAATGAAATTTACTCATAAAGGTGATATTATCATTAAGACGTGGGCTGCAGATTAAATTTTAATTGACTTGTCAAAGTTAGATATGTGTCAGTTTGTGATAAAAAGATACGAATTAGAGGTATATTGAGGAATATGTCAATTATGCACGTATGTAATTTTTCATGCTTTGCTATTCCTACAATGACTTTTTAATTTGATTAATTTACTACTTTTACTCAACTTCCTAAGTCGTAAACAGAAATAATTGGCGCTCTACGACTGAAATACAAGTTTTTTTTCTTTTGTTAAATGATGAAATTTTAAGTTAAAAATCATGGTTACTCTACGTATAAGTCGTATTGAATGTTATTAATTATCATTGAAATATTGTAAATATTATTTATTTCCGTCAATGTTTGGTGTCTGGAAACCTCTAAAATTATCAGTGAAATGGTTTGAACTGAAAATTACTGAGCTAGAGTTCTGAAGAATAGCATGACAATACGGTTGCTCATTTTTACTTTTTAAAATATCATAATTTGATTAAATTAAATTAAATTCACATAAGTATTATCTCTCAAAAACTTTATTGGAAATAATGATTTCTAGTTCACGACTTCAATCGTTCCAATACTCAACACCATTGATTTCATTACATTTAGGGCCACTTGCACAGTCCAGGGTAAAAAAATTAAACCGTTAACCCTGGGTTAAGAATGACATTTCCATACACATTGACACGTCTTAACCCTGAGTTAGTAGTTAACTCGGAGTTAAGTAGCTAACCCAGGCCCGCGCAAGCCCACCTTCAAGACTCCAAAAGCGTGGACAACCTTATTTAATAATTATGCTAGGTAGTGTGATAAGGTCACCCTGACACGAGATTTTTATATATTAGAGAAGAGGACTTATGCGAATCATCCTCATAGTAGTGTCCTGCCTGTTAATGACTAATCTCATCGGAAGCGCCAGTTTGTATTACGATAATTGCCTCAGAGCTTTGACATCACTATTATTTTAAACTCTGATTCTAGACGGCTGCCTCTTCACTGTTGCTGAAGGGTTAATTTATATCTCTTGGATCTCTCGATTTGATTGAGTAAGTTGATTAAGCTGAATTAATTGAATTATTATGGTTTGATCGTGATTTTGTATGGTCATGTCGTTTAGCATTGTAATTGTGTTTCTGAGACGTTAAAAATATTTACTTATTATCAATATTTACTTATTGTTTGCTTACTGCACGAAAAAGAACTTGATTAGGTTTAACTTTGTTCTTATTGAAAATAAGCTATACTAGCCTTAGCTTTATATGCCGTGGTCTTGTTATAATATGTTAGTCATTACTATAATCGTAATTCTTATAGGCACTTCCGGTCAATATAAGTCTTACTGCTTTATATAGACCTCGTCTTAGCTTAGAATGAGAGGAGTTGGGCTGTAGTTTTTGTTTGGAGCGCGGACTGTAATTTTATGTGGCCCGATTAAAAGTGTTAACTGCTGTCTGCTTACTTATTTATTTTCACCACCACTAGCACTCTGCAATGGAAGGAGGAATCATTTTAGAAACTAGTTTTAATGTGATATCGCGACCAACATATGATAGAAGCGGAAGTAGACCTTGAAGAAGTTCTAGTAATCTTAGGCGCAAGCCACACAGAAGAGACGTGGGACGGGGGCGCGTCGCAGTCGCGGAGCCCCTTGAATCAGTTTTCATACTAAATGTACATAAGCGTCGCGGTCCAAAGCAGACGGAAGAGACGGGGCGGAGACACGGCCTACGAACAAACGACGCGGACTGCAACGCGCCTTCGTCCCACGTCTCTTCTGGGTTTGCGCCTTAAACTATAAGTAAGACTTTCTTTTGCCAGCAACAGTTCCAAAGCGGACCCAGTGCGGTTTATAGATTACTCATACTATTAACTATTTCGCAGGAAGTACGCTCGTGAAAAGCTGATTTCGCATGTAAATTCTGAAAAACTTTTGAGGCAAGGAGTTCGGGCCCAAATCCTATAGACCTTGATTCAGAAACATAGGTAAAATCACTAGATAACCGTGGACTTTTTGCATTATAAATGGCAAATTAACTCATCCGAACATGAAATTAACCTAGACTTCGAATCGCTAATGCGCCTGACCTTGCACATTCAGAACACGTACAAAAAAAGGTCCGAGATGAAGAATCGAATGGAATCGCCCATCGCGCGGAATTCGTATAATCGCATACCTTTTATTATTATGCATCTAGCGCCAATCGAATAAGTCGAATATAACCTGCGTCCAAGCGACGTGATATTCGTTTTACTGCTTGGCATCAGTTTGGAATTTGAACATACGTTCAATTATAACTAGTAAATTCCATTAACCACTTTTCTGAATTCTCTAGATGCAGAAACTTCCTTTGTTCCTCGCACTTGTCATTCCTATTTATCATTTTTATAACGATTCCTACGTTTAGACGCGTTGCCGCGAAAAAACATCCCTCAGTGGTATCTCCCTCATTCGGGGAACTCCCGTTGATTCCGGGTCATCGTGGGATCCTGGTCCTGATATTTCGAGTGATGTTTAGTTACGTGGTCATTTGGAGGGTAAAGCTGAATTACAAAGGGTTCCGTGCCATTATCTATAAAAAATTGCGGTTTACGATTTATGAAGTATTAAAAAAAACTACTTACTAGATCTCGTACAAACCAATTTTCGGTGGAACTTTACATAGTAATGTACATCATAATATTTTTTTTTAGGTTTATAATTCTCTTATTTTAGAAGTTACAGGTGGGGGTCCACATTTTACCACTTTGGAAGTGTCTCTCGCGCAAACTATTCAGTTCAGAATCATTTTTGAAGACCTATCCATAGATACCCCACACGTATGGGTGTGATGAAAAAAAATTTTTGAATTTCAGTTCTAAGTATGGGGAACACCCAAAATTTATTGCTTTTTTTCTATTTTTGTGTGAAAATCTTAATGCGGTTCACAGAACATCTACTTACCAAGTTTCAACAGCATAGTTCTTAATTTATAGTTTCGGAAAAAGTGGCTGTGACATACGGACGGATAGACAGACAGACATGACGAATCCATAAGGGTTCCGTTTTTAGGGTTCCGTAGTCAACTAGGAACCCTTATAGTTTCGCCATGTCTGTCCGTCTGTCTGTCTGTCTGTCTGTCCGCGGCTAAGCTCAGAGATCGTTAGTACTAGAAAGCTGTAATTTGGCATGAATATACATATCAGTCACGCCAACAAAGTGGTAAAATAAAAAATAAAAAATATTTTTTTTAGGGTACCTCCCATAGACGTAAAGGGGGGGTGATTTTTTTTTTTCTCGACTTATCCTATAGTGTGGGGTATCGTTGGATAGGTCTTTTAAAACCATTGCGGGGTTGCTAACATGATTTTTCTATTCAGTGATCTGTTTGCGAAATATTCAACTTTAAAGTGAAAATTTTCATTAAAATCGAGCGTCCCCCCCCCTCTAAAACCTAAACTGTTAGGTGGAAAAATTTGAAAAAATTCAGAATGGTAGTAAATATATCAAATTTACTAGGAAAATTATAGCGGCTAAGATTGCTTGGAAATTATTTGTAGTTTAAGAGTAAATAGTAGCCTATGGTATAAAACATACCTAAACTTGGATGATTCCGTACACATACGAAATCCTTAGAAAAATATTACTTGATTTTTTCGTAATGGCTACGGAACCCTACCTTGTGCGTGTCCGACACGCTCTTGGCCGGTTTTTTGCCCTTTGGCTTCGGAATCCTGAAAACGCGAGGGTTGATCACGTTCGCCGACTCCTATAAAGCCTACAGCTTCACAGTTTTCAGACACGCCTAGAACAAGGATAAAAAACCAAAACCCATTACGATTCGACTATAACTGTCACTGGCAGAGAAGGGAAGTTATATGGAATTTATTGCATTCTCCCGCTCTATCGAGTGATAGGAGGATGTCTGCGGTTCGCCGCTGCAGTTTGCGAAACTGTGTTGATAAAATCTGGGATCCGGTTTTGCTTTAATTTTCATCGTTTTAAGCTCACGGTAAATTCCAATATGTAATTTCGCACATCGTCATCGTCACCATCATCCCAGTCTATAAACGTTCCACTGCAGGGCACAGGGCTCCTCTCAGGATGAAAGGGGTTTGGGCCGTAGTTCTAACGCGGGTCTAGTGCGTATCGGGAACTTCACACACACCTTTGAATTTCTTCGCAGGTGTATGTAGGTTTCCTTACGATGTTTTCCTTCACCGTAAAGCTCATGGTAAATTTCAAATGTAACGCACATAAGTTCCGAAAAAATCAGAGGTGCAAGCCCGGGTTCGTAATGACGACCGCTTGACAGTTACACTAGGCTACCATCTCTTCTAGGTAGTAAGCTCATAAGTATTCAGCTTTGTGGTGTGGTAGTGAGGTATTCAGGGTTTTTACAGCGGTTTTCCGCATTACCATTTCAGCAAATATAATGAACAGAGATTATACTGATGATGATACTCTTTTAGAATTCATATGCGAAATTATATTCGAGCTTTACGGTGAAGGAAAACATTAGGAGGAAGTCTGGAAACACCTGCGAAGCCATTTAATTTTGTGTGTAAAGTTTCCAATCTGTATTGGGCCCGCGGACAAAGTCGGTAACATTCAACCAAATATCAAACCATTAACAGCCAATTGTTGAATTTCAATTAACAAACCCGCAGCGTTGCATTCGTCATTTGAGCATTTCGTGAAATACTGTACCGTTAAACGAGGTGCTTTGTAGGTACTGTCGGGGCGACTTGGGAATTGGGTGAGGCTCTAAGAGCGCACTCAGACAGAGACAGGTCTGGAGTTCCGAGTTCGTCGGTCAGAGTTCTGTGTTTTGACCACTCGAGAGTTCCAGTCGCCTGCTGTGTGCATTATCGTAAGAGACTCAGTACATTTGAAAGAACGCAGAACTCTGAAATCGGAACTCGTAACTCCACACCGCTTTCTGTCTGAGTGCGCTCTAACTAAAGCATATCAACCACCGGCCCACCGCATCCTGTGTGTTCTAAAACTCTAAGGGGCTGTTTCACCACTTTTTTTAAAGTTCGGATTAGATTAATCATAACCTTATTTGTCAGATGGAATAAAAATTTCTGTTTCACCAGTCTTGACTAGCGCTAAGTGACGGACAAACTATTTCTTAATTTGACCATCAGATCAGGTGGCATTTAGAATTTTTATCCGTCACATAACTTTTTAATTAGTTAGTTTATTTTTTTTGTGGCCATGGTTGGAGGTCCCTTCAGCCGGTTTCACAAAAATAAATCAAAGTATTTTTTATTTTTTAAAGAAAGAAGTCATGCTAAATTGCAAACGAGAATTTAAACATCAAGATTTGAATAAAAAAATATAGGTCCGGTTTTAGTATGTAAAAATAAATCCAAAATATCAAAATATTTTTTAATTACAGACTTTTTTCCAGTGGCACAATCGTTTGTTCTACCTGAACTTGTACATCGCCATTAAAAAAAAAGTTAATCTGTCAAATGATTTGGCGCCACACTTTTCGATTCGTTTTACGTGATTTTATTTTTCTTTGTTATTGTTAACAAAGTACCGCAAATAAATGCCGTTTTTGGATTAGTTATAATGTTACCCATTTGTTTATGCAAAAAAATAGATGTATTTAAAAATTAAATAGTTTACGATTTCTTTTGCTTTAATAATGAGCTACTCTTTGAACGAAAGTGTGCGAACAGGAACGCGTGGTTGTGAAATGCGACGTTGCCATTCCGAGTTTTTGTTAAACCGACGATTAGTTAAGTAGTACTTAGTTTGTACAGGACCGGAGTGGTGAAACTGAAAAAACAGTAGCCGACAGATTTGTCTAGTACTTAGTTTATTCATTGGTTACGTAACCAGTAGTTTGACAATAAGGTGGTGAAACACCCCCTAAGGATAATTGTCTATGAATTAAAACCAATTATAAATTATGCTATGATCGACTACACCTTGCGCTGATGGTTGTTCAGGCGTTTAACTGCGGAGTATGAAACATCTGGCGAATGATGTCCTTTGCAATGAGAATGAAATTAAAATATTTTGGTATTTCACTTATGTGGCGTATATACGTATATACCTTTGATAGACTTTTTACGATATTAGTTTTAAATTATTACATTTGTCCTTTATTTATTATGATACAAAAAGTACGAACGGATTGGAATTTGTCCAGATTTTAGCAAGAATTAAGGTGAATCCCGTTTCAGAGCCAATTTAGTTCGGATTGGGGTAACAATGCCGAGGAATAAAGTAGGACAAAGTGTCACTCAGCTTTAAGGAAATACTTGTTCCAGGCTTTGTTGTCAGCTGGATAGCGGGAGGCAGAAGGTTGAATAGGGTGACACCATTTTACTAAAATTATAGATTTAAAAGTTCGTTCGTTTACGCTAAAACAGCTGGACATAAATTTAGACAAAACTTAAATCGTAAATACTAAATCTCTGAAACAACGGATAGTGCTACTTTTTTATTTGAATTGGAAAATTAAAAGACAGAGTGGTAGCGCGAGTATTAAAAAAAATAAGGTGTGCAGTATTCGCCAATATACTGTTTTGTAGTTTTGTGAGTTTTTGGTAAATGTAATGTAAAAATGAAGTTGAAAGAATAAATAAGTATACAAAAAGATACTTCATATCTAACTTGTAAAAAGTTGGCTCAGTGGCGCCATCTCTTGTCCGGGTGAGCGGTTAATTCTGAAGGAGTGTTGAAGTCTCTCGTTGTGGATATAACATAGATGCGCGCTGTATCACTGCATTAAGGTGATTATTTAACAGTATGAAATGTACGATGTATAGAAAAAATTCGTGTCTTAACTCTGGACCAGTGGTGGTGTGGTGGTATGGCACACGGCACGGAATGCTGAGGACCTGGGTTCGATTCCCAGCATTGGTCTTTTTTCTGAGGTTTTTTCTGTGCATCTATATTTCAGTTTGTATTTAGTATGAAATAAATGTAAATGTACCGTAAACCGGGGTGACTTTAAACTGCAGGGCTACTTTAAAAAGTAGTTTGCTGACCAACTCACGCATTTTTGTTAGCATTTGCCAATACCTTGTCAATGTCTTCATCAACCTTTTTCTTGTCTACATGTTGACCCTTTACCTCATATGGACAATGTCGACTTTATAGCGATTTCAAAACTATCAAAGTTGTCATAATTTGATCAAAGGCACCCCGGTTTACGGTAATTGATAATGTCGAGATGAATAAATAAAAACTTTATGTATTTCAAATTCAAAATCAAATTATTTATTTCATTCCTACTTAGGTGGTAAGTAAATAAATGGTCGATGGTATTTGCTATGTTCTTCTTTTCTTCTCATGGAACTTTTGTTTTCTGAGCAAATAAAATAACATGAACAGTGGTAGCGGGTTTATTATCGTTCGTTTATACGTTTTCCACCTGTTTTCGCAAGCTTTATATTTTATAGCTTAATCGTCAACTACCACGTAGGTATTACGTACCTCTAAAATTAATACTACCTGACGTCTACCAAGCTAGCCGAATGCAACGTAATTGAGTCATAATACACCTACTATTTACGATTCAGTATGAAATTGTGTCATCACTATGCAGATGGTATTTAAAATCTGAAGAGTACAATGGCGGTAAAAAAATAACGTGTGACCATTTTATTATTATGACTTTTGTTACTGCTAATTTGCAGCACGAGGATACTCAAGTTAGAAATGATTAGCAGATACGTCATAATTGGTCTTTTACTGTGTTAGGAATTGATCATTCGAAAACATGTTGGGTTCCAATTAACACCCATTCATATTTGTGGATGTCTCTCGTAATCTTCTTCATACGTCAATGTACTAAGTAGAAAATTGCAGCCATCCTGCGAATCACCGTGTGCTTCAGTTCAAATTTAGTTGAGCTAGTGCGTGTACGTTCCATTGTTTATAATATTTTATATTTCACCGGAGGAATTATACTACCGACTTCCAAACGCAATTAAGGTACCTACTCAGTTAGTTTATTTTTACATTTTAATTATCATAACTCTGAATAAACATAATAAAAAAAACTATGTTATGCACAACATTTTTTATAAAATTAATATGTCTGAAGGTGAATCTGCAGTCTTTTCAGTTCAATACCACGAAAAATAAAAATGGCATAAAGATAAATACGGCTATCTTAGTATGAGTAACGCTGTCATTAAGAAACTAATTTACATTAAACACAAAGCATAAAATTTTAAACAAACTGCTATTAATTTGACATCAAACAAAGAAGAACATAATAATATCTTAAATACAAAATATACAAAGCAACTCGTGACAACTAGCAACAGTTAACAGCCATATCAAATGAAATAATACGTGCGCAGCAAATTCTCAGTTTTTATTGCCATAGATTTAGAAACAAATCTCTAAACGATAAGATATCAAGCTACAGCTATTCTCATTTATTTCTTCGTGTCACTTTCATAAGAAAATTGCACGTAAAACATTCGCTTCGAAACTTAGATTTAGCTTAATACGTTCTTAATTACCTATTTCAGTGAATTAAACCAAAAACATTACTCACAGAAGTGGAATTTCAAAGAAGAATATTATATAAAAATCTTATGGAGTCTTCTTCGGTGTACCGTTACACAAGAAAATCTTACAGTCTTTTGATCACTTGCAAATTTGGAAGACGCGATGGAAAACGAAAACCAAACATTGAACAACAAAGAGAATCTAACGCAAGTGGTCGAAAAAGATGAAATCGCGAAGAAAAATGTAACTGAGTCACACGATGGAAAAGATAGTAGAGAAGATTACATTAAAGACAAGAAAGAAGTAGTTGAGCTCAAGCTGTATCCTCAAAGGTGGTACATGTTGGCTTTGTATGTATTCTATATGGTGTGCAATTCATCGCAGTGGCTTCAATACTCTATTATACCAAATGCGGTGTCCAAATTCTACGGGATATCAAATTGGAATGTTAATTTGACATCTCTTGTTATGATGGCTTGCTATTTACCTCTGGCTTTGCCTGCTGCTAGCTTGATGGACAGAATTGTAAGTATGAGAATTCCTACGTTACTTTCATTTTTTTTACAATTTTACTCATTGATTTTGTCAATTTTGATGTTATCATTTTGGACTCTTTTTGGACATCTAGGATTAAAGTTCTCGTCGAGACGAATTAAATAAGCCCAAACTCGATAGGACTGTGTTGTTTTAGTATGAAGAGCCTATGGCCACCTCTCAGCTCTATCATTAGACCCTGGTTACCAACTTACTCGTCAAGACGAATTAAATTTAATAACCCCAAACTCAACGAGGTCATGTCGTTTTATTACAGAGTTTCTATGGCCACCTTCCATCTCCATCATAAGTTAAGCTCCATGTCGTAGTAATATTGCATTGTCATCCATTTACACATGCATGCAGAATTTCAGTATAATGTTGAAGATAAATCTGCTTCAAAATTGAGTTGAAATATTCCACCCGAACAAACATAGTTTATTCTTGTAAAAACTGAAGTCTACTGATATCTAACGATTATTGAATATCTCACATTTTTGACAGTTATAAAATAAAGCTATACTTTAAGTCTCTATCAAGGAACGTTCAAAATCTGTCATAATTTTACTTTTTCTTACAGAGCCTTAGATGGACAGCAATTCTTGGCTCCACCGGAACTGCTCTAGGCTCCTGCATCAAACTCTTCTCTGCTACTCCTAGTGGTTTCTACATAACCCTGGCTGGTCAGACCGTGGTGGCCATATCCCAGGTCCTAATGCTGAGTGTACCGCAAAAGCTGTCTAGTATCTGGTTTGGAGAGCGAGAGGTGAGTAATATGAGGACCTCAAGTTTTCTTGAAGAACGGATAGTTTGGTTACTTAGTTATAGTGGTTGATGTTTCCGTTACCGGTAAACTGGGGTTACTTTAGGAAATTTTGGGGCTACTTTGATAGATTCAAAATGGTTATAAAAATGCAAATATTCATAGCTCGATTGAGCAAATGACGTAAAAAGTTAGGTAATTTATCAAGGTAGTTATTTCACTGCCACAAATGGTCTAAAAAAATAAGGACACGGCGTAAAAACTGTTTTCCAAAGTAGCCCCTGCATTTTAATGTAACCTTGTTTTACGGAACGAATTCTGGTAGCGGCAGCCACTTGAATGGTAAATAATGTAAATGTTTTACCCGAGTCATGAATGTATGTATCTATGTATATGTTTACGATATAGGTCTCCGTTACTATTTTACAAATTGAAATTATTAAAATTATTATACTATTATACAAATTAATTATAAATGAATATGAATATGAATATTAATACATTAGTAGGTACTTAAAATTAGATCTCAAATTACGAGGGAATGGTTTGTTTTGCTTTTGAACATGTTCCAATAGTGAAATCGGTAAACGTCAAAAGATATTTAGGACTTCACAGTGCACTAAACTATAGTATATATTAACGATAACGACAGACAGACTCATTAAAAACAATTAGCCACTAATAAAAAAAAATGTTTTATTTGTTAGGTAATAAATAAGACTGAACATAATAATTTGAAAAGAAATTAAATCTCTATTTATTTGCTCAAAGAACTACAGTTCCTAAACAACGTACAAAATATTTGTGGTCACCATTTAATTCGCAATTTATACAGGGTTATTTGTAATTCACTAGCATCCTTTTAACCCTAAACTCCTACCACTTAAACAAATGTTTTTTGTTTTACGGCTTTTGTCATAACTTAATGTTTTTGGTGTAATAACGTTTTGAAAACTTGAGATTACCTCTTATTTTTACGATACTCTGTGTATTTGTATGGGGAAAAAAGTGCTTCATTTTAAAAAGTCGTAAAACAAAAAACATTTGTTTGAGTGATAGGAATTCAGGGTTAAGAGAATGTCAGTGAATTACAAATAACCCTGGACTATCAAGAGTTGCCACTATAACAAATTTTAAAACGACATAAAGTATGTCTATGTTCCTATTTACAAAGCATTTAATCTTTACATATTAATTAAATAAAACTAAAAATAATATTCAATATTTCCTCACAAACAAGTTGTAATGATTAAGTTAGTTAACAATAGCTGTTCGTCTACGAAAATTTTGTACGTTATTTAATTTCAACCTGTTCAACCGTTTTACCGTGAAAGTTTAACAAACATCTATTATATCCTCACAAACATTTGTGTTTGTAATCTAAGTAATATTACTAAACATACACAACTTATTTCAGTTAACTTGATCTCAAATAATGGATCTGATGAAGTGGCAATTAACTATATTATATTTCTTGAAATTAATTAGGATACCTGATCAGTGTTATTTGAACGTAAGAACAATTGAATAAAAATCCAATAATGGTGAAGTCTTACCATCCTAAGTAATAAATACCTTGTCTTTCTACTTATTATGCTTCTTATATACCTAAAGTTGCAATGCTAAAGGCATATAATGGTTTACCACCGTGATACTTCGTAAATAAATATCACTATTGATGTACTTGAAAACAAAACTTGGTATCACTCCACTAACTTAAAAATTTCATGCCCTTAATAATATCCGAATAAAATGCTTGTGGTAAATAAGGAGAAACAGACAAACAATCAGATGAACAAAACAAAACTGTAAGGGAGTTATTTATATCATCAGTCTATACGAGGGGCGTTCAATATAAAGTGAGAATGAGATGCAAACTCTTTTAATATTACGAAATTAAATACTGGCCGGTAAAGCTAATCTATCTAGCTGATTGCTATGAAAAAAAAAACTAACTGTCTTTTGTTTAAAAAAATATACGGTAATTTCTTTGCAATGCTATTGAGTACGTTAGCGAAAATGGAGAAAATTGAACGGCGCGCCGTTATCAAATACTTGTATTTGAAAAATTTTTCTACGGACCAAGTCAATTTGGATTTGCGGGACACTTTAGGGTCTAATGCTCCTCCGTATTCGACTGTCGCACGTTGGTGCGCCGAATTTAGACGTGGAAGAACATCGACAATGGACGACCCCCGCTCCGGACGCCCTACTACAGCAGTAACTGAAGAAATAGTGAAAAAAGTCGAAAACTCAATTTTGGCGGATCGTCGTGTCACAGTTCGTTTTATTGCTGAAAATGTAAAGATTTCAACGGGGAGCGTGCATAATATTTTACATGAACGCTTGGGTATGAAAAAGGTATCTGCGCGTTGGGTACCAAGAATGCTTACTGACACGCAAAAACAAACTAGACTAGAGATTTGTCAAGAAGCTTTGAACCTGATGCAGCAAGACCGGGAACTTTTTTTGGCGTGATTTATAACAATAGACGAAACATGGCTCCATCATTACGACCCTGAAACGAAACTGCAGTCTATGACATGGAAAAGGCCATCATCTCCAACTCTGAAGAAATTCAAGGTGAGCCCATCTGCCGGTAAGGTCATGGGCTCTGTTTTTTGGGATGGTAAAGGGGTATTAATGATTGAGTATCTCGAGCATGGAGCCACTATTACGGGCACTTTATACGCCAAACAAATAGCAACATTGCGCAATGAGATCCGCGAAAAACGGCGAGGTAAACACTCGAAAGTTGTGCTGTTCCACTAGGACAATGCCCCGGCACACAAGTCCGCCGTTGCAATGGCTGCAATTCGTGATGCTGGGTTCGATATCCTTAAGCATCCTCCGTATTCACCAGATCTCGCTCCCAGTGATTTCTACCTATTTCCGAGATTGAAACAATACCTGAGAGGCCAGAAATTTGAAGACGACGACGCGGTAGTCGCTGCAGTACAAGATTTTTTAAGTACTCAAGATGAGACCTTTTTTAAAAATGGAATTTTAAGTTTAGAAAAAAGATATACTAAGAGGCTGTTTCACCATCCATTGATTGATTTTAACTGACGGATAAATGTGATGCTGTCTCCGTCTATTCGAACAAAACAAACAGAGACGGCATCACATTTATCCGTCAAATAAATTTGATTAATGGACGGTGAAACAGGGGGTAAGTGTATTATGCTAAAAGGTGACTATGTCGAAAAATAAAATGACATTTAGTAAAAGTTGTTTATAACATACTCATTCTAACTTTTTATTGAACGCCCCTAGTATATCAGTAGGTAGATATTGTTCCTTCTGCCCCACTGCTTCGCCCGCTTCGCTTTCGCTCCGCGGTCGTGGGTCAGAAGGAACAATACCTTTTGAGGATTACAATCTCAACCGCATTGATCGGTACGCACAACGGAACCATGCGTTGATTAGATCAACGTAAGTAAACATATCGAGGGTTAGAATCCTGCGCTCGCGTTATCCAGAACGCTCAATGATCGTGCGCTTTCCGTTGATTAACACAAAGTAAGTTCTGTTTGCTTGATTTCTTTATGCGTTATTCCGTTTTACCATATTCTTCATATTCTTTCTTTTTGTCTATGTTTTTTGTTCCGTTCACCATCGCTTCAACGTGAGTTTTTTTAGGAAAAAAAAAAGCAAAAGGCTTAACACAGTGTGCACAAGAACTCATGTACACACCAGAACCCTCGACTCTCCACGAGTAACCGGTATCTGGATTATCAAGGGTTCTCATAACTCTCACGCTTAAATCATACCCGATTAATGGGATTAGACCTCGGATCGTTATGGTGTTTGGCACTCTCCTACGTGATGAGTTGGCTAAGCTCTTCAACGTGAGGAAAGTGAGGGGTTCTCCAAGTGCTACCGAGCGCATATAGCATTGGATTACCGAGTGCGTCATACCATAACTATGGTAATAAGCCGCCGCTTAAGGTTTGTGTCATACCGTACCACCAAATGGCCCGCTCTTTTTGGAGTTATTAAAACCAACCAAGAGGTACGATAATAAGCCACCGCTTATACCAAGACAGTCGCAGAGTTAGCCAAACTCTTCAACATGAAGTGGTATGGAGTCACCGCATCTAACGCTCGCTTGTAGACGCAGCTTCTCCAACAGCTAAAACAATGGAACTTTTATTTATATGAATCAAACTAAAAACTTCGTTAGCGCGATGTAGAACAGCGCTTGTGATTGGTTAAATCATGTGACGTAGATATGACGTGCTGTGATGTACACACCTGTTTTGTTGAATTCTTAAAGGTAGTTACTACAATTCGTCAACTACAAAGACAAACCATGAAATAAGATGCACTAAGTTTAATTTCCAATGCAAAATATCTCACATATGCCTATAAAGCTTTAATCACAAACAGTTTAATACTAGTAATATGATCAAAACTAAGATTAAATAAAATAAACATGGAATCAGTTTCTACCTAACAGCTTGAAACCTCTGAGAGATTTTTAAACTTGTATGTGTACATTGGCTAATTAACAACATACACATTAATTTCACTCATTTTCTTAATGTGTTATTGTTCTGGACTGTTTATTATTTGGTGTACAATAAAGTGTTATTGTATTGTTTTAACATTAATCCTAAAACATTTAAAATACAATTAATTTTAGAGTACGTAGGTTATCATAATACCTGAATATAAAATATTCGTTTTATATATCACAATAGGCATTAACCTCTGAGAGAGTTAAAACTGATTTAAATCATTGATCATGTTATAGTCAGTACTAAATATTGTGCACAATCTGATTAATTATTCTATACGATGGTTTCAAGTTCAGGTAATTAGTCGCACGTGCATTGCTCACTTGCAATCTGTAAACAATTAAAATGAATATTGACATCGGGTTAGTGTTCCGTGTACATTAATTAATTAATATTGCTTTAAATGTTGGAAATACTAGATTTGAATCAAATTGACTACTTAATCTTTGAGGATATTGATTGGAGTATCATACAAGTCTCCATTCATAAATGGTTATCATGAAGTCAAGTTTATGATAGGAGGTCTGTGACCTGTAGTGAGACGTATATAGATCACGATTATGATGATGACTGAATCTAGGAGTTTACCGTATAGTTACATTAATAAATGTCGCTTCAAACGTGAGGAATACTAGATTTTTAATCATATTAGCTACTCAATCTTTGGAACCAGATTTCATTAATATATGTACATAGATCTGTAACTAGTGATTTAATTTAGGGCTTAAAATAAATCCTTGAGCTTATTACTTCGCAGACATGTATGATGATTTTATTTAGTATGATTAATCGTACAATTTACTAATAACATCAAAGGTTTTTTACGCCGTAAGGAACCCTGCCTGAAATAAGTGAACGCAAGCAAATATGAATGTGATACTCACATTTTCAATGCTATTTTAATCAACCTTTATCGATCAGCGTTCCGTATAAATTAATTAACAGGTACCCAGTCCTATGAGGTACATGCACCTCATGTATGACTTTGTTGGTACACCCATGAGGTACATGTATCTCATGACTCTATGAGTGTTTAATATCGTTGTTACTATGGAGACGTGTCGAAAGAACGCTTCATATTGCTTGGATCAGGAAATCTGTTAATTTTAATGCGTGCAATACGCTGTGAACAATAATAAATATACTCATGGAAAATGATTACAGCTAAGGTTTTTTTTTACTTTAAGGAACCCTGGTTGAAATTTAATACTTGATCATTCAAAAGACCGAATGTACAATCATCATCATCATCATCACCATCAGATTCATCCTCTTAGATAAAATTGAGAGGGATACAATCAGATATACGCAACCGATACACGTTGTACTAAACAGTGCGTGTCAAAGAATTAGAGATACATACATACTTACGCTCGATAAACATAACCCTCCTTCGACAGTCGGGTAATAAGATAGTTAACGTTGTGACCTAAATTTTTATTGCATATTCTACAGTTTATTATAGAATCAGCGGTTTTCATTTGATACTTGTTATTATGTAAAGGAAATCGCGTTATTTCAAAGATACCGCTTACATTCAAAAACGTGATAAGTACAATATTACTTTATTTTGTTTATTGTATAATATATATGTGATGCAAGTCATAAAATAGAATAACATAATTTGGTAGTTGAAACAGTAAAAAATTATGATTGAAAGTGATAACTCTTCATTTTTTTGTGTTTAAATAGACATAGCTTCAGACACATTAATTTTTCATTCATTCTTTTATTGGACAGTCGTGCACCCATTTTTTTCTTTTTTCTATTGAAGTGGTGTGAAAGTTATTTCAGTTTAAAATGTAAGTATATGACCTATGATGTGTGGTTAGTAAAAATACATTACTTTTTAACGTTTTCTGATAGTAAATATTAACTTCAGTGTGCTTCCTAGGTCCGATTCCGAATATTCATTCTGTTCGCGCAGTTCGTCCCCGGTGCCAAAGAAAAGTTTAGAGAAGGCAAACAGGAGTTCAAGGTATTTTTTTTGTTATCTTTAATTATGTTCACGACAATACCAGAGTATAGTTATTTTACTTTATATTAATTCTTTTTAATTTTATTCAGGCGTGAATCTGAACAGCGGTCAACATCAACGAAAAAGTATAGGAAAGAAAGCAGGTACTTACTTAATTTTTATTTATGCTTCTTAAGTTCTACAAACCCAAATTATAAAAAAATGCACTTTTGTTTGATGAACTTTTGTAGATTAAACTTAATTCTCTTTGATTTTTTTAGATCGAACTCGGTGAATTCCACTCACTTTTCCAATACTCTTTCAAAAAAATATAATAGCTAGTTATGGTGTTGGTCAAAATTGTATTATAGATATTGTTTTACTTTTAGCCCTTCATAATGCCGTTTTGCGTATCGTGTGGTATATCTGTAGAAAAAAAGTCATGGGTTGGTCACATCCGAAGCAACGCACATAAAACAAAAAATAATTCCACTCAAGTTATTAGCGATGGTATTGAATTGGTACAGTCTGCATTCCGTAATCGTATCGCTACGTATAGAATTTCAAACGCAAATGAACTTTTTACGAGTTCGGTTGATGTATTTATGAACTCTATTTACAATAAAATAAAGATGCTTTTGGACGATTCAGTGCAGAAACATATTTGCATAAAAGTTAACTTTGAATTGTATGGGCTTTTCGTATTGTTTAAAAATAACAGTCAATCTATTAAATCTTTTGGTACTAAAAATAAAATTTTATACCAAAGTTATGATTTTGAACGATTGTATAGTGAAGTTTTAAATTGTTTTAAAAGAAAAGTCGAAGAATTTCAACAGCGTGATAGCGGATGGGCTTTTTTAAATAATTCCCATTTGGAAATTAATATCAATAAATTTCAACCGTTACGTGGTTCAAGTTTTATAGAATTACCAAAATATATACGAAATAAAAAAGCATGTCTTAATATTCAGAACAATGACCAATGCTGTTTTCTGTGGTGCGTAACAGCCGCTTTGTACCCTGCTAAAAAACACCCTGAGAGAGTAACTTCTTACCCTGATTTTCATGATGTACTTAATATTAGCGGTATGTCTTTTCCAGTAACATTTTCTGATATTAAAACATTTGAAAAATATAATCCAACGCTAGCTTTTATTATATTTGGGTTAAAAAATAATAATATAGTAGGCCCACTTTATAAATCTGAAAATAATAAACGGAAAAAAACTATACACCTACTGTTACTAGAAAACGATAGTAGTTCTCATTTTTGTTTGATCAAAAACTTGTCTCGGCTAGTTAGGAGTCAAATAACCGCACACCATACCAAGTTATACTTTTGTGAAATCTGCTTAGTTTTTTTTTATGAAGAAGAAGAACTAGATAATCATTTGTGTGGTGGTTTAGTCACTGTGTTACCTGAGAAGGGATCAGTAATCAAATTTAAAAATTATGATCGCAAGCAAAATATACCATTTGTGATTTATGCTGATTTTGAATCGCTATTACTGCAAGCTGATGTATGTGACTGTGGAGTCGACTGTACTAGTTACAATACTGATAACACAGTTACTTTACAACACCACACGCCTGCAGCGTTCGCGTATTACATTGTTTGTTCTGTTGATTCAAGTTATAATCGTTACGTTTCATATCGCGGTTTTGACTGTGTTGATAAGTTTATAGATTCAATCTATAAAGATGTAGCAGAAATAAAAAAAGTTTTGAATGTAAATACACCAATACTATTTGATTCCTGTGATAAGATAAATTTCGATAATGCTTCGCGATGTTATATTTGTGATAATTTTCTTTTTTCCGATAGGGTAAGAGACCACTGTCATATTACAGGTCGCTATCGTGGAGCATCACATAGTATTTGCAATTTACAGTTCAAGCGTCCGTCTTTTGTACCAATATTTTTTCATAATTTATCTGGGTACGATAGTCATTTATTTTTAAAAAAGTTAGGAGAGGCACCAGGCTCAATAAAAATAATACCTAAGACTAAAGAAAATTATGTTTCTTTCACAAAGTTTATCCCAATCGAGAACGAGTTCTTTCAACTTCGTTTTGTAGACTCTTTTAAATTTTTGGGTACTAGTTTAGAGAAATTAACAAAAACAATGCGACAAGAAGATTTCGAGCATCTACGTCACTATTTCCCAAATTCAACCAAATTTAAATTACTTACACGTAAAGGTGTTTATCCCTATGAGTACATGGATAGTTGGGTTCGTTTTCAAGAAGATTCTCTCCCTCCTAAAGAATATTTTTACAGTTCTCTCACAAATGAAAATATTTCTGAAGAAGACTATAATCATGCATGCTTAGTATGGAAAGAGTTTAATATCGTTAATATGGGTGATTACACAGATTTGTATCTCAAAACTGATGTGCTTCTATTAACTGATATTTTTGAAAAATTTAGAGCAACTTGTAAACAAAACTATGACTTAGATCCAGCTTTTTATTTAACAGCACCTAGTTTATCATTTGATGCAATGTTGTTAAAAACAGGTGTTGAATTAGAGCTTATAAGCGATCTTAATATGATATCAATGATTCAGAACGGAATTAGAGGTGGTGTCTGTTTGTGCTCTCACAGACATGCTAAAGCTAATAACAAGTATATACCAGGTTACGATCCTTTGCAACCAGATTCGTACCTCGTTTATATAGATTGTAACAACTTATATGGTTATAGCATGTATCAGTCCTTACCTTTGTCAAACTTTAGGTTTTTAGATCGAAATGAAATTGATGCTTTAGATATAACACAAATCGATAATGATGCTAAGTATGGTTTTATACTTGAAGTAGACTTGATTTACCCTAAAAATAAGCATAACGATCATAATGACTTTCCTTTTTGTCCTGAAAAATGTATACCACCAGGGGGAAAAGATTACAAACTCGTGCCTAACTTGTATGACAAATACTTTTATGTTATTCATTATGTTCATCTTAAAACATGTCTTAAACATGGATTAAAATTGAAAAAAATACATAGAGCAATCACATTTTTGCAAGATTCCTATTTAAAACAGTATATTGATCTTAATACAAAGTTACGTCAAAAAGCTAGCTCAACCTTTGAACAAGATCTGTTCAAGGTTATGATAAATTCCTTGTTCGGTAAGACCCTAGAAAATAATTTGAAAAAAATTAACGTGCAATTGGTTAATCAGTGGTGTGATAAAAGTAACTTTACTAAGAAAAAAAACACAGCTGATAAATTAATTGCACATCCTAATTTCCATAGTGCTTCGGTGTTTACTGAAAATTTAGCGGCAGTACAGTTAAATCCAGATCGCATTATTTTAGACAAACCAATATATATCGGTTTCACGGTGCTAGAGTTATCAAAAAGTCATATGTATGATTTTCACTATTCAGTATTTAAACCCTTGTATGAAAATCGTCTACAGATGTGCTACACGGATACGGACAGTTTTATTTATCATATACAAACCAAGAACTACTACAAAGATTTAAAAACGCATCTTTTACCTTATTTTGATACTAGTAACTATCGTATCGATAATGAGCAACACTTACCTATTCAAAACAAAAAAGTTCCAGGTCTTTTCAAAGATGAAATGGGAGGGAAAATGATTATTGAATTTGTTGGTCTTCGGTCTAAACTTTATTGTATTAAAACCATTGATGATGTTATAAAAAAAGCTAAAGGGGTGAAAACATCAGTTATACATGAATTTGATATTTCTGATTACGAAAAATCATTGCTTCAAGGAGATATAATTAAAAAGAAAAACATATTATTTAAATCCATAAAGCATGAAATATTCACCCAAAGTGTGAACAAAATTGCACTATCTGCTAATGACGACAAACGCATGATTTCTAGCGATAAAGTTACTACTAGAGCTTGGGGACATACTTCAATACTTAATTTTTAAACATTAATCTTTGTAATGATTCTTGGGTAATATTGTCAATGATACATTTAATTGATTGATTCAGGTGTTACTTTTAGGAGGTTCATATCAATAAATTTCACTATTTTACCTTGCTTTTCCGCTACAAACTGTGCACCATAGCTACGTCTGTGCAATACATATACAAGTTAGCATGCAGAACCAGCCTTCGTTCTCTTCATCATCAAGCGAAACATGTATAATGCCCAGCCTCAACTATTAACACACACCACGCAAACACCGATGCGTTTCAAATCCTCTACGGATTCATTATCAAAGTATGCATGCTAACATATATATGTGTCGCTCAGACGTAGCTGTGGGGAGCAGTTTGTAACGAGGAAGCAATGTAAAATAGTGTAGTTTAATGATAAATTTTTAATATTAGTTATTAAGATGAAATTTATTGTTAATTGTACTGTAATTCGTATTGTATTAAAAAAATGAGACATTAATATTAAATGCTTGCCAACAATTCTAATGTTAATTATTATGTTTGTACTTGCTTCTGATTAATCAATAAATAAACATTTTCTGAATGTTACTATGAATGTTTCTGACTTATCCAATACTTCATTTGTATTTGTATATTATTTTTGTTTTGTAATGAAATAAAATAAACGGCAATTTCCAATACTTACATGTGTTTTTTATTTTCTTAACCTGCTAGAACCTTCTAGCCTATATACGTCCCACTGCAGGGCACAGGCCTCCTCTCTGAATGAGAGGGCTTGAGAACTTCACACACACACCATTGAATTTCTTCGCAGGTGTATGCAGGTTTCCTCACGATGTTTTCCTTCACCGAAAACTCAGAGGCGTGAGCCTGGATTTGAACCCACAACCTTCTGCTTAAGAGGCCATAGGTCAAACCACTAGGTCACCACGGGTTAAAATTAAATTAATTCGCAATATAGTACAGAACTACATAAATATTTTTTAATATTCATTTAATTTATTAGTTTATCATTTACAAGTCATAACCTGTATTTTTTAACACGTGTCAAACACCTATTATGATATTGTGTCAGCAATGTTAACGTACTCGTAACATGATCACATGAATGGAATTTGTTAGCAACGGGTGTGCGGCGCGTGGCTGTTTATTGCTGATACATGGAATTGTGAACTGTATATAATTAACGATTTTGCTAGACAATTTTTATTCACCTGTACGAGCACTAAAGTAGCATTCACTTAAATAACTGTTTAATAAGGAATACAAGCCGATCTTTAATTTGGTAAGTTATATCTTGTTAGTAGTGATATATTCTAGCTTGTTTATCTTACACGTATAATTTAGAGTGTTTGTATGTAGTAGTATCCATTTTTATTTCGTATACTTGTATGTAAAAACCCCTTTCGGGTTACGGATACTTAAAATTTTTTTCTTGGAAATTTAATTTGTTTGCATAAAGAATTTCAGGTTCCTTGCTTTGTATACATTATTAAATTTATACACAGCGTGCAATAACTGATGGAGTTAATTACTATCATTTTATCATACTGATGGATTAATGTGTGTGTGTTAACGAATAACATCGTTTACCAATAACTTTTTTTTTTTCGCAGAATATGGAAGGAACAGTAGATTCAACACCAATCATATTTTCACAATACGCACAGGATTGGTCAGAGGCATTTCAAGAAGCAGAAGAAGAAGAAGAATGTGATTTATTGAAAAAAATTAAAACTGCAAGAGGAAACCCTAAAACGAAAAAAACAAAAGGGAAAGTATTAAATAAACTAATAAAACGAAATTTGAGAGGTCATCCACCGTCATTTGTAATCAATAACGAAGCATCAAAAGGGAACAGACTTATAAAAATCCAGATAATTGATATAAGTGGATCCATGCCAGAAAACGAAGAAAGCAATGAAAATATACTACTCAACGCACAATATGTTGCAAACGACGGTTATGATGAAATCATAGAAAGCACTGAAAGTGTCATAAACAAAATATCTAAAAAGTTATGTGGGTACAGTGTTAGTTATTAAGTGTCTTCTTTTTCTTTTTCTAAATATGTATTTTTGAACTGATAAGTAATAAAGTTGTATTATTTAAGGAAAGTGTTGTTTTATTCCTTCTATTTAGCTAAGTAAAAAAACAATCATAGTAGAAGTAACTTTTTTATTTACAAAATTAATTCATACAATATTCTTATAATGTGAAAACATGTGACATTTCATTATCAAAGTAACATTTTTTGAGAAATATAACGTTTTTTAACGCGCAAGATTTTTTATGATGGATACAGTTGTACGATCTATTGTCGATACAATATATAGTATACAAAGATTGAAAATTTGGACAGCCTTCACCACCCAAGTCTATTACAGTGCAATCAGCACACAAATTCTTAACCCATTCAATTTTTTCTAAACCTTTTACAAGTATAATCTTACCAGTCAAATAACTATGAATGATTCTTTTAAATTCTCTGTAATCGACATATCCCTCGCGCCACAATATGCCAAGGTTTTTCTCGATCCATTTCACTTGACTTTTTTCATTTTCCGATAAAGTAGAAAATGAATATGGAGGTTTTATTAAAAACGTTTGCGTGTATTCATTGGTACTGATCGCAAATTCTTTAATAATAAATTCATTTTTAGATGCTTTAAACCCCTGAACATCTACGAATAGATGATTCAGATTCATTATGATAACTTCTTTGTAATATTGGTCAACGGTTTATATTCTATAATACTATCATTCAGAATAAGACAATAGGCCGCAGTATTATCAGGTATATCTGCTTCACATTCTAATTCAATGCGCACATCTACTGATCCCGTTTTTAAGGTCTCGTTTTGACGTGAACAGTCGATAACAAACAGAGGTGCTTTATCTTTAAATTCTTGAGGATTCAACAAAGGTGCTTGGCCACGGTTGTAATAAGACTGCTGGAATTTGGCGTACTGTTCGTATAATAAAGCAAATTTTTGAGCAGAAAAACTGGTATTCAAATTTTCGTAAGGAAAGTAGCACGAATTTAAATGAACTTTAACATCACGCAAATTACAATGATCGAAACGTGACACGTCTTTGTCGGATTCATTTTTTCTGTTTGTTTTTAACCCAATTATAACATAGCGAGGTTTTTCAATTTGAGAGGAAGTTTTGACAGCCCAAGAATGTTTTGATGTTTTAGGTAAGAGAGGATATTCGTACAGATCCCAGTTTCTAAATGCTAACTGAATTGCGCGATCTCTTTCTAAACATTTGAGCAAACCTAATCTTTCCCGATCCGAAACCTTAACGTGAGGCATACGCCATACTATTTTAGATATAGTTAGGTTATCTATATACTCATTTGGGTTCAGCTTTACGCTATTTAAATTAGTATTGGATCGTAAAAGAATAAGTTCGTGCTTACAGTTAATAATGATTTTGTCGTAATCCTCTGCGAAGCCAAGAATCTTATTTAAAGGAATAGATACAGAAAACGTTCCTTGCGAAATTTTTGTGCCATTAACGTCCCAGAACCATAACTTTGACATCGAGGATTCGTGTTCATTCAACGATACAAGAGATTTCATTGTTGTTGTGACCCCAGCGTTTTTAATTTTATCTATTTCGATCCCATTCAGCTCATATCGAATATCTTGAAATAAATGAAGTATAGGGTTATTTGTAAAAAGAACACTGTTCACCTTCGCTTTTGTCTCTCTGTTGATTACTTCTATAGTACCCTCTATATATAAAGTACTTGATGATGGTAGTACGTAAAGATCTTGTTGGTTAATAGGTATTCGGATTTCATCGTTTAAATTGAAACTTGTTACGTACGGTTTATACGAATGATATTCAATACTTTCAATCGCGTCATCAACGCTAAAAGGATCGGATAAGTTTAATATACTCATTTTAATAAACCAATTTTTTTTAAAAATTGTTTGTTTTCTTTTGTAAGTTGCTCTTTAGGTCTTCTTTTCTTGATAGCACAATGAGCACTAACAGTTTTTATGTGCGACACCAAATTTTTATTAAAATCTATCATTTTTTCCTAAGATGTAAATATATTTGAATCTCTTCACCACGTAAATTCACTAAATTATCGTTTACATCCAATATTCTTATTTTAAGAGAGTTTAAGCTGTTTTGAGTAACAGGAAAATAGATAACGTTTTTTGGTGTTTCTATAATCCGGTAACCTGGAGGTACATTAGGCACAAATTCATGAATTATATGACTAGGTTTTCCGTTTACGAATGATCCGCTCACAATGTCACATTCAACTCGCACTATAGTTGTCGATAGAATGGATACCGGAAATGGGGACTCGGTTAATATATTCGCTCGCACTGTTTCTTCACCAAAACCAAGTAACTTACCAATTGAATATGGTTTTTTAAAATAAATGTTTTTGGAACACAATATAGATGTCTTTAGTGTATTATTGTTGCATGTCAGTGTAAATGTACATCCTTGGAGGTGTTTTTTAAGATAATCGTCGAGATCTTGAAGTTCATAAGACCCCTCAGGAATTTCTACTACTTCGTTATCACCATAATAAAACTTATTGTTTCTATAGTCTATATTAGGTATTGAGTTAAATGTTGACATGTATAGCAACCCACATTCATATTCACCATCTAATTGAAGGGCTGGTGAATGATTCGTAATTAGGGTAGAGGAGGATCCAGTTATAGACAAAGTGAAAGACATCATGATAATGAGAAGCTATTTATTGATCAGAGGTATTTAAACGGTTATTCCAAAAATGTTTTAAATATTTCAAGCATAAATGTCCACAATTAACAGTATTAAATTTTTGATAAGTATTATAATTGTATAAGATATTATAATTTTTCAAATAATTTATTAATTCTAGCGGTGGTCGAAGGTCACCATAACTATTGAAATATTCACAATAATTATTATCTTTGACATAGGCTACCCAGTGAGTCCCTTGGTTTTTAGAACTATCTAAATTTATGATAGCACATTCTACTTTTTTTGCACGCTTTGGTAAACTGTCTCTCATGTAAACACCGCGAAAATGAGGAATATCTGATGAATGCTTTAAAATATCAATATTTGTAAGAGCGCGTCTGGGTAGCCTTTCATTTAGTTTTTTGTACGTTTTATACACAATCCATTTCCACTTCTATACGGTTTAATATGTAACCCTTTTCCTATTGCAATAGATTCCATCATTTTATTATGACGTTCTGATTCAGCTAAGTTTTTTCTTGCAGCTTTGTAATCACCAACAGCTTTAGCGATCCCAGCAGCTCCTCCTGCTAATGATCCTAACGCAGAAAGCCCGGCAAAAATGGGTATTAGTGGTAATATACCGCCAGTTTTCGGGATTGGAATCAAACGAGGAACTCGCAGCTTACTCGTTTTGTTATTAAGAAATATTTTATTTGCGGCGCTAAGAGCTTGATTAATAGCAGTACCTTTACTTTTAGATTTATTTTTTTTCAACTCGATGCCTATCTTAGAAACAAAACGTTTAAATGATTTTATCCCAGCACCAGCTTTAATTTTAGATTTCATTATTTTGCTAACTAACCACGATGCAAGTTTTTCTCGTTTTCCAACACTTTTTGCATTCGATCTTTGTTTAGCCATTTTATAGAGTTCTAAATCTGCACGATGTCGGTCTACTAGGTTAGAATATTTATCATATGCTATATCGTGTTGCATACACGCGTTGTCCAATTCATTAACTCCTTTATCACCTCTTTGCAACCGCTTATGCAATTTTGTGCCAGGCCCACAATAATTGTAACCAGGTATGTGAAGTTCAATTGGTAAGTGATTAATAATACTGTTTAGAAGTCCTCTTCCTTTCATTTCCCGCGTGTTAATGACTTTGTGCAAGATTTTTTTTTAAATATATTCACACAATGGCATTTCTATCAATCCAACTGTTTTCGCTATCGTTAAGTCCTAACCACTTAACATACAATTTTTTCCCTCTTTTTTTGATCACCTTTTCTATGAGGTAAACGTCTGGGTACTTAGTTTTCTGCAGTTCTTGTTCATAAAACGTACCTAGTATAGTGTTTTTTCGTTGGTCTTCAATATAGTAAGTAACAGGACAAGTGTGATTCACGTGTTTGATAGTAAATAGCTCTGTTGACCAGTTAGGTGTATAACCTTTATGAAAGACGCTTTTGTACTTGCTTATACGCACACAATCACCTACATTGAATTTATTTAATTGAAAACAAAGTTTAGATTGTTTTTCTTCAATGTTTTTCTTTACTTTAACATCATTGTTAAAATTAACATCAATCGGACTAAATTTTGTAGTGCTGTGCACAGTTCGATTATAAGATTCGACTATGTTATCTAAAGGTTTACCAACCCATTTATAATTTCCAATAAAACTAAAATATTTAAAAAGTTTATTCTTAAGCGTCTTTATTACCCTTTCAACAATAGATGCCTTTTTAATTGAATACGTGGAATAATGATTTATTTTTAAAGAATTCACATAACTCTGAAATTCTTCATTGTAAAATTCTTTTCCAAAGTCTGTCTGCAAGTTTCTAGGTGTTCGTTTTGACGATGTTATAATTTGTTTGAAAGCATTTTTTACATCTGTTTTAGATTTAGATTTTGTGGGAATACACCACGTGTATTTTGAAAAAGTGTCAATAACGACTAAAATGTATTTATTTCCCTTATTAGCTGTTTGTAAATACTGTAAGTCAATTAAATCTGCTTGCCACAAATCGTCAATTCCTTTTAATATAACTGCACGACGCTTGAAATTTTTTCTTGCTGATCTATGTATTTCGTTCACGACTTGTTCTTTTGCCATAATTGATTTGATTTAAAATACCTTCTATGTCCTCTTTTGTATAAAAGTTTATTCTTAACTGATTAGAAAGCTGTAAGATTTGAGAATTTATAATTTCAAATATAGAATCAAGATACTTTTTATCGTAAATGTTCTGAACGAGCTGATCGACATATTGCTTATTTGCGGCATCATCAGGTGAGGATGGATCCGCTACCCCCTTTAATCTCGACGATTGTAAATCGAAATCACCATTATCTGAACGCAGCAAAGCTTTATTTTTAAATTCAGAAACTTCAGATACACGCAATCGTTTATGAACATGATGTCCGAATTTGTCTATGTTCATTTTTGTTATTTATTTTTCAGGTATTTATAGTCAAATTCGAGCTTCGACTGATGTTCAAAGTAAAATAAACGATTTATATATCATTAATTAACCAAGTCAGCTTCGCGCAGCTCTTCAACTATAGATATGATTTCATTGTCTAATCCGGTGTTGCCAGCATCACGAGAAGCTATGAGTAATTTCAATCTTTCAACTAATTCGTTCGGGTTATCCCAATATACATATGACACATCCCTTTTAACTTTTTTCATTGTTGGTAGCCCTTTGCCTTGAGTACTTCCATCGCTTATTAAACGTTCTTTACATAATTTAAAAAGCGGTTTTATAATGTACAAATATTTTTTACCTTTGTTGCTTTTTATTGGTTTATTTGGGTCAAAATCACGTCTGTGGGCATTCGTTTCTAGTAACAACATTTTATAATAACGTTTATCCTCTTCAGTTATAATACTTAAATCAGGCAATTTCTCAAATAACAAATTATATAAACCTGGTGTTAAATTGTAACTATTCCCGTTTACTTTGAGTATTTTGTCGCTAACAGAAACTGAATTAGATCCTAGCATTAATTTGTCACGCTCTATTCGTATGCCGAAAGGAATGTTTGACTCGCTGTTATATTGCTTTTGCCATGCAGGGTCTTCGCGAGGAGATGCATACGAATCAGACGTCTTAAATGATGCATTGGCTGTTGAATTAAGCTCAAGCCTGTTATCACTTTCACATGATGCGCTATCATCATCTTGACTGTAGTCATCATCGTTTGAACCAAATTCATTAGATTTTGCTATTATAGTTTGATTATTAATACTACTTCTCTTTTCAGTAGTAGGACTAAATTTTAATGTTTTTGCTGTCTTTTTCCACTTAAACACATCTTCATTTAAATCAGTATCGTCGGTGTTAAAGTAATTAAAATTACTATTATCGTTGTTCTTAACAATTTCATTAAGCGGATCTGTTATTGGTTTCAAGACAGATTCCAATACAATGTTATTGTTAGTTTTCATGTCACGAAGCAGTTTCACTTTCTTTTTGATCGCCTCAGCAGACTGAATTACTTTTTCTTTTAAAGTTTTTTGTTCGGTTATTTTAGGAGCCATGTCTGATCTCGAGGATCTCATATGAAGCAATAAAAGTTTCTTGTAATGGGACTCAATAAGTATCTTAGTTAATCCAAAACGATAAATGTATCAAATCCCATTCTATAACATCCTGAATTTCTAGCACAATCCTTATTTATAACCAAATAGTTAAAAGGTATGCTCCATACTTTTGCGCACATTTCTCGAAACTGTGACCAAGACATATCGGTTCCGACGTGTTCATCATAAACATGACGTAAATTAACCTCATCTTGTTTAAAAAGAATTATTAAATTAGCATTATCTCTTATTAATTGTTTAGGCACTTTACTATAGGTTTGATTCAAGTAGAAGCTGTCAATATTTTTATGTCTTCCCATTGCAAAGTAATCTCTTATGTTGTTTTGATTCTCACATGCTACGTCATCAAATATTATGATTGAATTCTTTTCAGCTTCATGTGGGCTTAGTATTTCATCATTTTCACGATATTTATGAAATTTGACTGTTGGTACCAAATTCAATATTTTTTCTAGATACATATACATAGGCTGGAAAAGTGTTTTTGAATAAACATAAACATTTAGGAAGCGGAGCCCTTTTTCATGGAGTAAAAGACCGACAATTAAATTAGTTTTTCCGCAATTAGAAGGCCCACAAATTATACTGCGAATTGTGTCAGGTAAAAGTTCTCCATGATGAAAAGAACGATTATTGCGACTTGAACAAACGACATTCAACTGCAAGCTCTGTGTTTGTTTTACAAACTTCATATTTCCTCAAAATTAATTCAGGCGATGCGCGTGTTGCAAGCATGAAAAGCTTATTAAAAATGTGCAGTAAAGGTGATCGCTCGTTATATGAACAACGCATGATACCATTGTGCGTTCCGGTTAACGCGAGCGCAGGATTCTAACCCTCGATATGTTTACTTACGTTGATCTAATCAACGCATGGTTCCGTTGTGCGTACCGATCAATGCGGTTGAGATTGTAATCCTCAAAAGGTATTGTTCCTTCTGACCCACGACCGCGGAGCGAAAGCGAAGCGGGCGAAGCAGTGGGGCAGAAGGAACAATATCTACCTACTTATATCCCACTGCATGGCACAGACCTGTTCTCAGAAGTAGAGGACTTGGGCCGTAGTTCCCACACGGGCCCCAGTCGAGATTGGGAACTTCACATACACACCATTAAAATTTGTCGCATGTGTGCAAATTTCCTCTTGACAGTTTCCTTCATCGTAAAACTGAGGGTAAATTTGAAATGTAATTGGGTGAATGAACTTTTTTGTGTTGTTTACTCTGTCCCCGGTTGTCCAAGTGACACTTCATACTGTTCCATAGAAAAATGCTTAGGTTGTCCAAGGGACAAAATTTGTGTAACCATAGCAACGGGTGGTAATATAGTTGATTCACTCAATTTCGCACGTATATTCCGAAAAACTAAGAGGTGCGTGGGCTCGAACACCCTTTGCATGAGAGCCCATAGGTCAAAACACTAAGCTACTATATTTATTGAAACATTTAGGATCAAATTAAGGACACTTTGTATAAATAAACGCATCGTAAAACATTACTAATATAATTCGAAAACTTACTCGTGAGTAGTTACATTGTCGCGATCGGTCGATCAGTCATAATTACCTAGCATTATGGCCTCGTAATGAACGCCACCCGCAATATATTCCTCGAGTCGTGAAAATCCTGTTGTTCCAGATTATCGCTGTTCCAAATTGAGTCTTACCTTAGACTATTAAGGTTACTAGGAATTGGCTAGCAATTAACCGGATATCGACAAACGGGGCTATCCTGAGGTCTCCGGAATCTCTCCAATGTTTGCGGTCTGACCACCGCTTTAACGATTGCCATGTAACCAAACAGTACAAGTCTATCAGAGGATTACACTATCTGGAGTCTAGTAGAAGGAATTTAGTTAGGACTGTAATGTTTAGAGAATTGAATTTGAACTTGAAAAATTAAACAGTGTAATTATTCGTTTGATTTCTATGAAGAAAAAAAAACTTCGTTTGAATCATGAGATTCATAGAATTATTTATTTACTCTAGAAACCGTCACTTTAGAAAATTATAACATAAATGAATTATTAAAAAATATGAGATAACTTAACTCACCAAAAATATACAAATCTATACTAATATTATAAAGCTGAAGAGTTTGTTTGTTTGTTTGAACGCGCTAATCTCAGGAACTACTGCTCCGATTTGAAAAATTCTTTTAGTGTTAGATAGCCCATTTATCGAGGAAGGCTATAGGCTATTATAATAATATTTTTTTTTTGCTTGAACGCGCTAATCTCAGGAACTACTGGTCCGATTTGAAAAATTCTTTCAGTGTTAGATAGCCCATTTATCGAGGAAGGCTATAGGCTATATATCATCACGCTAACACTAATAGGAGCGAAGCGGAGTGGAGGAATGTTTCAAAATGGGGGTTTTTGAAGTAAAACTTCTGGGAGTACGGTGATGAATGTGAACGCGGGTGTGCGCGGGGATCGGTGGGAGTGGCGAGTGCGGTAGGGTGCGGGGGGGGGAGGTGCGGGGGGTAGTGTGTGGGGGGTGGGAGGGGGTGCGGGGGGGGGTGTAATTGATAAAAAAGCAAATTGGATAAAAAAGTAAGTTGCCCAAATTACTCATTCCACGCGGACGGAGTCGCGGGCAATAGCTAGTAAATTTATAAAAAGAAAACTCCGCCTAAAAGGTGTAATTGCGGCAGGGTCCCATGACCCTGGGGGCATTGCCCGTTTGGACCGCAAGGGCGACCCGCTGGGATAAGTACGTGCCAGCTCTTGGGTCCCCTGAGGTGTCGATCAACCGGGACGACAGTCTGAAACTCAAGCGCCGCAAACTCATAGTCCTTTAGTGCAGTACTTGCGGCGCTTGAAGATTATGGACCTGATCACCTCCAGTGGCACCTTGCGATATCAACTATTATGTTCTGGTTGTTTGTGTCCTGAAATACAAAATGGTTAACTTGACATTGTTGTACAGTGATCTCTGCCTGACTTCTATTAAAAATAAATAAATAAATAAATAAATATCACGGGACAATTCACACCAATTGACCTAGTCCCAAAGTAGGCTAAGCAAAGCTTGTCTAATGGGTACTAAGCAACGGATAAACATACTTATACATTAGATAGATACATACTTAAATACATATTAAACACCCAAGACCCGAGAACAAACATTCGTATTTTTCATACAAATATCTGCCCCCACACGGGAATCGAACCCGGGACCTCAAGCTTCGTAGTCAGGTTCTCTAACCACTAGGCCATCTGGTCGTCTATTATAGTTAAACCCTGCCCTGCCCGCGCGGTACAGGGGCTGAGGGGTATGATGACAAAGGGGACCGAGAGAGTTGCGGGCGGCGAGCGCGCCTTGTGTGCCTGCCGCCCGCATCCCTCTCGGCCCCCTTTGTCGTCTTCCCCCGCACCTCTATACCACGCGGGCGAGGACTCATTTAAACGGTTTAGCTATAGTCAGTATTGACCAATAACAAATAAAAAACGACGACAAAGACATTGGTAGTTGCTGATACCTCACTGGTCTGGCAAGGTTTCCTCGTGGTGATACTCTACACTTCAGTCTTCTCGTGACCAAGGCCACTAAAATGCAGACATAACCTTGAGATAATTCAAACAATATTTCATTGCATGATTATATCCCGTGAGTGTTTGAAAAATATAATAAAGTGTGAGCTTCATTAACATGATGCATTTCATTGTTCGTTTCAATAAGTCAAGTCCAAAAACCCAACTGAATTAAATAGTGATTAGTTTACTATACAATATATCCAACTACCGCGCCTCGATTTCAGTAGGCTCACTGAAATTCAAAAGAACAAAACCGAAGCAAAAACATGATTGATTCCCGTCACCGGAACGTTTTCCGAAAAAGTAAAAACAAACCCAATACCGCCATTTGCGAAAAATGCCGTGATATTCCTGAACAAAAGCAAAGGCAATTTATGACTCCGGCGCACGAATGGGATAACATTACGTAAACATTACAGGTAATGCTTTCCCCAGGTAAAGACAATGTGATTATGTTGTTATGCCTTTTTGTAACGAGTCGGTCGCTAAGCCTTTGAGTTCAGTTGATTAAAGCTAATTTGATTCACTTGAATAATGTAACTCTATTATTACTCAAATAGTTGGGTCAAAAGATTCTGAACAAAAAGGAAACTAAATAAATACATAGTACATTACTGCAGAGGCTGGGAAGTAAGGGGTGGGTTGCCGGCCGAGTAAGTTTGAAAATTTCAAGAATTTAAAATTGCGAAGACAGCAAATATTGCTTATGTTTTTTTTTAGGGCTGAATGCCATGATGCCATAGACCTATAAACGTCATTACGTTGTGTCACATGAAACAATAGACGATCGCTTTCCCGGGCCTAGGCCTGCTATTTTGTATGAAAATCCATTAGATAGCACTCGTCTAACCGCGCCCGCAACGTGATACGTACCGGCCTATTATTTGGAACGTAAGGTTAACATATCATTGCATCTTTGATACCTGGTTTACACTCGCGTACGAGTGGCGAGACGAACTGCGGGACAAGCCACGAGACGAGAGTGTGAAAAGGCGCGCCTCGCGCCTCGTCTCGTGATTTGCCTTGATTTTGAGGCTCGCGTCCGGAGCGAGACGACGAGGCGAGGCGCGAGGCGAGGTGACGAGGCGAGAGTGTAAATCAGGTATGAGAAAATGATATTAGATTAGATTTTATTAGATTATTTATTCCTTCAATATAAGATTACATCATAAATTGTACAAAGTCAAGTCAGGCGAATTTATATTGAAGTCGTCAAAGCACACAAATTAAATTAAATTAAAGAATCAAATGGATGTCACAAAATGTTAAAATTGAATAAAATAATAAATGACAATAAAACAATTACAATTAAATTGGTTCTCCTCTCAGGATCGTCATAGTTAAATGGATATTCAACTAACAAATAAAATAAAACATTAATAAGAATAATAATGTCACAACCTATTAAAATACATGTCAAATAAAATGTTAAAAGTAAAATTCAAAGTCAAACCATAATATAAAATAAGTACACATGTCAAAACCTATAATTTATTAGATGAATCATGAATCCGCCTTGTTTTCAAAGGATAGGGTCTCCTATTTTGTGCTATATGTGACGTCTGACGTCAACGTTAAGATCGATGTCTCAACGCAACGCACAGCGTTGGCAGTCAATACGTCCGGAGTGGACGAGGTCGTTTCAGGCGTTGTTCGCGTCGATTTTTCTATATTTTATACGACGCGACACGACTTGACGTTGCAATGGTTCAAATAACTAGAGACGCTATGCAAAGAGTTTGAACGCCGCGTACGACGCCATGAGGCCAACGTTGACGTGTGAAGGAGACCACAACAGTATTTATAGCAAGCATTGTGACGCAGCTTAGTATAATATTCCTTTGTCCTACTATAATTGTTTTGTTTTTATTTTGTATTATTTTTTTTTAACTTTTTTTTAAACTTGCTTTCAACATTCATCACCCGTTGATTGACAACAGGGATGTATTAAGGGGGTGTTCTGAAAATCAGCGTTGTGCCAGTCAGGGCCTCCTGTGGATACCTGACTCACAGCCTAAGCTGAGTGCATCCCCTTTGCCACAACTGATGGAACAGATAGTGTTAGTTTAAGTTTTTTTTTATATTAATTAATGATGTAATAATTTTTTATATTGTACTTTATGTTGTGGCAATAAATGAAATCCTAGTCTATTCTATTCTATTCTACGTGACGCTGTAAACGGCCGATGGTGTTTAAAGGAGATCATACCCTAAAAGCAAAACAAAACTTTCATCCCGAAAAATGTCGTCTGTAGTTTCTGTACAAAATTTTCACGACAAGTAATGGTGTAACTGTGGCAAAGATCGTAACAGTTTCCATTTAAAATTATCTAAGGGGTTTAGGTGACTTAAGATTTTTTTTAATTAGCCTGATTTGGTGTCCCACTGCTTTGCAAAGGTGCCTCCTCTTTAGCTTTACTCTCGCCTATCAAACGCGAGATATATCTAGGTCATACCTGCATCTCTGCTTCGGTCTGCTTCTATTACAATATCCATCGCTGGGGACCCATTCCGTGACAAGTTTAGCCCAATGTTCAAGGTTCATTCAACAGACAGGTCCAGCCTAGTCCCACTTCAACTTGGCCGTCTTTGCGTCCGTCTACGAGTCATTGAGCGCAGCTCAGTATTTCTAATTCAGTCGGTTCTTCGGACACCAACAAAGCTTCTCTCCATTGCTCATTTGCAATCCTTTTGCCGCAGGCCTTGTGGTTTGACCTATGGTCTCTCAAGAAGAGGGTCGTGGGTTCAAATCCCGGCCCGCACCTCCGAGTTTATCGGAATTTATGTGCGAAATGAGTTTTGTAATTTACCATGAGCTTTACGGTGAAGGAAAACATCGTGAGGAAAGCTTCATACACCTGCGAAGAAATTCAATGGTGTGTGTGAAGTTCCCAATCCGCACTGGACCCGCGTGGGAACATTCTGAGAGGACGCCTGTGCCCTGCAGTGGGACGTACATAGGCTGGGATGATGATGATGGCCTATTAATGTTGAATTCTCGAGTCTATTATTTGAACAAACAATATCGCTCGTCCTTTGTAGATATATACTTAACACGTGTCGAAATAGTTCATGTCTCACGTTCATGTTTCGCACTCTATGATTTGGTGGAATGTTGCTTGTTAAAACTTAACCTTTTCGCTTCCTAACACCGATGTCTGAATTAAGGTTAGCTACAAAGCGAAATGTTAATTGAATTCTCCTTCAACTTCGATTAGTCGAATGCCGACTAAGACAGTAATTTGCGGCAATGTCGACTATCGACATTGCAATCATTGGTAATTTTTATAGCGTTATACATATTTAATGAAACCAAAATCTAATATATAAAAATCTTGTGTCACGTTGCTTGTTATCGAACTCCTCCGAAACGGCTCGACCGATTATCATGAAACTTATTTCTCTATATTCGGCAGGTCTGAGAATAGGTCGTAGGCTATTTTTTGTGTTCCTACCCCTATTCTTCGCAGACGGAGTCGCGGGCAACAGCTAGTAATGTATATAAATGTTGAAAAAGATAAAATTAAGAAGTTGCACAGATTTAGTTAAATTATTTTTTTAGCACTAATGTACACTTAAACACATTTAAATCTTATGGCATCCACACATAATTATAAAAAAATATTTTTATGTTTTGTTTAATAATTGAAACATTTGCATTTTTTCATTTTAATTCTAAGTATTTTATCATGTAGGTACCTATTGTTTTCACCCTGTGTGTTTGTGTGACTGTCGAAGGAGGGTTATATACTAGGTAATTGATGTAGCTCATTACTCAGTGATATTATATATTATATTAACATTTGCAAATACATCCAATTCAAAAAATATGAATTAAAAATAAACATTATGACAGAAATGATAATAGTGCTAGTATAAAGTGATATACATATAACTTGTGCCCTTTCTTATGTACTAATCCTAATATTCTAAGGGTGAAGCCAGACGAGCGTAACTTTGTGAGTCGTGAGCGGCAGAATTTCGGTTGCGCCATACATGGTGTCACGTGAGTGTCACGTGATGGCCTGCATATTATTGTATGGCGTGACCGAAATTCTGCCGCTCACGACTCACAAAGTTACGCTCGTCTGGCTTCACCCTAATGATTTCGTAGTTTTGTTTAAACAATATCTGGAAATAACACAGTAACTATACCCTACTTACGATATACTAGCTATATCACACTATACAAAAATTTGCCACACCATTTATGTCGGCAAAACCCTCTAATATCGACACTTAAGACGTCTAGCTCAAGTCGATCTAGCTCAGCTGCCTGAGCACAATAATTGTGCAGTTAATCGCTGTGAAAATTACTTACCGAATTGATTACAGGAACTGGTGCACAATTCCTGCGTCGGGAATTGCTAGCAAACGGCACAAAGCCGAGGAACTTTACTTGATCACATGCTAGTTGTACGGTAGTCAAAATAATTGATGATCGTTTAGGGTCAACTCTATTTGGCATAATATAATGTAGTATTCTTATTTAACTTTCAGCCAGTTTTAGAAAGGAAAGATAAAAATTCGTCTTTTCTAATCAAAATAAGTTACGATCGTTTAGGGTCAACTCTATTCGGTAGACATCATAGTAATACCTTTTTTTTTAAAACTAGTATTGAATATTCTTATTTAATTTTTAAACAGGTTTCAGGAAAGATAGTTGAAAATTCCCCTCCCATACAGAAAATGTGATTTTTGTACCGTTTTTATAGATAATACTACGTGCCCTTCGTGCGCGAGTCCGACTTGCACTTGGCCGAGTTTTTTTTTTATCTCTTTGTTGAGTACTTTTCATAACGTCCGTCAATGTCAATACAAACAAAATTAATAAATGAGTTGATCATCCATTACTTAGGCTTATCATGCGCGCATCCGTCATCGAATCTTGAAATCATTATCATTATAAAAAAACAGCTAACAAATAACAAAGTATCTACCTCCGAATAATAGTAGAATTCCTCCAAAAAATGCAATCTGAAGTAGCACGCAACATTTGGTTTTGGATTAGGTTAAAAGTTTAAACGTCAGTTGGTAGAAACTGTACCCCAGGAATACCAAACGTTCATTCGTAGTTCATGCTAGTGAACGGAGTATGGTACGAAACGGAGCAAGGGTACAGTTGAAAAAAACTGAATCACGCAACAGGGTGGATGGAACCTTTTCGCTGCAAATGTCACGTTGACATACCGTACATCTGCCAAAGAAATAATCGTTAAACTAATTGTGAAAAGGTTCACCTGGTATGCAATTCAAAAAGTATTATTTCCCACGACCAGAGCTTCAAAAAATTTAAAGTACAGAGTAAAAACCAAAAGCCATAGCATATATTATATTTATACTCATCGGGCTAGTTCCAAGCTAAAAAACGAATTCTTATGTTATGTGTACGTAACTATAGAAAACAATTGAAACTATAAACAAAAATTAACCACAGTTGTCTGCATATCAGTCTTCAAAAAAGTCTTTAAAATATCTGCATCTATCTGCATCAGTCTTTAAAATATTTCTTATATATCTTACCAACACCTAACCATTTTGACGTTTTACAATTCTACGTAATTTTCGGTGCTTTGAAATATTTTTGGCGTGACTATATTGCTCTTTAAATATTTTTTTATGATATTTTTCAGCTCTGACTCTTTCATTCATCTGTTGAACCACAAACTACGGGTTCTGTCTATTAGAAACACGCTTGCAACTTTGTAGTTAGGTACATCGTTTTATTCAACTGACCGAGGAGTTTCACCCTCTGATCCTGTTAAACCAGTACGCCTGTATTTACTCTTTAGCTGCATTGGGTTATTGGCACTCGAAAAAAAAACATGTACTTTCATATTAATTACTTTATTCCAATATAATGTTTGCATATTTAGATGACCCACTTCAAATTTCGACATTTTTTTGGGTTATCACAAACAAGTAGGTAGCACACGAATGTCATGGACCTGATCTGATGATGGAGCTGGAAGTTGGCCAAATGCATTCCATAATAAAATGACACAACCTCATTGAGTTTGGACTCGTTTGAGTCGTTTGAACGAGTACTGTGATCCTAGATGGTCACCAGGGTCTGAAGATGGAGCTGGAAGGTGGCCATAGGCAATTTATAATAAAACGACACAACGTTATCGACTTTGGGCTCATGCGATTGGTGTTGACCTGTACCTACTTTTACTTTAATCCAAGATGGTCGTAGGGTCTAATGATGGAACTGGCACTCGGTAACAAAACTGTGTATTCATCATCATTATCAGATACAGGCCACCTCTCAGAACTGTGTATGTACCTTCAACTTTTTCTGTAACGTCAAGACGAATTAAACAACACGAATTGGATATGCGGTTGCGTCTTTTCGTTACCCCGTAGTAAATCCCGCATCATTTCCGTAAACGCTACAAAGTTACAAATAAAATGAAAAGAAAAAAAATCTTAAATTTGATAACTAATTTCATAATCATAAATAATCATTTAAATATATTTTTAAACCCTGAACTGTATGTAAATATAAAATCTTTGGGGTTTTATCACAGCCCCAATTTTTTCAATAAAAGCAATGTTACATTTTGACGTCAAGATAAATAAGGAAGGTGTAACACGCTTTTATTGAAAAATGGGGATTCTCTGCCAATTCTCTTTAAAATCAGCAGTCGGTCATATTTTGCAGTTATTTTCATTACATTTATTTTATTTTTTAGTTTATTCCAAACAATTATAATAATAATATTATGATTTCAGGTATCATCAGCGTGCAGTATGGGTGTCTTCGGTTTCCAGTTCGGCCTGGTTGTGAGTTTCTTCCTTCCTCCACTGCTGGTGTCAGATCACGAGGACTCAAAGGACATCGGAGACGACTTGTTCAAGATGTTCATTGTTTTCGCCGTTGCGTCTGGCGCAGCGGCTGCTTTAGTTGTTTTTAGTAAGTCTATCAATTTTTTTAAACAATTTTCTACAGAATTAACACGGGATTCTCAACAATAAGTCTACACGCACGCTCGCACTACACGCACACATTATTAGATTTGTATTATTAATGGGATCTTTCATTCTTACGTTCGGTTATTTTCTGTGGATTTCACCTATCGGCATGTTGGGGATTGGAATTTTTGTCATCCTTACTAATATTATAAATGCGAAAGTGTGTCAGTCTGTCTGTTACCTCTTCACGCTCAAACCGCTGGACCGATTTAGATGAAATTTTGTATGAAGATAGATTGAGACCCTGGCAAGGAAATAGGATAGTTTTTATCTCGGAAAATTGCATAGTTCACAGCTATTTCTTAATAAAAATCTAATTCTTAACGACCGCTTTAGCCTAGTTGGTAGTGACCCTGCCTACGAAGCAAGAGGTCCTGGGTTCAAATCCCGGTAGGTAGGTAGGTAGGTTTGTGTGATGGGCACGAATATTTGTTCCTGAGTTATGGATGTTTTCTATGTATTTAAGTATTTATTTATCTATATAAGTATGTTTATCGTCGTCTAGTACCCATAGTACAAGCTTTGCTTAGTTTGGGACTAGGTCGATTTGTGTAAGATTGTCCCCTAATATTTTAATTGTTTTTTTTAAATTCTTATTTTACTTTCTTCTAGTTTCAGTCATACGCATGGGATGCGGGTGGCGCAGGGCCGAACTGTTTGGCGAGCCTTGGGGGAGGCCAATGTTCAGCAGTGGACGTCTTTCGGCTGAAATGATGATGATGATGAAGTTTCAGTAGAGTGAAAATAGTATCTTAGCTTTGTGCTTTGATTATTGCAGAGAAATATGCAAATCACAAGACCATTTTTTTAATGTTATTTCTTATAACTTCCTTAACTTGATTTTAATTTTAGCGTTCAAAGCGAGACCAGTTCTACCACCAACATTGAGCCAAGCAAGATCCCGAGCAGAAATAAAAACAGACCTTCGCACGTATATAGAAACTCTAAAGCGAATTTTCTCACACCGCCATCTATTGGCTCTTTTTATATTCACTGGCGTCAACAACGGGTGCTTCAACGGTTTATCTACTTTACTAAGTCAGATATTTTTGAACTACTTCCCGGTAAGTTGGAACCAGTTTTTGCTTTTATGTTATTGAATTATTGATATTAGCTACTCAGAAAGTTTTACGGGAAGTAATAAAGAGAGAATAAAGTTATGTTACGGCTATAATGTCATTTTGCTGTAATTCTTTTGAACTTTGTCTAGTTCTTTTATAAATGTGGAGGTAAAAAAGGCTTCAGCTAGAAACTTTTTAACAATGGACAGTAATGGAATCACTTTCAATCAATTACTAGAAAAAAGTTTTAGTGTGAATCAAATAAAAAGTGGAAAAAAGAACTAGCATTTACGCGATCTCTTAGTACGATTATCGTAAAAAAAGAAAAATGAAATGCTATTCAATTTTTATTGAACAGATGAGAATTTACGGCATTAATAATTTAGTTTAAAGTTCTTTGCTGACTTAACTCAATGTTGCATTGAAAAATGTAAATCTTTCATTTCGTACTAAATACAAACTGAAATATAGATGCACAGAAAAAACCCCAGAAAAAAGACCAATGCTGGGAATCGAACCCAAAAAAAAAAATGAAGTTGAAAAAATAAGTACAAAAAAAGATACTTCATAGCTAACTTATGTAAATCTTTGTTCATTGGATTATTAGAAAGGAAACAATTTATTGTTATTTCATCAAGTTTCTTTACTTTTAGGGCAAAGAAGAAGCAGCGGGCCACATGGGAGTTATTATGATCGTTTTTGGAATGTCAGCCTCAGTCGCCTACGGATTCATCCTTGACAGGACGAAGAACTTTAAGTTTATCCTTGTGATGATCTATTACATGTCCGCCGTTGCCATGGCGATGTTTACTTTGCTTCTGATCTTCTGTAGGACTGTTTGGGTCATGTTTGTTGGAGCCGCTTTTGTTGGGTAAGTCATCATCATAATCATCATAATCTTTATTGCTCACACGTAGTGTAAAGGTCTTACATAAGCACAGTTAGACGTGAACCCTGCAAGGGCATTGCAACTATTTAACAATCTTAAATCTAAAATCATTATCATTTCTATTAAAATTATACAAGATGTCACACCGTGGAATTCAATTAACAAACAAAACAGGAAATTAAAATTAAATACAAAATTAATTCAATGTCAACAAAAAAAAAAAAAAATTATTATTATTAAAACAGTATTAATAAATTCAGCCTAAATTTTTACAGTAAAATCAACATCAATTCAATCAATAGTCCAATTCAATTCAACATTTATTCATGAAAAAAATACAGTGAATGTGTAAATTAAAATTATGACAGCTCAATTATCTTGTGCAAATATTTCCTCAATAGTATAGAAGCACCCCCTCAACAAATATAAGTCTTTATTTGATTGTGCTTTGAAATGTTTCTCTAATTGTACAGGAGAAGAATGGGGAGCCACCTTCTTGGTCTCATTATTGATGTTATTTTAGTCAAGAAATCTGAACATATAATTGTGTTTTTGAAAAAATGTATTCCCATCATCTTCATTAGTTTCTAAGTAAAATCTTGAAATTTAGTTAAAAAGTTAACTCGCAAGTCATTCTAGAGTGTTTTGCATAAAAAAATCCCTGCACGTGTCAGCGGTGCTAAATAACATAACTATAAATTAAAAATCCCTACTACACACACACACACACTCATAGCGGTGAAATATTTGTATTACATTAAAACTCTATAATTATACTGCTAATAAATGCGTAAAATTCCCGTAAAATTACCTTCTACGACTTATAAGCGTGACAAATACTTACGTTTACCTTCCAGAACCTTCCTTTGTGGGTTCACGGCTGTCAGTTTCGACGTAGCAACCGAACTGACGTACCCAGAGTCGGAGCTTATCGTCGGCACAATAATGAATATGATGTCATTGCTCTTCACATTCGCGACAACCCTCATCTTTGGATACATTAACGAGATTCTTGGTTACCTTTGGGGTAACGTTGGGTTTGTGGCAGCCCTTGTATTTGGGGCTACGTGTACGCTGCCAATTAAGTTTGAACTCAAAAGAACTGCGACGCAGAGACTAAAATTGAATGAAGAAGAAAATTTGATTTGTTAGTTGTGTTTTTCACAAATAAAATGTTTAGACGTGGTATTTTTTATAATTTATTTAGACTTATCATAGCTGTTTTAGCTTAATTTGGGTGGAAGTTTAATTCTTTTGTTTTATATAGATTTTTAAGTAAGTAGAATACTTTTTAAGTAAGCCGTGGTGGCCTAGTGGTTTGACCTATGGCCTCATAAGCAGAGGGTCGTAGGTTCAAACCTGGGATCGCACCTCTGAGTTTTTTGTACTTTGTATCCGTGTATCACAAGATTTATGGCAGTGGAAAATATCGTAAAGAAACCTGTACACACTTTGTGGATTTAATGGTGCGAATGAAGTTCCCAATTCGCACTGGGCCCGCGTGGGAATTACGGCTTAAGGCACTCATTGTCAGAAGGGTCCTGTCATGTGGGACGTATGAGGACGTGGGACGTTAGACAAAAGATATGCAAAATCGAGATAGTTTTGACAAAAATAAAAAGCGTAATTAGGTAAATTTCTGGTGCGTAAATTGATAAATAGGTAGAATGAATAACAAAAAACTTTTTATTATTAGTAACTGTTAATCTATATCACCTGCGTAGGTTTAAAATAGTTATTTTTATTTAAAAAAATGCTATTTATACGCCTACTAGTTATCAGAAAAAAAATGCAATTCTAGAAAACAATTTACGATCAAATCACTATCATGTTTACACCACACGCTATTTGATACAATATCAGAAAGTAATGTAATGTATATTGCCTTTGAAGAAAAACTTATCAAAAAGACTTATTTTTACATCTAAAGCAGTTGTCATTTGAGCTTTACCAGCTTTACCTTAAGTTTGAAATTTGATTCGTCACAAATGTGGGAATAAGTTGTTCTGAAAACAATTTTCTCTTTGATCTGTACAATATCCTATTCACAAATGCGATCAGAAACATTAGGTTCATTGTACCGTCAAATAGCAAATCCTGTTTTATTTACTAAATTTCAAGGCTAGTTCGTATATTGATTCTAAAACATGCCTAGTGGTTTGACCTACGGCCACTCAAGCAGAGGGTCGTGTGTGCAAATCCCGGCCCGCAACTCTGAGTTTTTCGGAATTTATGTGCGAAATTATATTTGAAATTTACCATGAGCTTGACAGTGAAGGGAAACGTTTACGTGAGGAAACCTGCATACACCTGCGAATAAATTACCCAAGCGCTAGTACTAAGATTGTACATCCTGGCGCACGCTGCTCTCTTGTACATCCTGGCCTTCACTGCTCTGTACGGGACATATACGTACATAAATAAATAAATAAATATCACGGGACATTTCACACCAATTGACCTAGTCCCAAAGTAAGCTAAGCAAAGCTTGTGTTATGGGTACTAAGCAACGGATAAACATACTTATATAGATAGATACATACTTAAATACATATTAAACACCCAAGACCCGAGAACAAACATTCGTATTTTTCATACAAATATCTGCCCCGACACGGGAATCGAACCCGGGACCTCAAGCTTCGTAGTCAGGTTCTCTAACCACTAGGCCATCTGGTCGTCTAAACACACCACACGTGGTGGTTGGTACATGTACGTTACATTGCGTCATCTTTTTTCGTGCGTGCAGCCGGCGTTCATCGATTTATTAGACGTTGTCACGTCAAAAATTGTGGTAGCCTAGTAGTTTGACTTATGGCCTCTCAAGTGGACAAAGATCGTGACTGTCCTCTGAGTTTTTCCAAATGTATATGCGAAATTAAGGTACCCAAAGGAGAACATCGTGAGTAACCTACAAACACACATGCGAAGAAATTCAATGGCGTGGGAGAAGTTTCCAATCCGTACTGAGGGACGTACAATCAAAGAAACTGAATCGCGTACCAGAGTAGAGCCGTTTCTCTGCAAATTTCATGTTGACGTTTCGTAAACCTGCCAAAGAAATCATCGTGAAATTGGTTGTGAAAAAGTTCCATCCTGGTACGCGTTTCAGCTCCCATGAAATCAAAATCAAAAATCAAAACGTTTATTCTGCAGGTGGCCACAAAGGGCTGTTTTAAATGTCACTTTTTTAAACTAACAGCGCTCTCGGAAGGACCATCATTGCCAAGAAGTATGCGCCGCAAGAAACTTTGCAGAAAGTCATCTTTTCAAGATTTTTTTTTATATAAGAGGGGGCAAACGAGCAGACGGGTTACCACGAGGGGAATCACAGGTGCGTTGCCGACCCTTTTAGGAATTGGTAGACTCGTTTTTTAAATATCTCTATGTTGTAACGCTCCGGAAATGTTGCCGTAGTAAGCTGATTCCAGATCTTCGTCGTGCGAGGACAGAAGTTTCGCTTAAAACGCACGGTACTTGACTGCCAATCATCAAGATGGTGAGGATGGAAAGACAGATGGTTCCTCGAAGTGCGGTAGTAGAATTTAGCCGCAGGCAGCAATTCGAACAGTTCGTAAGAACACTCCCCACGATAAATACAGTATAATATACAGAGAGACGCCACATTTAAAAATTGACTTGACTTGACTGTGCATAGGCTATGATGATGATAATGATGAAACCTTATCGCACATTGGAGTTTAATTTTAGTACCTGAGCGATCGGTCTAAAAGTTGAGAATACGCGTTATCCCAGAGATAAGACCAAAATAGATCGATTGTGCGTTTCCGAAAACTCCCACATAGACAATTTTATCGTATCCGACATAAAGATTAATATCAGAAACATGGTAAAACATCAAGCATACAAAACGGTGTGATGGAGCGCCAACTAAATTGCCCGAGGAAACTTTATTCATATTTGTTATGACACATGGCTTTGGCGAAGGGAAATAACTACCTAGTTTTTTAGTCAGCACGTGAATTTGTCAGGTCTAATCTTGGCAGTACCAACACATAGGTAAAAAACTTAAACTACATAACTACATCTACTTGTTTTTTAGGATACCTACGCAACTACCTATTACTTAGGCTGGATTTTACTAAACTTTTATTCCGAGAATAACGCTTACTCTCAGATAGTAATGTCAAATTACTATGGCGGTTTGATATTACTATCTCAGAGTAAGCGTTATTCTCGCAATAAAAGTTTGGCAAAATCCAGCCTTAATAACTTAATATTATAAATGTGAAAGTTTTTGTTTCTTTGTCCTTCTTTAACGCCGAAACTGTGCGACGGGTGCCGTGATTTTTTATATGGACATAGTTTAAGGGCTGGGGAGTGGCATAGGCTCATTTTTACCATTGGAAAATATCTCATTCACACGAGAAAACAAACTAGGTAAAGTCGACCAAAAAATCTTCTAGCAAACGTTCTTTTATCATCTTATGGTTTAACATCATCAGTAGTTCTTAAAAAAATAAAGTCAATAATCACTTATGCAAGTCAATAATGACTATTAGTCAAAGTAAAACATTCGCTTAGTTGATTATACGAAAGCAACCGCGTGTGTTTATGTTTTACTGTGTGAAATCTTAAAAATGGACTCACGGGTCATTTGGGTTAAGCAGAACCTTACATTATTAACCCTATGAACATCCAGAGTCTATTCTGCCGTGCAGATTTTAAAACGCAGTAAGCGCAAAAATGCGGTTTCGAGAAAAACGCAAAAAACTACTTCAAACTTCGTTTTTTTCGTTATTTCGAAGAATTTAGCTAAATTTACACTTTAACTATAGAGTAAATGTTACAAGAATTATTTACAAAAAAAAAGAACATCCTCAGACTTATATTAAGCATGAGAGGAGGTTTTTAAGAAAATCTGAGCTGTTACTGCTGTTATATTTTTACTAAAAATCATTCAGAATACCGAATAATATGCAGTAAAAAGCTTGATACTGCAAAAATTTAATCGTGTTTGCAGAGTAAAGTGCAGTATTGTCATCATATTTACTGCATTTTTGTTAGAATGTAGCATTCATTAGAAATGCTACGAGTTATTTTACTGCTTTTTGTAAGGAAATTGAACGTAAAAATGTATAAAATGACTGAGTAAAATACACATTCTACAATATTTTGTTATCGGTATCATTAGTCACCATCATTATGTATAAATAAAACCAATTTAAGTTTTGGATAATAATGAAAGATTACCATTAAAAACTTTAAATTATGTTCAGTCTTAATTGAGAACAAAGTCAAAATAATACACAAAATTTAAATGTATTTATAACTTTTTATTTAGTTAAAACTAACATGGTAACAAAACAAAATAATCAGTCCCACTGAGTTTACTTGTACTTTGTTTTAAAATAATAGTTATTACTTATAAACCTATAAAAAATTCTTTACGTCACCTAAATTATGTAGAACTAGGAATTTAGTTCTGAGATCAGATTCATAATTATGTGTACATATAATACTTAATTTAACTAAATTAACAACATATATTTTACATTCATTTCAAAGTTACAAAAAAATTATAGGTATGGTTTCTTTTAAAAGTATAGGTATACTTAAGTAAAATCCCATTTGCAAGTAGTTGTAATAAATAAATAAAAGGATTTTAGGTACAGAAAATCAAATGCAGAATGTCGAAAAGGTACAACAATTAATTTAAAGTAATTATTTCCTTAAGTTTTTTACCTATAATTCTGTAAAGTACAAAAAAGTTCTAGAAGATTTTGTAAAAAACCAAACATCACTATTAAAAAAAATTAAACTGTACATAATTTTCGTCAATATGCTTATTAAAAATTCACAACAGTAGGTTGTTCTTCGGAATTTTGTAAATTATTTGTCACCGCTAGAATTTTTCTCGATCTAGAATTAATTTTCTTATTTCTGTAAACAAAATAAAATCTGATGTCAAAAAATTACCACAGAGAGAATGGAACGGAAAAAGATAATCGCGTAACAAACATACAAAAAAAATGAAGTAGGTTGAAAATACAGAAGGTATCTAACGTACCTACACGAATAAAAAAACAAACATGCATTAGAACTATTAAGTGAATAGATTTTTTTATAAATATTTTGTTAACGTATTATTTAAATTATACCTTGGCTACCTTCTAATCTTTCATATCCAGCTTTAGGTATTTATATAACCAATTTTTTGTTTTTTTAGAGTCAATAAAATAAAACGCATATCCCTGTGACATGTGCATAATACAATTTAATGCGTTAATAATATGTAAATAACCGAATTTCAAGTATAAGTATGTACTTACCTCGAATGCACGGCAGTCCTCGAATCACAGAACGCCACTGACCTATCCTGCTCGTACGGCGTTCGAGACTCCGCCGACCACCTAATATTATATTATTCATTAATTTTACTGAATAATATGCAGTAAGTAATGCCAAAAATGCAGTACAAACATTAAAAAATATTAATCTACTAACTTAAATGCAGCAACTCAACGTATACTGCGATTTAGCTAGTAGACTTATATATTCGTACGATTAGCGAATACCGACCAAAGAACAGTAAACCTTTTATCCGCCGTGAAAATCGCAGTACAAAGTAAAAAAAAAACGTTAATTTACAAAGTAATACGCAGTAAATTTTACGTATACTGCAATTTAAATAGAATTATATTATTTTGATCTTTCAATAATTATTAACTTACTCAAAGTAAGTTGCCTAATCACTGCATTTTAAATGGCCATTACAGATGAGCGTAAATTGTATCTTTACAGTTTAAATAAAGTAAGTTGTTTCTTACTGCATTTTGGTTAGTGCTACAGTGTATTATTTACTGACATACTACTCGTAGAGGCTTCGAAGGAGGCTCCGGACCAAAAAACCGATTACATATATATGTGCGTTTCGATGCACTGATTCCAAATCACTAATAAACAGAAATCACCCAAAATGCCACTTACTGCGTTTTAAAATCTGCACGGCAGAATTCAAGTTTTGGGATAATAAATGACCCTATCCAAAGTCGAGTTTGGATAAGTAAGACGCTGCCAGACGATTTATGATCAAGTATGGTACAGCTATCCGTGTTTGGTAGAATACTGACCACAACCAATCTAAAGCAAACAGTTTTAAATTACCCATCCACCAATAATTACCATCACTATACGACACACTAATTATATCTAGCAACCCAGTTATTGCCTACTACAGGACTTAAAAACCAAAGTCAACACTATCCTAAAATGAACTAAAACAATTACTTTGCTCACCCGCGACCTTAAGGTCGCGGGTGAGCAAAGTAATTGTTTTAGTTCATTAATATGGACCTCCGCAAAGTAACGCCTGATTCAATAAACTATCCTAAAATCTCTCACATGAATAAATAAACTCCGTCCTTGTGCCATAAATCATAGCTCTTTATATTCCGCGCCAAATGCAAATACAGATGAGACTGAATCAAACTTTTACAGCCTCTTAAAACACATCTCCCATCACGCCCTTAAAAAAGCATTTAAAATGTATCAAGACGTCATCGAACCGGGTGTTTTTGTAATGGCCACCATTACGGGACGTAGCTTAGCGAGGACAGTATTTTCATTGCAAACAAATTACAAAATAAACGCAAAATGTTGGACAGTTCTGTTCTGAGAGGAGACTAGGGTCCCTATTCCGTATGTCCGTCCGACCGTCTGTTACAGGGCTCTACCTCATCATCATCATCATTTCAGCCGAAAGACGTTCACTGCTGAACATAGGCCTCCCCCAATGCGATTGGATGCGTATAACACAGGACCGATCTGTTTGGACTGTAATAGCTAGTGCACGTTGGGCAGCCGCCGTGACGCATGACTCCGGGAAGAACGGCTACTATTTTCACTATGAGTGAGTCTCGCGGTAGTTTCATGTTTACAATATCATAGCTAGACACTTGAAATTTTCACTGATTATGTATTACTGTGGCCGCCAAAACAACCAATACTAAATATAAAACAAAGTTAAAAATTGTAGGGGGTCACCATACCTCTCCCCCTCCCTCTCCCCTATTCCCTCTCCTTTTTAAAGGCCGGCAACAGATCAGTGACTCTCTTTGAGTTGTTGATATTTATGAGCGGTGGTGATCATTTTCCATCAGATGGCCTGCTTGCTCGTTTGCCTCCCTCTCATAATAAAAAAAAACAAGCTTGTTAGGTTACACACATACACATGACAGCCTACAGTTTCTAGGCGGCGCGAGCGACTCTATGCTGTTCGAATGTTAACTAAGTACTTATAAATTTGTAATTTTAGTGCTTACATTTGGGGGTTTTTTTACTAAACTGCTGATACGGAACCCTTCATGTAGGAGTCGAGTCTGACCCGAATTTTACCGTTTTATTATAACATCGAGCTAAAAAAATCACCCAGAAACTCTGTTTTCCTTAGTCTGTTAGAAAAGTCCGAATTTCGGAACAACTTAATGAGTACCAAAGAGATTTATTGGAAGAGAAACTCATTAGCGTACTCGATTTACATTCAAAGCCTCCTTAGTATTATTTAGTGGGGATCATTTAGAATTTGTAGAACAAAATCTTGAATGAAGATTGAAGTTTGGATTAGGGCTAATTTAAATAAAACTAACAAATTCATTTCGAAAGCGGAATTTAATCAAAGCTGTTTCGTGAGTCGAATAGAAGCTCAATCAATTTCATTTGTAAAGTAATAATACAAATGTTAACTAATTAAATCACTGCCCATGTTGAAGTAATGAAGCGTAGGGTTCATTCGTGCTATTTATCGCTAGCTTTATCATACAGCTTTACGTACCCGTGGTATTACAAAAACTTACTAGACGTGGTTTTAGAAATAAACCCTCTATTAAATCCCAAAGGATTTTTTCCGCTAAATTTCAAGTTGTTGAGGCTGACACCTTGCTATTTTATAGGTAGGTATACAATTTACATAAAAAAACTAAAAAGTGTAGATTACATAACGACGACGATTTAGACGACCAGATGGCCTAGTGGTTAGAGAACCTGACTACGAAGCTTGAGGTCCCGGGTTCGATTCCCGTGTCGGGGCAGATATTTGTATGAAAAATACGAATGTTTGTTCTCGGGTCTTGGGTGTTTAAATATGTATTTAAGTATGTATCTATCTATATAAGTATGTTTATCCGTTGCTTTAGTACCCATAACACAAGCTTTGCTAAGCTTACTTTGGGACTAGGTCAATTGGTGTGAATTGTCCCATGATATTTATTTATTTATTTACATAACAACTACACACATACACACATACACATGACATATTCGACACATGCATTAATATATAAAATAAAATAACACAATGCAATCTTGTGGTATCCAGTCTGTGGCTATTTTAGCCAACTGATTTGGATCCATGCCGCTGGCGTGGCCTGCCCAGCCCTACTTCAGCATGGCTGCCGTTGCACTCTCATCTGTAATGTGTTTAAGAGGATACGATGCGCACCATTTCTCCATACAAACGTAATCCCCTGTTTCCTCCCTGGATAATGGATTTAGAGCCAAATTTTTTTTACTGTGTAATCTGTATCTACCATAGCTATGCCCCTATGTTTCGTTTTTTTCCATATTTCAATTAACATAAGAAATATGAGCTTTCCAAAACTGAAAAAATTGCCCAATTTCAACGTCATTTTCAGACACTCATCAGAAAAGAATCCCTCACATAAACAAAAAAAGGAAAACATAGGGGCATAGCTAAATCTGTCCACTAATTATTTTTGAAAAAAAATAATTTTATTGGTCCAGCTTTCGAGAAGAAAACAGGGGATTACGAAATGCTGTTTTGATCAATTTTACGCGCCTATTAACGGTCTGATCTGCAGTTGTCGCGCTCTCGCTGTACTGACACGGGGGGGTTCGGGCGAGACAGCGACATTTCATTAAAATACCTATTTCTCAAAAGTCTCTCAGCCATCGTACCCTCTTAATATTTTGTATAGATAAATTACCGAGAGCGTGGAATTGATGTAGTGGTATTGTTTGTTTATAGGCATTCCACTTTAGTGAGAGAGAGATCTCTCTTGCCAATGCCTATAAACAGACAATACCACTAAATACATGCAAATTCCACGCTCTCGGTAATTTATCTATACATATATTTTAAAGTAAAATTATATAATTGTATCTTATCAAAACAAAACAAGAAAAACAATTTTTAAAATAAGGGCTTTAGCCATTTCGATCACGGTTAACGAATACCTACTTAGGGCCGATACAGACGGACTGCAATGTAACTGCAACGTAACTGCAATGGACAATACAGGGTGAAATTTGTTTGACCGTGAAAAATTTCATACTGGTTTCCTTAGTGAAAGATGAAAATGCGTTTTTTTTTTCAGTACCTTTTAGGTACTAAAATATTGATACACATAAGGCGAAAGATATCCTAAAAAACCATGCACTTGTGGACAACCTGTGCCACAGCGCGGCGGGTCGAGATTAAGATAGGTGAGCGCACCCCTCCTCCGCACGCTAACCCCGAGCGTCACTCGGCTCTTGCTTATCCACACGTTACTAATTATTTTTTCGGACAACACATTTATTTGTGAAAAATTTACCTTTTTTTTTGAGAAATGGCATCTTTAATTGATTCCTAATGCCTGGGAAAATTTTGCACGGTCAAAAAAATGTCAGCCTGTATATGGGTAGTCGGGAGTTGGCAGTTACGTTGCAGATTGCAGTCAAACTTTATCGGTCCTTAGACTTTGTTCCTTAGTTTTCTCACTAGACATTGTTACATTATTGTCTAGTGTCAAATTAATACAAAAGTGTTGTTATTTATACAAAGGAAAGGTAAAAAAATTGTTATTATGTAGGTAACTAACCCACACGTAGGGCGTTTCGAACATTGCTCCTACCGGTTATTGACCGCGATTTTGTTAATATTTCATTCGCCAACTCTCTTTCGGTAATAAAGATAAGTTTCATATGAAACTTATTTCATTTCTCTAAGTTCTACGCCCTGGAAACGCCGAATAATAACCGCTTAGTATTTATTTTATTTGTGTGTGAGGAAGTTTAGCGGAAAAAATGTTTGGGAAATTAATAAATGGTTACAATTTTATGAGGACAATAGGTACGGTCGGCAAAGAATGTGGTCTAACAGTTTTGACTAGTTTCTTTGAGGTCTAATTAAGTATCGCCAAGGTTGACTTTTCTAACTGAGCCACTGTCATCATATTATTGCAGGGAAAAATCAACCTCGTTGTATGATGTATCATGACGTGCCAATTGACTTCAACCGTAATGGTAGACCATATTTTTGGCTGACTGTACAAGAGGTTGCTGTTTTATGAAAATTACAAAATCAGATTCCTAGCTGTACTGAGAAAAGTTACAGGGGTTCGAAATCTGACGCCCAAACAGTTCGTGTAAATATACCCACTGCAGTGTCGCGCGTTTTTTAAAGGTTGGCCAGTGAGTCTGATATAACTAGCACCAAAATTTCTCGATGGTTTTTCCTTTAAGTATATCCTAATATGGAATGTAATTAATATAGTCACACTCAAGGGTTCAAAACATTTTATTTATCTATCATTGTAGTACAAACTAGACTAACGTTTTTTAATGCAAGAAATGTAAATTTTTAGATAGTTTAATGGGAGAATTACAGTATTTAAGACATCAGTTGACATTGTTTTTGTTTGCATTTGGTTAGTTACCTAGGCCTTCCAAGTATAAACACCTACAGTATAATTTCTGTGATATGCTGTATTTACTTATTATAAGGCTACTTAAATCTAGGTAAATAAATGTACAGTCTGGTTCGCCAGTGTGTGTATCGCCGGCCTTTCATGGATGTCTGTACATAGACCTTATGTTACCATAATAGGGTCTATGTATAGATATTTGTGGGATGTTGGCGGTGCGGATATTGGTGAACTTGACAATACGGTCAGCGTCATGAAGGAGTGAGTGCCTTGGTACCTTGTCGCTTTCAGTCGTTATATATTTACTATGGCTACTTAAATGTAAGTACTTAAATGTACAGTCAGCGCCATGATCGAGTGAGTGCCTTGGAGCCTTGTCGCTTTCAGTCGTTATATATTTAGTATGACTACTTAAATATAAGTACATAAATGTACGGTCTGCGCCATGAACGAGCGAGTGCCTTGGTACCTTGTCGCTTTCAGTTGTTTGACTACCTGGTTTTATATGGCTATTTAAACATGATATTAAGGTGGCGGGGTGCAGAGGTGGTCGCTTGTTTGTGGCGCTGACCGTACTAGTACTAGTAATAGTAATAGTTTTATTTTATTTCGTTTATTTCCTTAGTTATAATAATCTTAAATATTTAAATATTGTAACTAAGTATAAGAAAAATTTTTTTTGTAACATTAATTGCAATAATCAGATTAAATTTTAATTTTTTTTTTTTAGTTATTTAAATTATCATTTTATGTATACTTGTACATGTCGAACCGGAAGACGCAGTGTTGGTAGACCTCCAACAAGATGGAACGACGACTTTATTATCTAACGCACTTGGAATCACTAGGATGGAGGTAGAGAGAGATAGAGAATATGATCAAGAGCGCCCAAGCATTAGGCAATACGATCTCTAGGTAAGGTGTCATAAGGCGCAAGCCACAAAGCCAAGAAAGGTTCTTGAGTGGCGTCCGCGGACCGGAAGACGCAGTGTAGGTAGGCCGCAAACAAAATTGAGTGACGACCTGGTGAAGGTAGCGGGAACGCATTGGATGCGGATGACGCAGGGCCGATCTGTTTGGCGAGCCTTGGGGGGAGGCCTATGTTCAGCAGTGGACGTCTTTTGGCTGAAATGATGATGATGATGAAGGCGCAAGCCACACAGAAGAGACGTGGAACGGGGAAGCGTCGCAGTGGCGGCGCCCCTTGAATCATTTTTCATAGTAAATGTATAGAAGCGTCGCGTCTCCGCCTCGCCTCTTCTGTCTGCTTTGGATCGCGACGTTTCTGTACGTTTAGTAAGAAAATTGATTCAAAGAGCGCTATCACTGCGACGCGCCCCCATCCCACGTCCCTTCTGTGTGGCTTGCGCTAAGGCTATGAGGAGAAGGAACGCGTTGGATGCGGATGGCAAAGGACCGGTCTGTTTAGCGAACTTCGAGGGAGGCCTATGTTCAGCAGTCAAGTGGATTGTCTTCTGTCAAATGATGACGATGACGTACATGATGACGTTCTTCTTTGTAACGTTTCCGTTATCTTGTGTTTACTTTCGTCCATGAGGATAATAAATAGCAAAACGTCTTGTGAACGATCTTAAGTACCATAATTAATGTAATAGAGCACCAGCTTCGCGTTGAATAATAATGAAATCAATTTGTTCTATTAATACGTAATACGATAGCGTAATTACCATCAGATGGCTTCGTTCATGGAACAGTCTTGCTTTGGTTTCCAACAAATTAAATAATTATAAATGTTTTGATATTTTGTTCGTACAAATTGTACAATAAAAATTTTGCTAGAGGCTATAAGAACCTGTTTTTTTTTTTGTGAAATTTATCATCCATCTCGTTGCTGGACGTCCCACGCTGCGCTTGCCAGTCTGCGATCTCAATTCGAGAACTTTTCGGCCCCCACGGCTATCTCTTCTGCGTGCCTTATGGCGTGCCCAGTCTATTGCTATTTCGTGGCTATATCGGTGACCCTTGTTCTTCCACAAATTTCTTTATTCATGACTGGATCCTGTAGAGAAACCCCGAGCATAGCCTCATAGCCTTATGAAACTGAACATAAACAATTAAATTAGGTATTAGAACAACATAGATAAAATCCAGGGAATTAGTTTTTAATAGTAATAAAACAATAAGAAAAATTATCAGACACCTCTACAAATTGGTGAAGTGAGAAAACAAAAATACGTAAAAACAAAACACGGTACACTATAGTACCCTATTGGATAGGGTATACATGTATTTAGTTAGATTATTGGCAACGTTCAAATTGTTTTCTTTCAATTATTTGTAAGCAGATATGTATCCAAAATCGTTTCAACCCAAAATAAAGAACAAATTACATAAATAACGCTCTAACATTTTTGCCAGACTTAAGTGGGAATGGGCGGGCACATTGCTCGTAGAACCGACGGTCGAGGGAGCAGAGAGGATCTAGAATGATGCTCACGTAATGGTAGACATGGCGTAGAAAGGTCCACAACAAGATGGACTAACGATCTGATAGCGGTTGCAGCCTTGGATCGATCTTTGTGGAATTTTTTGGGGAAGGCCTTTATCCAACAGTGGAGATCTTTTGGCTTATAATGACGATGAGGACTAACTGCCATATTTTTAGAGACATCAATAAATCTTTCCATTTTTTTAAACCCTCGCCATTACACATCAATGTTATCTTTTTGATATTTCTCTCTGTAAGTTTATCAAGTTTATGTTCAGTAAAGTAATAGACTGCTTTATTGGTAATTAAACACAAATACAGTAGCTAGCATAAAAACTAATGAAAGATTTCAGTATCTGTCTGCGAACTCTTACTCACAGTGTCATTTGCCGTAACTTGATTAGGAGAGTTGTTAAGTGCTCCACTTGTCTAGACGATAACTGTAAAGTCAGATTTTTTAAACTGTCTACATGAAAGCTTTTTAACGCTCTTAGTTGAGATTTCAATTGTTTTAACTTTTCGAATGATATTCGATTCAGGGTTTTGAACTCCCTGTTTTCGTAATCGTATTTTTAAAAAAAATCGGTTTTTAAAGACCTTTACCTAAGGCAACTTTCAATTTACAAAAGTACATTTAGAGATGATTTTTAGGGTTCCGCAACTCGAAAGGAAAAAGCGGAACCCTTATAGGATCACTTTGTTGTCCGTCCGTCCGTCCGTCCGTCCGTCCGTCTGTCTGTCAAGACCCTTTTTCTCAGGAACGCGTGGAGGTATCAAGCTGAAATTTATATCAAATACTCAGGTCTACGGTCCCTTAAAGCTGTGAAAAAATCAAATTTCTAAGCCAACGCAATCAAAAGATACAGCCGTTTATGCCGCTAATTTCCGCAAATTTTCGAAACTCGCAAGGGAATCAAAACCTACAGGGTACTTCCCGTCAATTCAGAATCTTGAAATTTGGTACGAAGCAACGTATTATAGCACAGATAAAGGAAAAATTGCGAAAAGCATAAATTTTTAATGCAATCAAAAGATAAAGCCTTTTATGCCGCAAATTTCCGCAAATTATCGACACTCGCAAGGGAATCAAAACCTACAGGGTACTTCCCGTGAACTCAGAATCTTGAAATTTGGTACGAAGCAAGGTCTTATAGCACAGATAAAGGAAAAATTGTGAAAAGTATAAATTTTTTGTCTGTCTGTCTATATCAGTAACCAGTCTACAATGATCCCACACTGCGCACATTTTGCTTATGAGCAGGGGTCTGCTAAGACTGGATGTCATAGATACATATAAATTTGTACGGAACCCTCGGTGCGCGAGTCCGACTCGCACTTGGCCGGTTTTTTTTTATTTGTATTTACCGCCCGTGACTTCGTTAACAAACAGTTCGCTTGTCGCTATCCCGCGGAACACATGCAATTTTGGGAAACAAAAATATTTTACGTATTATGGATTGCGTTGTGGAGTAACAATTACCCAAACAACAACACTTTCACATTCCAACAGTTATCTTGAGGCCACTCTGCACTTTTCGGAATAGAAACTGTCCTATGTCCTTCTCTGGAACTGAAACTACTTTGATACCAATTTTCATCTGTAACAAACATCCAAACAGCCAGAAATCTTCACAAAATTTGTCAATTTATAATTATTAGTAGGATAAAATGTTCGCACGATTCGTTGACGTGAAAAAAAATAATTAAATACAACAAAATCTAACCGATAACCGTTGGGGTAGACGAGTTCTTGAGTAGAGACCACGGACCGGCAAACGTAGCGTAGGACGTCCTCAGACTCGCCTCGGTGGAGCGATGATCTTCGCAAGGCGGCTAGCAAGAGCTGGATCAGAGTGGCCGAGGATCGTGCTCAGTGGCGTGCCATGGGAGAGGCCTATGTCCAGCAGTGGACGAACATAAACTGATGATGATGATGACAACAAAATCTTAGTCCCTAATGTACGACGCTTGCCTATAAAGCCTTTAATTGATTATTGTAGCCAAAAAGAGGGCTGGGGAGTAAAGCTACAATAGTGAATTTTTCATCAAAACCGCTGTTCATTCATCTTTTTCATAACAACACAATCCCCAAAAATTGCACCTGCAACTAACAAATCACGCAATTTCACACGTGTTGTGGTAAAAAATGCAATATCGGCCATATTGCAGCGGCCATTTTGCGGCAGTCGTAAATCTTGTAAGGGCAAGGGAAATCTTTATAGGGACCGTTTTGAATTGGGGAAGTCACCTGGTGGTTGAGGGCGGAAGAATGTTATATTTATTTCTGTTGTGGATTTTTTCCGTAACAATATCTGTACAGGATTTTAGGTAACAGATACACTGTATGTATAGCCAAGATGACGGCTGCTATTAATAAATTTATTTATTTAATCTTATAACTAGGTCTGATAGCCACATTATGCTAATTACGTAACAAGAATGTAAACCCATGTGATGGTGTGTATGTAAACTTTTCCTCCAAGGTTTACCAAATATACCGGTCTTCCTGCTTCCGCATCCAACGCGTTCCCGCAGCCTTAACCAGAGGCCGTATTCTCTAACACCCGGACACATTCACTATTTTTTTCTGCGAAATGGCATAAGATGTGTATGAGATGGTGACAGAAAAAGATGGTAAAAGCGATAGCAAGCGCCTGCGCGTTAGACAATACGGGCTCAGGTCGTCGGTCCATCTTGTTGGAGGCCTACGTACGAGGGGCGTTCAATATAAAGTGAGAATGAGATGCAAACTCTTTTAATATTACGAAATTAAATACTGGCCGGTAAAGCTAATCTATCTAGCTGATTGCTATGAAAAAAAAAACTAACTGTCTTTTGTTTAAAAGAATATACGGTAATTTCTTTGCAATGCTATTGAGTACGTTAGCGAAAATGGAGAAAATTGAACTGCGCGCCGTTATCAAATACTTGTGTTTGAAAAATTTTTCTACGGACCAAGTCAATTTGGATTTGCGGGACTCTTTAGGGTCTAATGCTCCTCCGTATTCGACAGTCGCACGTTGGTGCGCCGAATTTAGACGTGGAAGAACATCGACAATGGACGACCCCCGCTCCGGACGCCCTACTACAGCAGTAACTGAAGAAATTGTGAAAAAAGTCGAAAACTCAGTTTTGGCGGATCGTCGTGTCACGGTTCGTTTTATTGCTGAAAATGTAAAGATTTCAACGGGGAGCGTGCATAATATTTTACATGAACGCTTGGGTATGAAAAAGGTATCTGCGCGTTGGGTACCAAGAATGCTTACTGACACGCAAAAACAAACTAGACTAGAGATTTGTCAAGAAGCTTTGAACCTGATGCAGCAAGACCGGGAACTTTTTTTGGCGTGATTTATAACAATGGACGAAACATGGTTCCATCATTACGACCCAGAAACGAAACTGCAGTCTATGACATGGAAAAGGCCATCATCTCCAACTCCGAAGAAATTCAAGTTGAGCCCATCTGCCGGTAAGGTCATGGGCTCTGTTTTTTGGGATGGTAAAGGGGTATTAATGATTGAGTATCTCGAGCATGGAGCCACTATTACGAGCACATTATACGCCAAACAAATAGCAACATTGCGCAATGAGATCCGCGAAAAACGGCGAGGTAAACTCTCGAAAGTTGTGCTGTTCCACCAGGACAATGCCCCGGCACACAAGTCCGCCGTTGCAATGGCTGCAATTCGTGATGCTGGGTTCGATATCCTTAAGCATCCTCCGTATTCACTAGATCTCGCTCCCAGTGATTTCTACCTATTTCCGAGATTGAAACAATACCTGAGAGGCCAGAAATTTGAAGACGACGACGCGGTAGTCGCTGCAGTACAAGATTTTTTAAGTACTCAAGATGAGACCTTTTTTAAAAATGGAATTTTAAGTTTAGAAAAAAGATATACTAAGTGTATTATGCTAAAAGGTGACTATGTCGAAAAATAAAATGACATTTAGTAAAAGTTGTTTATAACATACTCATTCTCACTTTTTATTGAACGCCCCTAGTACACTGCATATTCCGGTCCGTGAACGCCATTCGAGAGCGCTTTGGCCCCATTGGCAATCAGTTCTACGAGCGACGTGACCCACCCACTGCCACTTGAGTCTAACAATTCTTCGAGCTATATTGGTGACTATAAGTTCTTGCGCGAATTTCATCATTTTCCAATGCAATTCCGCAGAGAAATTACGAACAGAACCCTCTCCATCGCCCTTTGATTGACTTAGAGCTTCATATGAGTCTCATCGTTAACGGCCACTTCTCAATGCCATAAGTCATCACTGGCAACACTAACCTACTGGTCAAAGACTTTTGACTTGAGGAACTACGGTATACCTATTGGATGCCAAAATATTGTGGAGTTTTACGAACGCTGCCCAGCCAAATCGGTTGGTGTAACTTACTGCATTGCCAATCCGACTGCCAAGCGAGGCGATTAAGAATGGCAACAATCCCCAATGACTAGGTCAATCATTTTACTCTGCAAAAATAAAGAAACAAAACGCAATGACAAACGTTAAAATACGTCCACCACTTAGATTATAGCACGGGCAGCCGATTTTTTAAATCAAATTTTGTAAAAATACTTCTAAGTGGTAGGTATTGCAAGAATTTTGAAACATGACACAACTTATAACTAGTTTGCAAAAGTTATCAAACGTGAGACTCAGATATAATTCGTGCAATACCTACTCCGAATTACTCGCGCATTGATATATCAAAGTCTGACAGTTGCAGACAAACATTCGAACCAATTCAGAAACACGAGCCCGCGTACTAACCCATGAACCTCTGATAGGCCAAACCACTAAAACCAATGCTTTGTTTCATTATTGGAGTCTGTCGAATTAATGTCAATGAGGCTTGTTTCTTTCATTCATTCTTTCATAAATAAGCCGTAACCAACCTTAGAACAGACTTAACTTCAGTCAGACAGACGTTAATCCTTTCTCTCCATTGTATACCTGACCTAGATTCATACAGCATAATTCCCAGCAATTTTGTTACAAGTAAAATATTATAAGGAGAAATCGCCTTTCTTATAACAATAGTCGGGAACCTAATCATTGTGTCATTTATGAACAATTCTCTCTGAGAAGAATAATACGAGTCTCTCAAAAAGTATGAGGACTCAGAGGCGTCGCAGATGGCCAATATCTTACCGACGGGCAAAAATTTATGTCAAAATTGCGTACCAAAATCAATAACTATAAATTAAAAATTTTAAAAACCCCCAACGCAATTTGGTCGCACATATTATGTTTGAAAATAAAGTAAATGCTCATTAATGCGTATAAGATCCCTTCTGCAGCTAACAAAAGAGCTTATAACTTTGAAACGGCTGAACCATCGCCAAGAAACCTGCTTTGAAATAAAAAAACCACATCCAAATCGGTTCACCCGTTTAAGAGCTATGATGCCACAGACAGACAGGCAGACACACACACACACACACACACACACACACACACACACACACACACACACACACACACACACACACACACACACACATGGCGGTCAAACTTATAACACCCCTCTTTTTATGTCGGGGGTTAAAAATCGATTATAAACAAGGCTAGTAGAACTACCCAAATACTTATGCCTAAATACGTTAGGCGTTCGCGGCGCACACGCCGCGAGTTCGCTCCACTTCTTACACGTTCTCAAATCGCCAAAATGATAATGGCTCTTAATGAACCAATTGGTTCAATTGCGCGAGCAGTATGTCACCATTTTGTAAGACATCTCCCGCAATTTCTGTTATAACCTGAATGGGATACTCCTTATTAATCTGAGATGTCTCAAGGCGAAAAATCTTTTTCCGCATATTGGGAGGCACGATTGCGGAAGAACGGTGAGCATTTAATTTCGGTGCGGAAATATTTGTGTACAATTAGGTCGTTTTGGAATATTTTTCATTTTCGTTTTATTGGCATTCGGGAATTCTTCTTTTTTTATTGAGCGTAGCAATTAGGAACATGGTGTGTCACTTTGAGAATTTGTGAAAAAATACTGCAAATGTCTGACCGATATAATATCGAGGTGGAAAGTTGTCGTTGACTGTATAGAGTTCTAAGGGCCTTTGTACAACAATGGACGTGGATGATGTTGATGATGAAAGGTAAGTTGGCTAGCGTCATTCACTTATACATAGGTCTAAGTGATCATTTAATATCATTCATTTCATTTTATTTTGCGCTGGGGTGTTATAAACGCCTCAGCATTATGCTGAGCCAGTGTCCAATTTGCAACCGCAATGACACACTATTTTTAGCCTTTGTATTGTCCTTTTTCTAAAAATATTTATGTGTCTTGTGTTGTTGTAAATAAATGTATTTTCATTCTTTCTTTCTTTTAATAAGCCAATATACGTCCCATTACAGGGCCCTGGCTTTTCTTAGAATGAGAGGGCTTATTCCGAACTTCACATAGCATTGAATTTCTTCGCAGGTGTAAGCAGGTTTTCTCGCAATGTTTTCCTTCACCGTAAAGCTCATGGTGAATTTCAAGTGTAATTTCGCACGTGAATTCCGAAAAACTCAGAGGTACACGAGCCCGGGCTCGAACCCACGACCCTCTACTTGAGAGGCCACAGGCCAAACCATGGTTACTACGGCATTTTAAACTACTTACTCATTTTGTACTTTATACTTGGTTATTATGAGAATAGATTCTGAAGTAAAAAATATTATAAAACAGCACACGGCGATAATATTGAGAATAGAGCTTTAGATTATGACAAAAGCAGTTTATGTAGATGATGTGCTTATATTCTGTTTGAGATTTTCGTTTATACTGATTTATTTTAGAATTTTATTTTGAGATCTTGTCTTTAAATATATTTATATATACATCAACGTCATACTGTCAAGGAAATAAGTTGTTTCTCAAATACAGATCTCATAAGTTATTATTGACAATTGTCCGCGTATACGTATGCTTTAGTTGACATGCTCAGTAGGAAAAAGAAAAACTGATTTTTCTTTATTTTTGTTATCATTGATAGAAATGACAAAATAAACTTGTGGATATAAATAATATTTGCCTTGCCTTACATTGAAAGGTGCTTTCGAGGAATGAAGGGTTTTCTCAGAATCCATATATGGTCTCTTCTTTACTTTGGTGAAAATGGATCATACGTACATTGATAATATGATATAAATAGTCGATCAAGTAAATGATTTACCATTTTTTATGACAGTTCCTACATCAAAGTGATTGTCACATTGACTTGTAAGTGAAAATAGCCTTTGAAGTTTTCAAAACATACAACTGACATTGAACCTTAAAGTGGTAAAAGAATTCCTTGGTCTATACATGGACTAAGCTAAGTAAAGAATTCACATTTTTTTTTACAAACTCAACTGTGGCAACTACTGTTGAGTCTTAATGATTATGTTTGTAAGGAATTTAGTTACAAATGTTACCCATAGATGGCGCTTATCCCTCTATGAACTTGCTAACGTTGTGTTCCTTTGATTTCCTTGTATGCAGCTATTTGTTACTGATTAAATGTGTGATACAAGAAAAGTACAGTGCAGTGGTTTAATTGTGAGTGGTATAGTGATAACAACTACGAAAATAAACATTGTTTTTAGGTACTTGCTTTCTTGATTTGCAGATAATTAAAGAAAGAAATATCCTCCTTCTAGTTGATTTATAATATTTTATTGGAACATCATATTTTTGAGAAAACCTTTAAAGAAGACGAAAAAGTACTGGTACGGTCGACCAAGAAAGTCGTCTACCAGTTTTAACAAAAGTTTCTGTGACATCTAAATATCCCTAAGCCACTGTCATCATGTTATTGCAAGGGAAAATCGACCTCTGTAGGATAACTAACTGGGTCCAGCGACTTACCGCTTCAATCTTCCCACAACCACGCCGTACGGGTCCTGGTACAATCGGGGTTCGTCGGCACACCACATAAGAAGCTCCAGCTGGTTTAATCCTTACATATGTAATCCAATAGGTCACTAACACTATCTTCCAAGTTTGTATCGTAAATTGAACACAATAACACAAGTCAGACGAATATTACACGTGAGTTGCAACGGAGCGTTATTTTTGCAGCATTTCGGAAGCGTCCGCGATTCGCAACTGTTTTTTCAAGCCGCGTTAGCGGCGTAGGTGGCGGCCGAGGGTGGCGCTGGTATCGCGCGCAAGACCGTTTCCCATTGGTTGGTGGTGCGTTCCGATCTCGGCAGCTAGTCGCAAACCCAGTCAAAATAAAAACTTTTAAATGAAACGAAAACCACCAATATATAACAAATTGCGTCACCTTATTGTTAACACGAACAAAATATTAAAATAAAATTAAATAATACTGTTCCGGTACGGAACATGCCGCTCACCTTAAAAGCACGTAGTTGCTTTTAACACAAAAGTTGAAACTAATATTGAAATGAAATAGAACTTAAGTATTTACACTAAGATTCGTAATGACTCTAATTACTCTAAAGGTAGAGGACAGACCTTAACGACGGGTCGTTTAAAGAGGGAATTTCCCCTTTTAAGAGTCACTACGCGCGTGACATTATCGGAACCGGGGTGAAGAGCATGGATGCGTGCCAACTTCCATTGTAACGGAGGTAAGTGGTCATCGCATATTACTACAACAGTGCCTTCACGAAGAGCGGTGCCTCTGTCTTGAAGCCACTTGCTACTTTGTTGGAGCTCGTGGAGATATTCTTTGCTCCATCTTTTCCAAAAGTGTTGGACCGTTTGTTGAATCCAACGCCAACGAGTGAGACGATTCGGCGTCTCATCGATTAAGGAAATATCGGGTAAAGCAATCATGGGTTCACCGATTAAAAAATGAGATGGAGTTAAAGGAAGAGGATCCGAAGAATCCGCACTTAAAACGCAAAGTGGACGTGAGTTTAAAACTGCTTCGACCTGACATAAGAATGTATGCATCTCGTCATAGGTTTGAGTGCGAGTACCGATCACACGATGAAAATGGTGCTTAAAAATACGGACCCCCGATTCATGGAGGCCTCCGAAATGGCTCGCATACGGAGGTTGAAAGTGCCACGTGATCCCCTGCTTAAGGGTTTGTTGATTAAGCGCACTCTGCACCGAATCGTTGCGTAAAAACGCATAAAGTTCTTTTAAGTAATTATCACAACCGATAAAATTAGTTCCACAATCTGAATAAATGTCTGTGCACAAGCCACGACGGGACGTGAAACGTCGCAGGGCTGCCAAGAAGGCTTCTGTAGACAGTTCCGAAACTAATTCAAGATGTATAGCCTTAACACTCATACATACGAAAACTGACACATAACATTTAATAATTTTTGCGTTACGCACTTTATTTGCACGTACGTAAAATGGACCGGCAAAATCTACTGCGGTTTTAATGAATGGTCGCGCGGGACGGAGTCGTACGGCAGGGAGCGGTCCCATGCGCGTTTGGTTGCGAGTGGGTCGCGCGCGGAAGCACGGCACGCAGCGATGAATGCGTTGACGAACGATGTCACGGCTAGACAAAATCCAATATCGCTGTAAGAGCGTGTGGCGTACCGACTGCGGCCCGGCATGCAAAGTAGATAAATGTGCATCATCAATGATCAGATCAGTTAAATGGTGTTTTTTAGGTAAAATCAGTTGGTGTTTAGACGCAAATGGTAAAAAGGATTTGTGGATTCGACCACCAACTTTAAATAGTTCGTCCGAATTATCCAGAAATGGCGTTAAACGTCGTAAACGCGTGGACGGTAATTTACCCTGTGCTATGTTGGTTATGTCTTCGTTAAAGACGGATCGTTGGGTTATTTTAATAAGTCGCGTTAACGCGAAGTTATATTCCGGCACAGTAATATACTGCGGAAACGCTTGTTTTGTTTTCTTGCACTTGTTAACAAAACGAAAAATAAGTGCTGTTACGCGAACAAGTTTACCTAGCGACGAAAATCGCGTGATAAAATCAACATCCTGTATAGGCGGCGTCGTAGACGCGCTGGAGCACACCGTTAAGTTTCGTTTTTCTTCACACGTGTCTTCTACCTGAGTTTGAACGGGCCATGAGTCGGGACCTTGACGTAGCCATGAGGGTCCATGGTACCACAAATCGTGGTTCACCAGCGCAGCCGGCAGCAGGCCACGAGACGCAGCATCGGCTGGGTTGTCGGCCGACGGAACGTGGTGCCAACGGTCCGCGGGCAGGCGGGAGAGGACCTCACTGACACGGTTCGAAACAAACGTCTTCCATTCGTGCGGACTTGAGCGGAGCCAGGCAAGCACGATGGAGGCATCGGACCAGGCGTGTACCTGGTTGAGGCGGACACGATCTCCGTAGGTAAGTATTACCTTTTCGAGAAGTTTAGATAGAAGAACAGCGGCCATTAGTTCGAGGCGCGGTATGGTAAGACACACACTCAACGGCGCTACGCAGGTTTTTGCCATAATCAGGTGAGTTTGAATATTACCATCATTATCCAGATAGCGTATGTAAACACATGCTCCAAAAGCTTTACTAGATGCGTCAGCGAAACCATGAATTTGTACTGGCTCTAAATTATTATTTTTAAATAGGTGACGCGGAAACGAAATCTCGGATATGAGTGGTAGCTCGTTAACGAATGAAATCCACGAATTAACTATGTCCACAGGCGGTGCCTCGTCCCAGTCTACCTTGGCTATCCACAGTAGTTGGATCAAATGTTTGGCAAACAATGTGACCGGTGATAATAAACCAAGAGGGTCGTAAATTCTGGCTATCTCAGAAAGAATGACACGTTTTGTACATTTTTGAGACGAAATTTGCACTTTGAAATTGAATGAATCGGATTTAGGATTCCACTGTAGACCAAGGACCTTGACCTTTTTATCATTTTCCATTTCAGCGAACGGAACGTTTTCCGGCCGCTCACCATGAGACTCTGGCGGCAGCACCGCAGCGAGTAACGCTGGCGAGTTGCTGTGCCACTTACGCAGTTCAAACCCAGCCGTCCTACAAATGCCTTCTAACTCTTGTTGCAGAGCGAGTGCTCTGGCTACTGAGTCTTCGCCGGAGACGACGTCATCGACGAAGACATCGTTCAATAAAACAGGCGAGGCGAGTTTGAACCGGTCAGCCTCATCATGAGCTAGCTGTTTGATAGTTCGCAAAGCGAGATAGGGCGATGAGTTTACACCGAATGTGACTGTACGTAAGCGATAGTCACGTAAAGGATCGTCGGGTGATTGACGCCACACGATACGCTGGAAATCCCTATCACATTCACGAATAAGTATGTTGCGATACATTTGTTTTATGTCGGCTGTAAGAGCCACGGAATGAACACGAAATTTTAAAAGTACGTCGACTATGTCCAAGTGAAGCTTAGGACCCGTTAGCAAGATGTCATTTAGTGAGTACCCACTCGTCGAACGACACCCGGCGTCGTACACTACGCGCGTCGGCGTCGTACTCGATTCTTTGACCACGCAGTGGTGCGGAATGTAATAGCTTTTTTCAGCTGAAGGTTGATCATCGACGGGTTCCATGTGGTTGAGATCCACGTACTCCTGGAGACACGCGTGATAGTCATCCTTCAGCGTAGGATTACGCTCTAGCCGGTATTCCAATTTACGGAACCGCGCTAGCGCAATAGGCCGCGACTCGCCGAGAGGCGGTGCATCGGGCTTAAACGGGAGAGCGACCACGTATCGCCCGTCCGCGTCACGAGTATGCGTCTTTTGAAAAAAGGATTCGCATATTTCCTCTTCGGGAGTGTATCTCCGCTTCTCTGGAACTGACTCCAGCTCCCAGAACCTTTGAAGATTGTCGTTGTCAAACGAGCTAAAACACACTTGGAGTGGAGGCGTCCAAACACTATCGAAATTTATTTTACCTAAAAGTAAATAACCTAACACACTATTCATCGCGATCGGAGTGCCCGGGGGGCCAGTAATAGTGTTGCCTAGTAACACGTGGGATAGTATATCCGCTCCTAGTAACATCTCAACCGGCTGAGGCGTATGAAATTCCGGATCGGCTAAGGTTATGTTTTTCAAATGTGACCATCCTGTATAAGGTAATGGTACACTTGGCATTTTTGAAATTAATTCGGGCAAAATTAAGGCATTTACCGGAATGACGGGTTGTTGTTTGCCTTTCGGTGTAATTGAGCACGAAATTAAACCTTTTGGATGCACAGGTTCGGTGTCACCAATACCGAACACCGGTACATCACTACGCCTACGCACTAAGCCTAAGCGCTGAACACAAGCTTCCGTAATGAACGATGCTTGGCTACCGGTATCTACCATACATCGCACCGACGATACCTTCGCGTCACCTACGCGTACATCGATCAGCGCAGTTGACAACAACACTGTTCCCGCGCGAGCGACGGGCATGTTAGACGCGCAATTTCCATGCACCGCGACGGGACTAGATCGCTCCTCCGTAGGAGTGAGCGGGACAGCTATAGGTGGCTCGGCCTCGTTTACAACCGGGAAGGCTTGCGTCGAAAAATGAATCAAACTATGGTGTCGTTTGTGACACGTTCTACATACAAAATTCGATTTGCAGTTTTTTACGTCGTGCCCGACGTTCAAACAATTGAAACACACATTTTTGTTTTGCACAAGGTTATACCTATCTTGCGGAGAAAGATTTAAAAACTCGGAACATTTTGTCAAGAAGTGTGACCCATTACACTGCAAGCAAGATCGCACCTTATTACTATCGACCGTAGGTCGATTCTGGTCTGACGACGCTTGAACATTGGCAGCGAAAGAACGTTTAGCTGCCGCACTACTATTCGGCGCGCTGTTGCTACGGTCGCGACTGAACAGCTGATTCGTGGTACCTACCCGAAAAGAAGCTTGCTTATTAGCGTGCGGCGAAGATATAACAACGGAACTCGATGCAATTTCTTCCGCGGTTATTTCGCGTTGCAAATATGAAATTAACGTATTTACATCGGGAATTTCGGATGGATTATTAAGCGAACGTTCGAATCCTTTTCTCAAACTGTTAGGTATTTTACGTAGTAAAATGTTTAAGAGAACGAAGCTCCACTGATCAGTCGGAAATCTCATGACTTCTAATGCGCGAATGTTTTCCTGATAGGCGTTTAGTAACTTTCGCACACTATACGAAGATTTTTCGGTACACTGTTCGATATCTAAAATCCGATCTAAATGTTTTGATGCGATTACTCGTTTGTTTTCGTAGCGAGTTTGCAAAATGTCTAAGGCAATCGTGTAGTTATCATCCGTGATAGGTATGGATTTTATGAGGTTAAACGGCTCGTTTTTAACTACAAGAAGTAGGTATCTAAGTTTCTCCGCGTTCGTATAGGCACTGTTGCTATGCACTAGCGATGTGAATAAATCATAGAACGATGGCCAATCCGTAGGATCGCCTTTGAACTCTGGTAAAGGTAAAGTAGGTAAATTCCTTCTATCGTTACTTATCATCTCGAAAGACACATTATTACTAGACCGATTTGAACGGCGTTGGCGCTCATCGGATGCTTTCAACGCGTTCAAGTGGCCGACTATGTCGTAGTACAAGTCGTTAAAATCATTACGAATTTTGATGTTTTCGTCTTTGTTGAAAGATTTGGATTTAATTAGCGTCTTTTCAATTTTAGCCTGAACTTTGGTGAACTTTCTTTGGTGAGCTATTAAATCTGTAGTTCGCGAGCGAAATTGTTGCTCGTTTGATTTTGCAAGTAAAATGATACGCTTTAACTCGTCTAATATTAAGTCTCTTTCAAAAATATCTTGGTCGCAAGGCGACGCTTCATCGTCCGACATTGTGTTACAAGATGGCGCGGAGGCACGCAAATGCAATTGAAAATGAGTACGTAATACTGCTTAATTGCACTAACAAAAGATGACGCAAATTGGAAGATATTAATCCGGTTCGTAGGAACAAACAATTATGTAGGATAACTAACTGGGTCCAGCGACTTACCGCTTCAATCTTCCCACAACCACGCCGTACGGGTCCTGGTACAATCGGGGTTCGTCGGCACACCACATAAGAAGCTCCAGCTGGTTTAATCCTTACATATGTAATCCAATAGGTCACTAACACTATCTTCCAAGTTTGTATCGTAAATTGAACACAATAACACAAGTCAGACGAATATTACACGTGAGTTGCAACGGAGCGTTATTTTTGCAGCATTTCGGAAGCGTCCGCGATTTGCAACTGTTTTTTCAAGCCGCGTTAGCGGCGTAGGTGGCGGCCGAGGGTGGCGCTGGTATCGCGCGCAAGACCGTTTCCCATTGGTTGGTGGTGCGTTCCGATCTCGGCAGCTAGTCGCAAACCCAGTCAAAATAAAAACTTTTAAATGAAACGAAAACCACCAATATATAACAAATTGCGTCACCTTATTGTTAACACGAACAAAATATTAAAATAAAATTAAATAATACTGTTCCGGTACGGAACAACCTCATTGTATCATGACGTGCAAATGAACTTCGATCATAGGGGGGTAGACCATATTTTTGGCCGACTGTACCTACCTAGTGAGCAGATTGCACATTGCTCATTACCGGTGCACGTTGCTTGTAAGCTTCTGGAGTGACGACCGCAATCAGGAAAGCATGGCGTGGGAAGGCCCCAACAAGATGGAGCAACGACCTAGTTAAGGTTGCGGGATCGCGTTGGATGCGGATGGCGCAGGACCGGTCTGTTTCATGAAGCTTAGGGGAGGCCTATGTTTAGCACAGTGGACGTCTTTTAGGATAGTTCTACGAGCGTTTCGACCCCTATCCTGCCCAACAAATTGAAGAAATTAACGACACCCAATGGAAGGTTTTTATAAAGCGATAGTGAGCTTGAATAAATTCATAATAAATTCTTGTAAACTGCAGCTCATTTCTTCAATATATGCAATTATGAAACTGATAACGGTTGAAACGCTCGTAAACTACCCTTTAGCAGAATTAAAAAAACCGGCCAAGTGCGAGTCGGACTCCCGCACGAAGGGTTCCGTCCGTACAATTTGAAGAATATGACACTAGGAGGTCTAAGGGTCGACTCTCGGGATGCAGAAATCACACACGTCCGTTTGGTACAGAGTTTAATCGAAGACAAGAGATGTGAGGCATACCCTCAATATTCGTGTTTCTCATCTACCCATCTACATACATCACAGAATTATCTATAAAAATCACGTTTGTTGTATGGGAGCCCCCTTAAATATTTTTTTTATTTTAATTTAATGATTTATTTTTAAAGTCAATATATAATTAAATATTCTGTGAATATTTCAAGTGTCTACCTGTTGCCGATATCAATATCGAGCAAAAACGAGCAAAAAATCATGTTTGTGGTATGGGAGCCCCCTTAAATATTTATTTAATTCCATTTTTTAGTATTTGTTGTTATAGCGGCAACCGAAATACATCATCTGTGAAAATTTCAACTCTCTAGCTATCACGGTTGCCGAAATACAGCCTGGTGACAGACGGACGGACGGACGGACGGACGGACAGCAGAGCCTCAGTAATAGGGTTTCCGATTTTACCCTTTGGGTACGGAACCCTAAAAACAACAGGTTGCACTCCGGGCGGCAGAAGTGAAAACTTGAACATTAACGTTGTGCCCTCTTACGAACCCCCTAACCCCTAGCCCCCCCTCACCCGTCTTACGAATTTTCGATCAGGGTGACGTGTCTTGATGCGAATCTAACATTTTTTACCCATCCCAAAAAGTGCACAACGCCGCTAAAGAAGTTTTCACTTCAATAATCATGATGATAATGATAAGACATAGCTCCAGTACACAATAAACAAACTTCAGACAAATTTAAATACTGAAATAAAGTCTTATTCGTAAAATCAAAACAGTCACGACCATCTTTATACTTCATAAACATTGTCACATAAAAACTGAAATGATTCGCGTAGCCCTGCGGTAGCAATCCAAGTTTTTAAATTAAGCCCGACAAGAAAACTCTGAATCCATCTCAAATGAAAGAAACAGGCGAATTTGCTGGGCAATTTTAGAATTAGTACGTGTTTTTTACTTTTTTTGTGTGTGAGTGGTCTCTTTAATTTAAAGTATCAAGCGTTTCTCTTGAAAGCTAATAGAAATGTACTTGCTTACAATTAGAAGAAAATTATGTACGTGCATACGAAATAAGTCAGTTGATATTGTAATTAGGTATATCGGAAGTCGATAAATGGGTCAATAGACAGCGTAAGAAACAAAAGTCTCTCCTGTGGACGTAAAATTAGCGACTCCGATTCAGCAAGCGTAAGATCTATTTAAATGGCTGAAAGTTGGTCAGGCGTCCCACACACCGATGTAGACTTGACTAAGAAATATTGGCTTTAGATCCTTAACTTTTCACAGGAGAGACGAGAACAAAAAAATTGTACCATCATCATCATCATTTCAGCCGAAAGACGTCCACTACTGAACATAGGCCTCCCCAAACAAATCGGTCCTCCGTCATCCGCATCCAACGCGTTCGCGCGCATTGAAGTCACGGACATAGCTCAAAGAATCGCCAGACTTAAGTGGCAGGTGGGCAGGGCACATTGCTCGTAGAATTGATGGCCGATAGGGCCGAAAGGTGATCGAGTGTCCACGGACCGGAAGATACAGTGTACATAGGCCTCCAACAAGATGGAAAGATGACCTGGTTAAGGTTGCGGGATCGCGTTGGATGCGGATGGCGCGGGGCAGATCTGTTTGGCGAGCCTTAGGGGAGGCCTTTGGTCAGCAGTGGACGTCTTTTGGCTGAAATGATGATGATGATGATGACTTAGAATCTTCTTCAACGATTATTTCTTTATTTGGCTTTCAATCTTACACATACAAAAAAGTCTTGACTTATTGACTGATCATCATCAATGATTAGCCATTAGCTCTCGAAGGCTAATATTAGGCACGCATAGAGGTTTCTTTTGTGATGGACACAAGGAATTATTCCAGCCAATATACGCCCAACTGCAGGGCCCAGGCGTCTTAATAGAATGAAAGGTCTTAGGCTGTAGTTCCCACCTGGGCCGAGCGTGGATTGGAAACTTCACATGTGTGTGAACCCAATCAGGTGGTTCCAGGTTACCTCACCATGTTCTTCTTAACCGTAAGGTTACGGTAGAGAAGGGGACTTGTGACCGGGTTTTTTAGTCCGTGCAAGTCGGACACTGTCTGGGCCCTCCATTCCCAGTTCGTCCGAAGGGATTTTTCCCGAGCACAAGTCACCCTTAAAACCCTTAAAGTAAAAAACAGCAAAGACTTCGCGTCTTTGGCCACCCTGGCGATTCATTCAAAAAAAAAAAATTTTACGGTAAATTTCAAATGAACGAAGCCGTGGTAGCCTATAATAGCCTTTTAAGCAGTGAGTCGTGACTTTGAGCCCGGACTCCGACCTCTGAGGATTTCTAAATTAATGTGCAAAATTACAAAACCGTGCCAAATTTAAAAACAAACTGTGGCTAAAATGGTTCCAACGGAAGACCAGCGTCAGCTGCGAGGTTGACATTATGCTGAGTTGGGACCATTTCGTGACAATATTTGTCTCAGTTTAATTTTCTTTGTTTTTATAAAACTGTCACGAATAAATGTTTTTCTTTCTTTCTTTCTTTCTTAAATTTAAAATAAATCCAACCACTACGTAGACGGGGTCAATTTGCGCGTTTTGAAGACAGCTCACATAACTACATACGAGCATTGCAAATTAAATAGAAGCTTGGAAAAATACCGACATGTCTCACAAAACTTTCCCTGAACGATTATTCTTCATTTATTCCTGTCAATACCTGTCACAGCACATCCTGCCATTAACCTTCCATACAATAGGGTTACAGACCGGTCGCACTTATAGGCACCCCTGTGTCATTCAACCTTCAGAAGTTCTAGAAAGAATCCAGAGTACGTCTGGAATGAAGACAAAAATAGTACAATGTGCATCAAGGGCCGTAAGTAGGGGATTACTAACGAGAGTCTATTAGAAGGCCGACGCCGAAGGCGCAGGGCTTTTAATGACTCGAGTTTATTATCCCCTTACTACCCGTGATACACAAAATGATTTTCATCACACAGAGAGGAAAAAAAATCCAAAAATAAAATTTTATTATTTTGTCTCTAAACGCTTAAATTGAATAAATAATGGCTACCCGCTAATATACAGATTGACACTTTTTTCAAGTCATCTACCATACATAATGTGAACTGTTATTACATAGCCAAACGGATTAGGTCGTTGAAATGGCAATGGGCAGGCCATATAGCACGCAGAACAGATGGCCGTTGGGGCCCAAAAGTTCTCGAATAGAGAGTGGAGACCACGGACTGGCAAGCCCAGCGTGGGACGTCCACCAACGAAATAGACGGACTATTTGGTGAAGGCCGCAGGTTCAAGGTGGATACAAGTCACTTCCAACCGTAATAATTGAGCGTCAATAAGGGAGGCCTATGTCCAACAGTGGACGTCCTACGACTGAAATGATGATGGTGATGATGTACAAACTATGGCTATCTATGATACAGTCTCGTGGTCAAAACCTAAACCATCGCGTCTTTTACATTTCAACCGACACGGTAATGGTGGATTTCGTCTGAGAAATCTCACGACGGATCCAAGAGGAGCCCGTGACAGCTGAAAAGGGTTGGATTGTCGTTAATGCGGAAAAGGTGCCCTAAGTAGGTGCTATACCTATAAATCTTAAGAATGGGATATGGAAATTTTCGACTTCCATAAGACGTCTGGGAAAAGGGACAATTGGACGATTATGTGATTATAATTTTCGCGAAATCGTGCTTCATAATCATAATGTACCTACAAATAACAGGTTCATAATGGAAGTCCATAACAATGACTCGCGACCTAAAGACTAATTGATATTATGCGTTTTCAAATTGGGAAGGTTAATTTTAAGCGTTTTAATAAAGTCTCATACTTAGTACCTATTTATTCTACCCTTCATCCCTTTCCACAACAATTCGTTGCTGTCTTCACAAAGGCATTCACCCCGTTAATGTCAGAAATCTCATTTTACGACGTGAATAACCTCAAGCTAATTATACTTAATTACATACGGAAGAGATATTAACACTGGATGTATTTCCAGGGGTCAAAGTCAGGTCGTTCGCCCCATTTGTTGATTGGGTGGTATTAAAACGTATTTGCACAGGGTGAATCTATAAATCTGACCGGAATCAACTCTACACAAAGTAAAATGTATAAAAGTTTTTAACCGCCATATATTTACGTGAGATATTAACATTTTTGTTCTTTAATGACATTACTGGACTTACTACTTCATCTCACACGACGAAAAATTTCAAGATAATATTGAAAATTACATACCAATTATAATAATTAATGTACCTACCAAACATACCTACACGTACAAATCGGACGACTAGTTTCAGATGTGGTACGAATACACACTATCACGAGAATATTATTATAAATATCTATTTTGTTAATAGTTTTTTACCTAATGATAAAAACCACTACGATCTCGCAAACTGCTGTATCGATTTTAGGGTTAGGAGTATTTTAGGTAAAAAAAATATATCTGTAAAGGTCATTCGCATTAACCCCTGTTACACCACGCGTGTCTAGCTTCATTTCTGTTCTTCATTTGTCTATTTTAAATACTTACTGATGAACAGAATTAAAAATTTCTCTACAGCGAATGAGAAGCTTTTTTATAATTACTTAATTCTCAGTTAACAGCCACTAAAACCCTTTTTTATTAAAATCTAGCATGCGGTATTACTGCTCCGAGCTCACAAAGCGAGGTCGCTACAGTAAAAAGATTAAAAACAGTAAAATAATAAAGTCAACTGGGCCATTTTTTATTTTGTTGTACCTTTTGACTTCTTTTTTTTTTTCGGAAAGAGTTGTGTGATTTCTGCTCAGAATTCCGAGCTCTTTGGATTCTACTAAGAGAAAAAAAAGTGTACCTAGTTTTTTTTCGTTCCGTTACCATTTCTCATAGACTTTATATGACCGTAACGGAATGGAAGAATCGAAAATTATATGAAAGTTTTGGGACACTTTTTTTCGCCTAGTAGGATCGAAAGTGCTCGTGATTCTGATCAGAAATCACATAAAACTTTCCGAATAAAAAAAAGTCAAAAGGTAAAACAAAATAAAAAATGGCCCAACTATGAGATTGACTTAGAAATCTTGCTCTAGCACTGTTCATAAAGGAATTAACAAATCGAATTTTATTGACCTGCAGTCCAAAGTCAAGCAGGATGCTAGAGTTGAGACTGTTGAGTAAGTAAATGATATGATTATTATAGACAGTATAATGTTTAATCACTGCGTTAGATCCTGTCCTACTAATGTTATAAATGCGAAAGTTTGTGAAGAATTTTGGATGTTTGAATGTTTGCTAGGCAATGATTTTGTAATTATCAGTTAGCATACTGTTGATCTCCGATTTAGTGCGTCACGATGGCGTTACCTCGTTATCGCATTAAAAATATTTCCATTTTCATATAAGCATGTCGTGTTAATTAAAAGAAAATCAGGCTTTCCGCCTCGGCCAAGTTTTTAACGAAGTGTTTTATTAATTCCTCTACTTATTATCCGAAGCTTTGGCAATTATGTGACTTAATTGCCGGTGAACTTTGATAATGTCGACTTATTTTAATGGCTACAGTAAAGTACTATATAACATAATTTTTAATAGCTAAATATATACCAATACATATAGTTTATTTCCAAAAATAATAATGAAAAACAGTTACATTTATGCTGAACCTCACACTCTAGGCATGGCCTAGGTCTTCAGGCAGCCGTAAGTAAATAATTTTATTTGCCTATAACAATACTTAACGAATGAAGCAAGATGATGATGATGATCATGATGGCAAGGTTTCATAGTGATTATATACTCAAGACAAAATCAATACCTAAGTACTTTCGGCAATACTTTCTTATATCCAATATACCGTAATGTCTCAAGTCAAAAGCCTTTGACCAGTGTGTGTTGCCAGTGATGACTGGTACTGTACTTATCCCACCGTAATACCGGTAATAAAGACAATCCCTGTCATAAACTGACTTAAAAGCCGTTCCAACAATTTGTCCCCGTGGCGTAGTCATAATTAAATTTTTCAGTCACGAGAAAAGTAAAAGCATTATCCCGAAGAAGCCAAGTTTGTTCTGAAATAATTAATTTCAAATTAATTAATTGAAATGCAATAGCTTCAGGATTTAGCTAAAGAGATTATCAAGTTATAAAGTTAGGTCTCATATTAAAAGAAGTTGAATTATTAATTATGGAGGGAGTTGATTTTCTTGGAATCTTTAGAGTTTAAATTGAAATAATTTCAAGGTTGCTTTGGTGTAATTAATAATGTTGTTTGAATTTAATCACAGACAATAAAGTGTTATAGTTTTGTTCGCAAGAAAAACTTTAACACGTACCTACTTTTAATGTAACAATTAAGTTTGTACGAATAACTTGGGCTCTTATCAATGTACGCTTATCGTTATGATCGTCAGATACCTACTTCAATTTTGATATTTTTACGGTATTCCTCTACAAAATATATTCATGTTTTGACGTCATAATAGTAAGTTAATTTAATTGGGTTTTTACATAACTATAAATATAAGACGACCAGATGGCCTAGTGGTTAGATAACCTGACTACGAAGCTTGAGGTCCCGGGTTCGATTCCCGTGTCGGGGCAGATATTTGTATCAATAATACGAATGTTTGTTCTCGGGTCTTGGGTGTTTGATATGTATTTAAGTATGTATCTATCTATATAATATAAGTATGTTTATCCGTTGCCTTGTACCATGACACAAGCTATGCTTAGCTTACTTTGGGACTAGGTCAATTGGTGTGAATTGTACCGTGATATTTATTTACTTTTATTATTTTATAAATTAAAAAAATTAAAAACCCGCAACGCAATTAAAGCTGTTATAGTTTGAAAACAGGAGAACTAAAGGCGTTCGGTGTTGCATTATGACTTAGCACCTTCATTTATGGCATAAAACCGAAAATGAAAAAAATGCGACATATCCCCTTCATCCACTCATGTCTTCAAATATTCTTAAAAATATGTAATCCTTTTATTCACCGTCAGCCTACGAAATTCAGGTATCGCCTAATGTCAATAAAAGCGCAGAAACCATCCTAATACAATATTATATCGCCTGTAGTAATCCACTCACAGTTGCTTTCTGAAAGCCAGGGCAATCTAATTTTGGCGAAATCAGTCGTCAAAGCTATACCGATGGGGAGGCGCGAAAACCATGTTAATACCCTGCGAGGTGAAACCAAATTTTTAGCAATTCTAGGTCTTTATTAAGTCAGTCGGAATTAGCTAATAAAATTGTACGAGGGAGGAATAGATGGGAACACTGATGGGGTTATATAATACAGCTTTTTAAAGTTAAAAATTAAGTACTTCCATAAGAACTAGATGCCTCGATTGATCAATTAGTATACAATCTGATAAGCTGCCAATTAGATCGTAAACATTGTATAAAGTTCCCGAATATGCTTAGAGGTTCCGCTGTAATAAAACTGTCCTCATAAGAAAAATAATTTATTCCTGTTACTTTTTAAATACACTATAAGTACGCAAACATTAACGCATCAAACCCTATTTGCATAGACCTTTCCTAAGTAATAGATTAACGTATCTGCAATCGCCTGAGGGTGCATTGACCTCTGCGATACCTCAGGCAACAGTCTGCCCTATCAGTATAACATACAACATTACAAGAAAACAGTCTGCAGTTCTAATATAAGCAGCTAAATGGGTTCAGTGATAGGATCACAAATTGAATGTGTTTAGGGTACCTCAAAAAGCTTATTTAGGAGTATATTTTTAAAGGAAATGTGTAGGAAGATAGTATAGAAACTTTAGGTAGTTAAGAACCTTTTATAAAATATCTTTGTTTTATAAAAGGTTTTAGCTTTAGAAGAATGGTGAAGGAAAGGGGAGGCCTTTGCCCAGCAGTGGGACATATTATAGGCTATATATAAAAAAAAGCTTTTTTTCGCCTCTCGCGTGGGCACGAATTTCTTCAGAAAACAGTTTTATTTACTAAGAGGCCTGTTTTACCTACTATTCATCAGATAGTTTAGACATAAAATAGGATTATTATTAGAACCAGGGACTCAAACGTTACAATTTATTGGTGAAATTAGCCATGAGTGAAAATGGTGAGGTTATAAATAAATAAATAAATATACTTAATAAATAACAAAGGTTCAAAGGTTAACTGGAAGAGATCCCTTTAAGGGATAAGTTCGCCTTTGTACATATGTTTCTCTTGTTAACTGTTAATTTTTTAATGTTTTACGTCCAATAAAGAGTTTTACATACATACATACAAATAAATCGTGGGACGATTGACACCAATTGACCAAGTCCCAAACTAAGCAAAGCTTGTACTATATGGGTACTAGGCAACGGATAAACATACTTATTTAGATAAATACATACTAAACATCCAAGACTCGAGCACAAACATTCGTATTTTTCATACAAATATCTGCCCCGACCGGGAATCGAACCCGAGACCTCAAGCTTCGTAGTTAGGTCCTCTATCAACTAGGCTATTCGGTCGTCATCAGTTCAAAACAATATACATATATTATAGGGTTTTAAACGGTAATAAGATATTGGCACCACCTAGCTTATAATTTAAAAACTTACCTACGTATGAAGCATTTTTTACATGCAAACATTTCAAGTTACAATACAAAACTCTTTCTTGAAGTCCTCATTAAGTAAACAACATAAACAGGTACATAGAGAAAACAAATAAAGTCATCGTATTAGGTAAAAGGCATCCAATGCTGAACAAAGCCAATGCTGGATAATTTCTATCCGCATTGGCGATCCTTAGTCTCAAATAGCGTGTTATAAAAATTAATTGTATTAAAAACTAAATCTTGACCTATGGTGCACAAACATGGTCTTTCAGAAAAAATCAGAAAATCAGAAATCCAAACTGAAGGTTTGCCAACGAGCGATGGAACGCAGCTTGTTGGGCGTGAAGAGAATAGACCGGATTCGAAACACCACTCTGCGCTCCAGGACTCGTATAGCCGACGTGGGAAGAAATACCGCCAAGCTCAAATGGGATTGGGTCGGATACACCCTCAAAGGTGGGCGCACTCAACCACGTGGTGGATGCCGCACAGATGGAGAGACGACCTGGATGCGGAATTCAAATTAAAATTCAAATTCAAATAATTTATTTCGGACTTTAAGTCCATAGTATAAGTAGTGTTAGTATAGTAGTTACAAATTAATTACAATCTTATTGCTATGGTTAGTATTTTATAATTAGGTATACTAAACTGAAACTTAAATAAAAACTAAAGACGCCTGGGCACTAGCATTACAGGCGCGTGCAGCTGCACGTAACGCTGCAGCAGCGGCGAGTCCCAGCGGTGGGCTAGCGCGTTCAGGATGCTATTCGAGCTGCCAAGACTGCGGTTAAGGAGAGACGCACATCGTTTCCTCATGATGGTAAAAAAACAGTCCGTATGCGACTCCGCGAACATTGTCGAATTAAACGATTGGCCAGATTTGGCTCAAAACAGGGAACAATGGAGGACCAGAGGGGAGGCCTTTGCCCAGCAGTGGGACACTATTATAAGCTAGTAAAAAAAATACTTTAGACGTATGTAATTTAATAACAATGTAGATCTGTTTGAAAAAAAAATTGGTTATTGAGTTTCGTGCCGGATTTTTCTCAACAGGGTTTTTCCGAACCGGCGGTAAATTCATCGACATTCATAGGAGCATCAATTTGATGCCTAAAGTGAATATAGAATTTTGACTTTTGACTTTTTTAAAGACCTCCACCAAAGAGTTCCACAGCGTTCGGCCCTGCGCTACCCGCATACAAGTGGTTCTTGCGACCTTTACCAGGTCGTTGGTTTAGTTTGTTGGGAGTCTTCCTACGCCACGAACGAAACAAATCTTTGTGCTCGACTCTTGGATGCTTATGTAGGTATCTGTAAACCTATAGAATTAGTTACTACTAGTATGTGTCAATGATAGTGGTAGTGTTTACCTACGTAAGTACTGCAGCATTGTAAAGAAGGAGACATTACGACTCATAGCATTAGTGATGCGATGACCTTTTGGCACTCCTCGATGAACCCTGAATACTATTTAAATTTCAACCTGAATACTATTTAAATTTCAACCTTGACTACTAAGTACATTTTCGTTTGTACAAATACAGAAACTAATCTAAGTTTATATAATGTACTTTGAGTTAAATAAACGAGTGCTTCCGATAAAATCTGGGAAGAAAGTTTTGAGGATAAAATATAGGAGTAGATAAATGTAATGTAATGACGTCTACCTAGTCTGCAATGTCTACTAAAATTATGAATAAGTTTTTAATTTAGTTAAAACAAGTTTTTTTGCTGGTTGTATTTTTGTTGACTTTATAATTTATTGTCATCTTACTAACATTATTAATATAATAAGTATACCAAATTTAGAGCCCATCCGACACCTGAAAGTGAGTTAACCTTTTCGACGCCAACGACACATATAATATCAGCACCGCAGGTTCTACGCCAACGACTGATATATCAGTCACGGCGTGTAGAGCGATATCTACCTACATGCATTTCTGTAGGGTTCAACTTCGCGTTTGACATTCCAATGTCATGGCGTATGAGTGGAGAGCCCTTGTATTTGACAAAGCGTTGAAAAGGTTAAATTCGACTACCAAGATTGGACCCACATAAACATAATAAGTTTTTTTTTTATTATTTGAAGGCGGGTTTCTTGGCGGTGACGGTACGCAGATATGTTTCATCAAAATTGGTTCAACCGTTTCAAAGTTATCAACTCTTTTGTTAGCTGCGGAAGGGATCTTAGACGCAAAATGGGCTTTTACTTTATTTTTTTAAACATTATATCACCTAGGGGTATAAAGAATAAATAGCCTACGAGCTATTCTCAGACCTACTAAATATAGAGAAAATTTATTAAAAATCGTTTACTTAAGTCATTTCGGAGGAGTTCGATAACAAACACCGTGACACGAGATATTTATATGTTACATTTTGAGTTTATTTTTATACTCAGGCTTAATTCGGTCTCTTAAGAGAAGATATTATACTTAGTCACGCTAGTTACGTCTTTTCTATCTGCAAAAATACCCCGAACAGCTCGGGCCCTTGTGACGTGGCTAATGGAATAGAAACCTATGCTCTTCCGTCATATGGATAATGATGTGCACTTTTCCTTTCCATGGGGCACGATTTAAGCGATGTGAGATATCGATGATGTTTCTATCTATTTGTTCTTTAGAGTACAGAAAACGTGGGAGAGATCTATTAATACGACCGCTTTAGCCTAGTTGGTAGTGGCCCTGCCTACGAAGCAAGAGGTCCTGGGTTCGAATCCCGGTAAGGGCATTTATTTGTGTGATGAGCACGAATATTTGTTCCTGAGATTATGGATGTTTTCTATGTATTTAAGTATTTATTTATCTATATAAGTATGTTTATCGTCGTCAGTACCCATAGTACAAGCTTTGCTTAGTTTGGGACTAGGTCGATTTGTGTAAGATTGTCCCCTAATATTTATTTATTTATTTTATTTATTTATTATAAAATATCATCCCTCGAAAGCAGGCGTAAAGTGTCGGATGCGGTAACATTGTATAACATTTGTAGAGGGCACTACAACAGTGCGGAGCTATTATCACAGATCAATTTTAGAGTTCCTTCGCATTTCAGTTCTCGATTCACCGCCTTGTTCGTTGTCCCGATCTCTTCCAGCAACGCTGGTCATCGCGCACCTTTGCGACGCTTGTGTGACTCTTACAATAAATTATTTCTGTCAGTAGATGTGTTTAATACGACGAGACAAAAGTTCAAAAGCAAAATTTATGAAACTTTAATGTAACACAGTGTATAGTGTAAGTCTACTTAATCATATTACCCATGTGTTTTAGTGGGAGCTAGTTAGGGAGTAAGCGCATGTAATTTTGTATCTTATTTATAAGTACATGTTGTATACATTTGCTTCTGTTTGCTCTCCTTGAAATAAATAAATAAATAAATGTGGACGCCACTCAAGATACATCAATCCCAATTAGGGTTGCCAGGTGTCCGGCTTTAGCCGGACATGTTTGGGTTTTTGCGGTCGCGTCCGGCCAAATATGTACGTGTTCGGCCTGTCCGGCTTTTGTCAGGCTTTTTGTCAGAGTGGCGATTCGTACGACGATGGGCGGACGAGCGCCCGAGCGGACAAGGGCGAGCGGAGAGCAAACTGTCTTCCGCCCGCGCATCGCGCCGTCCGGCTTTCGTTAGACTTTTTATTACTATCGCACTGCGCGCGCGCACGGCTTTGCCCAGTCTTGCCACGCCGCCCCCGCCCGCATCGGACGGACACATACACACACTCAAAAATCCCTTTTTTTAGCATCCGGCTTTGGAATTCAAAAGTCCCACTTTTAAATGTGTGTTTTATTCGATATTTTTGTCAAAAATCCCTAATTTTTCTTAATGTCCGGCTTTGGGACCCAAAAGTTCGGCTTTTTGATTTTTAGAGATGGCAACCCTAATCCCAATGGCCACCAGTTCTTCGAGCAACGCGGTCCGTCCATTGCTACTTTGCAATTATATGAGCTTTGTTTACTTACGATCTTTTGCTGAAATTATGCAACCGTTGCTGCTGCTTTGTTGCATGCTGTTGCAGTTAATAAACAAAATATAATATGCCGAAATAACGCCACGTTTCCGCGTACAACCAAACTTCACTCGGACGTAAACCACTGCGACTAGATCCCACTAAAACTTGTCGTAATTTTAGCAAATGTGTGTACAAGCGATTGAAATAGTATTGCAGGCGTAACCATGCCGAATTTATAGGCAGTTAAAAAAAGCAAATGACGTCCTCGCTCAGACCACATCGACGTTCAGTATTCTCTCGCTCTGGAATAGCCGCGTCATCAAACGTCGGTCACTTGATTACTTCCCGTGTTGACGCCCTGTAATCCGACCTATTCAGAACCAATCGCATCGAACGTCCCTATCAATACTGCTGCTGACTCACTTGCTCGAACACGGAGCTTGCAATTATTGTGAACGGAGAAGGTGCAGAATAGGGGTGCCAAATGTACTAATTTAAACTGGAATAGAATCGTGTTTGGGAATGCGTTGTTGCTTTTCTCCGTGGGAATTGGGTGCGACGTGTCCAAGTGGAATATGCTTTTGATGTTGTTTGTGTACAAACATTATGCAGTGGTGATAAGGTGATATTTGTTTCTGTGAAAAGAAAACCGTAGAAAAATGTAACCTTATGCTAGTGTGCTAATATCTGTGCCGTTTTGGAAAATGGAGGAAAAGCCGTAGGCTCAAGCTAGCATTAACATTGTACCTACGGGTTGTCCCAAAACTCAACGAAAACCTGTTACCAGGCCAAAATCCAAGTTAACCAAGGTGACATTGCGTGTGAAAAAAGCCGTGGTGGCCTATCAGTTTGACCTGAGGCCTCTCAAGCCAGAGGGTTGTGGGTTCAAATCCCAGCTCGAAACTCTGAGTTTTTCGGAATTTATGTGCGAAATTACATTTGAATTTTACCATGAGCTTTGAGGTGAAGGAAAACATCGTGAAGAAACCTGCATTAACCTGCGAAGAAATTCAATGGTGTGAGTGAAGTTCCCAATCCGCATTGGGCACGCGTGGGAACTACGGCCCAAGCCCTCTCAATCTGAGAGGAGGCCTGTGCCCTGCAGTGGGACGTATATAGGCTGGGACGAAGTGACATGTATTTTTCTTTTTTTTTCCACACCTTGTATAACTTGACCTCTGGCCCGGTATCAGGCTATCGTTGTTTTTTGGGACAATCAGAAAATAGTTATTTATGATACAAGTGCGGAAAGTAGCCTATTCCCAACGAATGGCGGAGATCTAAACAAACGAGCGAAGCGAGTTTGGTTTAGCCGACATGAGTTGGGAATTTCCTACTTTCGACACGTATATCATACAACATTTTACAATGCATTAAGCGAGGGAAAAAATTGGGGCTAAGAGCGCGCGCAGACAGAGAGCGGTCTGGAGTACCGAGTTCCGCGTTCAGAGTTCTGTGCTTTCATCGCTCGAGAGTTCCAGTCGCCTGCTGTGTGCGTTGTCGTAAGAGACTCAGTACATTCGAAAGAACGCAGAACTCTGAACTCGGAACTTCAGACCGCTCTCTGTCTGCGCGCGCTCATAAACATTTTCGGAAAAAGATGTTGCGTTCTTATTTACCTTTCATTGACGGAAAGTCTCGTACATGTTTACATATTTCAGCATCGGTTTAGTCAGCAGGAGGCTATCACATTTAATTTTGTGCTTTATCTAGGACGTCAGGCGGCGTTAAGTCCTATGTAAATTCATCACTTGAACTCTTCATTTTAATTTACTAAACTTAAATTAATTCTCCGGACTGAATTCATGAACATTACTGTGGCGGGTTTTCATGACAGGCGCGAACGGAACGAACCATGATTGGTTCGTGTTACGCCATGCGCGCGCACTGAAAACTCATTGGTTGACAGGCGCGAACGGGTAACCGTGATTGGTTCGTGTTACGCCATGCGCGCACACTGAAAGCTCATTGATTGACAGGCGCGAACGGGTAAACATGATTGGTTCGTGTTACGCCATGCGCACGCACTGAAAGCGCAGATGTCGTACGGTCCGAAATGGACTCAAGGAATTATTTTAGTTCTAAATTTTTTATTTCAAAACTTTTGACGAGATTAAAATTTGTGTGTTTTAATATTAAAACAATCTGTTTTATTATTTTATCAGTAAATATTCATTTGGTTGCATCAAACATTTTCTTATTTGTGCAAAGCTGAATTATGAAGACACAACTCTCTAGTCTTATTTTTTAAACACTAGTTTGGACAGAACTGTTTGAGAATTGGCAATTTAAAAAGTTACTTTTCCGCACGCGTGTGGAAAGTAAAATCCATACAATTTTTTTTCACACTTGCGAAAGTGTGCTGGGATGACTAACTTATATGGTCTATATCATCCTTGTAGCTAGACAGTTGAAATTTTCACAGATGGTGTAGGTATTTCGGTTGCCGCTATAACAACAAATACTAAAAAACAGAATAAAATAAATATTTAAGGGGGCTCCCATACTAAAAACTTGTTTTTTTTTGCTTGTTTTTGCTCGATATTGATAACGACAACAGGTAGACGCTTGAAATATTCACAAAATATTTAGTTATATATTAACTTTAAAAATAAATAATTAAATTAAAATGAAACAATTATTTAAAGGCGGCTCCCATACAACAGACATGATTTTTTTGCCGTTTTTATGGATAATGTACGGAACCCTTCGCGCGCGAGTCCGACTCGCACTTGGCCAGTTTTACTCAGAATATTTGAATAAATTTTCCACAACCTCCCAATTTTGCAAAAACTGCCAACGGTCCAACCTGTCTCGTACAAAGCTGGAAATACAATTTTCAAATTGGGAATGACGTTCGAAACTTGAATTCCTAGTGCAATCGCACCGGACGCTGTCGCCGTATCCGGCGAGGGTAATATCGGACGAATATCGGACCGGCACGGGCCTTGATTGGGCAGCTTGTCATCAAGTAGGTTATACAGAAGGCAACTGTAGTTTTCTGGTGCAACTTAGAAGCTCTTGTGCATATTTAGAAATATTTTTTGAAGTGAAACTTCTAATGCGACTTCCGACAAGCGTTGCGTTAAATACGCAACAAAACACAACGTAAGTTGACGTTTACGAGACATTTGCGAGAGGAGTGAGGTGAGGGGTGAGGGGATTAGGGTGTGGGGGATGATGGGGAGGGGGTGCGAGGGAGGGGGTGCGGGTTATCAAAGAGGGATGAAAATTTCATTGATTTTGCCGTAGGATGCACCGTTTTCAAGATATTTGACAAAAACACCGGTTCTCGTCCGATCACCAAAGTTAAGCAACGTCGGGCGCGGTCAGTACTTGGATGGGTGACCGCCTCGTTTTTTATTTTTTTATTTTTTATTATGAAGTGTCACTTCTTCCGCGCGGAGGGACTCCACGCACTATCTTTTTTTTGTGAACGACCGCTTTAGCCTAGTTGGTAGTGACCCTGCCTACGAAACAAGAGGTCCTGGGTTCAAATCCCGGCAAGGGCATTTATTTGTGTGATGAGCACGAATATTTGTTCCTGAGTTATGGATGTTTTCTATGTATTTATTTATCTATATTGTATTTATTTATCTATATAAGTATTACTTTGCTCACCCGCGACCTTTAAGGTCGCGGGTGAGCAAAGTAATTGTTTTAGTTCATTAATATGGACCTCCGCAAAGTAACGCCTGATTCAATAAATTATATAAGTATGTTTATCGTCGTCTAGTACCCATAGTACAAGGTTTGCTTAGTTTGGGACTAGGTCGATTTGTGTAAGATTGTCCCCTAATATTTATTTATTTATTTATTTATTATTATGAAAGGAAGGCAAAGGACAAAACGTGTCAGTCATCTGAGGCGCTACCACGAAATCCGAAAATCGAAGTTCGCATCGCATTATCCCTCTCACTCTCGTGTCAAATCATATTAGCGTGAGCGGGACGGCACGAAACGAAGTTCTAATTATGCACTTCGTGGTAGGGCCTCTGATGAAAAATGATCACGTCTAAGTATGTATGTTTATGCGTGTTTACTTCTTTATAAAAGTCGTGGTAGTCAAGTGGTTTGACCTATGGCCTCTGAAGCAGACGGTCGTGGGTTCAAGTCCGTGCGTGCAGCGCTTGCACATCTGAGTCTTGTATTTGAAATCTACCATGATCTTTACGTTAAAAGAAAATATCGCGAGAAAACCAATTGCGTGTGTGAAGTTCTCAATTGGGATGGGCCCACGTGGGAACTTAATCCATTTGCTGTAATAATTATAAGAAGCGTTCTATTTGTGAAAGAAGCAGTGTAAAGCTGAGTGTACACCTGCAAGAAAAATCGTGCTCGTTGCATTAAGTACATTTCGACGTCCGACTGACGAATTTAAACTCTTTCGCTTTACGACACCGAAATGTAATGGCTCGTCTACATAATGCCCCATGATGGGCGATTAAAAAAGTGGCCATCATCGCCGCGATTATGGGTTGCTCTCTACACAATCGTGACTGTTCATTTACTCACTGTCCTCTGTTGAATAGAATAGAATAGAATAGAATAGAAAAACGTTTATTCAGACAACACATCACAACAAAAAATAATTTACAAAATAAGAAAGAATACAAAAACAAACAAATAAGGATGTGAAGCCGAAATGGTCTCCACTCAGCAATGCCGTTGGCACGACTAGCGTTGTCAACGGCGCTGGTTTTCTGCAGAGCCAGCGAGGTGTGCGGGACAGCATACTGTTGTGTTGTTGTTGTTGATGATTGGCACGCATTCCTTTGATGTACCGACAATTCTCCGATTATTCCCGATTAAAAAACAAAAATTAAAAATTAAAATTTAAACTGTTTATTACTTTCATAAGAAATACAAAATTAATTATTAATATTATTAGTACAATCTTTTAAATTTTAAGATTATATACTAACAACTTACTTTCATTAACACTACATTAACTTATTATAATTAGTTAATATTTGTTAATAGATACTTTTTAACAATACTCTTAGTCTGCTGTGTTGGCTTATTAAGTATACAATTTATGGTATTGTTAGGGAAGCTGTTTAGGATATAATTATGGCAAGTAATTTGACCACACTCTTTTGCCGTATTGATTTATGCTCTTATGTATCTTGAAATAGGGTTGATTGGTTAAGTGCCGGAGGTTGGCTGATCTTGTATATCTATCCAGTTTCTCTATTTGGTTCTTATACTCTAATATCACAGCTAATTTTACCTTATCAAATACACTCAGGACTCGACAATATTGGAACAATTTATTATAGTTATTTCTGTGTAGGTATTTAACTTTGAGTGGAACTATTGTTTTCAATATTCTTATTTGTAAGTTATAAATACGCTGTAAATATGTTTTGTAGGTTCTACCATAGCTAGAAATACCATAGTTTATTATCGAGTCTGCCAGTGCCAGATACAACTATCTAAGAGTATTATATGGCATTTTATATTTCAATATACTGAGGTTACTGAGTATTGACCTTAGTCTATTACATACATGAGTGACATGAGGTTCCCAATTAAATTTGCTATCTATTTTTAAACCCAGGTAGGTATGCAAGTTGACAAGTTCTAACGGCTTACCTCTCACAAGATGTGTTCTTGTTATGCATGCATGTGTGCTCGTGGGCCACAATGGTAGGTACTGTTAGTGTCTTAAGGTATGGTGAGTGTATATTTGGTTTTTAATTACATTACAGGCAACGATGGCCACTCACAGACGATTATGCTCTCTTCACAATCGTGCATGCCCGTACTCGCCTTCCATGGGCCATTGTGTAGACGACCCATAATGCTACTTGCACAATTTTTCTTGCTGGTCTAAACTTGGCTTAAGGTTTAAACTTTAAGAGTATTGTGAAGAAACAAAAGACCAATTTTACTTATTTTCCCTGTTTACTTTCATACCTAGTTAAGGAACAGTGTAAAAATATGTTTTGGGAAATAAATTATTATTATTATTATTCCGACCTGATTTTAAAGTCATTATAATCGCATGAATAGTGCATTAGTAATATTTATATAATATCAGTAAAAAAGCCAGCGGGTTGGGATATTATAAACATAATATTTCACGATTAATACGATTATCGTAGATCAAAATTATATTTAAATCTCGTTCCAATTTGTACGAAACTTGAACTACCTAAAGAATTTTAATTTTTATTAAGTCAAAGCACAATAAACTAATTTTCAGCATATTTTCTTCAGAAAAAATGTTTATTAAAATTTTGAAAACTTTTTTTGAAACTTTTTGATGAAGCAAAACTCCTCAGTGATTATCTTTTAACATTAATGAGGGTAAAACATCCGCAAACACTTCAAAACAGAAAATAAAAAGAAATAATCAAATGTACGGTAAAAACGCAAGAAAGTTTTTGAGCCATTGTATAAAGTTAGGAAATAAAATAATTCGTGACTTCTTGTATACTGTAGCATTCCTATGGAGTTAATAATTAGTACGTACACGGTTCCATTTTCCTACGTGGTAGTTTTAACCCCTGACACAAAAAGAGGGGTGTTATAAGTTTGACCGCTATGTGTGTGTGTCTGTCTGTGGCATGGATGCGGTTTTTTTTATTTGAAAGCATGTTTCTTGGCAATAGTTTTAAGATATGTTTCATCAAAATTGGTTAAGCCGTTTCAAAGTTATCAGCAATTTTGCTAGCTGCATAGTGGGCTTTTACTTTATTTTGTTGTGTGACCGACCAAAATGCGTTGGGGGGTTGTAATTTTTTTAATTTATAGTTATGTCTAATTTTTTTGCTGTGTTAGAAACAGAACTATAGGTAAGAAAGAAAAAGAAAAGTTCCTCTTAAAAGGGATCTTAGACGCATAATGGGCATTTAATTTATTTTCAAACATTATGTGTGACCTAATTGTGTTGGAGGTTTTTAAATTTTTTAATTAGTTATTATTGTTTACGAAATAAGTACCTACAAAATTAGTATTCCTCATCTTATCTTATTCTACTAATATATTAAATGTGAAAGTTTGTAAAGATGTTTGTTGGTCAATCATGCATTAACGCCACTCTGTTATCAGCCGTGGGGAAGAAATGTCCGCACCATCGTAGCTGGCGCCTCATTAAAAAGCAAATCAAAGCGCATCTTTTACAGCGAACTGCAGAACGGTAAGCGCAAACAAGGCAAAAATCAACTCGCTCAATAACTTAGTTCCACGGAACAAATAAAAAAGTACCTGAAGGTCATTGACACATATACAATAAGAGTCATCTCGTACCGGTTCCCGTGTTTTTGGACCAATAATAAATCAGAAGATTTACGTCGGCATAGCGTATTGTGCTCGCGCCGCACGTCTCTATGATATACTGTGAAGAACTTCAGCCAGTCACAAAGTTTTGAAGGATGAGCTTGGCTTTGTATCATTATGATGGTACGTAAGCGGAATAGTCATCATCATAATCCCAGCCTTTATAATTTTTTTTCAACATCCACCTGTCCTCTGCTAAGCTTTGTAGTAGGTAAGCTAAATGTAAATAATAGTGCTGTACAAGGCCCCAAGATACAGGCTCTGCCTAGTTTGGGGTCTGCCGCATATTCACCTTGTCTATTGCTGATGTATAATTTTGAAAATACATAAATAAATTATTATTATTATTAATATCAATGGGTTTGCGGCGCATTCAAACTCATTAAAGAAGAACAAAAGCGCCTGGTTGTCATGACTGGAGACCAAAGGCAAGCTATCTTTCTCAACAAATTACCTTCGCTAATCATCGGAGCCGCACGGCCATTAGTTTATCTTCATTCATCAATGGCAATATACCGCAACTCCCACTATATTTTTTGCACCTTCTAAACGAGGATTCAAAGGTTTCATTTCATTTCTATAGGTTAATTTAAGCAACTTCAAAACAAACAAGGAAAGCTTGAGTTTATTAAAACGAAAACAGCTCTAAATCCGAGTGGGTGTTGTTTCCGAAACGCTGGCGTAGCGTAACCCTATCGCCAAAAATAATCTCGTCTTATTCAAAATTATTATAATTAAGCCAAATCCAATTTCTAAGCAGATAATTGTCTAAGAGCCAAGTTCCTAATGTATTGTTCCGTTAATAATGCACAGCGGTGAAGAAGGAACTCTTCATTTCGAAAGTTGTACGATAAATCGAATCAGTGAGTTGAGGTGTTAAATAGAAGAGTTTGGGGGCCCAGGCGCTTTTCATTAATCGGGGTGCCTTTTACAGATGGGACACACGGGTTGTTAAAAGGAAGAGCTGAAAAAAAGTGTAAAATAAGCCTATTTAAAAGCCGTTTCATGTATTCTACATAAGTAATGAAAACATTAAGAATTTGATGCTATCCCTATTACTGAAAGATTGTAAGAATAGTATAATACTGCAGCGTCATCCTGTATCCAAGCTGCAGTACCGCTTGTGGATATCTACCTGTGTCGCTCGGACAAGAAGACGACGACGAAGAAGATATTCGAGCACGTCCGCGAGGCGCCACGGGGTCGGTTACAGGGATCCCAGCTGCTCATCAGCCCGCTCGAATCAGGGCCAAGAGGACGGAAGACGGAAGACTGGTGTGTAGGAAGGTCCTCAACAAGATGCACCGACGATCTGGTAAAGTTTGCAGAAACCACGGATTTAGGCAGCGCAGAACCGATCGTTGAGGAACTCTTTAGGGCGGGCTTTGTCTAGCATTGGACGTATTTTGGCTAAGATGGAAGCAATAACAAATTCAGCACACAAATCTGTACTAATATTATAAAGCTGAAGAGTTTGTTTGTTTGCTTGCACGCGCTAATGTCAGGAACTACTGGTCCGATTTGAAAATTTATTTTAGTGTCAGATAGCTTATTTATTGAGGAAGGCTATCGGCTATATGATATCACGCTATGACTAATAGGAGCGAAGCATGAATGGTTAACGCGGACGAAGTCGCGGGCACCAGCTAGTAGTTTACCTGGATTAACACAGAATACTTTTGATCCCGGAAAGCATAGTTCTAATTTATTCAATTAGTAGTAGTAGTCGTAGCAGTTATTTAGGTAGTGGTAGAGCCATGTTGTAGCTAGTCGCTGCATCACGAATGGGCCGGCTCGTCCGGGCCAGTACCACCTTCTCACAGAACCTCGGCGTGAAGCAGCAGTGCTCCTGCTGCGTTTCGTAGGTACGGTCAGTGAGAGCGCCGGGGGCCCAATACCTCTCCCTCTCCCTCTCCCCTATTTCCTCTCCTTATTAAAGGCCGGCAATAGATCAGTGACTCTTTTTGAGTTGTTGATATTTATGGGCGGTGGTGATCATTTTCCATCAGATGACCCGCTTGCTCGTTTTCCTCCCTGAGCATAATAATAAAAAAGATAAGAAAACTTTAATTCACTGTTGTCGTAAATAAATTTGTCAAAGATAGATGTGAAACATAATTAACAGACCAAACTCCAACAGATCCATCTACAGTATTACAAATCAAATAATCCTCAAGACATCTAAAGCACAAACACTCAGAGACTAGTAAGCACGCCTGGGCAGGTTCTGAGCAAATTGATTTGATTTGGTGCTCGCTCGTTGCTAATTGTCAGTGACGAGTCCAAATCCAAATTAGACTGAAGTAGTCTCGCAGTATGTACCTACTCGATATTGGATGCTCATGAGATTCGGAATGAAATGGGGTGGAAGACTAGATATCGCCAGATATATAAAAGAATTTTTGTATTCACAAAATATCTAGGCGCGTAGAGAATGGAATTTTCGGTTTGTAGCGGTAGCTAATAAAAGCGTGTTAAATAACTATAAATTAAAAATTTAAAAAACCCCCAACGCAATTATGTCACTCGTATGACGTTTGAACATTAAGTGATCCCTTCCGCAGCTAACAAAAGAGCTGATAACTTTGAAACGGCTGAACCGATTTTGATGAAACATATCTAAGAACCATCGCCAAGAAACCTGCTTTCTATTAAAAAAAAACTGCATTCAAATCGGTTCACCCGTTTTAGCGCTATGATGCCACAGACAGACAGACAGACAGACAGACAGACACACACACATAGCGGTCAAACTTATAACACCCCTCTTTTTGTGTCGGGGGTTAAAAATTGATGCGGATCTGCGTCAACAGGAGACGAAGTACCTAACCTGTCGTTGCGTGGAACTTCAGATACAAAATAAAGCCTAAGAGGATGTTGGTGAGAAGAGATAGTTGACAAAACAATTTTTTTCCATACAAAAAGTAATGTTTTTGTTTTTTTAGGTTTCTATTTTTAACCCCGGACACAAAAGAGGGTGTTATAAATTGGGCCGCTATGTGTGTGTGTGTCTGTCTGTGGCATTATAGCTCTTAAACGGGTAAACCGATTCGGTTGTGGTTTTTTATTTGAAAGCAGGTTTCTTGGTGATGGTTTTTAGACGAAACATTACATTGATTCGGCCGTTTCAAAGTTATCATCTCTTTTTTGGACGCATAATGGGCATTTACTTTACTTTAAAAATATATGTGACCAAATTACGTCGGGGGTATTAAAATTTTAAATTTTTAGGTACCATTGAATTGAAAAAAATAAATAAACAGTTACTGGTTCTGCGGAGCGTTGTGTCTCATAATCGGGGGCGCGCACTTCGGATAATGACCAGTTTTCGCTGTCGACCCGAACAATAATCGAACTGGTATTAAATAAAGCTATTAAAGTTTGGTTCTGGCGTGGTCCGGGTTGTGTATCCGTTAGTTTTGAATTTGTACAAATTATACTAACCAAATAACCAGAGGCCATATTGTCTAACGCGCTGACGCTTGCTTTCACAATCACTATCTCTTTCTCTCAAACGGTATAAGAGAGTGCCAGAAAGAGATGGTGAAAGCGAAGGCAAGTGCCTGCGCGTAAGACAATAAGCGTACAGGCTAAAGTACGAACCACTTTTATATAAAACTGCCCCGTGATTGAACTCTATCACATCTGATGAAAATTTTAAATAAGCCCAAAGGTGCATCTCGAGTTCAGTAACAATCTATTCACTCTAGTCTTGAAGAGTCCTAGGTTACATAAAAAAAATAAAATATCACGGGACATTTCACACCAATTGACCTAGTCCCAAAGTAAGCTAAGCAAAGCAACTAACTACTACTAGTACTAAGCAACGGATAAACATACTTATGTAGATAGATACATACTTAAATATATATTAAACACCCAAGACCCGAGAACAAACATTCGTATTTTTCATACAAATATCTGCCCCGACACGGGAATCGAACCCGGGACCTCAAGCTTCGTAGTCAGGATCTCTAACCACTAGGCCATCTGGATATAATTATCTATCTGGAAAAGACGATGGCTGGATGGAGATGATTCTGAAACAGCCAACCTAACCTAGTTACCTACTGCATTCTACAAGATGGCATTTAAAAAATCCTGAAATAACTATAAATTAAAAAAATTACAAACCCCAACGTAATTAGGTCACACACGTTTGAAAATTGAGTAAATGCTCATTATGGGTCTAAGATACCTTACGCAGCTTGCCAAAAAACCTGTTTTTGATTAAAAAACCGCATCCAAATTGATTTCTCATCTCGTTTAAGAGCTATAATGCCACAGACAAACACACAGACAGACTGACACACACACACACACATAGCGGTCAAACTTATTTATAACATCCCTCTTTTTGTGTCGGGGGTTAAAAATTTACTGATTCAGAAATGAATCACTGTATGACTAACGTTGATTATGAAAAATGATACATTATGACTTATTTAATTATGGGAAACCAAGGCTACGAAACCAACCCTTAATTTCCAAACTTCAAACCGGCCAATACATCATTCCGCTCGCTCCGCAAAAACATTTGTACATCTATTTTTTGGTCAAAAACGGCCGACATTGATAGACACGGCCGACACAGATGCTATAAGACTGATCGCCCCATAAATTGTCTTCTGACCAGACTAATGGCTACCACTGGATTCTGGCATTTGTGGAATAAAGCACAATGTTCTTTATAGGATTCCGTGCATCGAAAGATCGCCTTATTTCCCGACGCCAACAGTATTGCCTTCTGCAAATCATTATGATAGGCAAAATAGTCGGAAAACGTGCGGTTGCGAGACGCAAAATGTCATGGCTCCACAACATAAGAGAGTGGAACGGCATCAAGCCCGTAGAACGGCTATTTCTTACCGATAAAAAATCCTATGAAGTTAAGAATTCACGCACGGGACCCAAGGTATACTTCGTTTAATTTAGCATTGGAAAGCACAACAAAGGAGTGTTATAAGTTTGACCGCTATATGTGTGTGTCTGTCTATGGCATCATAGCTCTTAAACGGGTGAACCGATTTGAATGCAGGTTTTTTTATTTGAAAGAAGATTTTTTGAAGATGGTTTTTAGCATGTTTTATCAAAATTGGTTCAGCCGTTTCAAAGTTATCAGCAATTTTGCTAGCTGCGTAAAGGCGCATAATGGGCATTTACTTTATTTTCAAACATAATTATGTGTGACCTAAATGCTTTTGGTTTTTAATATTTTTAATTTAAGTATAGTTATTAAATTAATATTATAATTAAAAGTGCAGTGAGAAGTAATAGAATGAAGGGTATCGTCCATTAATTTTATCTCTTTTAGCAGATGAAATTGCGGGTAAAACCCTTAGCCCTGAAATAAATAGCTAGGTCTTTCTTACTGATTGCTATAGCGACGTGTTGGCAATTATACTAACAACATCATAACATTATACTTGGTTGAACGCGTTTTAGTACGGTTGGTCACCTTTCACGCCTAATAAATTATAATCATAGTTGTATTATTGTATTGTATTGTTGTTTGTAATTGTAACCCTTGAAAGAAATTTACGCTCTTACAAAATCTTAAGAAGCTGTTAAGCCAGATGGAAAACACACATTCTTAAACTTTTGTATATTAAAATATGTAAGTCTAAGTGGTAATTTTCAGGCCATTATCATTATCATCATCATTCAAGCTTATATAAGTCCCACTGCAGGGCACAGACCTCTCAGAATGAGAGGGCTTGGGCTGTAGTTCTCACGCGGGGCCAGTGCGGATTGGGATCTTCACACGCACCATTGATGAATTAATTTATTCTAAGGTGTGTTTAAGTTTGCTCGCGTTGTTTTCCTTCACCGTAAAGCTTATGGTCGTTCAGCTGGTCGTTCAGTACATTCAATCATTCATAATATTTAGTTCATTCGTGTGATTCTTCGACTCCCTCCCTTCCATTTTTTCTCTTAAAACCATGTAGCCAGTGGTGGATTTACCAGCAGGCTGAGTAGGCTGGAGCCTAGGGCGGCAAATCTTGGGGGGCGGCAAATTTGGCTCAATTTTTTTTTTCTATACAAATAAAAAGAAAAACCTTATCCCACAAAAATATTGATTTACTAAAAATCCTGAAATACATATCTTATTATTTATAACAAGGATAACAAGGACCCTCTATATCAATTTTCAGACCTCTAGCATCAAAATTTGCGGAAGTCTCATATAAGCTTTCACCCTCTAGTTTAAGGGGTTGGGGGGGGGGGGGGGTAAAAGTTTCAAATTTTAAGATTTTTTCGTTGTTTGTATACTATTACTAGCTTACAACCAAATTTCAGATTTCTAGGACTTCAGGAAGTAGCTTAAGAATTTTGATGATCAGTGAGTGAGTGAATCAGTGACGAAATCGGGGGTTTTTAGACATTGATAAAATCTAAAGTATAATAGCTACGACATTCAAACTTTGTATGTTTCATGTTTGTACTAGAGTGTCCATTATATCTTGAAATTTTCAACTATTTAACATCATCCAATGCAAAGTTATAAGAGTTCAAAAAAACGACGAAACGTTTCGAGAAAAGGTAGGTAGTGCCCTTGCGCTCCGCTTGGCTCGTCTTGGCGGGGGCACTTCCGTGCCCCCAGATTTTATACACAGAAAAAAAAATCGAAAATTTAATAAAAACTACGATATTTTAGTATACCTACCGAATACTTACTCCAATGTCTGTAAGTATATGAAAAATTACTAAGTGTTTTGTAAAGTACAGGTACTTTTGTAAACATGATTATTTTTAAATATTCCAATAGCGTTCAATACTATAATATAAATAAATAATAATAAATTTAGGGTATCAAATTACAGAGCTTAGTAATAGAGTCAGACCAAGATAAGTCTTCAACAATTTTGATAGCACACGCAGTGTAAGTATTATATTATACGTCAAACTTGTATCAAATTATGACGTATAAATATCACATACACTTCGTGTCGTGAGCTATCAAAATCGTTGCAGACTTATCTTGGTCTAACATTAGGGGCGGCAAAAATTTAATAGCCTACTGGCGGCAAAAGTGTAAATCCGCCACTGCATGTAGCTCCTTTGTGAAAAATATTATTTTAAATTCAATAAACCTACATCAGCCACTACCTGATTGCCTCCCTCTCATAATAAAAAAAACCTCATACTTGTCTCCCATTATTGTTTCTTCGTAATTTCTCCACTGTTTTACTCACACTCGCTTTAACAATGTAACTGCATCTCGCTCCGTCTTTAGGATTATGTTAAACCCTAAGCTTCTAAGATGAATTATTACATGAAAACATGTTGTAATCCTGGAGTATCTCAGCCATTTGTTTAATTTGCTCGAGCGAGCACCTAGCAAAGTGAATTATGTACAAATCTCAAACCCAGGTATGGTAGTTAGGCAAACTGAGAGAATACTATTCCTGGTACCAAAATATTTCAATTAGATATTCTGTAACAATTAAAAGTTATGAATTATTATATCATCACTGTTACCTTCTATCAAGTTTCTTGCGGCACATTATACTTGGCTATTAAGGTTTTTTTGAAAGAAGTGCCAGAGAAAAAAAATATGTAGGTATAAAAAAATATTTTTTTTAATTCTGTTTTGTTTTTGGCTGCACGATATTTTGTTCTCCTTCAATAAAAGATGAAATAATCTAAACCCGTACTTCACCTATAATCATGCGTGTTATTGTAAGTGCTAAAGCAAACCTATGTACAGATAAAAATAGATTGAAAAATGATTTATCAATTACCTATTTTATGTCTTTAGTTCCAGAACTAATTGGTCACGGCCAAAAAAAATCAACCTATTTTAATGATCATCGTCTCTATCTATATGCCCTACTGCAGGGCATTATCTTCTTTCAGAATGAGAGGGCTTCGGCTGTAGATCCCACGCAAGCCCATTGCGGCGGATTGGGAACTTAACAAACACCGAGGAATGTCTTTGCTGATGTGCGTTATTTACATTTTCCTTCATCGTAAAGCTGATGATTTGTAAAGTAATTTCGCACATGATTCCGAAAACTCAAAAGTGCACGTGCTCGAATCCTCGATCTTAGTTTTTTGTCAAACCACTAGGCTACCAAAAATTGTTTTACTATAGCAGATTCACACAAAAGCTTTCAATCTGAAGGTGAGTTCACAAACAATAGCACACCAGGTATTTCCCTCTGTTACCAAGCCACTAGGGCTCTTCCCGCGATGTTGACTCGACAAACCCGGCAAACGAAAACATGCGGCGGGCGACGCCTTGAATCAGAAAACGTCTGAAATCTGTGTTTTTAGGACCTTGGCATAGAGGACGAATATTGGATCGGGATCCCACTCTACTTAAAGTGCCATTTATGAGAAGTTTACTGTAGACTGTAATTGACGACCAAACTTCCTTTACTTAGTTAACTTCAGTACGTGTTCGTTTAGTTGAATATTGGCTTTGTTTCTTGACCCACAATTCAGATTAGGAGACCTGAATGCACGCCTTTCATACAAAAATGTTCTTCAAGGTGCACACTTTCTTCCGATTTTCTAATAAACAAAACAGACCTTCGTTTTGAAAATCTGACGCGCGTTGCAAATACAAAAAATCGAACTCCTGCGCTAGGCTCACGTATTTTTTCCGGAATTAAAATATCATGTTTCCGGAGTAAAGCACTCGGTACTTTTTATTTTGATATTGCCGTGCACTGCACAGGAATTTCATCATCATCATCATGCCAGCCTATACAGTCGAGGAAACTGAATCGCGTACCGGGGTTAACCTTTTCACAGTTAATTTCCAGATGGTTTCTTTGGCAGATTTAGGCAATTTCAACATAACATTTGCAACAAAAAGGTTCCAGCTCGTACGCGATTCACGAAAAGCACGGGCCTCCTGTCATAATGAGATGATCCCACACAGACACTCGCCAGGTACACAGGTGAATACGAAAACCTTAACCACTAAGGACCGCTTACTATTATTACTATTTTTTACTTTATTTGATTATACATTTTGACACTACTTAACCCTGGGTTAGTTCTTAACTCGGAGCAAGTGCAAGTGGTGCAAGTGGTTCCGTGCAAGTGGACATTGTTTGGCATGGAAGTTCTTCATGCAACTTAAATGAAGACGACAATGGTTATTTTTAGGAGTTCCCACTTGAATGTGTTGTGGATATCTTGGAGAAAGTTCAGGTCAAGAGTACCCGAAACCGGCGAGCATGTATTACGACTAATGAGTGTTATGGAAGTGACAGGTGTATATCAGGATCGTAGCAGGTGGGAACAAAATCGCACATCCTCTAAAAAAGAGTTATAACATAAAAAAAGGGATTGAAGAAAATTGAAATTAAAGTTAAAGGTTTAAAGTTTAAGGTTAATATTTGCACTTTTTTGTGTTATGACAGTTTTTTACAGGATGTGCGAAATAGTCTCTGCCTGCCCCTTTGAGGCGTGTATGTATATATATATAATGTACTGACATTCCGGAGTTTCAATTAAACTGCAGTAGGTATCTCATGATTTACGTAAGCAAAACTGCTGGTCAAGGCTAATAATGGGATTTTTATATATTAGAATAGAAGACAAACTGTGTCTAGGGTTTTAGAGTAGAGTAGTAATGGAATTGTATGCATAGAAGGTAAACATTCAAATTGGTTTAAAAATACTTACAAGGATAATTATTTATTATTATTAAAAATATTATTAGAAGACAATCTTACACAAATCAACCTAGTCCCAAACTAAGCAAAGCTTGTACTATGGGTACTAGACGACGATAAACATACTTATATAGATAAATAAATACTTAAATACATAGAAAACATCCATAACTCACGAACAAATATTCGTGCTCATCACACAAATAAATGCCCTTACCGGGATTTGAACCCAGGACCTCTTGCTTCGTAGGCAGGGTCACTACTTACTAGGCTAAAGTGGTCGTATGTAACGAAACGCATACCTAGTTACGTCATTAAAATAAGTTAAAGGAATAATATTTCGATGTTTTTAAATAAGAAATTTACCTATTTACTACACAATACTTATAATATAATAGTTGCAACACACACACCTCCTTCCCAGCAAAGGGGCAGGCAGAGACTATTTGTTCCCACCTGCTACGATCCTGATATACATCTGATATATCTGTCGCTTACATAACACTCATTTGTCTTTTAATACATGCTCGCCGGTCTCGGGTACTCTTGACCTGACGTCTCTCCAAGATATAATTATATTATTTCCTCACAGAATAAATAATTAACATTGAACCCTTCAACGTATTAAACCCAATGACAATAATTACGTTGCTCACTGTTCCATAAAATACTTCAGTGAGCGACTTCTATGAAATAGCTAATAAGCTTCATGTAACAAGGCATGTAGGTAATAAATTTATTTCAATTCCTTTGAATGTTTGCACCTAGTTTGCACTGAAATGTATCATTATAAATTACACAATACAACTTATGTAAGGGAGTCAAAAGGGGAATGTCAGAATGTTTTTATTTTTAATAAAACTGTTTTGTGCGCGTGTAGTTTTATTTAATGTTTTTGCTACAGAAGCGTATATAATATTTTATTAACAAAGGTTTGATATTTTAACATAAATTTTAATAATAAGAAAAAAAGCGATGTTCGTTACGCTGTGCTAGGTATTCGACAAACGTAAAAAACCCTCTTACTGCGTTTTAGGGCCTGCAGGAAAGAGTTACGGTAATGCTTTTAAAGCACAATATTCGCTCGGAAAACGCCATCTATGGATTGCAGAAGTATTTAGCAAGTCATTTTGAAAACAGAAGTACTTCAGCGTTCTTAGACACCCCGTTTTATTCTTCAGTAACAATGTTATCTCACGGGAACTTACTACCACCGGCATCTCTAGATCCCGATCTTTTTCCATCTGTCCGTCAAGTTTCATCTAAATCCGGTCAGTCGTTATTGCGTGATTAATTTTATTAGTAGGATTATAAAATAATAAAAAATAAAATAAATTATACTAAAATATCTTTTTTAATATATCTTTTTTTGCTGATTGCCCCTGTTTACAAAAGTGCTCGTCAAGACGAATCAAACGAGCCCGTATGCGATTGTGTCCTTTAATTAAGTATAAAGTTCCTATGGCAACTCTCCAGCTCCTAAGATCAGCTCAAAGTCACAATAATATTGCGTTGTCATCCTATTTATACATGCATGAAAAATTTCAGCTCAATCGGTTGAAGATATCTACTTCAAAATTGAGTTGAAAGATTCCACCCGAACAAACATACATTGCAAGTTAATAACAATTTTGTGAAAACAGTTAAACCAATATAATTAATCTGCACGTTTTTTGGAGTAAACTGATCAACTATTGGTCCCTATCTCACATCATTGAGAGAGCAGATGAGACCAAATATGTTACTCACTAACACTGAATATGAGTATGGATAAAGGAGTTTATAGTTTATAGTTATTTTATGTTTGTTGGCATAGACCAGCCAACATACCAATCATTAATTAAGTAACTTACCTCCAAATATCTAAACAACCTAAAATCTTCACGAACTTTCTCATATAATATTAAGTAGATAAGATTGGATCTAGTGCGAAAAAGAATCCCAATAGTTTCGTTAAAGGTATTGGCGAAAAAACTACCCCGAACTGTTCGGTAAAAACTATCTAACCAAAACCAGTTTGTGTTGTGTTGGCTTTATTAGTTGTTATTTATATATCAATAGGTATAAAAAACACCCTTTGAGTCGGAACGGCCCGGCTTAAGTGTCAGCCAACAGTCATCGATCAACGAGTTACAAACAAAGTTAGGAGTTTGCACAATGGAGTGGATATATTTTTCATTGTCTGTACCAAGCCAGAGTTTTCTTGACAATTATTAACTCTCGGCTTGTCTAATGTGAAACGCAAAATTTCAGGCTTATAAATACTCGTATATCCTTTAATCTTTATCTTTATCACTGAATAAGGGAAGTTGCACAGACCAGAGTTAATTTTTATTAATTCTGTGTTCACTTTTAAGCCATGTTAAGTAGTGTCATAAAAATTGTGTCAGTTTTAATTTGTTTTATTGTGTTTTAAATGTATGATGACCTGATGGTCTCGAAGAATGACGTCCATCGAAATTAATTATTCTCGTCCTGATTACATAAACAAATAAAATAAAATCAACCCGTCATGGCTTTTAGAGAAACGACGCCAAAAATTTTGTAGTCATGGTAGACTAATGGTTTAACTTATGTTCTGTTAAGCAGAGGGTCGTGGATTTGAGCCCAGGCTCGGACCTCTGAGTTTTTCGGAATTAAATTACATTTTGAATTTATCATGAGCTTTAAGGTGAAGGAAAATACAACCTGCACGTACCTGCGAAGAAATTAAATAGCATGAGTGTGAAATTCTCAATCCACTGAACCCGCCTAGGAATTGCAGCTCAAGCCTATATAAGCTGAAATGATGATGATGATGATGATCCATTCATGGTGAAAAACGAAACCCTAGTAATATTGCTACACTACGTGTATGTATTCTTAGCCCTGTGACTGATAGAAAGCCAGACAGACAGATGAACGGACAGTGTAGTGACATTCATAGGATTTTCTTTGCCAGCCTTCTGGTACGGAACCCTAAAAGAAAAAAATTACGTTTTGCATCAGGAGTGAATCATCAAATGTGAATTAATAAAGTGGTGGTGGTTGACTCTAGAGGTAGCACCCTATTTAAATTTGTATATTAATTATTTGTAAATGACAAACAATTTAAAATTAAATTTCTATCAAGTTCATTAAATCAGCTGTTTTGAAACAGCTTGTTAGGGCCTATCATTATCATAATCATTTCAGCCATAGGACGTCCACTACTAAATAAATAAATAAATATCACGGGACAATTCACACCAATTGACCTAGTCCCAAAGTAAGCTAAGTAAAGCTTGTGTTATGGGTACTAAGGCAACGGATAAACATACTTATATAGATAGATACATACTTAAATACATATTAAACACCCAAGACCCGAGAACAAACATTCGTATTTTTCATACAAATATCTGCCCCGACATGGGAATCGAACCCGGGACCTCAAGCTTCGTAGTCAGGTTCTCTAACCACTAGGCCATCTGGTCGTCTACTAGACATAGGCCTTCCTCATTGACGCCTAATCATTACGGTTGGAAGCGACTTACATCCGTCTGCTCGTTTGCCCCCTATATCATAAAAAAAAAAAAGAAAAAAAAAAAACATCCATCCCGAAACCTGCGGCCTTCACGAAATCGTCCGTCCATCTCGTTGGTGGACGTCCCACGCTGCGCTTGCCACTCGTTAGGGCCTATACGCACGGCAAATTTGTGGCGCCTGTTAAGAATGCCATGGTCCTTAGAAGCACCACCATTTTGTTATAGAATTTATAATTTATAAATCCCTTGTCCCTTGTATTTTGTCTGATTCGTTCACCACAGAGAAAAGAACGAAAGAAATCTAGATACCTGTTCTATCCTGCTGATGATCATCTTCGTCAACTTAGCCAAAACTTACAGACAAAGTTTCCTTAATAACCAATCATGACGATTTGATAATGAAATGAAAACATATCAGTTGGCAGCAATCCTTTCAACAACCCAAGTAGTTTCCCGTACGGGTACGACAGTAAAATTATCGCTCGTTCCCTAAATATCAGAATTGCAAAATACTAGATTGTCGACTTACCCTATTTCTAAAATACCAAATTTCCAGAATACTAGTCTTTCCTGTCACCGTGTTTTTCTCTTTATTGGATTGCCAAAAAAACATTCAAAACCAAATTCCCATAATACCAGATACTGAAATCACCAGGCTCGTCAGGCAGGTCATGGTCGTCGTGGGGAGGCCAAGGGGTCGTGTTCTGTAGAACAGTCCAGTACGGAACATTATTCGACCGGATTTTAGTATTAAGTGATTCCTGCACCAAAAGTATAGCAATGACTTGTCATCGATGTTCCAGTTAAATCCTAATAAATACGTCTTCGTGCTTCCTGGTCTCGATTAATGAAAGGACCCAAATTTTGCGCAACTGTAATCCGTTTAACACCTCAACTTGGGCGCTCATCGCAAAGTTCAAACCTCCGCCGTCCGGGAACAAATTCCCAACTGATTATGCCTATTTATTCAATGAGATAAGTGTCCTGTTTGTGAGCATTTCATTTGTAAAGTACGCACGCTTAAGGTTGAAAGGGTAATGGGTGTACTGAAATGGGATACTGTCAATTTTAATCTTTGATGCTTTTTCTGTCCTTAAGCAGCATAAGTGTTACGTAACTAGGTATATATAAATAAACGGATGTTGGGGTACTTTCATAGAAATATTCATACTATAATATTATAAATGTAAAAGTATGCCTATGTGTTTATCTATCTGTCTGGTTACCTCTTTACGTTTAAACTCTGTAACTACCTATTTAGATGAAATTTGGCATGGAGTGTCTTGAAATATAATGTACGTTATCAAGGCGTCAAAAATATCTATAGATACATCTCTATGACTTAAAGAGTCACATGAGGTTGGTGTTTGTATATATTTAACACGATGACTTTGACTGTACAACTAAGAAAAAGTACAATTATCAAAAAGCGATTTTTGTGAAGTCGAGCAGAGAATAATATGTAGTTTGAAAAATGTGCATATAAAGTGATAATTAATGATAGATTCAAAAAATCTAACTACATTATTTACTTCATGGAGCAAGAAATTTGGGTACATTCCTAAAAATTTGCACCATTTCTAGAACCGGAAACCACTGGTCTGAGTTCGTGTTTGCGGCGGCAACCACTCCCGCTCACTTCCGGTAACTATCTTTGCTGAAAGGAAGTTTGCTTAGTGGGGGAACACATTGTTTCCCGCGTTTCTGAGGTGGCATTCGGCCAAGACTCAGGTTAGGATCTTGTTGGAGTCTAGACTTCTGCAATGATTAACTGCAAGGTAACATCTTCTTTCTAATATATAAAAATCTCGTGTCACGGTGTTTGTTATCGAACTCCTCCGAGACGGCTTGACCGATTTTTATCAATTTTTTTCTCCATACTCGGTAGATCTGAGAATAGGTCGTAGGCTATTTTTTTTTCTTCGCGGGCGGAGTCGCGGGCAACAGCTAGTTTTATAATAATTTTAAATTACTGTCTCCGTTTAATAGGGTGCGGATCAAACAAGAGATTATTATTGAAATGATCAACATAATTTCAGCCGAAATACGTCCACTGCTCAGCTGAACATAGGCCTCCCCCAAGACTCGCCAAACTCTAACGTCGTCGCCATCGCTCTATATCTTGTTGGAGGCCTACCGACATTTGCGTCTTCCGGTCCGTGAACGCCACTGGAGAACCTTTCGGCCCTATCGACCGTCACCTCGATTGAACTTAATGATTTGGCTTAAATAATAGTTTTATTTTTCGACGGCCGGATAGCCTATTGTTAGAGAACCTGACTACGAAGCTTGAGGTCCCGGGTTCGATTCCCGGTCGGGGCAGATATTTGTGTGAAAAATACAAATGTTTGTGCTCGAGTCTTAGATATTTAATATGTATTTAAGTATGTATTTATCTATATAAGTATGTTTATCCGTTGTCTACTACCCATAGTACAAGCTTTGCTTAGTTTGGGACTAGGTCAATTATTGGTGTGAATTGTCCCGTGATATTTATTTATTTATTTTATTTATTTATTTGACCACAAACGTCACCACTTTTCATTTGAGATTCGGAGACCTTATAAATTCCAATGAATTTGTCTTAGAGACCCTATACATCAGATCAATTCTATGTTATCAATTAAATAACTGTGTTTTGCTTATGATATCAATTTTAATTTTCTTCAATTCTGATAGTAGTCTGATAGTAGTCACTATTTTTTTCATTTATCTAATCTGAAAGTGCGGGGTGTATACATTAAAACACGACCTGTAATTCTCGACCCGGAATTAATGTCAATAATGTACGACATGATAAATCAAGCCTTAGTTTTAAATAATTAATTAGCAAGTCGCGCGTTATGGTTGTTCATTCCGAGTCGACAAATACGTAGGCTTTAACGGGACTCCTAGTAGACTTAATAAAAGACATTTAAAACAGCTCTCTATGGATTATTTGCCTAACAAAGATTATTTTTAACCGACTTCAAAAAAAAGAGGAGGTTCTCAATTCGTCTGTATGTCTTTTATTATTCAAGAAGTAATGCGTTCGGATTTTGGTCACCGTGCCAACGTTGAACGGCCTACTAGGCAAACGTTTTAACATAAATTTTCCTTCTTTGAGTTTTATTTCAACTTTTATCTATTCTTAAGTCCAAAAGGGTAAACGTTTTTCTGTAAAAGTTCACGTAAAACCCAAATTTTAAATGGTAACACAAGCACAAATTTTAATGTTTTTTACACATTCTAAAATCTCTGTTATTACTAATTTGTTGCGGACCTAACCTAATATTGGAAAGGTTAAAAGTTCTCAAACAAAATTTCACAGGTCACTTGTGAACGAACATTTTAGAAGTTGTTATAATAACAAAAGTTTTTGGTTTAGGATTAAGGTTAGAGTTATAACGGTGGCCATTTTGTCGGAGGCGGATAAATGATTAAACAAAAAATCGGCCAAGAGCGTGTTGGACACACCCAAGATAGGGTTCCGTAGCAGGTTCGAAAAAGTCTTTGCATACTTTATTAATGTGGTTCTTTTGGTCCCAACTCCAACCGCGCGCAGAATTTTAACGTCGGCGGTACAGCGCCATCTATCGGCGAATTGGGTAACTAATCTAATCTGCAGTCTACTAGAACTAGTGAGTATGTATGTTGATGGTTTTTCAGATGTAATTCTTTATTATATGAACCGAATTCAATTTTTTTTTTATTTGAAAGAAGATACTGTTAGCGTGATCTTATAGGTATTTAAAGAAAAAAAATGCTTGCAATGGCGGTTAAATTACAATCTTAGTTTAGAAATATTTTTTTACAAAAACTTAAAAACTGCTCAACTGACTAAGTTGAAAATAATTTTGCTAGAAAGTTTTAATTAAGTTTAACTTACGTGTTTTTTTTCATATCTTTTAGACGTGCTTGTCAAAAGTTAGAGTTAAAGTTATTATTTTGAACTTTCGGAGTGAATATCTCCGAAAATATTTACTTTATCAAAAAATGGTTTTTGAAAACCCCTATTTATTTTCAAATACCTATCCAATGATACCCCACACTATAGGGTTAGTCGATAAAAAAAAATCACCCACACTTTACGTCTGGGAGGAACCCTAAAAAAAAATGTTTTTAGTTTGTTTTATTTACTTAATCACTTTGTCGGCGTGACTGATATATATTCATGCCAAATTACAGCTTCCTAGTACTAACAGTCTCTGAGCTTAGCCGCGGACCGACAGACAGACGGACATACATGGCGAAACTATAAGGGTTCCTAGTTGACTACGAACCCTAAAAACTTATCCTAATTTTTTGGGTTTGTTTATTTATTTGATACACTTTATAAAAATAAACTGATTTAGATGAAATTTGGTATGGAGATAGTTTGAGACACTGAGAAGGACATAGAATAGTTTTTATCCCAGAAATTTGCAGTTATTGCGGGATCACTGCGTAATATTAAGGTAAAAATGCGAAAGTTTCAGTGTGCGTGTGATTGTTTTCTTTCACGCTAAAACAAATGAACAGATTCGGATGTTATTTAGGACTTCGGTCCCTAGGGATAGTGTTCGGGCATTGTAATCTTTTAATATGATGGTAAGTCACAATACTACGGTTGGTCGGGGAAAGAGCAGCTGCCAAACAGTTCGAAATGAACGAACATACGGATCACACGAGTTTTCAGTGTGTGCTATCCTTTTAACCAAAATACTGGTCCTTGGTGATTGTTTCGGTTTTCGAAATTTAACATTTTGAACATTATTGTATTTGTGCGTGACAATTTGGACTCTGTGTCAGTATAACCAGCAGCAGGCCCTGAGGCTATCCTGATAGAAACCTAGGACCAGTGGTTTCCAGCTATCGAAGGATTTTTTACACGAAGGAACAACATTTGCCGGGATAAAGCTCTCGCCTATACCCACAGTAGTACAGCCGTGTCTTTTTTGAAGTGAAACTTCTAATACGACTTCCAACAAGCGTTGCGTTAAATGCGTTGCGTATTTAACGCAACGCAACGCAAGTTGGCGTTTACGAGACGTTCGCATTGTATATTATATACTAACGGATGTTGCTGAATTGCTTGGTTTAGTATGAAAACTTGTAAAAATCAAAACTATTCTAGCACTTCAGGACTCGCTAACGGGTCTGTTGGACCCAGTGGCCGTCATTATGATCGCTAACTTGTTTGAATTTCACCGCGCGACGTTGCCGTTCTTAGTACCTTCAAGTCAAAGTACTCCGCGTCGATTCGTCGCTTCGCCTGTCAGTCGGCGCCCCGCGCTTGCGAGTGATAGACGTTCAAAGTGCGTATGGGTCAGTTAGACCCAGTAGCGAGCATTTACGAATGCAATAGGTATCAAGTCTGGGTCCGCTGGACCCGTTAGCGACTACTTACGTGATTAATATTTATATTACCTTAAGCGGATCTATCTAAAGTTTTTATTGATTTCTAGCATGCAAGATGGCTACTCATAGGGCGTTATCGGAAAAAGAAATATCCGATTTATTAATGAAGAAATAGAGAATGAAGACTGTTCAGAAACTGAAGACTTTGTAGAAGAAAGTAAAGATAATACTGATTCTGAACAAGATTGTGACGAATATCTGACTATTAAGTTTGAGGTTATTACAAAATAATGGTAGAACTTACAACCTGACTTACCAGAGGAGATCTGAGAAGGAAAAAATCCACAAACTCAGACTGTCGGTAACCCACCTCATGAGCCACTGAATCGCGATATATTGGATCATCGTCCAGATCTAGATTATGTCCCGGTATCTATACTTCGCCAAGATTACTATGTTGGTATTTATTATTTTTACGAAAGGCTCCCTTTTACGAATCTCCCGGTTGCAATAAATAATCGTAATTTAAATTATTGTGCCTAAACCTGAAAGTTCCCAGCCACAGGCAATACCGCGAGGAAGAAATATTCGTTGTCGATTTTGCTCTTGAAAAAAAGATAGAAAAACCAAAGTATATTGCTGTGAATGTTATGTTGCTATTTGTGGTGATCATACAAAACCAATATGTCCTAATTGTATTGACATTTCTCAATAAAAAAAAATGTTTTCCTTGTAAATCAAGATTTTGGTTGAAATGTATAATAGGCTAAGTTTGAGGTGCATTTACTAATTTTTTTGTAGTATTAATTGTGATCTCTTTTTGTGATTTTATATAAGTCAATAATTGTAGTTTACGAAAACATCGTAATTAAAATAAAGTACAATGATTTATAAAAGTTATTAGCATTAGTGATTAAAGTACAATAAAAAACGTTAAAAATTAGGTATTTTTTGAAAATATTCACTGCTTGCGATAAATCGCCAATAATAAACAATTGATTATTATATCTTGATTGTTTTATTTCTTAATCTAAGAAAAATATATGTATATCCTATATTATTCAATACTTTTTATTATATGGTCAAATAACCAACCGGGTCCGGTGGACCCTTTAGCGACTAAAAGTGTTTGAAACTAGGGTGCGAGTCCCGAAGTGTTAATGCTAGATCGTAGAATAAAGTATTTTAAAAGTATTTAGTAACAAAAAAGTATTGAATATCTTTGAGTATTACGAAAAATCAAGAAAAATTATTGAAAATAACGCGCGCACGAGATGCAACGCCATCTAGCGACGAGTGTTGTAACTTGTTTCGCTAGCGACTTGATAAAAGCGCCATCTAGTGAGTAATTTAAACACATAGATGCAAAAGTAAATTTATTTCTTGAAGTTATTGCAAAAAGGTTCATATTGATGTATAAGTGGCTTTTTCATTTCCACATTACGAAGTTTCACTTCTTCCGCGCGGAGGAGCTGCACGCACGATTTTTAAGTGGTAACGCAGACTATATATTTGTTAATGCAGATTTTTAAAACATCAAAACGTGCTGACGCTGCTTTTTTAAAACTACGATATCTTACACTATTTGCGTCAAAAACGCGACGCATTAGACGCGTCCTGCGTAACCTGTATTGTCAAACAGTCTACACATAAAATGATATTGTAAAAAATAAAATTTAGTACAGGTTTCCGATTGACTTCAAAACCTAGAATTTTGATCCTATACGTGCATTCTAGAATAATTTAACTTTCATACGACAATTGACGATAATAGTTATTTATCGCTGATTGTCGTAATTAGGTATCTAAATATTTTTTGCGGACTCTAGGTAATTTGCCATCAATTATGTCAGTATAATGAGTTAAGACAAAAAAAAATGAGTTGTTCGTAATATAATAAATCATAATCTACCGTGTTCTATCTCACACGTTAGACAATGACATTCTGTCATTATATTATATTACTAGCTTTTGCCCGTGACTCCGTCCGCGTGGAATTAGTAATTTGGGCAGCTTATTTTTTATCCAATTTGCTTTTTCATCAATTATGGCTCTCCTTAGATCCTTCCGGAAGAAGTGAAACTTCATAATAAACCAACCCGCTCCCAATCCGACCCCAAACAGCCCCCAACCCGCCTCAACCCGCTCCCAACCCGCCCCCAACCCGCCCCCAACTCGCTCTCACCCCGCCCACAACCCGCCCCCAACCCACTCCCAACCCGCCCCCAACCCGCTCCTAAACCGCCACCAACTCACTCCCAACCCGCCCCATCCCGCTCCCTACCCGCCCACAACCCGCCCCCAACCCACTCCCAACTTGCTCCCCCACCCGCTCCCAACCCGCCCCCAACCCGCTCTCAAACCGCCCCCAACCCGTTCCCAACTCGCCCCCCACCCGCTCCCAACCCGCCCTATCTAACTGGGCTATCTGACACTGAAAGAATTTTTCAAATCGTATCAGTAGTTCCCGAGATATATAAGTTTCACTTCAAAAACCCCCAATTTTGAAACATTATTCCGCTCCGTTCCGCTCCTATTGGTGTTAGCGTAATGATATATAGCCTATAGCCTTTCTCGATAAATGGGCTATCTAACACTGAAAGAATTTTTAAAATCGGAGCAGTAGTTCCTGAGATTAGCGCGTTCATAATAACAACTCTTATAAAAACAGTTCGATAAATTCTTAAAATAAACGTGTCTTTCTTATTTGTGAACCGATTCAAATGAAACAAACACTAAATGTTAATCCAAGAAAATACCAACATATCACTGAAAACCGCATCCTTCTAGGTTAAGCCGTTTCTGAGATTAGCGCGCACAAACGCACAGACAAACAGACAAACACACAAACAGACAATAATTCTAAAAATCATTGTTTTGGGTTCTATTGCGCTAATAAATAGCCCTAGTGTCAGTTTTTCTCAAATATCTTCAATGTACAGACACCGACTTGTTACAGATTTATTATATGTATAGATTGTTATATTTTTTTTTATATGATATATTCTATAGGATATTAAAGTTAGCTTGACCCTAATTTTGGCTTTGATGAAGTTTTTTGTAACACGATCTAGATCCCCTTTACATTTAAAACAAAACACCAAGTAAAATTATCCCCCATCCGTTCCCGGAGGCCCACTTGCCGAAATACTTGCTAAAATACTTGGCATTATCGTAGAAAATACCAGGTGCATCGTTTCACGGGCGAGTATAATGCGGCCCGTCAATTTCACTTTATGACTGCGTTGCGCACCGTCGCGCTGGGGTGGCCAGTGGAGCGCGGAAGCAGCGAGGCTGCAGTAACCGCGGGTACAATCGATCGTGAGTCATTGTGGACCTGTTTTTTATATATATATTCTATTCATGATTATGAATATGAAAGTCAAAATCTAAAACCGGTTCAAAAACCTTGGTTGAGAAGAAACTAGCAACTAACTCAACAAGGTAACTTTTATTTCAAAAGAAGCAAAATTAATCTTTTATATTATGTAAAAGCATTCATCTGAAGCTTCGCTTGCGTTAAACATTAAAATCTTGAAAAAATTAGCTTTATTTATGCAAAACTTTATGACGAAACCAGCACATTTACGAAGCAATTTAATGGTTGGTTTGCGCGAAGAAGTCGATCCGTGGGCTCACGTTATAACTACAGTAGAAGCCTTCTCATTCTGATATTTAGATTTGTGCCCAGCGTTGCTGTACTTAATGATGAATTTAAATAGAGCTCTCCTGGCTTGTGCCCAAAAGGCTGGTAACGTACCCTCACTAAATGATGATGCTGGTTAGTTGAGAGAGATAGACATTCGTTTAATAAATAGTTATGTCGATGGTAAAAAAGAATTCCATTCCTTACAAAAAATTCACAATCAAGATAACATTAACACAGTATTAAAATTCACGTCTACATCAGACATTTGACGTTATCTCGCTGACAATCACCCCCCAACCCGAAACGTTAAAGAGGACATTTTCATAAGAGTATCCTTGCAGTTTTTCCGGCCTACAATAAAATCTACTTAACCGCTCAGAACACTAAGTCGAAATTCAATTAACATTTTACGAGGTAGCGGTCACGAGAACATCGAGTGCAATAATGAAGTGGCCATAAAAACGCGTGGAGTTTTTCGTACCCATAAAAATAATGAAACTCTTAAGCGATTTTACGCCATATCGGCTAAACAATAAAGTTGAGTTTAACGATCGCTATGCCTACCAGTTTTCAAGAGTTTTGACGCAACCTTAAACAAATGACAGTTGCTGTATAAAATTTCGCTTCGCGTATTTTTATACTTTTTGAAATGAAAAATGCTACCCATTTAATTTTATTTATTTAATAAAATTTTAAGTTAGTACAATTACTTTCCTCATTGATTTTTCAAATGTCTTTAAGGTAAAAAAAATACACGAGAATTATTAAAAAAAAAACTACAGACTAGGTTAGGTCGTCCTCCACTCGTCCTCCGTTTTCACAGTCAGTTTAAAGGGAAAGAATAAGAATTCAATACAGAACATGAACACAGAGAATTACACTTATCATCATAATTATCATAATTTAAGGGGTACACTTTGGTCGGTGGAGTAATTGCCACTTCTTTTTTTTCACCATTCTCTTGACTTTTTGACCCGGCGTTGACATTTTCCTTAATTTGGTTGCAATAATTTTTTATAATGGTGTTACTCTTCCTCTTCACTAGACTGTTCAATTTTCCCCTCTAAAACATTTGCAAAAAAACTTAAAAATTAGTTGGTCTATTAATATTATCTTTCCTAATCATGTCCCATTCATTTTTAACAAGCATCTCATTTCCCCAACCAATCTCAAAATCTCGATATCATTTATTGAATCAGGCGTTACTTTGCGGAGGTCCATATTAATGAACTAAAACAATTACTTTGCTCACCCGCGACCTTACAATAGTTACGTTTATGCAAGAAATGTGCGTTCATGCAGTTCCTCCACCTCCACACTGTACGAACACACACAAATCACATAAACCCAACCATCACCACCACCAAGCTACACTGACGCGTTTCGAACTCAACCAGAGCTCATCTTCAGAGTTACCACAACCGTATGCTATGCTACCAAACGTTAAACTAACAAACCAAAACAAATGTTTTAACTTGTCACTGTAATTTATTAATTTATTGAATCAGGCGTTACTTTGCGGAGGTCCATATTAATGAACTAAAACAATTACTTTGCTCACCCGCGACCTTACAATAGTTACGTTTATGCAAGAAATGTGCGTTCATGCAGTTCCTCCACCTCCACACTGTACGAACACAGTATCTTCTATCAGTTCTTGCATAAACGTAACTATTGTAAGGTCGCGGGTGAGCAAAGTAATTGTTTTAGTTCATTGTCACTGTAACTTCTCAAGTACCCACTTTATTTTTCTTATTCTCAAACTACCCCACAAAAATTAACTTTTATTGACATATTTAAAACTACCTTGAATTTTTTGTTTATTTATTTATAAGGCATATTTAATTAATACTAACTGTTCAAATTCGACCCAAGCCGCAGTAAAGGAGAAGATACTAAATTTACCTGTTCATTAATAATAGACCCCATAGTGTTGTACCTAATTATTTCCATGCATTCCAGAGCATCCAGACGCAACCCCTTGCCGCAATAATGTAACACTTCATAAGAATCTGAATCTAACAATGAATGATTTGATCCCAACAAATGTTTTGCAAAATTCGATCTATCTGGATGCTCATTCCTATATGCCGAAACATGCTCTTTAAATCTAGTATTAAAACTTCGGCCTGTCTGTCCTACGTATATCCCATTGCAGTCATTACAAGTAAGCTTGTATACCCCCGATCTAGTTCCCTTATCTACCTGTTCTTTGTGGTTACATAGCCTAGAGTACAAAGAGTTGTTAGTCTTAAAGGCAACATTAATATTGTTTGATTTTAAAATGCCATAAATCTTATCAGACAAACCCCCGACGTAAGAGATGCTAGATCTATATTTGTTAGTAGACTGAGAAGGTAACGCAGCGTAAAGCATGCTATTTACTAACCGTGCCTGCTTCTTTTGAACTAAACTATCTACCATTGATTTTGTATAACCATTTGAGATCGCTATCTGATAAATAGTACTCAACTCTAAATCATAATGTTCCTAAGAAAGAGGCACAGTCAACAATCTATTAACATAACAATGGAAAGCAGCCAGTTTATGCTGCCACGGATGATTAGAAGATGCTGGTATAACAGCATCTGTGTACGTGGGCTTACGGTATATTTTAAATTGATGTTTACCATTTAATTTTGAAATCGTTAAATCCAAAAAGTTCAACGAACAATTTTCCTCCAATTCTTTTTTGAACCTTATCTTTACGTGCTTGTTATTCAAACCATTAATAAACACGTCAAGCTGTCTCATACTCCCTCTCCAGCATAGGATCAAATCATCAACATACCTAAAATAGTACACAATATTACTATTACCCACAATATACTGATTCTCAAAATGATCCATAAATATATCTGCCATTAAAGGACTCAGAGGTGAACCCATAGCTAAACCATCACTCTGTAAGTAATAAAGACCATTGAACCGGAAATAATTTTGTTTCATGCATAAAGTTACCAAATCTATTAATTCACAAACTTCACCCGGATGCAACCGCTTCCTTTCTAAGTGGTCTTTTAGAATTTCTAGTGTCTCACTATATGGTACGTTAGCAAATAAACTGTCTACATCCAAAGAAAGCAACGTTGCATTCGGCGGTATGCTGATGTCCTTAATTTTACTAACCAAATCTAAACCATTTTTTAAACTATAAGAAGGTTTAAAGGAAGCCTTCACACGAATAATACTATTTAATTTCTTCGCCAATTTATATGCTGGAGCACTCACGTATGAGACAACTGGACGAACAGGCACATCATCTTTATGAATTTTAGGTAATCCATATAGAATTGGCGCCTGCGGATTCATGGGAATTACAAAATTCTTTTGTTGTTCGGTTTCAAAGGCAAACAAAGAACCCTTTATTAGTCTCTTTAGATCTTTGTGAAATGTAATTGTAGGGTCCTTACGTAAAACTGTAAAACCGTCCCCTTGAACGATATCTAAAACTTTCCGATTATATTGATACCTATCCAATAAAACAATACAATTTCCTTTGTCTGCCTTTGTCACCACTAAATCATTATCATACACTTTCTAGATCTCAAATAATTTAATTCGGTTATATTGACAATACACTCTGTGGAATTGGTATCTTTTTCTTCTTTGAACAATAATTATCGAGGTTCTACTAACGGTCATAATTTCTACCCTCGCGTTAAAAATCTTACTAATGTGGAATTTTTTGGATAATGAGAATCAGTTATTGGAAAAAGGTTTAAAATATAATCTACCCACTAAATTTAGTCAAAAAATAGTGGAAGCTTTGGCGGTAGATTCTGAGGTTGCTATTACAAATATGCCTTATAAATAAATAAACAAAAAATTCAAGGTAGTTTTAAATATGTCAATAAAAGTTAATTTTTGTGGGGTAGTTTGAGAATAAGAAAAATAAAGTGGGTACTTGAGAAGTTACAGTGACAAGTTAAAACATTTGTTTTGGTTTGTTAGTTTAACGTTTGGTAGCATAGCATACGGTTGTGGTAACTCTGAAGATGAGCTCTGGTTGAGTTCGAAACGCGTCAGTGTAGCTTGGTGGTGGTGATGGTTGGGTTTATGTGATTTGTGTGTGTTCGTACAGTGTGGAGGTGGAGGAACTGCATGAACGCACATTTCTTGCATAAACGTAACTATTGTAAGGTCGCGGGTGAGCAAAGTAATTGTTTTAGTTCATTTTCTCGATATCATTGTTTTTCTTTCCGCCAAACTTATCCTCTACATCCTCCAGCAACACTAGTCAAAAGCTTGCAGCCTCTCAATTTCTCAACTACTGGCCACTACCAAAATTTACAACGAAATCTACATGAAACCCTAAGCTTGTTTGCGAATTAGATGATTCAGTTAGCTACGGTATTTACAGAGTTATTAAGTTACGAACAAAACTCCGTTAGAACAAGTTGGTGCCTGTAATTAACAAAGCTCAAGCTCAAATCCACTTAGCACCTACTGCCCGGCAAGTTTGGCTTAAGTTATATTATCTAACATCATTTTATATCGAAAATAATCTTTAGAAAATTAACGGCACTAACTAAGAATACCTAGTTCTTTATTGAGATTAAAGAAAACATTTAAATATTATCGAAGAATCAGTTGCGAAGTAGTTTCCTATACTAATATTATAAAGAGGAAAGATTTGATTGTTTGTTTGTTTGTTTGCATTGAATAGGCTCCGAAACTACTGGACCGATTTCAAAAATTCTTTCGCCGTTAGAAAGCTACATTATCACTGAGTGACATAGGCTACTTTTTACCGGGGGAAAATATCTTTTCCTACGGGAAAATTAATTTATCGCGGGCGAAGCTGCGGACGGAAGGCTAGTTAGAGATAAAGGGTTAATTTTAATTTATTTTCTTAAGTAACTTTAGCACTAATCGTTAATTTTCTTATTGTACCATTTCCTGGATTGTGTTTTACGTGGTATTCAATGAAGAACCACTGTGTTGTATTATTATACTCAGCGGCAAATCTAATCGCCCTCCTTCCTTAGAAACATGTATGTAAATTGGGCGGTTAGATTTGCCGCTGAGTATAATATAAGTTTTTCTAAAAATATACTTCATATTTATCTTACCACCAGTGCCATTCTAGGACTTCCTTATTTGATCGGGCAGGCGCGAATCGCAAGCAAAGCGTCTCCGTTTCAACTCAGGCAAAAATGATTTTGTATGTCTATCTGGTAGCCTGTTCTCCTCCACAGGCTGCAGCTTTAAAAACAATCAACGACTATTACTAAGGCTATGAAAATTTTGTAAGCAGCTTCGATAATTATATTTATATATATATATAATATATATTTCTCATATAAATTGTCATCGGAGTTCTATGGAACTCCAACTATCTATCTATGGAGTTATGACTCGGCGAAACGTTGCCTGCCAATCAATAATCTGCATAAAAATTGACATTATGTAACCCGTCCCGTCATATAGGTACATAAAAAAATCATCCAAATCCGTCCGGCCGCCTAAGCCTAAGGGTGCCTTTTCACCATAGATGTGCTATGCAGCTATGCTGCGAAGATGTGAAGGCTACGCTACGAAACTGTGTGACCGTTTCCACCAATGCTAAGAAGATATGTAGCTTTGCGAGGAAGATGCGCTATGTAGATGAGCAGCCGCGAGGCAGCTGTGCGAAAAAGATGCAGCTCGAGCTATGCGATGTATCGACATGGGTGCGCGGAGCGGCAGCGCGGTGAGGGGGGAGACGCTTGCACCGCCGCCCATATCCATAGCACGCATCCATAGCACGCATCCGTAGCATGCATCCATAGCACGCATCCAGGGCACGCACGCATCTTTCCATATAAAAATCATAGCTTAGGTTGAACTCGTTTCCACCAGTGCTGCTATGTGGGCCAATGAACATGATTGGTGGATATCAGATAAATCCATAGCAACGTAACGTAGCACGTCTCTGGTGGAAAGGCACCCTTAAAGAGTAACAAACTTATTAAGACTCGTGAGTGACGTACGCTTATACTCCCAAACAATCACATTTTGTAATAATCGTAAGATAATGTGTATCAAACAATAATCTTAATCACGACGTGGATAGTCAAACCCATCGCCGATTCGTCGGCGTGCTCGACAAATTACTGCGAGCGAAGCCTGCATAATGGCTTGACAGTGGATTTAATTATTAATCAGATTTGCCGGGATTTGGACGGATCAAGCTAAGCAGAGCTAAGGACAATGACCGAAAACCCTTACTGGTAAAATCCGTTTTGTTACAACACCGAAGAATTAGGCCGAACCAGGTTTGAGCTGACAAGGTCGTGTTATGTGAACGATTTAAAAACATTTTGCCGAAGGAATATACTAAAAAAAAAAGAAAAAAGCCGTATATAGATTCCAAAAAGTTACCAAAGATGGCCGAACGTCACTGACATAAGTGTCATTGTCATTGCGACATTCCAGATGTAACCAACCCATGCACATTAGTAAAAAATAGTCATAATAATATTTTGTTGTTATTTTTAAGTGTAAAGATTATCCCAAGTTTTTGATGTTTCCTATATACCTACGCATGCTGTATACAATGTGTGTTGCACCTTGGTTTTGAACTATCCATGTGCCAAAATTTATCACAATCAATTGACTTGAACTGACACTCATATGACTTCCAGGACGCTTCCTTGGTGGAGAAGGAGGAAGATTCTCGTCCCTGTGAGAGGGACCTGGTGCTGGTTCCATGTTACTTGCGTAAATTCAAAACCGACGAACAAAACACAAAAACAAAACTTAATAGAAAACTTAACAGGAAACAAAAACTCAACAACGAAAATTATCACGACTACAGAAAGCATTCGATCAATCCAAACGTCAGATGCCGAATGAAGTGACAATTGGAGATGTCATGGTGGCCCTGTGGCCGCCATGTTTACCATAAAGTTTGACATACGTGATTTGTTGTCAATATTTCTATGTGCATATCAAAAAGGGTGCGCCTCGATAGATATAACAATATAGGCATGTATAAAAAGTGACATTAAATCTCCTGCACCCTCTAGACTTAATTTCAATAACGATAATCGCTAAAACGGCTGGATTTACTTGGATGAAATTTTGTAAGCAGATAGCTAGATTTTTGGAATAGTTTTCTTACGTGTATGTGTCTACATAATGATGGGGCAAAAGTGTTCTCGAGTGGCGTCCACGGACCGGAAGACGCAGTGTACCTAGGTAGGCCTCCAACAAGATGGAGCGACGACCTGGTGAAGGTTGCGAGATCGCGTTGGATGCGGAGGGCACGGGACCGATCTGTTTGGCGAGCCTTGCGGGAGGCCTATGTTTAGCAGTGGACGTCTTTCGGCTGAAATAAAAATTCGGTCGGTAATTTTAAATTAGACATAAATTTTCACAGCAGAAATCAAACGTCAAAAGGGTTTGACCATTATGTTTTCTCGACCATTCTAGTTATTATTTTGTTTACCTTCATACATTCTTCTTGGTTTAATCCGCGCAGAGTTGTATACTTGGCAAGTGAGTTATATTATAGTATAGTAATTTATGATTAAGTAATTTTGTTAAAATTATTCGTTTTTATGATCTACAAATTATCCATTTACGCATGTAGTTTATGTAGTTCATCGCTTATATTTATAAGTGTACATTTTATCTATCTGTGTGGCGTTCCGGGTATTACCGACGGTACTGGCTGAAAATCAGCGCTGGGGTGTTATAAACGCCTCAGCATTATGCTGAGCCAGTGTCAAATTTGCAACCGCAATGACACACTCTATTTTTAGCCTTTGTATTGTCCTTTTTGTTAAAATATTTATGTGTCTTGTGTTGTTGTAAATAAATGTATTTTCTTTCTTTCTTTCTTTCTTTATACACACAGGTCTATTTTTTTGGTAGCCTATACAGTGTTCTCCTATTACAGGACTGATTCCATTACCTAAAACAAGTTGCGCTAAGTGATAATTAATCATCGATAGTAGATTATAACAAAATGGTCAATCCATCCATAGCAAAGCCGCGAGCGGCTAGTAGTTTGTAGTTTTACTTTAGTACCGCCTCAAGGTTTTAGTCCTTTTACCAATTTTAAAGGTCCTAATAAATTCATTTGTAAACAAGTGACAGGATATTGGGACGTGGGTTTCGGTGTTTCAATTAGTGAGAAAAGGTCCCAATTAATGAAGGTCCCCGAAATTCATGACAAAGTGTTTGTTGACACACAGTCTGATTAAAATCTATTTCGACCTTAGAAGCCTCTTTCGTAAACAGTGAAGTGTTCATAAAACATTTTACCGTTCTTCCTTTTGTGATGGGCTTTCTGTGGATATTTGGTTACGCTAAGGAATCACTAAATGGATTGATTTTAGTTGGTGAAATTAGTTCTACTGAATTAGCTTTACGGAAAATAAGTTTTGAAAATTTGATGTTGCTAGACTTAGTGGTTGATAATTCGGGATTTAGCATACATTAGTCCTGATCTTGTGGGAAGATCGGAATAAAAGATGCCTTTATTTCTACGAATTTATGAGATTGAAAGTGTCGGCTATTGGTCCAGTGCAGTGTCGGGCACAGGGGTATTTACCATAGTCAGTTAATATAATTGATTAAGCTTTATTTTATTTGACTTTAATTCTTGTGCGGATTTCATCATTTCTAAAATGCGATCCCACATAGAAACTCCTAGCATAGCTCTCTCCACCGCCCTATGAGTGACTTTGAGCTTTCTTATGAGGCCCATCGTTAGCGACCACGGAACGACGACATGGTTAGGGTTGCGGGATCGCGTTGGATGCGGATGTTGCGGGACTTATCTACGTAATTGGCGAGCCTTGCGGGACGCCTATGTTCAGCAGTGGACGTCTTTCGGCTGAAACGTTGATGATGTTGATGATTTTATTTGAAATTGAGAAGTGATTGATGTCATGACTTGATGGTAAGTGCAAATAACCCCGAACACGTAGCTCACTGCTTCAATCTGGTTTTGAATAGTCTTGAAAAACAGACGACGGAAGCGAATACCATTACTTAGCAGCCCATGGTAAATGCACGAGTATATAGGTAAGTTACGCATATTGTGTCCTCTAAAGAACGACTTTTAACCCTAGCTAACTGTCGTGCCAACAACCACTATTGTCGCCCCCGAAATTAGATATTTTCGTCACCCGTTTACAACAAAATTGCCTAGGGTCAAATCCTTAAAGCATTAAACCAACAGGAGAAGTCATCTGTTGCCAAAAGCATTTGGTCAGTGGTCGTAATAGCGTTTACCATGACAGCTGGGATGATGATGATGCTGATGATGATGATGTTATGAGAATTCCTTTGATCAGCCGTGGTGGCCTAGTGGTTTGACCTATTGCCTCTCAAGCAGAGGCTTCAAATCTGGGCTCGCACCTCTGGGTTTTTCTAAATTTATGTGCGAAATTATATTTGAAATTTACCATGAGCTTTACGGTGAAGGAGAACATCGTAAGGAAACCTGAACACACCTGAGAAGAAATCATTGTCAGTGTCAGTGTCATTTAAAACACAACATTTTTTCTACGCAATGTGCAAAGGGTGTCAGTGTTCAGCACGTTTGTTGTTTACATGCATAGCGTGATCGAAAAATTCGATAATATCGATAACGTGTTCGCGGACGCCGCTTTAGGTTTATTAGAAGTGACAGATTTTTTGTATAGAATGCATGACGCTTCCGGTAGTTATTCCTATAAGGTCAAAACTAACTAGTTTAGTTTATAGGGTGTGCCAATAAAAGCTCGGGTTTGTTATAATTATCCATGTTACGGGTAGTTAGCACGCTACCTGCCCGCCTTCATATTGAAATGGAAGAGACTGGAATGTGTGGATAGGGTATTTATGGTTCCACAAAAACTGAAATAGGCCTGTGCTAGTCCGCATTTCGAAAATAGCGTAAGTAATATTATATTTTGTAGTGTAAGGTGGTATCATAAAATAAACATTTTATTCATCGATATAATAATTTGAAGACCACGTTCAAAGGTCTAGGCTTAGATTTATTTTTGGTAAAATGTTATTGGCATCAATAAGAATAATAAGATTGACCGACGATCTGATACAGGTCGCAGGAATCACTTATGTGGAACTCTTTGGGCGGCCTTTGTCCAGCAGTGGACGTCTTTTGCCTGATAACCTATATTAAACACTAAAAAATTTTTAATTGTCCGAATCACTTCGAACTATTATGAAAAACTTTTCCCGTCTTATTCACTTGCTTTTTTTTTTCACTTGCTTTATGAACTGTTAAGTATTTTGTTTCGTAGTCTATTTTATTATTATTCTTCTTGAGGTGCCATCTCCTACCGGAGGGCGGCTATCATTAGTGCTATCCTTATCTTTGACACAGCAGCTCGGAACAAGGATCTTGTGCTAAGTGTATTATTATTACAAGCTTTTATTTACTTTCACCTGTCCCTGTCTGTGTGCCATAAAATCTTGCAAGTTAAATTTGACCCACTTCCCGTTTTCCGATTGAGCTGAAATTTTGCATGCATGTGGAAATTGGGTGATAATGTTATATTATTATGACATGGAGCTGATCTGATGATGAAGCTGGAAAGTGGTCATAGGAACTTTGTAATAAAACCACACAACCACGTAAAGTTTGGGCTCGCTTGGTTCGTCTTGAAGAGTACTTTGATTCTAGATGGTAACCAGGATCTGATGATGGAGCTGTGTAAAAGATATGGTCTTACAAACTTCGTATTTTATTATTATTATAAAAAATAAAAATATATTTGAATATTTCATCCTCTAGTCAAGGCATCAAAATGTAAAAGGTCACGGCAACAAAATGTAAAAAACTTGTTCCTACATTTTATAAGCCGATATAAATATATATATAAAAATATTATATATACATTAAGGTATATACCTAGGTAAAGGTATACAACGATATAATGACCAATTCTAGTCAAAATATTGCCGTTAAACTAAATACAGTCAGGACTCCTACGTTGTGTAATTTTTTTGATTTAGCAATCCAAACTTCGTAAGATGTGGTATGTCTTAAGGTAAAGCAGGGATCTATTGGAGGCATACTGCTCGTATAAACAAAAGAACTTAACCTAAGCATTCTAAAATTAGATAAAAACATATAATATGGTGTGAAAATGAATGAGTAAGTATGTATAGTGTAAAATAGGTAGGAAACAGGAAAGGGAAGGGTAGGGATGTAACCGGGGACCACAGGTCCCCGGGTGCCGCACCGCCTTGCCCCATCGGCACACCGTACCTCTCCTAGCCCATACTGGCTTGAATTTACATTTAAGCACTCATCATAGTGCATAATCAAGTCAAATGAGGACTAGGGTATTAAGGAATGAGTGAACCCAATTCCAACAAAAGTAGTTTAGATGGAAATACATCCAATCCAACCAATGCTTGCTTCATTATGTTGATGCACTGCGTAAAATACACAGATTTTGAGTTGTGTAATCACTGGGAATGTCTAGATAGACCATAGCCAATGAGTTACATAGATTTGTGGTATTACCAAGCTGTAAACAGACATGGTAAGGTGTTGCTCTTACTTGTTAATCGGACGAGTGTCCCAATCGTTTCATTAGCCATCTCCGCTCACAAGGTGAGAATCAACAATTGACATAATTACTTTGAAATGGAAACACAACCATCCTAATTTCCAAGCAAGTAGTATAAATACAGTGGTGAAATGAAAACATACCACCCCTGAATAAAAGGGCCCCATCCGAATAAAAGGCGAACGCTCCAACCAATCACTTCATTAGATACCTCCACTTACTAAGTAAGCTTCAACGGTTATCATAATTACTGGGATCGAGGAACGCAACCGACTCGATTATTCGAAATGAGAAATTGAGATATCGCACGTTAAATCCAATACCGTCACTATACAAAAAATGCATTTTTTTTGTTTTTTACGCCATCTTACGACACTTGTGATAAGCTACACTGTCATTTGAACGAAACACTCTAATATGCATCGGTTCCGCCAGATGGCGTAGGTACCCGAAGGACATTTCGCAAAGTTGATCACCGCTTGTAGTTCAAGGCTGTCCTTATGCTGATAACGACACGTCACTTGCGGCAATTAGGAAAATAATAAGTGGAACAGTGTCACTTTGTGTTTAAAGTTGGTTTCACTCAGCGATATTTAGTAAAATTGTAAGTGGAACAGTGCCAATTTGTGTTTAATGACGGTGTGCCATAGAAGCAAAAGGTGAGTTTTGCGAGTTTTTTGATAGAATACTGTCATTTTGGTCATAATGTCATTTTGTAACTTATTCATCTATATAGTTTCATAGTGTAATTAATTGTAATATGGACAGGTTACGGAAAGGAACACTCTTGCGGTTATTTGAATAAAAAATAAAAACCAAAATATGACTGACAATTCCCGAATAAATACATTGTTGCAGTTAATTTAAAATGGAAAAACGCGAAAGTTATTAGTCTTATTCCTAAAAAGACAAAATAGTATAGTGAAAATAAACGGATCACTCACGTCTTAAAACGAGTTGAACTCGACATGTTTCGGGCTAATTTTGGCCCTTCCTCTCGGAGTCGCACGTCACAGCGGCTGCCAAACGTGCACTTTTGGCAGCCGCCGTGACGTGCGACTCCGAGAGGAAGGGCTACGGATTAGCCCGAAACATGTCGAGTTAAACTCGTTTTAAGACGTGAGTGATCCGTTTATTTTCACTATGAGTGAGTCTCACGGTAGTTTCATATACAAAATAGTATCTTTATTTTGTTATTATTTATTCGTTATTAACAATTTTGAGTTCATAGATAGTTTTTTCTTTTTATTAATAGTTAAAAAACTAATGTTTTATGACATTATGGTTTTTCAGTGTTAAAAATAAAGCTTTATTTTCTTTGTTCAAGGATCTAGCATGTCCAGAGATAATAAAATATTGGAACTAGCACAAGAAAGTCGACAAAACAAAGAGCATGCGTAGGTTTCAACAAGGGTATGCGAGTTTAATTGGATAATTGAAATGATTTTTCCAATTTTACAATATCGCAACCGCTTCCGGAAAAGCAAAACGACGAAGATCGGTTAGCTCTTCAAGCTTACGCTCCAACAGCTTATCCATTTCTCTCAGTTTTAACACTTTCCAAGATATAAATGCAATTCACTTCTAACAGAAACGCACGCAAAAATGTGGAGGCTTCAACTTCCAATACTCACAAACGAAGTCAGTCAGTTAGTTCTTCGAGTTCTAGGTCTACTTCTTCCTCGTCTTTATCATCGGCTTCCAATGTTTCGGATCGTGGAATTGCTTTTTCGAACAGCCTTTGTCAAATACGAACTTAAATATTTTTTGTTAAAGTACTTCTAAGTGCAGAACTTATTACATTTTTAAGTTGTTTTTACTAAATAACTTATTGTTTTCTTTTTATTTAATGACTAGCTGCTGCCCGCGACTCCGTCTGCGAAGAATAGGGGTATAAAAAATAGCCTACGACCTATTTATTCTCAGACCTACTGACCATGGAGAAAAAAGTTTCATAAAAATCGGTCAAGCCGTTTCGGAGGAGTTCGATAACAAAGACCGTGACACGAGATTTATTTATATTAGATAAAAAATGCTATAATAACGTAAGCTACAAAAAATAATTCGATTATTCATATATTTTTGTAGAGTCAGTAACAGTTTTAGCATTAAATGAAAAATGTTAAGTGGAAGAATGTCACAAAAATTTTGTTTATTTAATAAAAATATCTAAGAAATGTAAAATATTTATTTTTGTTACATTAAATAGACAATCAACCATTAATCCTTAAGATAAAAATAATATATAGCATAACATGTACATAATCAGTTCGCTGTAACTAATCTTATTCATCAAAAATCTATTATTGTCTCTCCTGAACAAATATACATTTTTGGATAGTGCCGGTATTGGATTTAACGTGCGATATAATTGTAGTAGATGACATAAAATCAAACCACCACATAGATTTGTAGAGTGTATTGTAAAGACATCAGTGCATGATACACAGAGTCACAACACATGAAAAAGCATTATATAGTAAAATTGGATGTGGTTCAAGCTATAATCGCTCGAGCACATAAAAGTATATGTTTCATTGTGAATTTGGGTTCTCACAGGGAACAGTAAGGGTTATGACAGACAAAGGATTTGTCATGAGATAAATAACATTACATAGAAGTCATTTACTCAAAAATAAACCAATACCATTGCAATGAGCTTTCCCAATCTTACAATGTAAAAAGTCATAGGTATATTAGTCCATCAGATGGTCATAATTATAGTTTCAGACACAAGAGGACAATTATCTCACCTTGCGTTACCACCAATTCTGATATTAATGGCATCACAAAATAAGCTTAGAAATTGAGCAAATACGATACTAAGGTAGTCCCGAAGGAGATACCAAAGTCTGGGTCCATCAGATAGTGTTGACAGAGTTAAGACAAGCTTAGACCAGCAAGAAAAAATTGTACAAATACACACATTGCAGGCCCGAAAAGCCATTCGGTCAGCCTGTAGCCTTTTGTGGTCAATTGAACACAGCAATATAATGCAGTCTGCACAATTCCCTTAACAAGTCCAAACCAGGCTCAAGATTATGAAAATGTCATCTTACACAGAATTTTACTGATGGCGGGTCAGCCTAACTCAGCTTAAGTGTAAAAATACCATCTTTCATTCTCAACCAAACTCCACTAACTGATTTTCTTGACCTGAAATAGCTCATGACAAACAATCAAACATGGATTATCGTTCATAAGCCAATAACAAGTTCATACAATCCGACATCTGCCAGGTAAACTTTATTTATTTACATGGAACATGACGCAATTGTACTCATAGCTGGCCAGGCATTTGACTCAGGGGAGCCCTAAAATAAAACACAGTTTGGTTACAACCATTTGTCGGACCTTATAAACCCAGATAGACCGATTGTATTAATTAATTTTGTAAAATTGGAACAGTTCAGCATTACCTCATTTCTGTAACCCAATGTCGAAAGACATTACTTTACAGAAACTACATTTACAAATTCAATGTAATTTGTATATCAATAAGAGTATTTGTGTGAAATGCATGTTTGGATATGTTATAGAAAATATATAAAATTCTATATAATAAAACATGACACCAGATTATTGTCTGAATGGAACCTGTAAATGCCAGAACAGAATGATCTCTACTTAACAAAGTCTAGATTTTAGACTCAAGATTTACAGAAAATCATCACTGCACGACAATTTACTCCTCCATTCGTACAACAGCAAAAACACAAAATTTACATTCGCAATGCAATACACAAGTTATACACAACACAGTTTAAACATAAAATAAATCACACAGGTACCCTAAACATTCCTACGGACCCTACGGTTTTCCTAACACATCCTAAACATAGTATATCCAGATTAGGAGGAGATCCCGATTTTATTGTATTATTTTTCTTAAGATTTTACATTATCAAACAAAGTAACAAAACCGAGCCCTCTCTCAAATCCAGCATACTTCCTACGCATAAAATAAAGCGTACTTACCTGGTTATTTACCAGATAGATAAATAACATCCCACCTTATATCACAACACAAACACTTCACAAAATGCCCATTATCACTAAAACAAATAACACTCCTAGCTAAATATTTTACCCTATTTCGCACCAATTTTATAATCCGCGGAAATCTAAAATCAAACTGAAACTAATTAGAACCTAATTTATTGAATCAGGCGTTACTTTGCGGAGGTCCATATTAATGAACTAAAACAATTACTTTGCTCACCCGCGACCTTACAATAGTTACGTTTATGCAAGAAATGTGCGTTCATGCAGTTCCTCCACCTCCACACTGTACGAACACACACAAACGTTAAACTCTTTGAGTTTAACGTTTGGTAGCATAGCATACGGTTGTGGTAACTCTGAAGATGAGCTCTGGTTGAGTTCGAAACGCGTCAGTGTAGCTTGGTGGTGGTGATGGTTGGGTTTATGTGATTTGTGTGTGTTCGTACAGTGTGGAGGTGGAGGAACTGCATGAACGCACATTTCTTGCATAAACGTAACTATTGTAAGGTCGCGGGTGAGCAAAGTAATTGTTTTAGTTCATTAATTAGAACCTACCTAGCTACACTCGCGGCTAGTTTCAAACCGTCACGAATTTGACTACGGAGTTTGAAACAGTACCACAGATAAGCCTGCCATCATATTTTCTATTTGTATCAAAAACAAACAGAAAATTCCCCAAAAGTAGCTCTCAAAGAAAATACACACAAACAGAATTTCGACCAAAACAGAACACAAATTGGTAGTTCTGCTTCAATCAACCTCCCTGATCGCGTGCAATCCCCCAAAAGCAACCCGTAGGTGGACAAATCCATGATTTACTAGATTCCTCTAGTAAAATTTAATTATGCAAAAATTATGAGAAATAACGATGAGATTCTGTCCCGGAAACAACATCTCACCATCAACCATTGCATAACCAAGAACTGTCAAGAACTCCGGTAGTTCCCAACAACCTCAGCTATACAATATAGAAAAAATAGGTATATGCAACAAAAATCAAGCATAGATTTGTCACCAAGCAGGGATTTAGGCTATATCTGAAGCACATACCTGGGCACCGTCGAGCAGCATTTCTTCCAGTAAAAAAAAAACTTTTTTCGTCCAGAAAAACTTTTCTAAATGACGTGCGCATCCCCTTTTATACCCTTCCCTGACTATCCCCTCCTTTTCAGGCTGTATTTTCCAATTGCATCCGGGATTTCCCAAAACGCAAAAATAAAGTATATATGGAATAAACCCACTCGGTGTGGCCAGCTTCATACCCCCAATCTAAAAATTTCCACCCAAATAATTGTACCTACTTGTGAATTTACTTATGTCCAATATTACTGTTTTATAGCAAAATAAACAGCCTATATAATAGACAAAATATTAATTAATGTTTATTATTTAAAATTATCTCATTTGCACTATGAATTCTGATTTTATTGTGAAATATATCACGCCAATTATTGTTATATTATGTTTTAGTATTATTTAATGTTCCCTCAAGTGCAAAAATAAATATCGATTCATATCGAAACCTTAATTCGAAGACACAAAAGCTATGGGACACTCCCACATTCCCATACTCTGATTGTTTATCTGATAGATATTTAAATTCATTAATTATAGCAATACTTGACAAATGAGACTATTCAACATAAAACAATGTTCCGTTCTGTTTCAGCAGTCTCTAAGGCCAAAATGCTCAACAATACAATCATGAAAAGTCTTCAGATTTATTACATTAGTACAGAACAGCGTTGCAGAACCAATGATAGCCTTCCCTTCGACAGTTGACCCCAAAAACCATTCAGGACATTGACATTACTATCAATGTATCATAGTATCAATATTATTGATAACATCAATAGTATCAATAATGATTTATAAGAAATACCATAAATAATGGCTATACTAGTACAAAACTAAAACAAGTACTTGATTATTTCCTCAGTTTGTACTATTTTAAGCAAATTTATTAAGTGTTTTTTAACATTAATCAAATTAAAACCGTCAGGCAAACATATAAATTCTCCCTAAAAATTGGGTATAAACACCTGTGGCCACACTTAACAAACAGAAAAAAAATGATAGATTTACTCTTATTGGTCGAAGCTCCCCCTCTAAAAATGTGATTGGCTAAGTCAGACTATTTACCAAAGTAATTGGTTAGTTTTAACAGGCTGGGAACATTTACAAACCAAACTTTCATTCACTCATTCGGTCTCTCATTCACTAACATTATTTGAATTTGAAATATTTATTATATCTTAAAAATAGTAAATTTACTAAATTAAAAACAAATGTTTTTAATTGAATGAACCTCTATAGTGACAGGTGACAGCTTAAAATCATTTCTCTCAAACAATTCGTACCTCAATGCGTACATAAAATGTCATCGGGATTTCAGTGACAAATTAATATCAAATACAATTTTATCACAATTAATGTGTTATTTTGACTAGTTAAGGATGTTATCTAACTAGAACAAGCATTACTTTAATGTGAAATGCTTTAATTACTTCAAAAATGATATGTCAAAGCAAGGTAAGGTTATGTCCTTTTCAGATCGTTTTTATATGATTATGTTCTAAAATAAAGGTTATTTTTTCAATAAAGCACACATTTCTAATGTAAGATGCAAGTCGTTATTAATAAATTATAACAGTTTTATGTTTCAGATAATACTAAGAAAATTATTAAGCAAAAGCAAATACTGTCATAGACCATTTTTACACTATGACTGGAACTCAGAATATTCTCCATGGATCGACATAATTTTACTCCTATAATTGTTCACAGCAGTCCCAGGTAAGAATTCAATAAGAATTTTGCAATTTCAATCCAAGGTAATTATATTAATTAACATAGTTAATTTGGTCTATATGGGAAATTTTCAAACGCTAATTTCACCTTATTAAATTAATTATGTGAGGTAATCTTTATTAAACTATAGTGATTGGACTGCAAATAGATCAGATTTATAACATATTCAATAAAATAGGCTCAATCATAAAAAATATTAGCTTCGGCAAAATTTGACTATCGTTAAATTTTGACTTTGGTAACTGACTAAATTCTATGGATTATCCTAAACTATTTATTCCAAAATTATACTGAATTAGACTAGGAGGAATGGATTCTACATAGATTTTGACTATAAACATTAAAATTTAATTATTTTAGTTGATTCAAAATTTTCAATTCCCCGCACCAAAATCTCTAAACTAAATGACTGCTTATTTCGACCTTCTGAAGTTAAAAGTCTGAACCAAACTAACTTATTCTGTATCTAAACCAATATTATGATGAGATCTAACCAAATTCACTTTGATCTAGGTAGTATTTTAAACAAAAAATAGAAAATTCAGAATTAATTTGACGCATACTTTTGTTTCAGAAATATTTTGACTCTATACTATGAATACTACATCAAGATCACTAACAATACCAATATCAGCCGGCAACAGAAAAAATTCAAGACTGAAGACGGATTTTAGTGAAAAATTCAAGAAAATATGGAAGTATTCAGTGTAAACCAGTTATTGAACCTCCTCCATCAATATTTCAAGTAATTTAGTTGAGTTTGTGCTAGAATATCAATGTAGAAGCTTATTAGTGATTGTGGTTGTAGTTTTTGCCTATAAAACACGAAAAGGAGAATAAATATTATATACTAAATCAAAGATTTTAATTTACTCAATTAACAGCGCCATCTATTGGTGAGTAGCGGAATTAAACCCTATAATCAATAAAACTTACTATCTACTCTTGCATACTAGTTCATCCGAATCTCACTAGATGTCACTAAATTGTTGCCAACAGAGTCGTCAACTTACCAATCTGAATGTTATGCTATAAGTGCTTTAGAAGGAAAAAAGCGTTGTGTCGCCACTCGACCAAAGATGTCACTAAAATTGACTCATATTTTTATCGTGTTTGTAATTATTAATATTTAATTTAATTAGTTAAATATAACCGTATTTAATTGAAATGATCTATATATTTATTGAAAATGTAAACGAGAAAATTAAATGTCCTACTAGCTGCGCTTAATAGAGTAGTAAAGTAATAAATATGGCAATTATATGGATCAGTCTGTTACAGCTGGAAGCCGCAAAAGATAAAAGTAGAGTAGGTTAGGTTAAGTTAAAACTGCGAACCGCAGCCACCGTTTTGACACGTACTGATTATATTATTTTTATCGTCATTCGAAAATATAATCTTTTACTGCGGTTAACATTGATTGACCCGGGTGTTAGGTGAATATAGCTATTATCAAACGTGGTTGATGAATCTGTTACGAAGCATCTATTATTGTTATTGGTGATTGACGTTAGCACACGTTACCACTTAGTGGATTCCTCAAGACAGCTAGAGGCGCCGCGGCAGATTGAGACAAATATGACCTAGACGCGCCTAGCCTAGAACATAGACATAAGTTCGGAATGAGTAAAAATCAAAATCAAAATGATTACTCTGTTAGTAAGCCCCAAAGGGATTTTTCAATTAAAATTCTATTTATTCACTTGAGAAGTGATAAACATCAGTTTTCATGTCCATTTTTTTATACCAGCGCTTTTAGAAAGAAAATGCGCTGCAAGAAACCTAGCTTAGCAGTGTATTTTTTACAACGAAGATGGCCGGCGGTCGTAGATCCAGGGGAGAAAGAACTTTGCCCGGCAGTAGGACACTATTAGCATTAGACTTCCTTCGAATACTATTGACGCGACTTCACGCGAGCGAAGCCGTGAGCAAAAGCTAGTTAATATTAATAATACCAACATATCCAATTGCAGTGGCGGGGTGTGAAAATTTTTGCAAATAAAGCCGGAGCAAAAAAAAAACTAATATCCCATATTTATCTTCTCGAAAGTGCAGTAATGGAAGAGAAGCTTTTAGTAACTTCGAAAATTTAGTCAACCCGGGGGGAATCGGATCATTGAATCTATCTTTCAAATTAATGACACTTTGAAAGTACGGTTTAACCGTAGATAAAGCAAAACGAACTATCAAACGCTACTCCGAAACCACAATGCTAATCACGCTGTTGCCTTTGCCAGATAAAAGAATCGCAAACCTAGTTACTTGAAAATTCATAGTGCTGCTGCGAAAGGAATAAATCGATCGAAGTGGTCCTGAGAGTAATGTAAACTGCACAGATCTTATTTGCTTTCGTTTTTAATGTATTTCATTTGTATAAAGATGGAAATGGAAAAAGTTTTAGCCGACACGACGGTTAGATTAAATAATAAGAAATTCTCCTAAATTTTGTACATTTCATTTTTTACTCCGAAATGAATACAAATTTAAAGGTAAGTAGCGTGAATGCAACTGAGCTTAAATTGCACAGTCTCCCAAAATGTCCCGTTTAATTTGTATGGAAACTTTCTTTTTGGTTACCAACAAACAAGGAAATTTCAGTAACAAAAGAGGAAATTCCCATAAAAACAGCTCAGGATATTTTGAGAGGCTTTGCTAGTTAGGGTCAGTTGCATTCACGCTTCTTACCTGTAAATTTCTATGCAAGTCGAAGTCTAAAATGAAATGTATAAAAGTTTTCGAGAAATGCTCAAATATTGATTGATGCGTTACTTTGATGAGGCCATAGCTTTGATCACCTTGTCATGTTACATATCAACACTTCTTGTGATGAAGTATTTGAGCGTGGAGAGTAGAACAATCGAGATAATGACTGAGCCCTCTACCACAGAATAAGTAATAGTACTAACGTACAGAAGGATCACTCTCGAACAAAAGTCAACTTTAGGTATAAAAACTTGTCTATTCTTATTGCTTGCATGCGAAATTGAAACTTATCGTGTGATCCGAGCGTTCATATTCCGTTGGGCACCGCTGATCCGAAACCAAGGGCACAGGGTTCCGACTCGCCGATGTTTGGTAGGTATAAAAATCAAGAAAGATAACAGTGTGTATTACTTCAGTAAACCACCTTTAGTAAGTAAGTAAGTTATTTATAAGATCGTTTAGAAGTCATTGTTTGTTGCAAAAGTCACAAAAAAAAGATTCTGAATTACGCGTGACGCGGCTAGCGTGCGAACTGAAGGCCAATTGACAACCTACTGCCATACTCCGCCCGGGCGGAGCGCCGGCCGAACATACCTAAACTGCGGAGTGAACCCCCCCTGCCTCTACGTTGTCTTCTTCTCTATGTATGCGTTGTCTTGTATGTACTATAAAACTATAATGTACCTACCACCCCTTTCAAGTCGTCACCCAGCCAGTGTACCGCTTCCAGTTCAAATGTCCTTCCAATTTCTTCAAAATTGTTATTTATTTTACTTCGCAATTATTCTATTACGGAACCCAAACAGAAAACAAAAGGTAGGTACCGTATCCACATTTTTTCCCTCGCCACGAATCCCTCGGGCTTGCTCGCATACCGAATAGAAATGTGTTGATTATTTACAAATAGCGTGATTCCAACGATTCCTAGTCGAATATCGTCTGTTCTGATGCGATTCAGACTTTTATTGGATTTAGTGCAAGGTTTCAATTCGATTTGGTTTACAAATAGAGTGATTAGAGTGCTTTTGATTTGTTAAAAGCAAGTAATTCCGGTAAAACCTTTTTTTTAATTCAGAAGAGAGAATAGAGAAGAATGAAATCGACGATTGGATGGTCTATCGGTTAGATAAACTGACTATAATGCCTGAGGTCCCAGGTTCAATGCCTTACGTTATTAAAAACACGTATGTTAAGTTTGTTCTTGAACCGTGCATCTTTTACTGAGGTCATGTTAGAGTAGTTAGGTCCCTCTTGAGCTGACCTGCCTGCCTTTAGGGACACCCGGTATAAATTAAGACAAAGAAAATTAAAAACCGACTCAAGATGGACCGACGATCTGGTAAAGATCGCAAGAACCACTTGGATGTGGGCAGGGCAGGAACGATCGTTGTGAAACTCTTTGGGGGAACCCTTTGTCCAGCATTGGACGTCTTTGGCTGATATGATGAATATGAAATAAAAAATAGTTTTGATGTTGAGCTATGAAAAATTCTGGGGTGTAAAGGTCAAATTTTGCGAGATATCAAAATTTTAAGTATATAGATCGATAGAGCTTGAAATTTTGAACAAAACTGTATGTATAACTCATTTTCGGCATTTTGTCTTTTACGCCAATTGAACCTAAAGGTATCGAATAAAAGACAAATTTAGTAGAGGTGTAAAATGCTTAAAAAATCAAATAAATGAATTCGAGATGTACCTCTTGACGTTCAAGTCAATCAAACTATAGTGGGCTTGTAATTCAACTCCGAAAATTTGTACACCCACAGACAGTAGAACAGGTGAACAGATGCCATTAAAATTCTTAATAATAATTCATTTTAGTTTCAAAATTCATAGATAATTAATATTGAATAATATTATTAATTGGTTTTAAAATAGATATGTTATTAATTTAACTTATTTCAGCTGAATAAATAACATTTGAGATAATAAGATAATGTTTGTTACCATTGTATCTCATTAACTATATCCAAAAGAGAATAGGTGAATGCCTAACCACAAAATATCCTTAACGCCTATTAGAGGCAGCGTCTTAGCATGCCTAAAGTGTACCGAAATCAGCAAATTAGCCATCACAGGGCGTATGAGCACCGTCAATACCGTCATAATTAGGAATCGAAGTAGCCGTGACTGATTTTTTTGTCATTCATATTTTATTACCCATGTAAATATTTGTAATATTTTACATCTTAGTACCTTTTAACATCACAATTATCAACTTTATCGGCCATACCATCACACCAGGTCTCTAATTGTCAATAACAATAGACATAATAATTATGTTATTATTGTGCCATAGGAAATTATCAAAAACCCTTAATGACAGGTATGATTTTCTAGCATGACATCCATTATTTTTATCGATTTTGTGCGGGTTTTTGAATATTTTATTTAGTGATTAATATGGAAGGGTTTATGAGCTTTTCTGGGATGTTTTTTGGAATCCCGTTATTAAGTGAGCTAGGTTTGTAATCAGGTTGTAAAACAATATTTTACTGAATTAAATATTAACAGGCGATTATTGATTGGGGTTACTGAGAGCCTCTATGTTATTAAGTGTCTAGTTATTTTTTTATTTTATGCTAGTGCATAATTCGAAACTCTCTAGCTTTTTTCTGCTCCATCTTTCCTCTTCAATCTTGAAGGTTGGCCGTAAGCTTTTTGTGTTCATCTATCTATATCAACAGCCAGTCGGAACAGCTGTGGTAATGGCGATCTACTTCCGTATATTATAAATATAAATAAATATTAGGGGACAATCTTACACAAATCGACCTAGTCCCAAACTAAGCAAAGCTTGTACTATGGGTGCTAGACGACGATAAACATACTTATATAGATAAATAAATACTTAAATACATAGAAAACATCCATAACTCAGGAACAAATATTCGTGCTCATCACACAAATAAATGCCCTTACCGGGGTTTGAACCCGGGACCTTTAGCTTCGTAGGCAGGGTCACTACCAACTAGGCTAAAGCTATGTATTGTTTGTTTTGTTTTTTCCACATATTTAAGCATTTATTAATGTATAATTGTATTCAACAACTTTTTTTTTCTAAATTGTATATAAAAACAAATAGCATTTATTATATTTGTTTACTATATAAATGGTTGTCTGGAAGATAACTATTAGCTTGCCTCTCTTATGGTCTATCTTGTTTTTGTTTCTACTAGCTCACTTTTTTTGTAGTATTCAGTAAAGAATATTTGGACTGTATTGTATTATTTCACTGCCATTATGTCTTCTTTTGTCCAGCGAATCTCTTTTCCTTCACTTTTCTCATCATCATCAACTGCAGTAACATTGTATCTGTCGTTTCCAAGCACGTGCATGAGATACACTATCTTTTGCTTTTTGATAGATAGCATAATAATACCATGACATAATGAATGTACTGAACCAAATAATATCATCTAATTTATCTAGGCAATATGTTTTCATTTGAACTATTTTTCGTGGTATTTTAAGGGAGAAAGATATTGAAGTGAAGTATTTCCATAAAAGAAATAATTAGTTCTGTTTTTACAGTTATGTTCTTTTATACAAAATATAAACAAAAAACAAAAATACAATTTTGACAAATAATAAGATACACGTACAAACTTACCTCTTTAATAGATTTATATCAGTAAATCTTTGATTTAGGTTGGGAATGTGAAAGCTACAATATACGTTACACAAAAATTTATGAGTACAAAGAGTTAGTTATTTCCGGTGGCTTCAGTTAAAGATATTCTCAAAAAACGAAAGGCATTTCACCGTTGAATTTAACGCTAAAACGGTGCTCAGAAACTCAACAAACTGACTTAAAACATTTAGAGTAAATAAATTAGGAGCTGTTAATTATTTTTGGAAGTTTGAACTCTCAAGATTATATCTTTCGAAGATAATCCACAGAGAGGTGAAGGTTTCGGATCAAAAATTTATATTATAATAGATTTACACAAAACTTTTATTATGTGCCATGCCTTCATTTTAAAAGCTTTTTATTAACTTGCATTGATGTAAGTAGGTACGTATGTAAGGGTCAAATCTTGGAAGTTGAATTTGACCCACTTCCAGTAGTCGGATTTACTTGCAATTTGGTATATTTTGTAGGTTGGATGTCAATGCAAGTACAGTTTAAAAAAAGTACTGTATTTGACGACTAGATGGCGCTAGGAGTCGTTCCCTCAGCCCCTCTTTTTAGACCGGAGGTTGGTACAAATCGCTGTGCAGTCTGTGCCTCATGCCGGCGCTTGCAAGTGCCAGTTGCGTGTTTTCCCTAGAGCTTTGGTTGGGGACGTTGGTTGGTTGGTTGATTAGCAAGTGGAAGAAGAGGTGATGATTGTTTGGTTGTTGATAGCTACATGCTAGTGGTGCACAATGCGGTGAGTTTGACTTGCTGTGAGACTGCGTCTTCGTCATTTAAGTATTTAGTTTTAAGTGGATGATCTTGTTGCGGCATAATCTAGAAATTCTCACTTTGACTTTGACAAGACGAAACGCAGTCGGCAGACGGGTAGTCTACCTTGGAAAATAGTAAAAGTTGACTTGAGTTCAAGCTTAGCTAAAATAAATACCACTTTTAGTTTGATTCAGGTTGGAATTTGAAAGATCCAGATTTGTCTAGATCAAAGGGAATGCATAATTTCAACTTTATTGGGTTAGAAGGTTTGAACTGTGTGTGTTTGAACATTGCGAAGACTTTGATTTTGTATTACTTCAATTGGCTACTTTCCTAACTAGTCAGTCTTTTAGATTATCAAAAAATATTGGACACGTATTTTTTATTTTGTCAATTAAACAAAAAATTACGAAGATATGGCGCGTTGAAGTTTCGCGTGACGTCACTTGTTCCTACACTTTGTATGAGCGTTTTAGGAACAAGTGACGTCACGCCTCGTCACGCGGAACTTCAACGCGCCATATCTTCGTCATTTTTTGGTTAATTGTCAAAAGAAAAATTACGTGTCTAATATTTTTTGATAATGTAAAATACGGACTAATAAGAATTATTATTTTTTTACCTAGGAAACATCCCTATTGTTTTCTTTTATTAGTCTGCCAAAGGTCCTTGTCCGTCTCCGAAAAGCTTACAGATTTTTAACCGATTCAAAAAAAGGAAGAAGTTCTCAGTTGGTCGAGACATTAATATGTTTAATTTGTCAGTTTTCTTGACTTCAAAAATCAAGAAATAAAAATGTTGAGATTACCAGTGGATTACCAATAGTGGTTCATCATCCCAGCCTATATACGTCCCACTGCAGGGCACAGGCCTCCTCTCAGAATAGTTTACCAATGGAAAAAAATAAGCCGCGGTAGCTTTGTGGTTTCATCTATGGCCTACCAATCAGAGGGTCGTGGGTTCGAGCCCGGGCTTTTTTCGGAATTTCAGGAAACCTGTACACACCTGAGAAGAAATTTAATGGTGCGTGTGTAGTTCACAATCCGCACTGGGTTCGCGTGAGAATTACGGCCCAAGCCCTTTTAATCTGAGAAAAGGTCTATGCCCTACAGTGGGCATTGTGATGACCAATTGAAAAAAACACCATCTTTAGCAATTTTGCGCAGTATATTAAGAATCATGAACATCTTAAATTTTATCAGAAGCTTAAAAAACTCATTTTGTATCATGTTTAAAATTTCACCTTGTAGTAGATACACTACACAGCAAGAACAAGATGGAGCGATGACCTGGGGCTAAATTTAAGAACGGCCCAACACGGTTTGCGAGCGGTAAATTCAATCATTTGCGAGAGGATAGGGATGAACTGATATTCAGGAACGCCAAAAATCACTGGTTTTCCAGAGGTTTGGGCTGAGATTGGGATGAGCCTTATTTATTTATTTATTTATTTATTTACAAAGCGAATTAACAGGAAAATAAGGCTCATCCCAAGCTCAGCCCATTCCTATCCTCTCGCAAACGATTGAATTACCGCTCGCAAACCGTGTTTGGCCGTTCCTGAATTTAGCCCCTGGTTAAGGTTGCGGAAACGAATTGGATGCGCATGGCGCAGGACCGATTGCTTTGGCGAGCCTTGGGAGAGGCCTATGTTAGGCAGTGGACGTCTTTCGGCTGAAATGATGATGATGATGATGATAGTATACTAGCTTTTCCCGCGATTCCGTCTGCGAAGAATTAATTCATCGCTATCCCGCGGGGACTATGCAATTTTCCGGTTTGGAAACTATCTTAATGTCCTTCCTAGGGCCTCAAACTATCTCTATATTAAATTTCTTCAAAATCGGTTTAACGGTTTAAGCGTGAAGAGGTAACAAACATATATATAGAAAGATAGACACACTTTCGTATTTATAATATTAGTATAGATATAAAATGCATATGGTAAACTTAAAGTAAATACACAAAAAAAAAACATTTCAAACTATTTCTTTATTAGCGTGTCCACTTGTAGATAAATTAAAATATTCCAAGACTTAAATAATAGCAGCCATCTGAAATGGTAGTTAAATCGTAACTTTGAACAATTATAAATACACAATTCAAATCAGGCATTATAATAATTACAACATATTATCGGCTAGCTAGTCAAATGTCTGTCAAATTACATCACCATTATGTACATGTGATACATATTAATAGGTTCCTGTCTTGATTACAAGACCCGTTCCAAGCCCAATATTGAATACAATCATATAGAGACTGTGTAAATTATGTTTGTAGTTTGAACTACATAGTATAGGACGGCAATAAAACATAGCAGGAACTTTATACATTGTTTTTTTTTCCTTTAAATTTAATATGCATATAACTTGGTAGAACCAACTAAAAAATACCTTTACCACCCTATAAGCTTCAATGTCAGTAAAGTTGTTATATTATAGCTTAAAACATTAGACATAGACATAGACATAGACATAGACATAAGATTATTCGACATCAAAAAAAAATACACTGACTAATACAGGAGAAAAATAATAATAAAAAAGAAAACAATAATAATAATTAAAACAAAAAAACATAATTGAGATGTCGAAAAGGAGTTTGACTCACCCATTACACCGTTCCTAATTAAATTTAATATCATTTCCTCATTAAGTATTTAGTTGACTATCATTTCAATAGTGCGCGCTAGGATACTAGTGACTTACAAAAATTAGTTTATCTGACCTTAAAGTTTACGCAAATTAAAGAAAAACAGTGCACAACAATAATAAAACACAGTAGCAAGCAATTATAACTGTTATAGTTGCTCAGAAAATTATTGTAAAAAACCGGCCAAGAGCGTGTCGGACACGCCCAAGGTAGGGTTCCGTAGCCATTACGAAAAAATCAAGTAATATTTTTCTAAGGATTTCGTATGTGTACGGAATCATCCAAGTTTAGGTATGTTTTATACCTTAGGCTACTATTTACTCTTAAACTACAAATAATTTCCAAGCAATCTTAGCCGCTATAATTTTCCTAGTAAATTTGATATATTTACTACTATTCTGAATTTTTTCAAATTTTTACACCCAACAGTTTAGATTTTAGAGGGGGGGGGGACGGTCGATTTTAATGAAAATTGTCACTTTAAAGTTGAATATTTCGCAAACAGATCACTGAATAGAAAAATCATGTTAGCAACCCCGGAATGGTTTTAAAAGACCTATCCAACAATACTATAGGGATCGTCGAGAAAAAAAAATCACCCCCCCCTTTACGTCTATGGGAGGTACACTAAAAAAAATTTTTTTATTTTTTTATTTTACCACTTTGTCGGCGTGACTGATATATATATTCATGCCAAATTACAGCTTTCTAGTACTAACAGTCTCTGAGCTTAGCCGCGGACAGACAGACAGACGGACAGACATAAGAAACTATAAGGGTTCCTAGTTGATTGCGTATATTTATAACTAAAACAAGAACGAACAAACACAACTTTTCGGCAGGTAAAACAAACAATAAGAGGGAAATGGCATGAGTGTTTCCTTCTGACTTGAAAACCTGTCGTCCTTTTTCTGCTGTCGATTAAATATTTTATATTAAGACTCGCACATAAAATGGATAGGAAGAGGAACTAAATTATTGCCGCATTTAATAAAAATAGTTTTATTGGAAACTCATTTAATTTCTAGTCTTTTATCTGAGAGTTTACCGTAAATATCACTAGACTTTTACTAAATAGTCTACATAATATGAGTAGACAATCCAAACATAATTAATTCAGCAACGTTTCGACAAATACAGTAACTTGTTTACTATGAAGACAGAAACTCCCATTCTATCTCAAACCCAAATATTATCTTAGTTGTTTAATCTTTAGGAACCTTTATTTTTTATGTACATGTTTTGCGGGCAAGCCTTCCACGTAAACAATAGCTATCGAAGTAGGCCTTTCGGTAGCTGTTCGAGATTTTGGATCGGCCTACATTAACCAGCAGCAGTTTGAGTTACAAGCGAAGGAGTATACTTATTAATTTATTATATCGTACTAATGATATGAAAGTTTATATTGTCTATGCTTGCGTGCGTGCAGCTTGCGCGTGTGCGCGAAAGTGAACTACATTAATGACTCAAATTATTTGGCACTAGCTTTTGCCCGCGACTCCGTCCGCGTGGAATTAGTAATTTGGGCAGCTTATTTTTTTTATCAAATTTGCTATTTCATCAATTATTGCTCTCCTTAGTTCCTCGATATAAAAAATTACCCGCCCCCGCAACACCCCCCCCAACACCGCCCCCCCACCAAACCCCCCGCACACCCGCGTTCACATTCACCACCATACTCCCAAGTAAAGTTTACTTCAAAACCCCCTGATTTTGAAACATGTTTCCGCTCCGCTCCGCTCCTATTGGTGTTAGCGTGATGATATATACCCTATAGCCTTCCTCGATAAATGGGCTATCTAACATTGAAAGAATTTTTAAAATCGGAGCAGTAGTTCCTGAGATTAGCGCGTTCAAACAACAAACAAACAAACTCTTCAGCTTAATAATTCTTCTAAAAACTGTTCGATAAATTCTTAAAATAGACTTATCTTTCTAATTTGTGAACCGATTGAAATGAAACAAACACTAAATGTTAATCCAAGAAAATACCAACAGATCAGTGAAAACCGCATCCTCCTAGGTTAAGCCGTTTCTGAGATTAGCGCGCACAAACGCACAGACAAACAGACAAACAGACAAACAGATAAACAGACAAACAGACAATAATTCTAAAAATCATTGTTTTGGGTTCTATTGCACTAATAAATAGCCAGTGACAGTTTTTCTCAAATATCTTCAATGTACAGACACCGACTTGTTACAGATTTATTATATGTATAGATTTGGCAGCCAAAATCAAGATTTCAACTCATAGAATACGGCTTCATTTCTCTTAGTAACGTGTCTTAATTGAACAATTTCAAACGTCAAGAAAATGTGGTCCTCAGTTCCATTTGTGATTTTATGTACTCATATTTTACTGTTAATCTATTTTTTACAGGATGACTGATGTACGAAGTAGGGATAGTTTGTATCGTTTTGACTCATTTTTTCCAAATATTTTGAGAAGGATAAAAAAGTATCTAAGGAAAAAGGAGAGGGCTTTGCCCAGCTATGAGACGTCTAATAGGCTTTAAAAAAAGGATGACACCTTTTGGAATACACACACATGGAATACACAATTACATGAATAGTTTCAATTACCATGACAACCCTCTTGCCGCTGCGATGAAATTAAGGTCATGAATAGTTTCAATGTACCCACTTCCCGCTGCCTCTCGTGCCTAGGACTTCAACCATCTCCGTCCCGAATTCAAGATCATACTCGCAACTTTCGAGAGCTTTTTGTCTTTGGATAGCACTCAAAGCTCGGCGGGGTTTGATTTAACCTTTATTACAAGCCTGTTTAACTTGAGGACCCGGGCGGTTATTGATTTTGAATACATTTTGTAATAGCTTGTTATCCTCAACTAGATTAAGAGTAAGTATTTTTTTAGCAAGTTTTTTAGGATCGACTTCATCCTTCGTAAATTTCTTGGCTATAACGTCCGTTTTAGGAACTAATCAGAAAGTAGTAAAAAAAGGCTCGATACCTCCCACGATAATTTCGATGAACGGTCGCGTGCTTTAATTTCGGTCCCATTTCGAAAAAATATCCTTTGAATTCTTATAGGTACAATATGACAGGACTGTCAACCTTAAGTGGGTCCCAAATTAAAGCTCGTGACTGTACTTACTTACTTACGTCAATTAGTCAGATCGACTTAAATTTTATAAGAGTAAAGCGCTTAGAGGATTTATTTTAAATAATAATCAAACGAGCGACAGTTAAATTTACTTGGTGACAAAATTCATTCCAGACCAGTCGCCTAGTCGGTAAAACTGTCACTGAGTTATTAATTGTCGCTGTATTAGTGTTTTTGTAGGTAAGGTTAGTTTTCGTTACTCATTTACTTATCACCCATTTAGAGTTCAATTAAAATAATAATCATCATCATCCCACCCTACATAATTATGTCCCACTGCAGGACACAGACCTCCTCTCAGAATGAGAGGGCTTGGACCGTAGTTCCCACGCGGCCTCAATGCGGATTAGGAATTTCACACACACCATCGAATTTCGTCATACGTGTGTGCAGGATTACTCACGATGTTTACTTTCACCGTAAAGCTCATGGTAGATTTCTAATACACCGTGAAATTTTAGTGGTTGTTTTCCCGAAACGAGGTGATTTAGTATCGATTGTGCAATCGATTTATAATTGATTTAAAATTGACTAGAGTCATAAATCCAATTGTGAAAAACGCAAGTCGAAAATGACCGCAAACCAATAGTAACGCTTCGTTGGTACCTAACCTATCGTACGATCGTACGCTACTTGTACCAACGAAGCGTTGCTATTGGTTTGCGATCATTTTCGACTTTCGTTTTTCACAATTGGATTTTTGACTCTAGTCAAAATAGTAATTATAAATCGATTATATAATCGAAACTAAATCACCTCGTTTTGGGAAAACAACCACTAAAATTTCACGGTGTATAATTTCGCACGTAAATTCTGAAACTCAGAGATACGAGTCCGGGCTCGAACCCAGAACCATCTGCTTGAAATGCTATATGTCAAACCAGTTAGGCCACCACGGCTAAAATAATAATACCCTGCAATGATTTTACAAGTAGTTAAAGATACGTCATAAAGTCATAAGCTCACAAAACAATAAAAAAGTGTCCAGCGTATCATTTCGGCAATGACGTCACAGCCATTTAAGCCGCTATTTGCTATTTAGCAATTAGTTCGAGGGCAAAAAAGGTGATTGATTATAGACCTCGTTTAAAGTGTTTGTTACCCTTTCAATCTAAAACAGCTGGACGGATTTAGATGGACTATGGTATGTTCTTTTAGTTTAAATTAAGTCTTTTGGTTTGTTAGTCTAACATATTTTGGGAGCATAGCGTACGGTTGTGGTGCCTACTCTGAAGATGAGCTCTGGTTGAGTTCGAAACGCATCGGTGTAGTTTGGTGGTGGTGGTGATGGTTGGGTTTGTGTGATTTGTGTGTGTTCTTACAGTGTGGAGGTGGAGGAACTGCAGGAACACGCATTTCTTACATAAACGTAACTCTATCGTAAGGTCGCGGGTGAGCAAAGTCGTTGTTTCAGTTTATTAATATGGACCTCCGCAAAGTAACGCCTGATTCAATAAATTGTTAATGTAGCTATCTTTAAAGACCTCAACATGAAAAAAAGTGACTCGACATTTACGTAAATTATGATATACTTAATATAATATTGAATGAGTAAATAAACTAAACTATTGAAAATGATAATGAAAATATATTTAATTTACTATTAATACGGAACTCTACATTGCGCCGATACGATACCTACACACTTGGCCGGTTTTGTTTCGATTAATATAGCTAATAGGTACACCGAATATTATAGCAGTAACTTACCTGTACTATAACGATACATCACTACAAAAATAAAACCATTTCTTCTTCTTACAAACTTTAATATCGTCGCACAAAATCTCATTCATACACACTGCGCAATATTCAAATAGAGCGCCAAACCGATTTATTTTTCCAAGATTTTCAGTCATGCGCGAGCCAACTGGGCACCAATACACGCTTAACTTGTAGGTGATCAGGTCACACATTCATAATCGCCGACTATCAGGACTCTGAAATCACGGACACAGACAAAGAAAACCACTCACACACCCCTAGAGTCCCTGTAAAACATCGTGTAAACACAGGCGTTCCACGCACACAACGGCAAAAACGACCCTGCGATGCTGTGTACTTTAGTCACCCTCGAGTTCTCGTGGTGGAAGGACGTATTTGCTGTCCTGTTTTGTGACGTACGGTAAAGTGAAGCGAGATGTGAACTCGGCAGTACAAGGGTTAAGTCGAGTGTTAACAGTTGACAAGTTTCCAGGGATAGTGAACGGTTTGAAACTTTTTTTTTTGGTAGAAGTGAAAGTGGAGTGTTGATACTTTAGTGAATTGAAATTTACGGGAAAAATCGTGGAATTGAATTGCGCTCCAGTGGATAATTAGCAGGTAAGGTATCGTTGGACTTTTAATTAATATACTGTAATTAAGTGGCTTGTTGTATTTTTTAAATTGTAACCTTACAGATATGAAAGTAAAAAATAGAAACGGTTGAAAAACATTTTGAAAAACTTTTTCATTTAAAATTAACCGTATTATTTTTTTGTTTGTGATGGATTTTCTCTGAAGAGACTATGATATACTTAATAATTTAAAATAAAATTTTGCATTATTTGAATGACGAAATTAAATAAAACTAATTGATATTTCTCTCGAGCATATAAAGCGAAATCAGTATCCTGTAGCAGAATTTGAGAAATAAGCTAGTTTTGCATGAAATTTTCTCAAATTGAAACTTTACGGCAAGCATACTGTATCGTTTTATAAAACCTTTTTGCTCGGCTCATTTTTTTATATATTATGTGATAGAATACTGATAGGGTTGAAATGCTGGTAACTGCTTTATCATTTTCTTCCAATTCGTCATTAATATACCCCTCGATTTATTTTTATATTTCAGCCCGTTTCATTATATACCTTAATTACCACTGTTTGACACATGTTTTTTTTTTATTTACAAAAAAATATTCCGCATTAGGGTCTCAACACTTTTTTTTAATAGATTCTTGAGAACAATATACCGTGGCCGATCCATACTTCACTACTAATAATTATAAATGCGAAAGTAATTAATTGAATCAGGCGTTACTTTGCGGAGGTTCATATTAATGAACTGAAACAATTACTTTGCTCACCCGCGACCTTAATAACGTGAGGTCGCGGGTGAGCAAAGTAATTGTTTCAGTTCATTAATACGAAAGTAATTCTCTACTTAGGTACCTGTTCACGCTTAAACCGCTGTTATATAGGTAGGTACCAATTTAGGTGAAATTAACAATTAACAATACAAAATACATTCCTTATTCAACACCAAAAACAGAACAGTGATATTACAAAAATAAAAATTCACGCAGACAAAAATTAAGTTAGATTTAGATTAAGATCTTGGGAAGGACATAAGAAAATCCCCGGGGATAGCAACACGATAATTATTTTTAGATAAATTTGCGAGTAAGAGCTAGTTTGAAATGAAACTGTCATTTTAGGAACACCTGTAATGACTAAGAAAACTTATGAACGGATTTAGAGTTTAGACTAAAACAAGAAAAAAAGGAGATTTCCTTTCAAGTTTTATATCATCAAAACCTTGCGTGGGTGTTGAGTTTGAAAAATCTGTGGATAAAAGATATAAGGGACAATCGCGTTTTGAAGCAATCCTAGCATTTTCAGGGCAAATAGAAAACAGCAAGTTCAAATACCTTTCTTGTAAATTTATTTAGAATGGAGTGCTTGGAAACAGCTCTAATGATTTTCATGAAATTGCTAGGTGGAGGTTTTCGGGGGTTAACAATCGGTCTAGGTCGTTCTTATCTTTAGAAAAACGCGTGTTTTTAAGTTGAGTCTAAAGCGAATCTACGTAATTAATAAACGACGATTTTTGTACTTCAAGTCTTCAAAGTTTACGTAAGACAATAAATACACTAAATAAAAAGTCACTAGGAGAGTATAATACAGTACGATTGATGACCTCAAGATTGCATGTATCTTAAGACTATAATAAATAATAATAAAATATATATAATTTTGTTTGTAAGAAACGACTTTCTGCCAAGTTTCTTGCAGCGCATTTTCCTTTCCGAAGGCGCTGGTATTATAAAAGAGAAATAGACATATTATTATAAAAAATAACTCTCTACGCCTACTGGCAGAATATACGTTATGATGTTGACTTTGATGAATATAGATAGTCAATTAAATTGTTAAATCAGCGGTTCCATAGATCGCTATTGCAATGCAATTGCAATAAAAATCTAGTTCATTCTCAAATACCTATAAGTAGTTAACTCTCTTCACCGCATGTCTGCGTTCGGACGAAACATCGCGCAATCAGTGAAAACACATTATGTAAAACATTTAAGCAATCCAAGGGAAGCGAATTATTACGGCTCCACGCCACTGCTAAATAGAAAAATCCATTTTTTTTTAATACAATATAGACTTCCGTTTGACCCCAATCACGCCTCATGGAAAGCGAAGATGAGGCTTACGATGGAGAACGCTTGCCTAGTAAATGCTCATTCAAACAGACTTGAATTTAGGGGAATAAGCAGAAAGAAAGCAGTTGCGCGCACCCCCAAGCAATGCAAACCCTACAACAAATACGGGGCACTGTACCCGGTACGCACACTGCACATCTGCTCAGACCTTTCCTCCAGAATGGCTTCTATATAGGCAACAGGCCGGAACACGACGAGAGTAGCTTGGCGGCCTTGGCTTAACCTAATAGGTGGTGACCAGCCACGGCCGCTTCGGCCGAAGCCTTCCACCGGAGTCGTATCGCTCGTTTAGCACTACCCAAGGGTCACGTGTAGGGTCTTGTATAAGTAAATAAGAAAGTTTGTGAAAATGTTGGGATGTTTGTTACTTTACCACCACGCACCAACACGCAACACCGAACGCAATACCGCAATACCGGCTGAACGAATTTAGATTAAACTTTATGAAAGTAGATGGAAATAGATATCAATTGAGATATAGGATAAATAATGTTCCAGTATTGAGTTTCCGTGAGATAATATTCTAACTTTAAACTAGAATATTATAGAGGGCACTGTCCGACCAAGAATGTTAAAGTACCTCGGGTTTAAAGATGAAGTGCTAACTTCGTCTGCAATCAATAGATGGCGTTGTATGAGCGAACGATTACGCTTTCAAAATGTTAATTTCAGCCGAAAGACGTCCACTGCTGAATGTAAGGCTCCTCCAAGGCTAGCCAAACAGATCGGTCCAATGCCATCCGCATCCAATGCGTTCCCGCCACCTTCACCAGGTCGTCCCTCCATCTTGTTGGAGGCCTACCTACATTGCGTCTTCCGGTCCGTGGACGCCACTCGAGAACCTTTTTGCCCCATCGGCCATCAGTTCTACGAGCGATGTGTCCTGCCCACTGCCACTTAAGTCTAGCGATTCTTCGAGCTATGTCCGTGACTTTAGTTCGTGCGCGGGTTTCATCATTTCTAATGCGATTCCGCAGAGAAACTCCGAGCATAGCCTTCTCCATAGCCCTCTGAGTGACTTTAAGCTTAAAAATGTTACCGTAACCTTTTTGATCGTGATCGTTTCTCGTAAGGTAGTAGTAAAACAATAACTTCAATAAAATGGAGACTTCCCTTAGGCGCGATAAAAAAGCCGTAGAAATATAATACAATAATACCACTCCATCTATATCTGCGTATGAAGTGACGTGACGAGATTGGGGAAAACTGAAGAGGGTGTCAGAACAGCTTTATTAATCGGAAGTCCTCGGTCTTCACCTTCCCTGCGAGTCTATTGGCAGGTGTTTTCTTACAATAAATGAAATTTTATTTTGATTTATTCTTATGCGAACAGATATTGGGCATTGGAGGGTTATTGTCGTAATCGCAGCGCTTGACAGGCGGGTTGGCGATCGCAGTAGATTCATCATTATCGTCTTCCCAGCCTACAAACGTCCTATTGTAATGCACAGGTCTCGTCTCAGAATGAGAGGGCTTGAGTGCCAATTCCCATGCGGGTCCAGGGCGTATAGGAAGCTTCACGCACATCATTGAATTTATCTCAGGTGTACGCTGCCTTTCTCATGACGTTTTCCTTCACCGTTAAAATCATGATCAAATGTAATTTTGCGCATGAATTTCGATAAATTCAGAGGTGTGAGTCCGAGCTCGAACCCGCAAACCTATGTTTAAGAGGCCATGAAGTCACTAGGCCACCACGGCTTACCGCAGTAGGTTGCCGTAAATATCGAGGACGCTGCTGGCCGTCCTCCGGTATTGCTGGCCGCAGTTTTCGGACATAATCCGGGATCGTATTTCCGTTTAATTTCGGGGAGGCCTATGTTCAGCAGCGGACGTCTTTCGGCTGAAATGATAATGATGATACAAATATTGATGTAATCCATCATCATGTGTAGTCAGTCCTGTGTTTGGACGTGAGTAAAAAATACCTGTGCCTTTGGCTCGGCCACGACATTGTACGACCGGCGGCAGCAGCGAGCGTTTTCTCCATGCATTGCGCGGCCGAGACGCTCGCCGCACAGTGATTATCTGGCGGCACACGCAATGAACTGATAAAACGCTGGAAGGTGCCGCCGGTCGCGTGAAGTCGAGGCCGCGTTAAAGCATGTAACGCACTCGGAACTATAAGTTTTTCGCTTGTTCTTTCTGTCGCATAGTAAAGGATAAAGTTAGAAAGAGACAGTGAGTGCTATCGCGATCATCCGCGCGTTAAATATTAGGTACGGCCCCTAATTCAATCAATTAAAGAAGAATGGTGTTGTAATACAGTTGAAATTTCTATTCGTCATGGATTGATTCTGATTAAAGGTACTTCTAGTAACTATCACCATCTCATTTGCGCCTATATACGTCAGACACAGACTTTCCCACAGAATGAGATGGCTTAGGCCGTAGTTCTCACACGGCTGCGGTGCGCACCACAGAATATCTTCTCAGGTGAGTGCAGGTTTCTCGTGACGTTCTCTTTCACCGTAAACCTCATGGTTAATTTCAAATGTAATTTTGCACATGAATTCCGATAAACTCAGAGGTGTGATCAAAGCACCAGAGTTTTTAGATTAGCTGGACATGTTCGGGCTAATCCGTATCTGCATCGTTATCGTAGTTATCCGTATTTTTAGGGTTCCGCACCTCGAAAGGGAAAAGCGGAACCCTTATAGGATCACTTTGTTGTCCGTCCGTCCGTCCATCCGTTTGTCAAGACCCTTTTTCTCAGGAGCTCGTGGAGGTATCAAGCTTAAATTTTTATCAAATACTCAAGTCTACTGTCTCTTAGAGCTGTAAAAAAATCAAACCTCTAACTAAGCCAACGCAATCAAAAGGTACAGCCATTTATGCCGCAAATTTTCAACACTCGCAAGGGAATCAAAACCTACAGGGTACTTTCCGTGAATTCAGATTCTTGAAATTTGGTACGAAGCAAGGTCTTATAGCACAGATAAAGGAAAAATTGCGAAAAGCATAAATTTTTTTGTCTGTTTGTCTATATCAGTAACCAATCTGCAATGACCTCACACTGCGCACATTTTTATTAGGAGCAGGGGTCTGCTAAGACTGGATGTTCATAGATACATATAAATTTGTACCCAATACCCAAATAAATTCTCGCCAGAATTTCCAAATACTCTGATTTCAAAATTCTCACCGTTAAATCGGATACTACCTTCGGAACTTGATATTTTAGTAATATGGAGGGTATTTCAGTGGTTTGCTTTAGTTAATATTATCGTAGTAGGTACGAGGGAAACATGAAGTAATTGAATTGAACTCTTAGAAATCATGAAAATTGACCGCAATTACGTCTAGTCTAGGTTTAATTGGGGCCCCGTTCGACGCCCATCCATGATCGGTAAATGATTCTGTAAATCCCACTTATAATATTATTAATGGGAAAGTTAGTGGAGTTAGTGGAGAAACGGATTAAGATGAACCCTAACGTACAGATAGAAAACGATCTGGCTTTAGATTGACTGCTCCACCGTGATATAATTATGTAGTTTTTACTAATACGGGTAGCAGAAGACGCTTACTCACAATATAGCATATTGGAGGTTCTGAATATTTTTGAAATAAATTTATAATGTTAATATTACAACTGTACTTAATAGGATCTTTGTATACCATTACGAGTTAGCAGTAAGTTCGAATGTCACTAGTGAGTAAATTGTGAAAAAAAATTTGTTTTACTAAAGATTTTTTCATTTTCATACTATCGTCATCAACATCATCTCAGCCAACGTCACACTGCAAACTACAGGCTTTATCTTAGAATGAGAAGCTCGGGCCGTAGTTCCCAAGCGCATTGCGGATTGGGAACTTTACACATACCATTGAATTTCTACGCAGCTTTGTACAGGTTTCTTAACGATCTATAATGTTGGCCTTAACTGTATAGATACAATTAATTTAACTTTATGAATTCTGGAGGCCCGAGAGGTCAAAAGAACCTCAATAATAATAATAATAATAATAATATTTTTTTATTTTCAGAACCATTTCTGTAGTAGTTAGTAATGGTAATACCTTGTATAGCGTGTGACAGGGATGATACGATTTCTGACCGGCTCCCTCCTAGGGCAAACCGAGGTAGACCTCCGCCACGTTGGCGCCCAACGTGGGGCCAAATATGTAGCGACAGCCAGGGGTAAGGTACTCATTAGTGGAATAAACTAATAAACATGAGAGCGTGTCCTGCAGGCTAATAAAATTGTCTAACTCCCTTGCAATTGCAATCGCGTTCATTTTGACAGTTTTTGTATGGGCTGACAATTGGTTTCGGAAACAGCCAGCTGTCACAGCCATACAAAAACTATCATTTCAATCCGATGCCGTGTGTTAAAAAAGTTACACAATTAGCCTGTCGCTGGCGCTAAAAGCTTGTCATCTACGCGCATACTGTCAACACGGCGCGTGCGCAAGAGTCCAGCTATTGTAGAGCTGCGGCTCAGTCCGCTTAGAAGCGAGCTGGAGGTCTACTTCGGTTTGCCCTAGGAGGGAGCCGGGTAGAAACGGTATCATCCCTATCATACTGGTTACAAAAAAACATGAAACAAACTACAATTATGCGTGTCACCATCCTCTCAGTTATGAGTTTCGCATTAGCGTTGCAAACAGCTTAGTTCAGCCTCCAAGGATTCACTTTGCAAATAGTTTCGGCTGCCGGAAGGACCCCTTCCCGGGATATTTATTACAACCCGAGGCTAAGGGAGGAAAATAATTGCTCGGATATTTTATCTTTACTGTGTTACCTCTAAATCTTGATGTCCGTGGTGTAATAAAGATATTATAAAGGCTTGTTTTGTTTGCGCTTGAAATCATATAGCCAGGATAATATAAACAAATCCAGGATAGCAATAAGGCTGACGCTATCATCATCCCAGCCTATATACGTCCCGCTGCAGGGCACAGGCCTCCTCTCAGAATGAGAGGGCTTGAGCCCTGTTTCCCACGCGGGCCCAGTGCGGGTTAGGAACTTCACATACATTTATTTTTTTCGCAGCTGGGTGCAGGTTTCCTCATGATGTTTTCCTTCACCGTTACTTACATAATAATTACATTATTTTAAACGTCAACCATTTTTATACACCTCGATAATCCTAGTACACTGTTGTATGTTAACGACCGCTTTAGCCTAGTTGGTAGTGACCCTGCCTACGAAGCAAGAGGTCCTGGGTTCGAATCCCGCTAAGGGCATTTATTTGTGTGATGAGCACGAATATTTGTTCCTGGGTTATGGATGTTTTCTATGTATTTAAGTATTTAATTATCTATATAAGTATGTTTATCGTCGTCTAGTACCCATAGTATAAGCTTTGCTTAGTTTGGGACTAGGTCGATTTGTGTAAGATTGTCCCTTAATATTTATTTATTTATTTATTTATGTCATTGTGACGTCATTGCACCGGTTTTACTGAAAAATCTACGATCACTGTTCATCAGTAACTTTGGTTCTCCTGCGCCTCATTTGTGATTCGATCCTGTAGGGAAACTCCGAGTATACCTCGCTCTATCGCTCATTCATCATCATCATTTATTTCAGCCGAAAGACGTCCACTGCTGAACATAGGCCTCCCCCAAGGCTCGCCAATCAGATCGGTCCCGTGCCATCCGCACCCAACGCGATCCCGCAACCTTGGCCAGGTCGTTGCTCCATCTTGTTGGAGGCCTACCTACACTGCGTCTTCCAGTCCGTGGACGCCACTTGAGAACCTTTCGGTCCCATCGGCCGTCAGTTCTACGAGCGATGTGCCCTGCCCTCTGCCACTTGAGTCTGCACCTCTGTGTGAGTTAACTGAGTTAGAAACAATAATTTCTATTCACGACTTAGGATTCACCCTGTATATGCGATGTAATAGAAATGAGAGGGTACGGCCTCATCTAGAACGGCTATCCCCGGAGACAAGACGAATGCTTCAGGATCTCGACCACTTACAAACTATGCATGGGAGTTTTACTCTGCAATTTTGCTGCATTTTGCGGGCTGAATATTTTACATTATTTTAATATTAGCCGTTTGAGAACCCAGATCGCTTTATACGTCATGCTTATGTGAAACATATTAAATACTAGCTGTTGCCCGCGACTCCGTCTGCGTGGAATTAGTGATTTGGGCAGCTTATTTTTTTATCCAATTTGCTTTTTCATCAATTATGGCTCTCCTCGATATAAAAAAAATATCCGCCCCCACAACCCCTCCGTACTCCCATCCCAACCCCCCCCCCCCACCGGACCCCCCGCAAACCCGCGTTCACATTCACCACAAGTCAAGCGTGCCTATAGAAGTTTAACTTCTTGATGATTATATAGCCCATAGCCTTCCTCGATAAATGTGCTATCTAACACTGAAAGAATTTTTTAAATCGGAGCAGTAGTTCCTGAGATTAGCGCGTTCAAACAAAAAAACCTGTTCGATAAATTCTTAAAATAGACGTATCTTTCTTATTTGTGAACCGATTCAAATGAAACAAACATTAAATGTTAATCCAAGAAAATACCAACATATCAGTGAAAACCGCCTCCTTCTAGGTTAAGCCGTTTCTGAGATTAGCGCGCACAAACGCACAGACAAACAGACAAACAGATAAACAGACAAACAGACAATAATTCTAAAAATCATTGTTTTGGGTTCTATTGCGCTAATAAATAGCCCTAGTGACAGTTTTTCTCAAATATCTTCAAGGTACAGACACCGACTTGTTACAGATTTATTATAATGTATAGATTTTGCCTTGTGTCCTGGAGTTGGACGTATATAGGCTGGGATGATGATGATGATTATTACATCCGGGGCTTTAATGCAACCATTTATTGCCAAAATTACTTGGATGTTTCGGATAAAGTACAAATTATTCAAATTAATAAAGAACTTTAAAGACGCTTAATTAAGATTAAAAATTACAAAACGTATGACTCTTATCTAGGTCTGAAGTTCTACATCGGTTAGAAAAGGCCGGGACTCAGGAGGACATCTAGCAATTAACCGCAGCTTCGTTCGAGTTAATCATAATGTAGTTAAATTGATTTGAAATTCCGGGATTTCAAAAAATTCACATGGAAATTCCCAAGTTATAAGTACATCATGGTCTAGATTAGGTCATGGTTAATAGATTGATGACTGAGCCTCTTTCTAAGGAACATTTTGATTTAGAGTTGAGTACTATTTATCAGATAGCGATCTCAAATGGTTATACAAAATCAATGGTAGATAGTTTAGTTCAAAAGAGGCAGGCACGGTTAGTAAATAGCATGCTTTACGCTGCGTTACCTTCTCAGTCTACTAACAAATATAGATCTAGCATCTCTTACGTCGGGGGTTTGTCTGATAAGATTTATGGCATTTTAAAATCAAACAATATTAATGTTGCCTTTAAGACTAACAACTCTTTGTACTCTAGGCTATGTAACCACAAAGAACAGGTAGATAAGGGAACTAGATCGGGGGTATACAAGCTTACTTGTAATGACTGCAATGGGATATACGTAGGACAGACAGGCCGAAGTTTTAATACTAGATTAAAAGAGCATGTTTCGGCATATAGGAATGAGCATCCAGATAGATCGAATTTTGCAAAACATTTGTTGGAATCAAATCATTCATTGTTAGATTCAGATTCTTATGAAGTGTTACATTATTGCGGCAAGGGGTTGCGTCTGGATGCTCTGGAATGCATGGAAATAATTAGGTACAACACTATGGGGTCTATTATTAATGAACAGGTAAATTTAGCATCTTCTCCTTTACTGCGGCTTGGGTCGAATTTGAAAAGTTAGTATTAATTAAATATGCCTTATAAATAAATAAACAAAAAATTCAAGGTAGTTTTATAATATGTCAATAAAAGTTAATTTTTGTGGGGTAGTTTGAGAATAAGAAAAATAAAGTGGGTACTTGAGAAGTTACAGTGACAAGTTAAAACATTTGTTTTGGTTTGTTAGTTTAACAGTTGGTAGCATAGCATACGGTTGTGGTAACTCTGAAGATGAGCTCTGGTTGAGTTCGAAACGCGTCAGTGTAGCTTGGTGGTGGTGATGGTTGGGTTTATGTGATTTGTGTGTGTTCGTACAGTGTGGAGGTGGAGGAACTGCATGAACGCACATTTCTTGCATAAACGTAACTATTGTAAGGTCGCGGGTGAGCAAAGTAATTGTTTTAGTTCATTTACATCATGGTCATCTTATTCGGTGCATAAAGAAAAGATTAATAGTAGATTGTACACCAAGGGGATAAAGCACTGCATTATGTCACGGGCGCGATATTGAATCCTGAGCGTATCGAGGGACTCTAGATTTAACTCCCGAGCGTAGCGAGGGGGTTTTTCTTAGTTGATTCCCGAGCGAAGCGAGGGAATTAAGATGGAGTCCTGAGAGCAGTGAAGGATTTAAGCGCGCCCAAGGCAAAATCAGTTTTATCCCCGAGGCCTATACTCTACTTTTCTCACCTTTTGCGAGACAATAAAAACCAAGGCTACTAGAAAAATACTCGAAATAGACCCAGAAGCACTGATTCTGACACTGACTTTGCGCCTTTCGCAGTTTTCCATTTGTCGAAATCTTTGTAAGCTTTTAAGTATTTTTCCTTCGACTTCTCTGGGAGTACATTATTAACAATTTATAAGGCCGGCTTGCGCAGACCTGGGTTAGCTACTTAACTCCGAGCGAGTTAACTGCTAACCCAGGGTTAACAAGTGTCAAAATGTATGGAACTGTCATTCTTAACCCAGGGTTACCGATTTAATTTTTTTACCCTGAACTGTGCAAGTGGTCCTAAGGCGTCTAATTTAATGGAATCAGGAGTCAAATCACTTTCGTTACTCGATATTTTCCTAATGTTTTATCTTCTTTTGCAGTTTTGATACTTATAATTGCAGCGTATTGAAATACTCGCGGCTTTTGTTTTAAGTATTGATTTTTTTTCGTTCGGCTTGCCGTGGCGTGGCCAGCTCGATTTTCGAATAAGTTCGATTTTCAAATAAATGAGGCGCGGCGCGCGCCGCCGTCCACCTCCTCGCCGTCGGCCACCAGCAGCGCGATTTTGACGAAATTAGACTTTAAATGCATAACAATAAGAACTAAGAGAAGTGAGAATCACATTACTGCCTGGCGGGTTATAATGAAATTCAGTACAACATTACACCCCGGCAAAAGACAAGGCCTATAATGATTTACTTTGAGTAAGGTTTGCATGATATATAATGAGGCATTGTCGAGCAGGTGGTGTGAAAAACAATTGTGTCAAACTAGTCTCTAAATAAACACGTTGCAATTTTAGGATTTTACATGAGCTATTACGAATATTGGGACAAAAATAATCCTATGTGTTTTTTCCTTCACTTCGCTCTGTAACACGGAATAGGATGAGGATGAAAAGATATGATAAATGCGATCGCAAGCACCCGCACTCACTCTTCAGCTTTTTGCATAGAAAAAATTCATCAAAATCTATTTTTAATCCCCGACACAAAAAGAGGGGTGTTATATAAGTTTGACCGCTATGTGAGAGTGTGTGTGTGTGTGTGTGTGTGTGTGTCTGTCTGTGGCATCATAACTCTTAAGCGGGTGAACTGATTTGGATGCGGTTTTTTTATTTGAAAGCAAGTTTCTTGGCGATGGTTCTTAGACATGTTTCATCAAAATTTGTTTAGCCGTTTCAAAGTTATCTGCTCTTTTGTATGCTGCGGAAGGGAACTTAGACTAAATTGTGTTGGGGGTTTTAAATTTTTTAATTTATAGTTATAAAAAGATAAACAAACACAGACACGTACACACAGTCACAAACTTAGGCATTTTTTTATACAATATAGGCTTGAGTTTGACCACAATCACGCCTGATGGAATGCGAAGATGAGGCCTACGATGGAGCACGCTTGCCTAGTAAATGCTCATTCACCCTACACTTGAAAGCGGCCAAATTGTAATTGTAGTGTGTTGTAGTGTAGTCATTTATAATATTAGTAGGATATCATGTTATGTATTTACCTCGACGTTTCGGCCACATTGCAGCAGCCCCGTTTAGTATAATAATTATAAGTGAAAATCACGAAAGTTTAAAACAGTATTATCATGTTATTCTTAGAAATGAGCCTATACGAAGTTATAGAGTTAATATAAATAAGAAATTTACAAATAAATAGGCTAGCCTTTTGTTTGGCTATTTTGGCATTAATTCTCGAAAACTGAGATAAGCAATTAAAAGTTTACAAAGGCAGAAAACAGGCACGAAACAAGATAAAACTCAATTAACTGAAGCTTTTTCTCATAAATGAAAAATATTATATTTAAGACGCGTTATTGTATTAAATAAACATTTTAATTAAAAAGTTGTAGGTACTCACAAGCGTGATTCGTTTTCAAAATTAATTATTCGACAAGTAATCCAGGGAGGAGATGTTTTTTTAGCTTTTAGCATGTCAACAGTAAATTACTATTTAGCACCACATTTAAGCAGCTCTATTTTTTTTGTGAAGATGACTTAAAACACCAGTATCCGTCTGTTTTATTAATAAGTAGGTACCAGTCTTGTCAGCAAACAATGTGACGCCGACGTCAAAATGTCCGCCTACTCCAATTGGTTGTTATGAAAAATTAAATACGGTATTAATCAAATCAATGAAAGGAGTCCGCCCCTGTGGTCTTTAATTAAAAATTAAGCCAGGCAGGTACTTGGGCGTTCGTTCGAAAAATTAAAATTGAATAATGGTCCAAAATTTAATTTGTGCGAAAAAGGTAGATAAACAAGCTTCGCAACTGGTAAATTCTCCACTGAAAATCGTCTGAGGGTCGTACAAACATTTTTCCAAGTATTTAGGTTCGGTAAACAACGTGATGTTTTATTTTATTATCAAAATGTAAAATTTTCGTAATTGAGTTTCATCATTGTTTTCTTTTCGGTCGTTATAAAGAAAAATGTTATGTTTTACTACTTTTTGCTACATGAACTGTGATATTTGGTAATTGAGTCTTGATGAAAACCACGAAAAAATTGAAGGATTTAAATAGGATCATTTGCGACCTATCTTTATGCTGTTTTAATTCTAATATAATCTGTTATTTCAAATCTGTGACCCGCTTTGAAAATAAATGTTCCAATTACTCATCTCTACCTCTCCTAACCTTATAATGTGGAATAATTGTTGGATAGGTCATTAAAAATCATAATGGGCCTGTAAAAATGATTTTTCGATACATTGACTCGTTTGCGAAATATTCAAGTTTAAAATGCAAATTTTTGTTAAAGTCGAGCGTCCCCTCCCCCACCCTCCGCCTACAACCTAAACTTTTTTTAGTTTAAAAAAAACTCGTGATTAAAGTAATATCAAATTCACAAGGAAGTCAAAAAAATAATAAAAAAAAAGAATTAGGAAGGAAGGAGTTTACATACTCTAGTAAATAGTAACCTAACATAGTTTACAAAATAAACCAACCTGGAAAATCCCGTTCCAAAATACTAAATCCTTAGGAAAATATTACTCGTTTAATACCTACTGATAGTAAAATTATGGAAAAAAAGATAGTAGCAATCATAAACAAAATTAACGTTCAAATATTTAATAACACATTGTGTAGAGTGCGGCGCTTGGTAAAGGCAATTACGGTACACAATATTAGGTATGCAAGGATTTTTTCGTAACGGCTACGGAACCCTATCCTGGGAGTATCTGACATTCTCTTGGCCGGTTTTTTTTATTGTGGCGGGAGGGATCCAGCTTAAATTACTTTCCACGAGCGCGAAGCCTCGAACATAGCTAAGACAGTAATTAAGGTTTTATCTGCAGGTTGTTTTCATTACTGCATTGAATTCTAAGTACAGCCAGTTCAATAATGAGGAATCAACAGAATACTAAAAAGATTAACTAGATCAGTTCCCCTAACTTGATTGTTCTGCGTAGCATAATTCCCATTCGCTTTATAAGTAGTTATAGTTTTTTACTGAAGCTTATTTTCACAGTAGCATTTTTCCCAATTTGAATTGACACAGAAACAGTGTCGACAGAGCGGAGCTCCTTCTTCTGTGTGCTTTTGGCCCTTCGCGCCGATGCAAACTTAACATAACATAAAGTTACCTAAATATGTTTCTGTTTTGATTAAAGTTGAAAAAAAGCGCGATTGTGAAAATAAGCATCAGTAAAAAACCAATTTGAGAAAAAAGCATTTGGGAATTATGCGAATGGAACTTTTTCTACTAGGAAACAACGATTTTGGCGAATTGATCTAAACCGTCTCTAAAAGTCCAGCAACTTTTACTCACGGGACACGCTTACGTCACGATCCAGAAATAAAACACTTCCTCTTTTTATATCGTTAATATCAAAGAACTCTAAAACTACTCAAGCCCTTTTATGATTTCGTTAATCCAGTTTATTTTATACCTTTTCCAAGGACGTTCAATTTCATTCACTAAAACTTTGCCAAACGGGAGCGTTTGCTTTTATGTCATAACTCCGTTTTGGACTAGAGGATTTGGGTTAACGTGATGTAAGTGAAATCCTTGCATTTCTGTCTTGTTATCCAGGTCATGTGTAGGAAGCGTTTCAGCTATTTAAACTCATGTGTGAGCAACATTACCTTATGGTTACTCTCATGCAAAATGTACGGTTATTCGAATTCTTTGCAATTATTTTGATTTGGATCATCATCATTCCAGCTTATAAAAGAGGGCTTGAGCCTTAGTTCTCACGCGGGCCCAGTGCGAATTGGGAACTTCACACACATCATTGAATTTCTTCGCGGGTATGTGCACGTGCTTGTGCATACGCGCATATGTTTCTTCATGATGTTTTCCTTTACCGTAAAGCTCATCGTAAATTTAAAATTTAAAATGAAATGTCGCACATGAATTCTAAAAAATTCAGAGGTGCGAAACCGGGCACGAACTTACGACTCCTCTATTTGAGAGGCCATATTAAGTCAAACCAACTTCAAATAAAATATAAAATAAATAAATATTAGGGGACAATCTTACACAAATCGACATAGTCCCAAACTAAGCAAAGCTTGTCCTATGGGTACTAGACGACGATAAACATACTTATATAGATAAATAAATACTTAAATACATAGAAAACATCCATAACTCAGGAACAAATATTCGTGCTCATCACACAAATAAATGCCCTTACTGGGATTTGAACCCAGGACCTCTTGCTTCGTAGGCAGGGTCACTACCAACTAGGCTAAAGCGGTCGTCCGGACTTCAACTTCAATTGACTTGATTTGGATACCCTGATTGAATTCTGACTAGGTATTTCACTTGAAATTTAATTTAAGTATTTAAGTAGAAATAAAATCAAATAATTATCAGACTCTGAAACATTTCTTTCCCATTTTTTGCATTTATTTTGAAGTCGACTTAACCATTTCGGGAACGCATCGAAACGTCGTACACGAGTATACTCGTACTAATTGCTTGTATTAGAGTAAAACACGTAGGTATCACCGATTGATGAGGAATCGGGTTTGATTCCCAGCGTAAGGTTTATTTTCTGTTATGTCCATGTGTTTAGTTTAAGTCTTTCATCATCATCAGATCATCATTTCAGGCGTAAGACGTCCATTGCTGGACATAGGCCACCTTCATTGATCAATCATTACAGTTGGAAGCGGCTTGCATCCATCTTGAACCTGCGGCCTTCACCAAATCGTCCCTCCATCTCGTTGGTGGATGTTCCACGCTACGCTTGCCCGTTTGTGGTCTCCATTCTAGAACTTTTTGGCCCCAACGACAATCTGTTCTACGTGCTATAATGGCCTGTCCATTACCATTCCAACAAGCTAATCCATTTGGCTATATCGGTGACCCTAGTTCTTCTACGGATCTATTTAGGTTGCATCATCATCATCATCATCCCAGCCTAAAAACGTCCCACGCAGGGCACAGGCCTCCTCTCATAATGAGAGGGCTTGGGCTGTAGTTGCGGATTGGGAACTTGACACACGCCATTAAATTTCTTCGCAGGTGTATACAGGTTTCCTCGCGATGTTTTCCCTCACCGTAAATCTTATGGTAAATTTCAAATGTAATTTTGCACATAAATTCCGAAAAACTCAGAGGTGCGGATTTGAACCCACGACCCTCTGCTTGAGAGGTCATTGTTCAAACCGCTAGGCCACGACGGCTTTATTCATTATCCCAGCTTATATACGTCCCACTGCAGCCCACAGGCCTCCTCTCACAATGAGACGGCTTGGGCCGTAGTTCCCACGCGGGCCCAGTGCGGAATTGGAACTTCACATGCACCATTAAATTTCTTCTCAGGTGTATCCTCACGATGTTTTCCTTCACCGTAAATTACAAATGTAATTTCACACATATATTCTGAAAAACTCAGAGGTGCGAGCCCGGACTCGAACCCACGACTCTAGTCTACTTGAGAGACCATCATAGATCAAAACACTACGCTACCACAGCTACTTTGTTATTTTAAACAAAGATATTATGTTTATAGAACACAGTTGAACCAAACGCAATAAGCATTGTATTTTCTATCTCCCTATTTTTTCAACAATATTATTGCCAGTAGTAAAATAAAAAAATCGTCAAACAGCTGTGACTGTTCCATACGAATGCGTAAAAAATACTTAATACAGTAACAATATCTTTCAATTGGATAAAATCTCTGTACAAAATACTTGTACATAAAGAAAATACTAAGACAAAAATGAACAATGTAAGCCGTGATGGCCCATTTGGTATGAAACCGTCGTAATTTCATTGTCCTATTTTGTTTGTCATATTATCTGCCTCAATTGTCTTTTGGCGTGATTTCGTCGAAATGGTTTGGTAGAAACAAAATACTTACTTACTTACTTTCGCTGGCTCAACGACCCGAAGTGGATCTTGGCCTCCGACATCAAAGTGCGCCATTCGTTCCTGCTTTGTGCCAAGTCTGACCAATCGGACACGTCCAGCTCTTTCAGATCCTTAGCCACTTCATCTTTCCAGCGGTACCAAGATACACTCTTTTGGCAGCTCGATCCTCTCCCATTCTTTCCACATGCCCCAGCCATCGAAGTCGGGCAGCTTTTATTTCCCCGATGATATTCGGTTCAGACAACAACAGAAACAAAATAAGTTTAAATAAAATAGCTAATTCGTGTTTCCTTTTTACAAGTCTAATCGTTTAAAAATATTTTTTTCAATTCTCATTGTTATAGGTAATAATTTTAATGCAAGCATATAAAATATAAACTAGTAGTGGTTCGAGAACCTGACTACGAAGCTTGAGGTCCCGGGTTCAATTCCCGTGTCGGGACAGATATTTGTATGAAATATTCGAATTTTTGCTCTCTGGTCTTGGATGGATGTATGTATTAATATGTATTTAACTATGTATCTATATGGTGTATGCATATAAGTATGTTTATCCGCTTCCTAGTACCCATAACACAAGCTTTGCTTTGCTTACTTTGGGACTAGATCGATTGGTGTGAATTGTCCCGAGATATTTTTGTTTTTAACTAATATTTTTCGGGTATTCATTGCTGTATTTACCTCGACTTTTCAACCTTATTAAAGCGGCTGTGGTAACGAGTAGACTCCTCCCAAAAACTATTAGTTATGAGTGTGAACTGAACCGTGGCAGTTTAAAACTATCACTAAACTATTAACTAACTATTAAACTATTTGTCCCTCATGTCATCAAATTTCATTTCCCAAATGTTTATTTTTTCTGAAACTGTAAACTAATCAGGATCAGGAAATAAATGATTATGATTATAAATAACAAATAACCCTTTCCTTGAAGTCGGGTAAAAATATACCCAAAAATTAGTCTTATCACAATTGTAGATAAAAGTGACACCTTTCAAGTGCAATTTCTCCATAACTTGCTGAACAAACATCGCCAGTGCAAAGGCGTATTACACGGGTGAAATAAAAGCCCCACTTCACCACATTACTTTTACAGCGAACGTCGGGACACGTTCACTTGGAAGATCTAACCAACTGGAGATTAAAGAAGCCATGTGTTCACTCGTGTACTTATTTTTGAGGTTTCATCATCATCAGCAGTCTATGCTCGTCCACTGCTGTACATAGGCCTCTCTCATGGCACGCCACTGAGCACGATCCTCCGCCACTCTCATCCAGCTCTTGCCAACCGCCTTGCGAAGATCATCGCTCCACCGAGTCTGAGGGCGTCCTATGCTATGTTTGCCGATCCTTGGTTTCCACTCAAGAACTCGTCTACCCCAACGGTTATCGGTTCTTCGGGTTATATGGCCGACCCACGGCCCATTGTCACTTCAGCATCCTAATGCGGTGGGCTATGTCGATAACTCTGTTTCTCTGTCGGTTCACGGATGGATTTTTGAGGTTTAATCGACATATTATTTCCTATCATTGTAAGCCACACCTCCTAATTTGTCCAAGTATGGCCAGCACTTCTCGTATGACTTTGAATTTAGGCACATGAAAAAAATCACGAACTGGATTAACATTAACACGTTTATAAAAACACCTGAAGCTTAGGTTAACCTTTGCAATTTTGCGACGCTATCAAGAAAATGCGTTTTAATATTGTCATGTAGGCGTAAGACTCGCCCCCGTCAAATGTGATAGATTTGTAATAATTTTTTTTAAATAAGAAATAAAACCTCCTTCAAATAACATCCAAAAAACTATGAAATAATAATTGAACCAAACCGACCACAATAAGCATGAAAATATCTTTCTTCTAATCTGTTTGAAGTCGGTGCCTCAGCTCGAGCCAGCAGCAGGAGTGGACCTAGTAATCTAACTTACCTACATACCTACTATCTATAGGGCTTCTACACTCCTGCTGGCTTATGCTGATGCACCGACTTCGAACAGATTAGAAGACAGATAATATTTTCATGCTTATTGAGGTCGGTTTGGTTCAATTATTATTTCATAGTTTTTTGGATGTTTTTTGAAGGAGGTTTTATTTTTTATTTAAAAAAAAATATTTTTTGCTTTTTAGTTGTTTCTGTATAAAATAGATGCGTAGGATAAAATCATCAGTTTGACTTCGAAATAAGTTTATGTTGAAAATTCTATTTTTAATGCTGGACGGGGTTGTGTCGTTTTATTACAGAGTTTCATGATACTTTCTGAATGCAAATGCTCGATTTGTCACCGAAAATACTAATACCGCTATACATTTCTCTTGAATTTTTGAGGAGTTTCTTCGATTCCTCATGGATCTCATCATCAGAACTAGATTTTGGTAACAACGGGACCCACCTTGAAGCATGTGCTTTCAAACAACGAAAAAAATTTCCAAATCGGTTCATAAACGACGGATTTCTGAGGTAGCACACGTTAAAAAAAAAAGAACATACAACCGAATTGAGAACCTCCTCCTTTTTTGAAGTCGGTTTAAAATCAGTGTGCATGACGTCTCCTGTTGGTTTAGTGCCGTAAGCACGTAAGGCGTAATCACCGAGCATTAGCACCCTATTCACGACACTGTTAATTAAGGGCGGTGTTTGCCGATTAAACAGATTCAAGGTAGTTATAGATATACAGGATGACGTAAGCTGCCCTAAGGGAAATTAGGCTGTATGTACGCTTTTTGAATGATAATCAAATAGTTGTGTGATAGTTGCTATCTTAAAGCCGTGAGTTAATAAAGACCGAGCGAGAGAAGGCGTCAGTTGGGTATGTCTTGTGTCATACTTTTTAGCGGTGACATGGTGTAGTACTGACTTCAAACTCATATCAAAAAATTGTACGAGCAATGTACGAAATTGTACGCTAACTTAAAAAAAAACAATCAATCTGACACCGCTAGGAAGCATACTTTCTAGTGAATCAGAAAATATGTACGAGAAGTGTACGTTAAGGTTTTAAATCGCTTTTTGGTATATCTCATCGTTATTTTATAGTAATAAATTTTTTTTTTTTTAAATTTAATCTGTTTATTGCAATTAAAGTTACAAATTTTTTTCTTAAACTTAGTTACCATATTTCAAACTAAATACAAACCGAAATATAGATGCACAGAAAAAACCCCAGAAAAAAGACCAATGCTGGGAATCGAACCCAGGTCCTCAGCGTTCCGTGCTGCGTGCTTACCCCTACACCATCACTGGTCTACAATCTTTAAATATTTTAGATTTTTATAACTAAGGAATGCGAAGAGGGCGCCCCTTCGTTTGTAATTGAACGTGGAGCAAGGCCAACACCTGATCAGTGACCAAGCTGAACGCGTCGGAATGCCACACCCCCCCTCCAGCCCTTAGTACCTCCACTCCCGCCTGGTCCATTCAAAATTATTGTCTTATACTAAATGGACCAGTCGAGAGGAAGGCGCCAAAGCTAGCAGGAAGTATGCCACCCCTTTGCACTCAACTCCGCCACCAGCCCGATCCCAGCCCTGCCCCCCGCTCATTCACAGACTCAATATAAAAGGAAGTAAAATAAAACTATTACTATTACTAGTACGGTCAGTGCCATAAGCAAGCGACCACCTCAGCACCCCGCCACCTTAATATCATGCTTAAATAGCCATATAAAGCCATATAGTCAATTAACTGAAAGCGACAAGGTACCAAGGCACTCACTCGTTCATGGCGCTGACCGTACATTTAAGTAGTTACATTTAAGTAGCCACACAAAGTATATAACGACTGAAAGCGACAAGGTACTAAGGCACTCACTCTTTCATGACACCGACTGAATTGTCAAGTCCACCAATATCCGCACAGCCAGCATCCCACACATATCTACAGACATCCATGAAAGGCCGGCTATACATACACTGGCGAACCAGACTGTACATTTATGTACCTAGTTAAAGTAGCCTTATAATAATTAAATACAAAAAAAAAAAAGTACTTTGTTTTAATTTGATAGTAAAAAAGACTTATGGAACATGATTTATTAACGTGTTTGATCAAACATCCATGAAAGGCCGGCTATACATACACTGGCGAACCAGACTGTACATTTATGTACCTAGTTAAAGTAGCCTTATAATAATTAAATACAAAAAAAAAAAGTACTTTATTTTAATTTGATAGTAAAAAAGACTTATGGAACATGATTTATTAACGTGTTTGATCAAATTGATGGCATGACTAAAAAAATGTCACGATTCACAATCTCGACAATTACATGCCACTTATAATAGTGAATCCTCAAATATCTTACACATGTATTTCAGAACTAAAGCTTTGCTAGTAATGATACAGCACGGGATTAAATGAATGTAATAAATGCGTCGAAAGCTCGGTGCGGCCTTAATTCGACGACATGAGGGCCATGGGTCACATTTATGAGAAAGTTACATTGTATGCACCCATATTTTTACACTTGACTGTACAAATTTTTTTTAGGTGTGGATCTGTATAGCACTGGACTGATTTTGTTTTTCGCAAAAGTGTTTCAATACAATCAAACCAAACCACCAGAGCAATTAACTCAAAAACTGACTTTGCACGGATCCTCGAAAACTTTCGGCGAGGTATGATTAGTATTTAATTTCAATTAGGTACAACAAAAGGAAAACTTTGAATGGAGACTTCAACTAAAAACGAAAAGTCAAAAGTTTGAATTATAATGTAGGATCTCAAACAGAAACCTGAACTCGATGAGCAGGTTTTCAATTACGGGAAAAACAAGAGCGAATATTATTCTTATTTACCTTTCATTTTTATTTCAAGATAAAATAGTTTAGTTCAAAATGTGAACTTAATTTGTTTATCATCATGATCATTTTGGCCGAAAGACGTCCACTACTTAACTGAACAAAGGCCTCCCAAAGATTTGCCAAACAGACCGATCCTGCGCCATCCGCACCTAACGCGTTCCCACAACCATATTAATGTAACTAAGTCGTCGCACCATTTTGTTGGAGGCCTACCTACACTGCGTCTTCTGGTTCTTGGACGCCATTCGAGAACTTTTTGGTCCCATCGACCATCAGTTCTACGAGCGATGTGCTATCCCCACTGCTATTTGATTATGGGCACTCGTAAAATTTATTTATTTACGGTTGCAAGAGATCGTCTTATCTAAGTGTTTCGTATTTTAACTTGATACATCGATGGGTTTTTAAGAAAAAGACCTAGACAGACAAACGGGCGGTACAAAAAATGATCCAGGTCATGTTACTAAATAAAGTTTCATTTTTGTTACAATTTGATATTTCCTGAAAAAAGGGTTTTGACAGACTGATGTACAGTCAAGTGCAAAAATAAGTATCTATTCGAACTACTCAAAAATATGTTACTACGGCCTTATTACCTCGGAATAAGAGTCTGTTGTACTTATTTTTGAAACTTTGAATAAGTTCATATTTTTACACTTGACTGTACAAAAGAACAAGGTGATCTTATGATAATTTTATTTTTATTTTGAAGTACAAAACCTTTAAAATGAAGAACGGAAATAAAAAGAACTGATCCCTTTTCAATCGGGTATGTATGCCAATAGCGAAGTATGAAAGACCGAATGTATTAAAACATCGAATGGGTCAGAAGAGCGACACGATTTTTTTCTGAAACCGTTAACTTTTTAAGATTGTTATTAAACAAACCTAACCTAACCTAATGGGTTCTGTATGATGCCGTTTTAATAAATTCTGAGAAGTTTACGGTTTCAGAAAAAAATCGTGTCGGTCTTTTGAACCATTCGATGTTTTAATACATTCGGTCTTTCGTACTTCGGTATTGTAATACATACCCTTTCAATCTCATTCAAGCACATAAATATAGAGGACACATAAACGAAAAATTCTTCAATTCTTGGTCAGCGAATAACAAACGTTAAAAAAGTTATATTAAACAAACGAGATGAATGAAAAGTGGTCTCTAAAAATGATAATTTCTTCGAGTGAATTGCGCTGATGGCTCTTCAAAGAAAGGAAGCAAATATATAGGGAGCGGCGTCAAAAGGAATGGGAATACCTTAGTAAATGAAATGTCGCCTTGAAGATGAATATATAAAGGTAGGCAAGTTAAAACAACTCCATTAGAAAACGTTGGAAACAGCAAAATTGCCTTGGTCCAATGGAAAACGATTTTCGTTGTTTAGTTATTTAATGTAGTAGGAATACTTGGTTTCAAATACTCAATCACGATTATTAAAATTAGGTGTTAATTTGAAAGAAGTCACTATCAATAAAGAAGTAAATACAATTATTATGTCATACCAATTCCTAAAAGGGTCGGCAACGCACCTGTAATGCCCCCCGTGTTGCGGGTGTCCATGGGCGACGGTGATCGCTCTCCATCAGGTGACCCGTCTGCTCGTTTGCCACCTCTTATATAAAAAAAAAACAAACTCACGAACCGCTTACAGGATGCTAAATTTTGAAACTGCTACCTAGCGTTTTGTGTAGTAGTATTGGTGACAAATCTGTGTGACATTATTAGTACTAAGTTAATTTATGTAGAAGCGTTCGGTGGGTGGATTTTTGAATAAACGTTGTAGTAAGGCATCTTTGATTGCGAGTTTACCTACGTCAATTTGTACGAAACAGGAACAAGAAGAAGCATTTAATCACGTAAAAGAAACAATTCTACTGTATTCCATTGACCGGGGTATTTATAAATCAAAGGTTTATTATAATATAAAACAGAAAAAGCAACGGATTATCTATTTTTTTTTAATAAAACAGTTATTTTCGGTAAAGAACAAAGAAAATTCTCATTTCATAAAAAAACAATTTGTAAAATTTAGCTTTGTTATCTGAAAATATCAATGTCACGGTCACAAAGGAGTGGATTGTATTTCTTAAGACAAAAAATATTTTTTTTGTTTATAACGAGTGTGGGTTGTTAAGTAAAACGAATTATTTAGTCTATATTAGTACACTAGCTGATGACCGCGACTTCGTCCGCGCAGTAAAGCATCTTCATTTATTTCATTGAATAAAACAAAAATCCGACAACGGCAACATCCAAAAATCCATCGTCTCATCATCAAGGTCAAGGTCAATAGATGGCTATAATTATGAACACAGTTGATCATCACACGAGTAAAAAAGCTCGCCGACAATACCTATTACCTACGCGAATTTACTCGTGGGACTACAACTATTTGGCCCTTAAGAAAAAATATATCTTGTGCAAGTTACTTCATCCAGCTTATTTCGATAAATATCTCCTCCACGATTTTGCTTATCACTTGGTCAAATTTTTTAATGCCTCTAGCATCCCCCAAGGTAGCACCGTTGGGCCTACAATTCTTAGTACAAAATAAATAAGGTTTTAACGTCCCAAGGCAACGAAAGGGATTGGCCGTGAATACGTGTAAGACGTCTTACAATTCCTTTCATCGCCTTCCTCTACCCAATTATTTTGGGATCCAATACATTTAATGGGCACAAGGGAATTTAAAGGAATTCAGATTTTACACATTAACTTGGTCAAGTGCGTTTTTTATTCAGTTTTTCAACTAATTAACGTGTATTAACAAAGTTTTCGTACCAAACGATAAGAGGCATCAGAAACAACTTTTTGGATCTATCCGACAAAGTAAACTATTTTTAATGTTTCTGTGTAGTTTAGATTTGCCAAATTAGCAGAATCGAAATGATTTACATTAAAACGTGCTATCATCATATGTCCAGCCAGCCTAACAACGAACCCGCCTGCGTTAATAATTTTTTTATAGAAAATGCTAAAATTCTAGTTCTATAAACAATATTATGTTTATCTTTCTAATATAATAAACAACCTGGTGAAGGAAATGGATATTGATATATTCAACTGTAGCATCCCGTCAGTGAGGCAAGGATTGGTGATGAGGTGCTTTGATTGAGCGTGCCGTTGCATTGTTGCGTTTATATGTATTAGTTTGCCGTAGGTCCTACTCCGGTTTTTTTCTGGGTAGTGCAGCGTCTACCTAATTTAATCAGATATATTACCTGCAAAATTGTTCAGTGTGCATCTTGAAATTCGAGAATTCCATTTGAGATTTTGTGGTGTTTTGTTTTGCATGATGTGTCGTTTGTAATAGTGCGCGTCACCTCGTTTAGGTTTAAGCTTAAACATATAATCAGTCACTATCTGTGAGATCCTGTAATTGGCTCTGTGTTACTATTGATATTACCTATATTATGTTATAAGCTGTTGGTTCTCCTTGAATAAATAAATAAATAAATAAATAAACATTTTTTTACAATTAATTCATACAATGATCTTCATAATCTTACAAACCGCAAGGTCTTTTAGTATTGTAACCGCCCCCGTGGTCCTACCTTTATCATCCGATTAATATTTTGAAACGAAATCTTGAACTCTGAATTATCCCAGACATTATGAGCCAATTAGATTTTTTTTATCAAAAATAATTATCTGTGTTGTAATTACTTTTGTCAAAGTTAGTGCGAATACATTTGTTATTTATATTCATTGCCATCGTATCTCTTTTGTCTAGATTATTGTTTTCTAACTCTGTCATTCGAATTGTCGTGTCGTAGGTACATTGCTAGTTTTCAGCTTAGTTTTAAGCAAAGGGCCACACTAAAACCCAGCGCTGCGGCATGCCGCAACATCATACTTAATATAGCCGTTTTCACAACACCCATATTTGGTTATTTTGCTGTTATGTGTCCAAACGACCAAAGTTATTTTTTTCATTCTTAGGAATACAATTGTCTATGTTATTATAAACAAATAACATGAAGTCAATTAAATGCTGGTAAGCGTTTAAATAGGTATACGATGCTAGGAGAAAGCGTTTATGAATCGGAAAATTGCAAGATTTATGCCGCCATCTATCGCAAATCTCAAGACGACGACTTTTTAATGGAACGTTAGAGTTATGGCTATTGTTTTCTACCTGCAGTGCCCTAAAAAGATAAAACTGTCAGTTATCCCCTTTCACGCAAGAGGCGCTTAGGGCCCAACTGATTTCCATATCTCTCGCATCCTATGTAATGCGATGTGTCCATCTGTTTTTGTTATTGTACCTTTTTCTTCCTACTTAATTCAATGTCTTTTGTTTCGATAAGGATTCTGTTTAAGGCTGTCCATTGACAAGATATACGGTTTAGTACGTCACATCCCTTTCTAGTTAATATTCTGTATATATACCATTATGGTAATGATATTTGCGTGTGTTAGGAAGTCAAATATGCAAAGGTGTCTATGCTTTAGAGACGTAAATAATTGAAACATTTCCATGCAAAACTAATCTGAAATAATTTACATGTTATAATTTGACGGTAAAGTTCAGTGACTTATTTTTAGGTATATAGACCTTAGCGTCTATTACAGACGATTCATGGCGTGCCGTGTGGGATACAACGTCTTCTATGGCTATGCAAACCAATGCGAGAGCCACACACTCTACCGCAGGCTCGACAAGAGAAGCTTGCGGAGGTTGTAACCAAGGCACCTTGATGTTGTTTCTTTTGTTGGGAGGCCATTGCTTTGCTATTTTTATTAACTCGGTTTATAAAAGCGAGAGTCTTGTCGGTGCAGTTTCCAGAACTCTGTTCTTTGTACTTCGAGTTCTGAAATTCTTCTAATTTAATTCTGTTAATTTTGTAACTTGAATATTTACCTGTTTAATTAGCAAATCAACTTCCTTTCTCTACGTTTGCCGGCAAGCAGATCTTAGTAAGATTCATAACAATTAGTTAAACTTAGTCCACCTTGGATGGACAAGAACTATAATATTGTCCTTAGTCATTACATTACCTATCATGGTTCTTTATGCAGGAGGAATTGTGGCACTGAGGATTTTTCTTGGATAATGATGATGTTGATGTTAACAATGGTAAAAGAAGGAAGCACTTTTGTAAAGAAAGATGGACTCAGTGAAAAGTTTTTCTGTTGCCGCCACATTTTTATACTTTATGTAGATGAACGTATAAGCGTGTAATGTTTATTGTCTTTTGTAAACGGCCTCCCTAATAATAATAAGCTTACGGTCCTCATATTTACTCTGAAGAATATCCCTCAGTAAATAAAAATATAAGTAAATACAAGTACAAGTAGATGAACAGACGGCAGTCTCCAGTCGCTTAAAGCATTAGGGATATTATCCTTTAGTTTCTTTACGATGTTTTCCTCCTTAGTTACAAACACTGCTCTTTGCTACGGGGATTAAGCGGCGGATCATAAAAAATAAATCGTATTAAGTTGTTTACTTCTGATAATTTCGTGAGTTTGACCTGCTTTATTAGGAGAACCGGATCCCTGGGGATTGAATGGGGGGTTATGACAACTTGTAATATCCCACTGGTACCTAGACAAGGATTGTTTGGACTTTTTTCTTATTTCTGCGACGCCAATTTTAGTTTATTGTGCACTAGATCTCGTTATTACAAAGTAATACAGAGATTTTTATCAATGTCAAATGATTTTTCACGAGTTTGATTTTCAAAATCAGATTTTCATATTTGCTTTCGATCGGCATTGATTTGTCTTGCCAATTAAAATTATCTCGCTCGTGAATTGAACAACCAAAATTTTTTCCGAAGCAACCGTTTTGGGTTTTAATTATTTCCATATATTAATAATTTCAAAAATTTCTGCAGTGCAACGCACCCTAATGATAGGCAACGTTGCCACTCTTCAATCCTAAAAGGTCTTTTTATAACAGAAAACGTTATAAAAATTAAGAATGCATAGCCAGCTCGTCCCTACACCTACACTGCTATCTTGAAATTCGCAATACTAATTGTTGGCGACTGGCTGCGGTGTGACCTCTTTTGTATTGTTTGATCTGTCACGTCCTTTTTCTTAATATGCTTTTTTAAATACAATGTCAGTTGTTGTAGCGAGTTGCTAAGATCTGTCTGTCTGAACTGAAATTGTGCCTTAATTATTAAATTAATATCGTTTAACACGTGTTTTCATCCATATTCATAGTTTTCTTCATACAGTCCACCACTAGCTATCACTAATATTTTGTTGTTTGAAAAAAAAGGAAAGTCAAAATTGCCAATTAGAGCTTCGGTTCATATACTTAACGTTTTTTACTTCTGAGGGGCTCAGAAATATGTCTTCTTGACGGGCCCATTTGCCATACCCACGGTGTCTACACCAATCATTTATGTCAATATTGAACTAAATAACTTTAGGCTACGAAGTGTTTGTAAATAATAGCATAGCATTATACTTTCACTACTCTCATCGCACCGCGAGCTCCGTGGGCATCTTTATTCTGTATATTTATATTCCCATCTGTATACTCGTAATTTGAATTTAATAGTTCGTAAGCGTACTCATCTAAACAAACACTCCGTTCATGGCCATTCAAGCGTGACTTTATCCAAAGCAATAAATCAACTTATAAAACACAAGCCAATATGAAATAATATCTCTTCCAGTTATTACAATTCCTTTATTACTCTACGTATTTGGTCATAAAAAAATAAATGGGATCTTTTGTCTCTGAGGAAGGAATCCTCTTTGAGTGCGATGGAATCGCAGACCATTCAATTTCGTCGAGTCGATCGATCAATACTTGCTTGGATATGATATATGGCTGATAGAATGTGTCACGATCTAGTCGAGGGAATTATATTAGCTCGACGCCTCAGCTTCGGCGGTTTACGACGAGATAATCTTTAAAATTATGACATGAAGGCTGTAGTCAATTTGACTGGTGATTCAATATCCTAGTTGCTCCGTAACTTTGTAACGTAATTATTATAGTTGGAACGTTACTTTGATTATTATGAATATTTTAGGAAATGTTTTGGTGAAATGTAATCAATTTCATTGGTAAGGTAGTTTATAAGGATCCAGTTGTTTGACGAATTTGTTAAAATAAAGCGAGATTTTTGCAAGGATACACTTGACATCATCGTGTGAAAATATCATTTGACAAAATCGCAAATATGTGTAATGCTACAAAACTGCAGCTAAAATTAAATTTTGCGTATAGTTGACAAGATAAAATAGAAATTATAAAATAAAAATTATCCATTACCGTTAGGTCAAGGTCAGGGGAGTAGAGTTCCCTAGCTGCGTCTGACATGTTCCCTGAATACTACAATCTGGCCGTTTTCAAGTCTAGTGTGAATAAGCATTTCCTAGGCAAGCATGTTAAACCGTATACCTCATATTCGCTTTCCGTCAGTTATGATTGTGGTCAAACGCAAGCCTATATTGTTTAAAAAAACCGGCCAAGTGCGAGTCGGACTTACGCACGGAGGGTTCCGTACCATTATCTATAAAGACGGCAAAAAATCACGTTCGTTGTATGGGATTCCCTTAAATTTTTATTTTATTCTGATTTTTAGTATTTTTTCAACTGTCTCTGAAATTTTCAACTGTCCAGCTATCATGGTTCATTAGATACAGCCTGGTGACAGACGGACGGACAGTGAAGTCTCAGTAATAGGGTCCCGTTTTTACCCTATGGTTAAAAATGACCTAATGTAGGGTAAGTTTGATCTATGAAAACCACATGTAGAAGAGTATAATAAAAAAAGTGGGTGGTCAGTCAAGTGTGAACAAGTTTTTTCACGATGTTGTCCTTTTCTATCAAGCTCATGTTAAATTTCAAATGTAATTTCGCACATTAATTTCGAAAAACTCAAAGGAGCGAGCCCGGGCACGACCCCACGTCCTTCTCTGTTTGAATCACCATAGGCCAAACCACTGGGCTACTACGAGTTACCTATACACATGACGAAAAAATTGCACTACAATCCGTAAATCCGACCAACTTTTGTAATTTTAGTGAAACATCCGCATTTGGTCCGCTTAGGAACTACGCCCCAACCCCTCTTATTCTGAGAGAAAACCTGCAGTGGGAAATATTCATAGGCTGGGATGGTGATGATGATGATGATGATAATAATGATGGTGATGATGATGATGGTAATGGTGATGATTGAAGGTTATAAAATACGTAAACAGGCAAATAGCGTAGGTGATTAGAATTTGTGTTTGCCCTTTTCTTTGATTTCGATCAGTTAGGCATAAAAGAAAAATCAGCATTGAATGAAAGCATTAAAGGAAAACGAAGCAAGCGAATAACTTAAACGCTTCTCTGGATTGATCTCAGAGCAAATAAAAACCCTTGATTTGCCGACATTGAGTTTTAAATACAAGTAAATCGTGTCAAAGCTAACCCATGCAAATGAGCAGAAACTCCGCTCAGAGAGAATTAGTTATCGTCGTTCCGAGATGAAATACACTTCCAAGTTGGATAAAACGTTCCTTTGATTTTTTTTTATTTTTGCTATTTGATTCGGTTTTGGTCGTGAATTTTAAATCAAAACAGTGTGTACGTCAGACTTTCAACTGACTTTTTAGCCGTCTTTTCTTTATTCACAATTATCAAATACGGCACCGTACAACAACAAACTTAGCTTAGCTAAGCAATGCAGCTGTTCTGTAGTGATGCTTTACATACCTTCATTTGGCAAATAAAATATGCTTCTCTTAATTTAACCCCAATGGTGAAAACAGTCCATTTAATTTCCAAGCATTGTTTTCGGCAAAACAAACACTCAAATTAGTTGTTTTTCAACGCGGAAATTAAATATTTCCGTGTTTTTAGAAGGAAAATTCTGAAAAAGCCCGTGTCATTTCTTCCTCATTATAAACAAAACATGAACGTCAAAAGACCAAAGACCGGTAATGAAATAAATCTCTTGCTGTCCGTATAAAAGCTTATTGTTTTCTCCCTATAATTTATCAATATTTTTCTTATTTTCACTTTCGCGGCGCTGTCATGCCGTATTGTACCGGCTTCTGTCACGACCTTATACGAAATGAGATATAAATCTCTTTACGAACCGCCCAGTTTTACTTGATCTGTGACAGCTCTCACTTCTTCTCTCGCGTCTTATTGATTTGAAAGTTATGGTGAAGCGCGGCAGGTCTTTGTGGTTGGTCCTCCGCTATCAGTGACATACGTTTCTAAGATGCTCAGTATCGCGTGGTTGCCTTCGATTCCTATATTTCCCCGGTCTATTGTAAGGAGGATTAGGGGTTATTGAGTTACTTGGGGCTGGTTTGGAAAGCATTGCACGTTATCTAAAGGTGTTTGCAGAGTGTTGGGCCTTTTACGTGGGGAGAGAGTTCAAATTGAAAGATAATCCGTAATCAAAGTAAAAATGTGTTTATTTTGTACTAGCCTTCCGTCCGCAGCTTCGCCCGCGATAAATTAATTTTCCCGTAGAAAAAGGTATTTTCCCGCAGTAAAAAGTAACCTATGTCACTCAGTGATAATGTAGCTTACTAACGACAAAAGAATTTTTGAAATCGGTCCAGTAGTTTCGGAGCCTATTTAATGCAAACAAACAATGAAATATTTCCTCTTTATAATATTAGTATAGATAAGATAGTGCAACTTGAAGGAAGAAAAGTTTAAGATTACTATTATTATAAAGGACATTTTTCAATATGTACGCCATTATTCAAAATTAAGTCAAAGTCAAAGTCAAAATTCTTTATTCAATTTAGGCATCAATCGATGTTTCTATGAACGAGTAAAGTACTTGACAAAGAGATCGATACAGTCAAAAATACAAAAATTTATACGATTTTATTGACTTAACATTAATTCATGCTAGACATAACGCAATTCAACCAGCATTTCAACTGCTATCAGCCTATTTTTCTGTCACATATTGAAGTTATAAACTTTAATTACCATGTATTTTTAGCGAATTAAAATAGTATCGCAAGCACCCTGTACAGTTTTATAAATATCTTCCGTTTGATGTCGCTCATTTCTTCATCCTCATTATCACTCATTATTAATTTCTTTGTATTCATCTGTATCCGAAATACAAAGTTTGTTTGGTTTGGGACTAGTTCAATAAGTGTCAATTTTATCGTCAAGCCCTTCCTGTCGACGAGTTCAACCTCTGTAATTTAAAATGCTTCAGTGATCTGTATTAAAGCGCAACTCATTTTCGTAGACGTAAACACTGAACAAACCGCGCTGTAACACAAACAATATTAACGGGAGGATGGTGGCACGACATTAAAGATGTAGGTGAAGGTATCGCGGGTGACACGACGTTTGAGACAACTCTGAGACAGGGTGCGGTGTGCTTTGAGTGTTATGAGTTAGGAAACATCCACGACCGACAACCAAATGAAAGCTTTCAATGGCTATTATATGTATAACATAATTTTGTCATAATGTGATAAAAGATACAATCGTCAAAACTGCACGGATTGAACTTGTGGAATCTTTTCGCTTTCGTTTTGAAATAAACTGGGAAAAAAATCCACTCTGATACGTGGATCAATTTCATTGACTGTACACGCTTTGTTTGGAGTACGTGCTACAATTTTAGATCAATAGTTAGTTGTTTAGGCAAACAGGTTCAAACTGGTACTATTTTTCGTTGGTTTATTTTACTGACGATAAAATGGCATAATATAGTTCCAAAATTGAACCGGAGACCTACCATCACTAACCATTAGGTTGCTCGGTCTTCGACTTCCGAGAATCGGTTTTATTGTTAGCTACAGATTTTTTTTACATTTTTTAATAGCTCTCAGTGGCGGGGCGTGAACATTTTTGCAAGTAAAGCCGGAGTAAAAAATCCTCTAAAGTGCAGTAGGAAATGAAAGAGAAGCTTTTGCTTTTGGTAACTTCGAAAATTTAGTCAACTCGGGGGGAATCAGGTTGTTAGTAGGTACCCTTCGCCCCTGATAGCTCTTAAATCAAAATCGCTATTTAAAATGTATCAATCGTTAAGCCCAGTTTACATCTGCAAGAAAAATTGTGCAAGTTGCATTTCGCCCGATTGACCACTTCAAACTCGTTCGACTTATGACCTCACAATATATAATGCAAATTGCACGATTTTTCTTGCAGGACTAAACCAAACTAAACTGGGCGTTAAACATGCATTTTGTATGACAAATTTAAAAATGTAAATGATTTTTGAACATTAATGATTTGATTGTATCAAACATTAATGTTAGTAGGTACCTGGGCGGCCGAGCTCCGCTCGGGCTAAAACTCGGTACCAAGCTTTTTCCCAGAGATAAGACCAAGCTAGATCAATTTTTCATCCCCGAAACCCCAACATACCAAATTTCATCAAAATCGTTGGAGCCGTTTCCGAGATTCTGATTATATATATAAGCATATATGTACATATATATATTTTTATAAGAATTGCTCGTTTAAAGGTATTAGATAACATATAATTATAAATTAAAAATTTAAAAAACCCCCAACGTAAAGTAAATGCACATATGCGTCTAAGATCCCTTCGGCAGCTAACAAAAGAGCTGATAACTTTGAAACAGCTGAACCGGTTTTGATGAAACATATCTAAGAACCATCGCCAAGAAACCTGCTTTCTAATAAAAAAAATCGCATCCAAATCGTTTCACCTGTTTAAGAGCTATGATGCCACAAACAGACACACACACACACACATAGCGGTCAAACTTATAACAACCCCTCTTTGTGTCGGGGGTTAAAAAGTAAACAGCGGTTTATAATGCAGGTTTAGTGTACAAAGCAAATGTTTTCTAACATAAGTTAACTGCAGGCTAACTCTGCATACGTCACCTGCAGTTGATATCAGCGGTTAGACTAAGTTCCGGAAATTTAAGCGACGGCTTGGGTTTACTCGCCTTTTGCCATAATAGAAAGGAAACAATAGTTTACGAGAACTTTCTGGAAACTGAATAGTTGGGTTATCGGTATAATAAGGTTAGAAGCAAAACTTTGCTTTTATTTATTATACCTACGCCGCCGTGGTGGCCTAGCGGTTTGGTATTGCCTCTCAAGTAGAGGGTCGTGATTTCGAATCTGGGCTCGCAAGTGTGTGTGTGTTAAGATGAAGCGAGGTGGTTAAGGACTTGCGACTTAACCTGGTGGTTAAGGTTGCGGGATCGCGTTGGATGCGGATGGCGCGAGACCGATCTGTTTAGCGAGCCTTGGGGGAGGCCTATGTTCAGCAGTGGACGTCTTTCGGCTGAAATGATGATGATGATGTTGTGTGTGTCAGGTTTTCTCACGATTTTTTTCTTTACCGTAAATAAATTGATGATAAATTTCAAACTTAATTTCGCACATAAATTACGAAAAACTCAGAGATGCAAGCCCGGGCTCAAACCCACGACCCTGCTTGAGAGTCAAACCCCTAGGCCTCCGCGGTTTCATCATGATCAAAAAAATTATACAAAGAATTAGTTTCAGCCAATTCGTACTATCAAAACAGCGGACAAATCCCAAATTCTATCCCTACATAAGTAATTGCTTTTTGTATACAAATTCCTTAGCCCTCGAAGCGAGAGGGAAAACCGCAAGTAAATCAATAATTACGGGTTCCGCACCCTTTTGGTGACATATTTGCACAAGGTTGTCCCTCAGGGTACAATAATACTGTACCAGAGCGTCGTACACAAGTTCTTGTAGAGATGGGAGTTTGTAGGATGATATAAACGAACTAGTATGTACATTTAGAGATTACATAAATACGTACTTACTTATTATAATATTTTCTACAAGAGTATAGAAATAAATACAATTTACAAAGCTGGAAATATGTAGGCTACAACTTTACCTTTGGCCTCATCTGCAATTTTCGCCAGGTGAGTGGTCAATCACGGGTCATTAAAAATGTAAAAAAAACATGTAAACTGTCAACTTTTGATTAGGTGAGAAGAAAATTTACACTTACTTCGTTTTTTTTAGCAATAAAAGTAGGGCAAACAATCTTGATGAGTCTTTTTATTGAAAAAAGCTTTGAAAATAACTATAAATTAAAAATTATAAAAACCCCCAACGCAATTATGTCACACGTATGTTTGAACATAAAGTAGATGCCCATTATGCTTTTTAGATTCCTTACGCAGCTTACAAAAGAGCTGAAAACTTTGAAACGGCTTAACCGATTTTGATAAAACATATCTAAGAACCATCGCCAAGAAACCTGCTTTCTAAAAAGAAAACCGCATTCAAATCGGTCCACCCGTTTAAGAGTTATGATGCCACAGCCAGAGACAGACAGAGAGAGAGAGACACACACACACACACACACACACACACACACACACACACACACACACACACACACACACACACACACACACACACATAGCGGCCCAACCGTTAACACCCCTCTTTTGTGTCGGGGGCCAAAAATAGTAACCATTACTTTATGAAACCAAAAGAATGTAAATGACCATATTTTCAATTGTTACATATTAGCTGTGAATTATTTTTCAAAATTGTTTTTCATTAAAACACACGTCAAGATCACACATTTTAATCTACTACAGCGGTGAAGCTGCAGGCATCGGCTTGTATGATATAAAATTATAATCATTCACTTAACAGATGGTGATAGTCGCCTCTAGAGAATCTCAGGCTATTAGATATAAAAATTTGAATACCATGTCCCTTTTTAGGGTTCCGTAGTCAACTAGGAACCCTTATAGTTTCGCCATGTCTGTCTGTCTGTCTGTCCGTCCGCGGCTAAGCTCAGAGATCGTTACTACTAGAAAGCTGTAATTTGGCTTGAATATACATATCAGTCACACCAACAAAGTGGTAAAATAAAAAATATTTTTTTTTAGGGTACTGTTAGCTGGCAGGCGACTGCTGTATGTAGGTTGTCTATGGATTGATTTAAATATTAAATATAGAACAGGAGTCGAATGTCAGCCATGAAAGGAAAAACTCTGTAGCTTTGCAACAGAGAGTGAATAAAACGAAGGCGTATGATAAACAAGTATCTTTTATTTAATAATAAATGGTGTTAGGAAACCTGCACTCCCAAGCTCGTGGTACGATCACCACAGTACCTCCCATAGACGTAAAGGGGGGGGGTGACTTTTTTTTCTCAACTAACCCTATAGTGTGGGGTATCGTTGGATAGGTCTTTTAAAACCATTGTGGGTTTGCTAACATGATTTTTCTATTCAGTGATCTGTTTGCGAAATATTCAACTTAAAAGGGAAAATTTTCATTAAAATTGACCGCCCCCCCCCTCCTCGAAAATCTAAACTGTTGAGTGAATAAATTTGAAAAAATTCGGAATGGTAGTAAATATATCAAATTTACTAGTTTTCTGTGTTACACGTACATTCATAGTTCCAAACCATTTTCTCGCTGCAATCAAAGACACGACCTCGCTTAAGTCAATACGAGCTTAAAACAATAGATTAATCGCTTAAACTACACCATCCCGTGTCACGTGATTAACGTACGTTCAAAATTAATCTGTTGAATTATTCCGCTCCTCAAATGTGAACTTGGTCTCATACATAATCCGGGTTCTTGAGCGTGAAACCGTTTCTGATGTAACACAATGTTTAACTGGCTAAAGTTATGTTATATAGTAGCTGTTACACACGACTTTGTCTGCGCTAAATCCTTTTGCGGAAGTAACATGCAATTTTAGTTGTTCTAGTGATGGATCGTCTATAATTTTAGCGTTTACGCGACCTAGACTGTTCATTTACGTTCATAGACTTGTCCATAAACTAGTTGAATTCGTCGACTAGTCGACGTGGTGTCTGCGTTAAGTAGATGTTCAACTTAAAGCCACGTCGATTTGTACGAATCACTAATCTGTGGTTGCAGTAGTTTATGGTCTACAGTAGAACTCAGTAGTTCAAATTTGTTTGATTGAATGAATGATCGCAGGTGAGCAAGGTAATTGTTTCAGTTCATTTAGTTGTTTTAGTGCCGTGGTGGCCTAGTGGTTTGGCCTATGGTCTCTCAAGCAGAGGGTCGTGGGTTCGAGTCCGGGCTCGCACCTCTGAGATTTCGGAATTTATGTGCGAAATTAAATTTGTTATTTATCATGAGCTTTACGGTGAAGGAAAAAATTGTGAGGAAACCAGCATTCACCTGAGAAGAAATTCAATGGTTTATGTGAAGTTCCCAATCCGCTCTGGGCCCGCGTGGGAACTACGGTCCAAGCCCTCTCATTGTGAGAGGAGGTCTGTGCCCAGCAGTGGGGCGTATATAGGCTGGGATTGGGATGGTGATGATGACGATGAGTGGTTTCAGGTTTTTTTTTCTTTGTGATCTGAAATAAGTGTTGTTTTTTTTAATTATTATCCACCTAACATTTTTTTGCGATAATTAGGTAGTTCAAGTACAATCGAAACATATAAAAAGAAAAATCCTGACTGAATTGACTGACTCATCAACCCAAAAAGAAGCCCAAACTCTTAGCCCTACTTAGAAGACTGAAATTTTCAATAAATGTTGCCTTTATGATGATGGCAACGATGATGTAGGAATAAGTACGGATTTGTTGAAATTCCCACGGAATAAAGAATGGATTTCGTACACTTTTTCATATATTATTTTATTTTTATTTTATATTTTAAAATTGTATTGTCTTAATAGTTGTTTTTTATTTTTTTATTTTTTATTTTTGTGTGTGCGAAAAATATTTTTTTTCATTTCATTTCATTTCATTTCATTTCATTTCATTTTCATTTCATATGACGACGATAATGATGGATGGTCGGACGTTGCCGTTGCCGGATATTTTGTTTTATTGAATGAAAGAGATGAAGAAGCTTACCACAAATTGGAATTCTGCACGGACGAAGTCGCGGACAAAAGCTAGTTTAACTTATTTACGATGTTTAGAATTGTGGGGTATAGTATCTAAGTCCGCTAAATCCATTTGGTTTGGTATGGATTTAGCGGACATTGATTCTATACCCCTCAATTATATTTACCTACTGCAAGTTTGTTATTTAAAGTTAGTACGTTAGATTTAGTTACAGTAATTTTTGAGAGAAAATTGAAATTCGCTGGCGCAATTTCGGATTTTATGTTGATTTCAGCTGTTACAATGACCCATTTCACTTTAATGTTCTATTTGATGTAGTAAGTTAGGAACTGTAATAAAATACCTAACTGTTTAGAAAGTACCCATTCTTAAGATCTTTTCTTTATACTGTTCAGGTGTTCAGTAGTTTTTTATTCTTTTTCTTATTTTTTTTGTACAATAAAGAGTTTATATACATACATAGATAAAGAGAGCAAATTACGCTTTCTTAGCTCAGTCCGCATCGCCAGCAGTTTTTGCTAGTGCTGCTTCCTCGTTTTGGCAAATACGCGCTGTCAGCTCTTTGAAAAGAGCTAGGAACTCGCTAATTGTACTACTAATTAACGACCGCTTTAGCCTAGTTGTTAGTGAACCTGCCTACAAAGCAAGAGGTCCTGGGTTCAAAACCCGGTAAGGGTATTTGTGTGTCGAGCACGAATATTTGTTCCTGAGTTATGGATGTTTTCTATGTATTTAAGTATTTATTTATCTATATAAGTATGTTTATCGTCGTCTAGTACCCATAGTACAAGCCTTGCTTAGTTTGGGACTAGGTCGATTTGAGTAAGATTGTCCCCTAATATTTATATATTTATTTATTTAATTAATTTTACATTATTAATGATTATTTAGATAACACAAACAAAACGAAAAAAATTCTTTAATCAATTTTCTCAGATCTCAATTTTGTCATAGATCCATTAATCAGTTACTTTAAATGTTGAAATTGAAATACTCCGGCCACAAAACCCTGTTCGGAAATGAAGAAATCTACTTAAAACAAATTTGTTTGTAACTTGGGAGACTTAATAGCGGTCTTCATTTTGGTTTTATTTATAGATTTAACTAGAGGCAAAGTATTATCAGTAACGGAATAAAAGGACTTCCTGAAGCCAGTGAAACTAAATTTGTCAAGTTCCAAATTGAAATTGTGTACAAATTCTTTGACTGCGACCGGACACTTTTCAAATTACCTCATGTTAACTTTATATCACCCGTATAGAATTTACATTAAATCTTCAGGATATTGTGTGGTTTCTGTTTTTAATTTCATGTAACGATAGGTAAATTTTACGCAAGCGAAAATTTTTAATAGTGAATTGTAACGTAATGGTTAATGAACTGAAACAATTACTTTGCTCACCCGCGACAAGAGGCATGAGGCGACGTGAGGTCGCGGGTGAGCAAAGTAAATGTTTCAGTTAATTAATATGGACCTCCGCAAAGTAACACTTGATTCAATAAACGTAACGGTTGTGTAACGATAGATATAACAAAATTTGATATAAAAATAATATTTGGTACAATGCTGATTATTGCTGATATTATAATTTGAAAATACGATTTATTTGCAAAATAAAAAATAGCTTGTAATAAAAGCTTGTAAACAGATGGTGAATGAGATTGTGATAGAGAGCGCGTTAGACAGTAAAGCTACTGTATAAACGCCCAGTATTAACAAAGCACGACTGCAAGCATCTCTATTTGTTGCACGTTTGAGGTCCTTACAGCAGACCGATTAACTACAACACACGTAATATATTGGAAAATCTTTAGCTGTGTGTAGCGGTAATTTTTTTTTCTGATCTTCGTGTAATAAACCCGTCTTTCTTAATATCTTCGTTAATTGTATTTAAAAAATGTTAAATAAAGATGTATTTCAACCCGTAGATTCTGAACTTTGCATAACAATAAAAAGTCCGTAACATCACATTACCGATTTATTGCTCGGGGGCGTCGAAGTATGTTGTAATCTATGGAAATCCCATGAAAATTTAGTAGAATCCAGGAATTCCAGCTCAACTGTCTGGTTTAATGGTCAATGCGAGCAAACCCACGGGTACAAACTACTAAATAATATTTTATTACCAATCTATCAAATACTAGCAGATTAAATTGTTAAATGCAAGCAAACCCACGGGTACAAACTACTAAATAACATTTTATTACCAATCTATCAAATACTAGGAGATTAAATTGATTATGTGACGTACAGGTTTATGGCCACATAAATTTACGCTGTACTCATATTTTATTAACAGCAAATAAAAATATGATAAAGCTCGTAAAACGAGATTGCTTAGACTGGTTGGTTAATTTCTCAAATCATCATCAGCTAGTAGGCGTTTACTGTTGAACAAAGTCTTAGCAGCCCGGTGTTGGTTTGAAAATCAGACTGTATAGCAATTTAGATAGGGCTATCTACGCTTTTACTAACTCCGTCCACGAAGATTAGGGGTATAAAAAAATAGCCTACGACTTATTCTCAGACCTACCAAATATGAAAAAAAATTATAAAAAACTTTTTAACAAAAAAATTTTATCTTATACTTTTTTTCCATCCTTGGGGTAATTTTTTTTCCAAATTTATAATACCAACTTCAAGGTATACCCTATCTATCCAATAAAAAACAATTATGAAAATCAGACTACTCTGTAATTAGTTAGTCAATCATCCCCTGTTTTCCTACCCTTAGGGTAGGAATATTATTTCCAAATTTAAATGGGACCACCCTTGGGGTATACGCTTTCCAATAAAAAAAGAATCATCAAAATCCGACTACTCTGTAATAAGTTATGCGTGGTCATATAGTACAATCAGTAACTGAACAATCAATCATCTCCTGTTTTTCTACCCTTAGGGTAGGAATATTGTTTTTAAATTTAAATGGGACCACCCTCGGGAATACGCTTTCCAATAAAAAAAGAATCATCAAAATCGGACTACTTTGTAAAAAGTTATGCGTGATCATAAATAAAAAAAAAAAAAAACAAAAAAAAAACACACGTCGAATTGAGAACCTCCTTCTTTTGTTTTCGTCGGTTGAAAATCGGTGAAGCCGTTTCGGAGGAGTTTGATAACAATCACCGTGACACGAGATTTTTCTATACCTATTAGAAAAGAACATTATAAAGCTGAAGAGTTTGTTTGGTTGAACGTAATAATCTCATTCAAATTTCTTTTTGTGTTGAATAGTCTATTTATTGAGGAAGGCTATAGGCTATTATATACACCATGCTACGACCAAAAAGAGCGGAGTATCAAGTAGTGTATTGTAATACCGAAGTATGAAAGACCAAATGAATTAAAATATCGAAGGGGTTAAAAGAGTGACAAGTTTTTTTCTGAGACCGTTAATTTCTCAGAATTTATCAAAACGGCATCGTATACTAGTACAACCCATTAGGCTAGGGTATGTTAGGTTATCTTGAAAAGTTTATGGTTTCAGAAAAAAACCTTTTGGTCTTTTGATCCATTCGATATTCTAATACATTCAGTGTTTCGTACTTCGGTATTACGATACATACCCGTAGACAAAGCATTACGCAGCTTAATCCTCGACGTCCATTATCATCGGGTTTCTACGTACAATGGTATTTAATTATAGTATTTCCAGTATTGATTACTAGATTTGAAAACTACTTTATAGTAGTTTCAATCATTTATTTTCTCGATGACAGCTCCCGTAGAATGTAACTGCGTTTAGTTACGCAAAAATTAACTTTTTAATGCAAGATATAAAAAATACGACAACTGCCTAATTTTGTTCCTTGATCCCATATAAGATTCATCTAAGACACATTGAGTCCATACGAGCAGTATTTTTTTTTAATGTACGATAAATAATAAATGTTCAATAAAGTTACATTCTGCCATATAATGTAACTTTATTAAAACCTTTATTATTTATCGTACTTTAAAAAAAAACTTCTGCATATATGGAGTCAATTTGTCTTAGATGAATATTATATAGGATCAAGGAACAAAATTAGGCATATGTCGTATTTTTTATACCTCGCATTTAAAAGTTTTTTTTTGCGTAACTAAACAAAGTTACATTCTACGGGAGCTGTCATCGAGAAAATAAATGATTGGAAATACTATAATTAATGCATACATTACGCCTCCTTCCCAGCAAAGGGATACGCAGAGACTATTTGTTTCCACCTGCTACGATACTGACATTCATCTTTCGCTTTCTTCTCTAATTAAGTTACTTTTGTAATTTTCATTCAGCGCTATCCTTTCTTTTGCGTAATAAGGATATTATTAAGTTAGGAGACTAGAAGAAGTGGCGTGGGAGAGCCCCTATCAAGATGAACCGATGATCTGGTTGGATGCGTTGCGTTGCGGATGGCACGGGACCGATATGTTTGGCGAGCCTTGGTCGCCCTATGTTCAGCAGTGGACGTCTTTTGGCTGAAATGATGATGATGATCATGATCTGGTAAAGGTGGAACCTTGGACGTGGGCAGCGAAAGACCGAACGTTGTGGAACGTGTGTGGTTTGACGGAAGCATTTGTCTAGTATGTCTTTTGGCTGCTATGATTAATACGATAGTGGGGCATATACAAGTTGGGGATGATAATGATGCTCTTCTGTAGGGAGGCTTTTTTAAAGGGCAATGTAGCCTGGTGGTTTGACCTACGGCCTCTCAAGCGAAGGGGCGTGGGTTCGAGCCCGGGCTCGCATCTCCAAGTTTTGAGAATTAATCTGCGAAAGTACATTTTAAATTTACCACGAGCTTTACGGTGAAGAAGATCATCGTAGGGAAGCCTACATAATTATACAATGGTATATGTGAAGTTATTCAATGGTGTGTGTTAAGTTCCCCAGTCCTCCCTGGGTCCGCGTAGGAACTATGGCCCGAACTCTCTTGTTCTGAGAGTAGGTAGGCCTGAGCCCTTCAGTGGGGTGGATATAGGTTTGGATGATGATGATGAAATACAAAATCGTCTGTTTAATGCCCAGCCAACATTGTAATCCGACAATTCGTCCTGCTCAACCATAACTACCTCTAAGACTGAAATAGCCATCTATTCGTAGACCCAAGTTTAGCAATTCAAGTCTTAAGTTGAAGCTAGGGCAAAATGTTCTGAGCTGTAATTATCTGCTCCGAATTCTGACCAGTTGGAGTTTAAACACTAGATATGGATTTAAGGAGTTATATCTGCAGTGATTGCAAAAGTTTGAAGTCGAGTCAAAGAGTCCAATTGAAGTAAGAAAGACTTTCTAGTGAAATGGACTCGAGAATTTACATTGTAGGTATACACGGTGATATCCAAATCATTCCAGCCTATGTACGTTCCACTGCAGGGCACAGGCCTCCTCTCAAAATGTGGGGGATATCTAAATAGCGATACAAAATTAGTGTTTCTGACTCGGTTAACGCTGTAGAATATAATGCACTAACTCATTTGTTTTGATTAGTTTTATTTAATTTAAGGTGTCCATAAATTGAGTTTGTAGTTTCCAGGGCTCAAACTTTTAGTACGGATGACGTAAAAATGTCGTTATTTTGTACACAGGATGATGTAGTGCCTATATTACGTTTACTTTACTTGCATTGTCATGGAAACTTATACGTTTCGCTCCGCTTCTATTACGTTCACAAATTACCAGTCCGATATGGCTCTTAATGTCTAACTAATATGTTTCAATTTTTAAATGTGCAGATGAATCGCGAAATATTAATTTCATTTGTTGCTGTAATTCAGGCTTAGTCTTTGGTGTTGTAGCTCAAGATCTAATAAATTACCCCGCCAAGTTTACATCAACCAATTGCTTCTCACACTTTTCTTGTTTACTACTCCGTCGAGATAAATCTCCGCTTGTTTTGACGACCTACTTTCTTCATTACGCCTATCATTCATCCAGCTTTGTTCTATGATATATAGCAATGTTTAAATCAGGGATATTCCCCTCTTGCCAAGTTACTAATGTTCCCCAAAGATTTCTCTTCCTGTTTGCATGTCAGTATTAATTATTTCCTTTGATTTCTTTCCTGTAAGAGATGATAGATTAACTGAGGTAATTTATTGGTTTTATGTTTTGTTGGAAATTGCTAATGTCGACATTATTTTGATATATGTACATATTATTTTGATTTTGACTTTGATACAAATATATTATACCATTTACTTATATTTCATACCGAATTAGCTACAAACGATAATGCTAAAAAAATTAAGTGGATCATATTGCTTTTATGTAACCTATCAACCAAATAGCACTGCTCGTAGCAACAAGTATACTGACTGAAGTAGGCGCAGTGATTATTAGCATCGTGGAAACAATCATTATTAAACCGCCCATTTACATCAATCCACACCGCAGTCAGAACATAAATTTAGTTCTAGTCCCGCATTTAACTAAAGATCAAGTTGACCACCATCCTGAAATCACTAAGACAAACTCAAATGATAATTGTTATCTTTGAATTTCCTAAAATCACAAAGCAGACCATTGTACTGTCTCGGCGCGTGCCGCTATATTTGAATTTTAATGACCATAGGCGTGCACAAAAGGCTGGTCCGTGGGGAATCGATGAGCCAAAACAATCATATACATATTTATGGGTGGACGAATGAATAGCCAAGTTTACTTTGAATAAGGGCAGTTGGCCGAAGTATTTGTAATATATTTTGATAGTTTTAGAATTTCAGATGTGCAATTTGTTTTTGGATTAGACACATTTTCTACGGAATATTGAATACCTTTGATAAGGTTGTGATATTTTAATTTTCCCTTAATGCAGTTTCATAATGGGTTCTGAACACTATTATCTTATGTATTAGGTACTAGCTGTTGCCCGCGACTCCGTCTGCGGAGAATAGGGGTACCTAGATATTAAAAATAGCCTACCACCTATTCTCAGACCTACCGAGTATACCTGGAGAAAAAAAATTGATAATAATCGGTCAAGCCGTTTCGGAGGAGTTCGATAACAAACACCGTGACACGAGATTTTTATATATTAGCCAAGATTATACTTAGGTAGGTGATATTTCCATACAAAATCTTTGACAGGGTCGTGTTTTGACATCCCATAAAAAGTATGTCAGTAGATTAGTGATATTATCTTCCTTATTTTAGCGATCTATGCTACTTTGTACACAGCAAAATTATAAGAAGTATAAGAAATGCTACAGTATTTCAAAAATGACATTATTTACTTTGTAATTTTATTTTTGTTCTTGGTGTTGTGAGACTGTAAATCTCAATGCAATAATTGTAGCCATAAACCATGTTAGGTATAGGGATGATAGCATTGTCATAGAGCTCAAGATATATTAATCCTACCATAATTAGGACGCCAATGCAAACGCCGTCGCCGAAATCAGCATGACATCATCATTCATGACACACTTCTGACCCATATTTGTTTTATGTTTCATTATTTGCTAGTAGGTAGTTTTTTTCGCTAATTAAGAACTGTTTTACTGGTTAATACGATCGCTTTTATCCCTTATTTTTATTTTTTGTAAGATTATTTAATATACGATATTGATATCACCAATAATTGACGTACCTACTTTCTATCAGCTGTAAAAACGCAATTCCCTATAGATTATGTGAATGTGAGGCAATTCTTAGTTCCTGCTCGATTGGCTAACTATTTATTAGTTTAAAACCAGCTGAAAATCTAATTTTGCAGTTAATTGAAAATTAATCAGCTTTTCAGGGTTCTAATAAACTGTTTTATTTTTATTAGAGTCGCGTCATGGAATTGTTACTTTACAGTGTCATCGTGCCCACTAGTGTTGTATCGTAAATTATTCCTAATGGTATCACCTAAATATAATATTCGAATAAAACTCTAACAAGTCTAATACCCTACCACCATCCCAGCCTATTAATGTCCCACTTCAGGGCACAGGCCTCCTCTCAGAATGAGAGGGCTTGGGCCGTAGGTAGTTCCCGCGCGGCTTCAGTGCGGATTAGAAACTTAACACACACCAATGACTTTCTCCTCAGGTGTCTCGTTTTTCAATGAGTTCGTGGGGATAAATCACGTTAGAGAGATCTCTCTCCAATAATCTTTATCTTATTCTAATCGCCGAGCGCCTAAAATCAGGAAAGTTAGGAGATAAATTTGTTATCGTCTTGACGTCATCCCTAATTCTATTGGATACTATGTTGTTTGCTGTACGTAAGTGAACCACTATCACTCGGTGTGAGAGTGATCGATGTTTATGGCTTAGGCTTTGACCGCTTAGATTGGGTAAAATGTATGACTTCATTAAATTGGTTTTAGGGGCTATTTTTGTTTAGAACAACTTTTGCCCGCGACTTCTTCCACGTGTTATTCAAATTTGTGGTAAAGCTTCTTTATCTCTTTTGTTATAAAACAAAAACCGCAACGGCAACATCCATTCATCTATTATTATATCATCCATCACTTGTCTTTTTTATGGTACAGGGGGCTGGTGTTTACCATTTGGCGAGTAGTATTGTACAATTCAAGGCAACTCGAGACACAAACTATTCAGGCATGAAAAGAAAATCTTCATATTTCTTGAGACATCTCTGCCTCCAGGTATAAATAAATTTGGATTGATACGTGTATTCGAGCTTTACTCTCCTGATATTGGTTCGGAATCGAGTATCCCTAGTAGTGATGTTATTCAACCATTGATATCGATATAGTTTTCTCATTTCCTTCTTCATGAATTAAGGGTTTAGATGAGAAGTTGGATGATGACAAGAAATTTATTTCTTAATTAATTATAAGCTAAACTGTTTGAAGAAACTAAGACTTCTGAGGTGTAAAACATTTTGTTCTATATGAATCATGTTCTATTACGGAATATTACTACCGTAATAATCATTAATCACAGAAGTACAATAAAGTTAAATATAAGATTCGCAATATTTATTTACATAAGTCAAAACTTTTTACCCTTCTTTTAGCAAAACTAGGTCAAATTCCTATAAATGAAACTTGTAAGCTAACTTTGGCTCACTTGAAATCCACGAGAGAAGCTTTAAAGTATAGCTGGAGAAACATCACTAGTGGATATTGGAAGTGCACTGTCTTAGGAATTGCAAGCAAAATCCCTAGACATTGCGAGACCACGGCAAAAGGTCACTGATCTCTTTATATAGTTTTCATCAGTGAAACAACTAGATAATACAAAACAAAACATATTTACGGAAAGAAAAAAATGCGTTTGGATTCCGGGTCATTAAAATGAATAACTAAACGCCAAATTTAATATCACTGATGGCCGATAATAATGTAGCAGTTTGTAATTATCTTCGTTGTGTATTGGCAAATTGCCTTTCCATCAGTTCGGAAGTAAATTCTTTCAGAAAGTGTATTTGAAATTAAATCCAACTAACATTTACAACGTATACTACTTAGCTATTGCCCAAGGTTTCGCCACTGCCATATTTGATTTTAAAGAGTAAGATTTAGATACGAAGGTACACATGACTTAATTCGGGATAGAATAGATACATACATCTGTATGTATACACATACGAGTACAGCCATTACACTGACATGAGGCAGAAATGTGGAGATCTGCAGGAGTACCAAAGTACCAGACAGCTCGGAGAGTAGCTAGTCTTAAGCGGCAGTGGATAGAGCACATTGCTCGTAGAACCGACGACCGAAGGAAATGGATGATGATGGGTGGATGGGGAGGGATAGGATGGGGATGAGAAAGTGGCGACTACGAATCAGAAGGTGTGACGTAAGAATGCCCTAAAAAGATAGACCGGCAATTTAGTAAAGGTCACAGACACCAACTGGATCCGGAGAGCAGAGGACCAATCGTTCTGGCAGTCTTTTGAAAAGGCTTTTGTCCAACTTTTTACTGTTGACGTAATACATAATTTAATAATTTTGTTAATTTTCTGGAAAGTCTAAATTAAAATGGTGTAGGTATTATTTGAAGTTGAGTTGGTTCACTGTCGATCTTAGAGTTCGATATGACATTATAATAATTGTAGACGTAAATTTACTTTAGAAATAGGGACAAAATAAAAGCCTCTGACTTTTCCATGTCACAGGCAGTTTGGGTTAAATTTAAAAATGACTTCATTATACTTCGTTTTTTTTAGCATTAGAAAGAAGGTCAGCGATTTTGACGTGTCTTTTTTTGAAAAACACCTTTGAAAAGTAAGTCACAGCAAATATGTAACAATTAGCAAGGAAATAGGTCATATACTATTTTGGTTTCATAAGTAATAGTTACTATTTTTTTAAAAGCTTTTTTTATAGCTTTTTTAAATAAAAAGACTCGTCATGATTCATCATCATCATCATCATCATCAGCCTATGTTCGTCCACTGCTGGACATAGGCCTCTCCCATGGCACGCCACAGAGCACGATCCTCGGCCACTCTCATCCAGCTGTTGCCAGCCGCCTTGCGAAGATCATCGCTCCACCGAGTCTGAGGACGTCCCACGCTACGTTTGCCAATCCGTGGTCTCCACTCAAGAACTCGTCTACCCCAACGGTTATCGGTTCTTCGGGTTATATGGCCTGCCCATTGCCACTTCAGCGTGCTGATGCGGACATGATTGTTTACCCTATTTCTAATGCTAAAAAAACGAAATATAAGTAGATCTAATGTATTGTAATTCTGAAAATTCTCTTCTAATTTCTTAATTTTGTACGATGTGTGCTTTTTGAATTAATTCTCTTATAGTCCCTTATATTTTGACGTGACAAAGTCTAATAAATCGATGAACGCCGGCTGCATACATGAAAAAGAATGACGCAAAGTAACGTACATGTAGGTGCAGGTAGGGGGGTAGGGGTGGTAGGGATGCGGGGGTTTCAAAGGGGGATGAAAATTTCATTGATTATGCCGTAGGATGCACCGTTTTCAAGATATTTGACAAAACACCGGTTCTCGTCCGATCACCGAGTTTAAGCAACGTCGGGCGCGGTCAGTACTTGGATTGGTGGCCGCCTGGTTTTTGAATGTTTTTTTTTCCAAATTTAAAACAATAATATTTTTACAATTAAATAGCATCGTTACACCTGAATCAGGTTATAACGTTCAGGTTATGACGTTGTCACGTTAAACTATCGTCCGTAAACCGACTTTACAGACAACCGGTTTTTAAATCAAACTTCTGCGCAGTGCATACTACAATTTATAATAACGACCAGTCACCACTGTACTTTTATCGTGTAACAAAACTTGCCAAACTACTTTTCTTTTTACAATGTCAGTTACTTCCCACTTTCAGAGAAATAAATAAAATAAAATTTGAAATCGTTCCGAAACTTAATTAAACTTTCTACTACAAAAGTATGTCGTGTATTTTATAAGGTCTCGCCTAGCTTCCTGACTCCGCGGTACAAGTTAGGAGAGACTGATTAATGTGTTATGAAGGAAGTTTTAATTAAAACAGGCCAACAGTTTTCAAGAGCTCAAGTTGAGACGCGTCGGCTTGTTTTTGTGGAACCATATGGAGTAACTGTGCCGTATGGTGCCAGTCAAGACTTGTAGCTCTCATTTCTTCTCGTAAACCCCAGAGGAACGGGAACAGCGTCTTTTTGGGTATCAAGCTAATTGTACTGCAGAGTTGCCAACTCGTTACGATTAAAACAATTTATCTTCATTGACAAACGCAACTGGGAAGTGGTCCTTAACAGTGAGCCTCAGAAAAAAGAGGTATGCTTGGGGTATCTCTACAAGACCGAATCAGAAATAAGGTGATCTGCAGAAGAATTAATGCAGCAATCAGCCAAAAATTCTTGTCTTCTCTACATATAAAATTAATGCTCCTTACGCAAGACCTACCCGCATCGAAGTTCCCAATCCGCACTGGGTCCGCGTGGGAACTACGGCTCAAGCCCTCTCATTCTTGAGAGGAGGCCTGTACCCTGCAGTGGGACGTACAAAGGCTGGGATGATGAAAATGATGACGTAGTTCTAAGCACGGACTTTCCTCTGAGTTCTCAAGATCGGAAAATCACAAAGAGATTCTCATATATCTGGAAAACAATTTAAGAGTACGTGTGAGACATTCTCAAGCTGCAATAATAGACCCAGTGGTTAGTACAACTAAGCTGGTGGAAACCTTCTCATTCAGCTTTACATATAATAATATATCATTCTTCTTTTGTCTGTTCAGCAACTCCGATAGAAACAGAATGGTCTCGCATGATTACCGATATACATTCAGTCCTGCGGTTATCGGCTCAGCAATAAATGTAAAATTGTTTGCGTCCATAGCTTGAACCACAAGAATAACAGTACCAAAATGATTTGGCAACAAGCCAAATGCCAGCTATGTTTCTTGCAGGGCACGGATTTATTATTGTCGAAGAAAGCACGTTTTAATAAGCCGTATTATTATGAAAGATACTTCAAGCTCCCCAAAAATTGTATGTAGTTCGTATAATTTTTTTTTTTGTGACAACGTTACACCTTTCTAGGATACCTGGCCCCTATACCACAAAAGTTACAATGTATTCTTTGTAATTTGTCACTTTTTGTATAAAAAAAATAAACAATTATTATGTAGAATTAAAGCTCTTGTCTTTTGAAGCCGTGGAGGGAGAACTCTTTATCGTAATGAACTTACGAGTAAATAGTTAATTTCCAGTTACACTTTTTCGCTTTTAGAAGTTATGTTTTTGAAGCTTATACCGTTAGTTATATTTGAAAGGTTTTGGCAAGGTTGTCATAGCATACGTGATACACTTGGTGGCTAGTATCCATTAGGCGATGTTTATGATGGTGCTTACCAGGCGACCCTTGTGTCTGCTATTACCCGACAACAGCAAGAGCAAAAGGAAGGGTTATGATGATGAACAGTGTACGTTATGTAATTGAAGGAGTACAAAATGAAAAATAAACGTGTAAATTTAAACAAGTTAGCTATGAAGTATCTTTTTTTGTACTTATTTTTTCAACTTCATTTTTTTTTTTATTACTTTTACGGTCATCCCGTGAAATCATACATTTCGTACTAAATACAAACTGAAATATAGATGCACAGAAAAAACCCCAGAAAAAAGACCAAACAAAAAAGAAAAAAGAAAAAAGACACGGAATGCTGAGGACCTGGGTTCGATTCCCAGCATTGGTCTTTTTTCTGGGTTTTTTTCTGTGCATCTATATTTCAGTTTGTATTTAGTACGAAATGTGTAAATTTAATGCAAAAGTGGTTTTTGTGTGTAGTCTCTTCATGGTAAAACGGTTGAATCAATGTTGATGAACGGCAAAGAAACATTTTCTCCGTGAAATAATAAAAAATGTCTCTTTTTGTCCAGGAAAATGACAAATTTCCAGATGATAGCGACAATTATTGCATAGACGATGCCAAGTAACAAATACATTTGCAACCTCAGTCTCATTTGTAATCATCTTTAAACAAACCATATTTTCTATTTTCTTTTTAAATAGAAACACTTATTTTTTACATTGAAATACTTAACATCCACTTAAATAATTTAGTACAAAGAAGTTGAAATAATCACAGTTATCATCTCAGCCTTTAATATACGCACTTGTTAGAAGGGTCAAAGTCACATATAAGATATTAACTAATATTCTCTTATTTAGCGGAGCCAAGAGGTAATGAAGTATGAAATAATAAGTTTATGATGGGTTAAGATATATGTATTTGGTAAGTAAAACAAACATGTCTAATCATGTTTCAAGAAAACGCTTATATTGAAACAAATCTTATCATCCAAGGAAATAATAGCTTTTTAAAGATAACAAATAACGACAACACATAAGATACTCGACATATATCAATATAATTACGTCACTTACATAATTCAAATATTCATTAATATATTTTTATACATTTACACGTTAACATAATAATATAAGTTATAAGTTTTTACGTCAATTATTAATATAGTCAATTATTAATGATGGATATAGCAACAAATTATAGCCATTTATAAGTATACAGACAAAGTACTTAACTGTCATGTGACCTCGGCGACGGCTCGTAACAAAGTGCCTTCTACCTGGCCTAAGAAGGCCTTTTATAGGTTTGCCTTGCCGTGTGGGTGAGTCGCAAACAACTGACGTCACCAGTGTTAGACAATCGGAAAGTATCTTAATTATTATTTCGCTTGTCTTCAATTCCATAATTATATCTCATTTACTTACTTATTTTACCAATATATTTTATCACCTTACATGTCTAATAATATTATAATAGTTTCTATTACTTAGTATATCTAACACACTCATTGTAAGGCACGCCTCTCAGAATGAGAGGGTTTGGGACGTACTTAGTTCTCACGCAGGCCTATTGCGGATTGGGAACTTTACACACACCATTTAATTGCTTCGCAGATGTTTCCTTTCACATTGGTTATTTCAAATGTAATTTCGCACATAAATTCGAAAAACTCAGAGTTTCGAGCACGGGTCCGAACCCACTACCTTCTGAGAGACCATTAGGTAAAACAACCAGGCCACCACTCCTGTTTTCCTTTTGAAATGAGAAACTCTAATTTTGCGTGCCAGTTGTATCCTTTTCCTGTAACTGGCTTCTAAAATTTATGCCCTATCCGGCAATAAATTCTTTTAACATTGCGTATAAAATTAGTAACGCTATAGGTCCTGCGAAACACGTACGAGGTTGAAATTGTAGCCAGAACTTAAGCACCAAGGCGTTGTTATACTGAACATTGCGGAATACTTAATTCATGTACAAAAACTCTATAAAACCCTGGCCAGTATGATCATCGTTATTCCGGAGACGTAGCGACACAAGCCCATATAAAATACAGTGTAAAAAACTACCTAATGTCAGCTGTGCTCTTACTTGGCTGTGGCTTCGACCTACTTGGCAAGTCTCATAGATACATGCCTCAGTTTTATATTTACTAGACGGGTAAACATCGCCTTGGCTTTGAGAAAAGGCTATTAAAAAGATAGAAGCCAAGTATGTCCCATTTAAATTAGAGCAGCTTGACTATAATTCATCTTAATACTTAAAAAGCGGGATTGCAATTGCGTCAAGAACTACATACAAGCCAAGGCTTCATATTTGGAAAAATACTTGTGCCAAGCAGCTGGTTAAGATTATATTTGTTTATTACATGATGAAATATTTTCTACGGAATTTAAAAAGCAATTACTAGAGTTGCCGATATTTTGATGCAACTTTTAGCGTCGAAAAAAACCGTGATAAGCTAATGGTTTGACCTATGGCCATAATTATGGAGAGTCGTGGTTTCGAGCCCGAACTCACACTTCCAGTATTTTGGAATTTACGCGCGAAATTACATTTGCAATTTACCATGAACAGGGCCCGTACTTTTCATGCCGATGACTTCAATTTGACGTCACGCTGCATATAGGATGATCCCAAATAGTTTTATTGTAATTATTAATCATGTAAAAATGAATTCAAAAGTAATCTATTCACACGTGGAATAATAAATACCCAAGTCATCTTCGTATTCATACGTAATCCAATATTCATAAAAATACTTATTTGTTTTGTAATCGTATTTTTGTTTGTTGTGTCGCACATTTAGTAAATTTTTAATGATTGATGATTATTGACAGATTATCACAACTACTCAAATTGCAATCATCATGTACGCGGCGTGACGATATCGACATCAAATGTACGGGCTCTGACCATGAGCTTAAGGGTGAAAAAAAACATCGGGTATAAAAACCTGCACAGTGCTCACACCTGCTAAGAATGATGTTGTGTCTGAAATTCTCAATCCACACTGGGCCTGCGGGGGAACTACGATGGCCAACCCCTCTTTTGCTAAGAGGGCATGATGATGACGACAGGCATCGTCGTCAAGTTTTATAAGACGGGTAAATCTACCAGTGATCATGAAGCTAATTAATTGAGTTGAAATATCGGGATTTTATAAAAGATAATAATTTTTTAAGTCTTAGAATATGTCTAGTGTGGTTAATGGTGTCTCATTTAAAAATGTTTTCGAAATATTGTTGCATTATGAATAAATCAGTTAATTTATATAATTATGAAAACAAATTGACAGATTAACGCCTCTAAGTCTTTAGAGTCATGAGGCTTTGAAATTCTGCCAAATGGCACCAGAAAAAAGTAAAAAACAGATCGAGCGGCTACAATGAAAGAAAAACTATTCTCATCCGACACAAGTCCTGATTAGCCAAGCAAGTTGCTCTGAGTAGATCCCTAACAGCAATATGCCCAAAACTTTATATCCACAGGCAACGCATAAAACTATTTCCATTTGCTCCAACCTCACTTAGATTAATCAACTCAGTATCGTTAAGCGGTAATCTGCATCAAACGATGACCAGCCGTAAAATAGGCAGCAAAGGCCCAAACGATAAATTCGACAATTTATGCACTTCAAGATGTCGTAATTTAATATAGCCGAGTTGTGTGGTTTGCTGCAGTACTAAAGACCGAAAGACGTGGAGTGTTACTGCCGAGGATGTCCTCGCTTTGTCTCGGAGTTTATATGCCTCCTTGTTGGTCCATTTGAAAAGCTGTCAGGGCAACGCAAGAGCAAAAAAGCAAGCAGATTGCGAGAGTTAATTTTTTGGGTGGTGTTGATAAAAACAACAGTAAAATGGTTCAAAGTGTTTGAAAAATTATTCCTAAGGCGTAAGTCACACAGAAGAGACGTGGGACGGGGCGCGTCGCAGTCGCGGCGCCCCTGTATCAGTTTTCATTTTCATTATTCATAAATTATATAGAAGCGTCGCCGTCGCGAAAATCAGACGGAAGAAACGGGGCGGAGACGCGCCTTGCGAACAAAACTTCGCGGACTGCGACGCGCCCCCGTCCCGTCGTCGTGACGTCTATGTGGCTAGCGCCCAAATCCAAGTTTAAACATATGTTTTGCTTCTTTACTCTGCAAAATAGAAGAACCACTCCTACATAAAATATACAATTATAATACAACGTGTTATTTTTGATTTCTTTAACATTACATTATAATTATACCTAGTAAGATTCAACAGATCAAATAAAGTAAATAAAGTAGTGTAAAAGATTTTTAATATTTATATTTGACACTAAGTTTTTTCAATTAGGTACCTATCTAAATTGAGTTTTCCCAACAACTAGGTACATAGATAAGAACATAAGAAAGGCTTGTTTAATGTATAATATAAAGTAATACGCGTATAGACAAAGTGACGATTAGATCCATATCAGTCAAGTTTTTTTACTTATGTTAAAGTAATATTTAGTCATCTTTATGTGTTTTTGTATGATCATAAATAAATTTGTTAACTCTTTGGCCTTATCTTATTTATTTATGACTAGATTTGCCCGCGACTCCGTCCGCGTGGAATGAGTAATTTGGGCAACTTATTTTTTTATCCAACTTGCCTATTATTATTTATAATTATCTTTATAATTATCTTATATTTTTATCAGGTGGAGTCAATCGTGGGTCACTTTAATGTAAAAAAAAGTTGAACTAGCAATTTATAGACCTCATTATGTACCCCAAAATAGATACCAGCGTATTTTTTAGTCTTGGACCATACGCTCGTAGAAAGTTTGTTTAGGACCGCCCTTCGTAACAGGGTCCGAACTAAATTTAATTATATAATTCAAGTGTAACCCTTCTAGAAGCTGTGCCGGCCAAATAAAGGGTCCTTCGCAGTTCTGGACACCTTTCTTAGTGAATGACGCTGCCCATTCGGTTTCAGGCTGATTACATTTCAGTTTCAATTGAAATGAATGAATGAATGAAGAAACCGGCTGATGAATATTACAGTGAAGAAAAGGATGCAGATATACAGGGTGAATCCTAAGTCGTGAACAGAAATTATTGTTTCTAACTCAGTTAATTCTGGGTGACGTAAATGCATAAACTCAATTGTTAAAATTAGTCTGATACAATTTGGGATGTTCATACTATGTTGAAATGAAATCACAAAAACTCAATGTAATGCACATCTCAAATTGAGTTAGTTCATTATATTATCGAACATCAATATTGAGTTAGAAACAATAATATCTGTTTACGACTTCAGATTCACCCTGTAGTTAAGTGGACGAGAAGTTTCTATTTCACTATAAAGTAGATAGGAAGGCATTCCGCACCTTCGGTACAACAGTGTATCATCTCGAAATAATACGCCATTTTAATTTAGACTTTCCGGAAATTAAGTAAAGTCTAAATTTAAATGGTGTATTATTTCGAGATGATACACTGTTGTACCGAAGGTGCGATTCTTAGTCAACGTCGTCACCGCTGGAGACGTTTCAATAGACACTATTTTTACCGCCCTAGTGACCCGAATTGGTTGTCAGATATCAGCGTAATATTTTGTAAATTTTAGTCACCTTTTGTGAAAATATTAGTTTTGCGTGATAAATGAAAAATGGATACATTAGCTTCGTAAAGCGTTAATGTATTTGTTTTGAAGCAAAAATAGTACGTTATTGCCTAGGTCGGGAAGTATGCAATTGTTACCAGCTGAGAATCTAGTAAAATTTTGGAATTTTTATTCAGCCTAGAACATAATGGACTGCTCCAATAGCAATGTAACACTAAACTGCCTGCTCTCCATAACTGTTTTATCGAGTAATTTCGTTTCTCATGACTTTTTTTGTCATAATTTCACTCGCCATATCAACGATTGCCATAAAATATGTAGAACTGTGGTTTTCAGGATTTTTTGAAATGCCACCTTATAGAATGCAATAGGTAAGGTTAGGTTAAGTTAATAAAAATTGTGAAACAAATACTGTTCAAGAAATATGTTATTTTATGATAAATGATAAGTATGAAAAACAATATAATTTATGGCATATAAAATTCAGGCAAATGATAGAGAACCGTTTTTCATTGCACTTCCATTGCACTCGGCAAAACTGCACGCTAGTTGCGACTGAAAATAAATGTCTGGGCAGTCAGTAATGGCAGTTTCGTTGAAGTTCGAATGCGGTCCCTCAGTAACCTAATGGTCTGCCCCGGCAAAACCTAGTGAGAGTATAAAATTTCTTTAGCTGTTTGATGGTTAAATGGAAATGCGAAATAGCGGTTCGAGATCTGTTTATGATTTTCAGAGGTCGTTAAATTTTATTTTGTATACAGCAATATTTCTTATCAAGCTGACCCGAGTAAAAAAATATCCGGGACCATTATCACGGATTCTGGAGTGCTCGCTATATTTCACCTCCTGGTCATTACCCAATTCGGCCGCCGCACAAAACAAACTAACATCCGACCAAGTGACGTTTTGTCGAAAACAAGAACATTCTAGTGGGAGAAATAGCACTTTGTTTTGACAAGCTCCCAGGATCTTTGGGCTTGTTTACCGCGGATTATGAAAAAACATTGCGAGCTTTAGATTAGTCGTAAAAAGTTACTGTTTTTTTATTGGTACCGCGGTGAGGCGCGGTTTCTTTCATTCCTTCAAGGGTCATAATGCTCGATTATGCCAGACGCTAGTACCTTTCGCAGCATACTGGCTTTTCCCGGTGTCACAGAGTTAAGAACAATGCGGAGGTCCATATTTTATTAATGAACTGAAACAATTATTTTGCTCACAGCTATGTTTAAGCAAGAAAGGTGTGTTCATGTAGTTCCGGACCTTAAAATAAACGAGGTTTGAAATAAGAAGCAATCTCTGCATAAAATTTCGTTTTTTACCGCTTTTTTGTTCGATTAAAAAATGGAAACTGTACGAAGTGAAACAATTATTATTTTACGAAAGCTTTGCGTAAAGCTGATAGATGCCACTATTTTGTTGATTGTACGAAACAGTTGTGATTTGTGTGACCATTTGTCAACCTTTGGATACGGAATCCGGAATAGAAATAACGATATACGGTGCCACCTATCATTCAGAAATTTATTCACTAGCACTACACCTATTATTGCCATTTTAAACCATGTTTAGTATTGCTTCCAAATATCTCAATAGTTCATGGAGCATTCCGTTTCCGCTTTTACTGCATTTCAATCCTCATAAAAGTCATATTCCGTTGCAACGATAAAGAAATTGAATTTTAATGTGCATCCATTTTCCCACTGAAAATATGGGACGTCCATACTATCACAGCGTGATTTTCACACATTTTATTTCACGAGAGCAAGTGCATTTAAAAGTTGTGTGCTTTTTTTTTTGGTACGGACAAATTGGGATGAAACTTTTTTGTGTCTATTGGAATAAATGTAAGTTTAATAGTTTTTATTTTGCTATTTTATTAGTTACTTCTCAAATCCCACTATTATCACAAACGTGAAAGTTTGCATGAATGGATTATTGGATGGACTCTTTCACGTTAAAACTGTTAAATTTGTCATATAGATAGTTTATAATCTGGATTAACAGAAAATATACTTTATCCCGGAAAATTGCATGGTTCCCGCGGGATAGCGATAAACATATTATTTTCAGACGAAGTAGAAGGCAACAGCTAGTATTAAATATTAGTTCATCTTGGTTTTAAGCCCGAAGTCACTAAAATAACGATAGAGGAAGCTAAAATATGTTCGGAGTTTTCCTGCGTGTAGACGACGCAATGCTAAATATTTTATAGGTTTTGTTACCTTTAGAATTTTACTAGATTAAGTTAGTATTTAAAAATATTTGTAGAACGATACATCATTTTGTTGCCTGTAACGCCATCTAGCGTACTTTGTTATTTAATACAGATAAATAAAATCTTTGGTGGGTATGAGCAGGACTTGCGTATAAAAACGACACAATGTCGGTAGTTCAGTTGTATCTTGACGATTTCGCGAACGCTTTAGCGGATCACGAGTACCATTCCCCATTTTTTAGTGTAATTTTGGTTTTATTCGACCCATTATCTACATTGCGTAATTGAATCAGAAATGAGGAGATCCGCACGAGAATTGAAGGTTTTGACATGTAGCTTGAAGAGTTGCCAGACTCAAGTGACAGGGGGCACGACACTATCGTAGAACAGACGGCCGAGGGGCAGTATGGTTCTAGACTGGCGATCGCGAATCGAAAGAAGTGGGAAGGTTCTCAACAAGATGGCCGACAATCTGGTAAATGCCGCAAGAACCAATTGGATGCTAAAAAGCTCATGATAAATTCCCAAGAAACTCAAAACTGTCATAAATTATTTGAGAGCCCATAGGTCAAATATTGCGATTAGGCCTGGTTCAAGGCACTTGCTGACAAGAGACAAAAGCGAAATCAAGGCAGCTTTGCATCAAACTTCGCAAACTTCTCTTGTCGGGCCTTTGGACGAAGATGTCGCTCTCGCATCGGGCTAATCAGCCACGAAAAGCGTTGTGCACAGGCAATACGCCATAATTCGTCTGAAACCGCAACGCATAGGCCTAAATGAATGAATAGGTCAAACTAGTAGGAAACCACGACTTCTTTTAGTAACAGGGACAACACCGCGTGCTCAAACCAGTCAAAATATATATACATAAATATGCAACGTAAAAGCTCATAATTTACATAAAGTCACGCCGAGTCGGGGCAGAAAATAGCATTCGGTTGAAATACGTTCGCTCTCCAGCACACAAAATAATCTATTGGGTCCAGTGGATTTAGAAAGCAACCTTACATATATATTTTCATTTCCTAATCCCTAGCAATAATACGGGTACAAAGGCCTATGTAAACATTTGTGCCGGCCCACCCTTTCTACCTCCGGTTCCATACAATATTTTTAAATTACCCACTGACTCCCAAACTCAGACAATCAACTCTATATTTTTCCTGAACCGTGAAATATTTTATCCAAATCCAACGAGGAAAAGGTGAAAATAAACAGGTATTTCGTTGAAATATATTTTAACTCTGATTGCCCTGATTTACATTGTTTGCTGGCGAACTTAAATATTAATTTGGGAAGTTTTCCGTTCTTGGATTCTGAAGGAACAATTCCATTATTATTTTTTACATTCATCATATTGAAATTGAAGTACAACATTTTACCTGCGTTTTTTTGAAGTGAAACTTCTAATGCGACTTCCAACAAGCGGTGCGTTAAATGCGTTGCGTTAAATTAAACTGTAAGAAAGATGGCACACCATGTGCGCGCATCATAGTGCGCCATTTTTCGTGACACGCAAACGAACGTTAAATTTATTTCCATAGATGACGAACGAGTATGACAATAAACAAAAGTGGATTTTCGATGAAAGGGCCTAATAATAAAGATTCTTTACAATTCTCCAACAATTTGAACACTTTGCATCCTGATTGCGCACAGAAAAATACAAATTAAATTTTTGAAACGTTTCATTCTGATATGACAAAAATACATTGAGTTCTTTTGGGGAAAAAAAATGGAGAATGCTTATTTAATTAATAGTTTTCTACTGATATTACTTATTATACATATGTTTTTGCAAAAAAAAAACTCTTTTAATATAGTAATATTCGGATGTATCCGTACCAAGAACCAAGTTGGATCCCCAGCCCCAGCATTTTTTTTTAGGGTTCCGCACCCAAAGGGTATAAATTACTAAGACTCCACTGTTCCTCTGTCTGTCTGTCACCAGGTTGTATCTAATTTGTTTTAGTACAATAATTCTTATCAGGAAAACTTTTATCCTTCCAAATGCCGTCTTTTTCTAACTAATGTTGTAGTACTAAGACTTACAATTATTAGAAGACAGTCATTCATATGTTATATTTTCTATTATTCTTAAAAAAACCGTGGTTGCCTAGTGGTTTGACCTATGGTCTCTCAAGTAGAGGGTCGTGGGTTCGAATCCGGGCTCGCACCTCTGAGTTTTTCGGAATTTATGTGCGAAATTACATTTGTAATTTACCATAAGATTTACGGTGAAGGCAAACATCGTGAGGAAACCTGCATCCGCCTGAGAAGAAATTCAATGGTGTATGTGAAGTTCCCAATCCACACTGGGCCCGTGTGGGAACTACGGCCCAAGCCCTCTCATTCTGAGAGGAGGCCTGCGCCTTGCAGTGGGACGTATCTTCTATACATATAAAACAGTACCGTGACTGACTGACTGACTGACTGACTGACTGACTGACTGACTGTACCTTGAGTATTGTAGAGGTGCACTAAGGAAGGATTTTTCGAAATTCCCATGGGATAGAAATAAATTACATCAATTTCGGGGCTGATTTCAAAAATCTTACATATTATGCGATATGACTATCCTCGAATGACATGGGGTACTTTTTCTTCGGGAAAATACAAAATTCCGACGGGATAGAAAAAATTAAATTCAACTTCGGAGCTGATTTTAAAAATTCTTTCACCAATTGAAAGCTACACTATTCCGGATCGGTATAGACTACTCTTCTTCGGGTAAATGCAAAATTCCCGCGGGATGGAAATAAGTGAATTCAACTTCGGGGCCGCTTTTAAAATATTCTTTCACCAATAGTAAGCTACAGTATCCCTGATTGACAAAGGGTACTTTTTCCGGGAAAATACAAAATTCCCGCGGGATAGAAATAAGTAAATTCAACTTCAGCACTGATTTTAAAAATTCTTTCATATGATATGATGTGACTATCCCCGATTGACAAGCTTCTTTTTCATCGGGAAAATGTAAAATTCCCACGGGATAGAAAAAACTGAATTCAACATCGGGGCTGATTTTAAAAATTCTTTCACCAATAGAAAGCTACACTTTTCCTGATTCATATAGACTACTCTTCTTCGGGAAAATGCAAAAATCCCGCGGGATAGAAGTAAGTCAATCCAAATTTGGGGCTGATTTTAAAAATTCTTTCACTAATAGTATGCTACAGTATCCCTGATTGACAAACCTAGGCTACTTTTCTACGGGAAAATACCAAGTTCCCACGGGATAGAAATAAGTGAATTGAATATAGGGGCTGATTGTAAAAATGATTTCACTAATAAAAAGCTACATTGTCTCTGATTTTCAAAATAGGTCAAAAAGGTGTTTCTATCCCGCGGGAACTTTACTTTGCACTTTCTCGGGATTAAAAACGCCTGTTTCAATCAGGTACAGGCCTCTTCCCAGAAAGAATGGACTTGGGCAGTAGTTCCCACGCGGGCCCAGTGCAAAATGGGAACTTGCACCACCACTGAATTTCTTCTCAGGTGTTTGCAGCTTTCCTCGCGATGTTTTCCATCACTATAAAGCTCATGGTAAACTTTAAACGTAATTTAGCACATGAATTCGGAAAAACTCAAAGGAACCACGTTAACCACGGCTTAGCGGCTATAGAATTAACTTATTCCTATTCCACGGGAACTTTGCATTTTCCTGGCATTATCCTATGTGCTAATCCATGTAATAAACTACCTGTGTGCCAAATTTCATCCAAACAACTAACGTTATTGTCTTCGCGTACGAAGTCGCGGGCAAAAGCTAGTATAGTATAAAGGCTGGAATGATGAGTCATTCATAATCATAACACTCATAACTTTTGTAATTTTGGAAATAATTTTTTGAGCATGTTTAAAGCTCTTTATTTATTGAATAATTTTGTACATTCGGCAGTTGTTCTTACAATTCTTTTGTTCATTATAAAGTACAGTCGACTACAAAAAAATCGATACGGCCAAAGTTACAAAAATATGTATACACGACCTTAATGTTAAGTCAATAAAGGTGTGTATACATATCTTTGTAACTTTGGCGGTATCGATCTTTTTGTAGTCGACTGTACGCTAAAATTTTTGATAGAAGGTAAAGTGTACGAAGTTTGCTTAACAATAAAGATAGCACACAAGCTCTTTATCTCGCTAGATTTATTTCGAAAAGCAGTTTTAATTCTACTTGTGGAATGTCTGATTTAGAGCAGCGATCCAGTTGACTGAGCAAAATAGTCTGTTTTAACTTTTAAATTGTTTCCTTGAACTCTAAATTTAGAACATAATTACGTTTTCGGTATGTGCAAAGTAACTTTGTAGAGAGTTTGTGTGACAACGTAGTTAACTATTAAATATTTTTTACAAGCTTTTATTTAACTCATACCAATTATGATTTTATTTATTGAATCAGGCGTTACTTTGCGGAGGTCAATATTAGTGACCTGAAACAATTACTTTGCTCACCTGCGACCTTACGATAGTTACGTGTATGTTAGTCTAACATAGTGGTAGCATAGCGTACGATAGTGGTAACTACTCTGAAGATGAGCTCTGGTTGAGTTTGAAACGCGTCAGTGTAGTTTGGTGGTGGTGATAGTTAGGTTGTGTGATTTGTGCGTGTTTGTACAGTGTTGAGGTGGAGGAACTGCATGAACACGCATTATTCACATAAACATAACTTCGTAAGGTCGTGGGTGAGCTAAGCAATTGTTTCAGTTCATTACTTATGAATTACTTTTGGCTCTTTATCAACAAATACAACACAACAGACAACAACAACAGCAACAGACAACAGATTGGTGACTCTCTTTGAGTTGTTGGTATTTGGTGGTAATAATTTTTATCAGACGACCCGCTTGCCAGATGGCTCGTTTGCCTCCCACTCATTATAAAAAAAATACTAAAGCTAAAATAAATATAAAAATGAAAGAGGGTCGCCATACAAGAATCGTGTTTTTTTCGGTGTTTTCAACTACTTCTTTATAATGTTACGTAATGTACGGTTATGTACGGAACCCTTCATGTACAAGTCAAACTCGTACTTGACCAATTTTTTTGGATCGCTCATAGTCAATGCTAAAGCTTCAGAAATCTGAAAACAAACTAAACTTACTTTATAAGAGCCACGACAATTTCAAGGCGAAAAAGCATAACGGCCCGGCCACGACTTCGCGCGTTTGGCGGCGCGGCAAGCGTTTTATCAGTTCATTGCGTGTGCCGCCAGGTAACCACTGTACGGCGAGTGTCTCGGCCGCGCAATGAACACAGAAATTGCTTGCCGCGCCGCCAAACGCGCGCAGTCGTGGCCGGGCGGTTACTTCCCCAAACAGTATGCAAACTTTGTTGGAGTTCAACTTTGCCACAAGGCATCAAGTACATGCGTGTGCGCGTTGAGATAAAAGGGGCGTGGAGTTCTGAACTATTGCTTGGGTGAGATAACGCCGGTAGTTAATTCTTGGTAAACCAATAGTATTATAACTTCACGTAAAATAGCAAAGACTTCGCGTCTTTGGCCCCTCAGGCGACTCATTCAAAAAAAAAAAACTTCACGTTTCCTACGTAGCAAAGTTGTAGCTTTTCAGAAATGCCATAAGTGTTAAACGCCAATCAACAAAATTAACTATTCAATTTTCCTGCCTATGCACTACATCTACGTCTATGTGAGACATAATACACAGACCCAACTATCACAAATACTACACAAAATACTAACGCGTTTTAAACTTTCTACGTACCCAAAAAAGTTAGGAATGAATTTCAGCAGGTGATGCAATATTCAAAAATATACTCATAAATATTCTCTCTCACACACACAAACTCACACACACACACACACACACACACACACACACACACACACACACACACACACACACACACACACACACACACACACACACACACACACACACGCATGCGTGCGGACAAGCGCACTCACACTCTAACACACTTAACTTACACATATCCATACCATACTCATACTCATTAATATACTTATATATATTTTAGCTTGATAGCTTGATTTGTAAACTTGTTGTATCTGTGTTAGTATAAAGTATGTTTCGCTTAACTGTATGCCTGTGGACATCTGTTATTGGCTTTTTGTCTAGTATTTAAGTCTCATTATAATGTATTGTATTGCTGTTGATGCCCCAAATAAATAAAAAATAAATAAATAAAAAAAAAACGAGGGCATTAACAAAATACATCAAACTAACCCTACACATTTAGTTCAAACATAGATAGATAAATAAACTAATACACGGCAAAAGGTAAGTAAACTAACTATAAAACCCATTTAAAAGATGACACATAATTCTCCCTAAGCAGCGACTAAAGATAGCTAAAGGTTTTGCGTACAGATATTAATTTTCTTAATGTAAAGCTGATGCCTCCTCCTAACATACTATTTACTCCCACGTTTTCAACTTGCGTCGCACAAACAATGTGTCTGATAACACATTAGCGGTAAAACTTTCTACGAATGGATCATACCATGCTAAATAAGTCGGATTAATGTTAGCAAATTCCGTGGCTTTCTGTGAGAAATTCGCGTAATTATTGTAATGAGAAGAACGTTTGTCTGGGAAGACTCGGTTAATGCCGGATAAAATTAATGAGGTAAAAAAAGGCTTTTTGCCAGCAAAAAGTGTGGGCGTGTAGTGGAATCTTTTAAATTGGGATTATGGTTAAGTATTACTTTATCTTTATTATTTTTTCCAAAACTTGCTTTGTAGATGTAGGTAAAGCAACCACCAAGCTCAAGTGGGAGTGGGCTGGCCACGTCTTCCGCATACAAAGACACACAAACAGGTGCGCGCGAGTTCAATGGATGCCCCAGGACGGTTATCGGCGCCGCGGCAGACCAAGGCGAAGATGACGGGTGTGACCTAGATACGTTTTCGAGCGATAGTCCAAACATTGGTGCAGACAGGGCGAGTTGGAATTCCAGAGGAGAGGCCTTTGCCCAGCAGTGGGACTCCGATGCGGCCAGTAAAAAAAATAGCTGATTCTGGCTTTGTCTCCCGAAGTCGGTCACGCTATTCCGTGACCACTACGTAATTTTCAAAGATAAAAGTATTCTATCTCTAAAATGTTTAGTCTAAATTCGTACCACCCGGGAATTAAACATGACTAGATTGATGAAATCACCTACTCGCATGGTGGCTTTGCTGATGAGATGAATCGTGCTAGTCTTATCATTAGCATAAGTCTACATCCCGTATCAAATATGTTTTAAAGTTTTAAACATATAACTACCGTGAGACTCACTCATAGTGAAAATAAACGGATCACTCACGTCTTAAAACGAGTTTAACTCGACATGTTTCGGGCTAATCCGTAGCCCTTCCTCTCGGAGTCGCACGTCACGGCGGCTGCCAAACGTGCACTGCGTGCTAACGCCCTGGTCGCGCGGCTACTCGACGCAACTGACAGCGACACACAACTACCCCCGTTTTCATCATCACTTTTATTGTCATTGTCAAATGCAGGGTAGCACCACAGAAATAATAATAAAGAGGATAGAAGTGCCTTAGACGCGTGACCTTGGCGCCGCGCTTGTGACTCGTAGGTCACAAGCGCGCGACTTGTGGCTCAGTGCTATTTGAAACGTGGGTATGACAACAAGTGCTTTAAAATGGTGTTTTACAGCATTAGAAATTGCGGAAACTCGTCCACACTGTGTAATTACACTAATAAGGGGATTACATTTCATTGGTATGTATTAATTTAATGTAATAATGCGGTTTATATCAAAATACAACTTGAGAAAATATTTCATTATGAAATATTGGTTTACACGTTATTAACACGAAACTTCATATACCATTGCTACTCATGCCCATAAAAACGCAGATCGTTTTGAATTATACGCAGCAATGTAAAGTAATTTCTGATAACCCTTCCGTCTTGCACAAAAGTTCGTGGTGCGGACAAAAAAACAGGTTACGACTAGTACAGACATAATGCCGACGCGGCCAATAAATGGCGCCGTTGTGTAAATGTGGGTATGACTTACGTTGAGTGTTATTCAACGCTATTTCTAAGGTGTAAGGTTCATAATTGTTTGTAAGCAAAAATATTAGTAATTGTGTGCGTGATTGCGTAGTACGGTTTCGGTCTTTTGCATGTGCGCATTAACACAGTAAGTGGAGGGGATGAAGCAGCGACACGAGTTCCGGAAGAAAATAGGAACTAAGGCATTTCTATCCTCTTTATTATTATTTCTGTGGGTAGCACACAACACTAACCACATCACTTTGTAAAGGTTCGCTCACACTCACCGTTGACGCAGTACGAACATTCAACACTGTTTTCCAACTCGGGGGTACTGACCAACCACTATCCCGGTTAAAATTTGGATGACGACCAATCTCGATGGCTTCAAGCACCTTCCGCGGAATGAAAAACTTTTCTCTCGCAAGTACGGAAGCCTTATCAAAACGGATGTAGTGCGTCGAGCCCGAGTCCAATGAGTGTTCGGCCACCGCAGACCCCTTGCTGTCTTGCTTATCGGAGCACATACGCAGTATGAAAAAGCCGCCGTGATGTGCGACTCCGAGAGGAAGGGCTACGGATTAGCCCGAATCATGTCGAGTTAAACTCGTTTTAAGACGTGAGTGATCCGTTTATTTTCACTATGTTTTAAAGTTTATTTAATAACTCCATATTCACATTGAATGGCTACATTAACTTCCTGTTTCACCATCCATTAATCAAATTTATTTGACGGATTAAATGTGACGCTGTCTCTGTTTGTTTTGTTCGAATAGACGGAGACGGCATCACATTTATCCGTTAGTTAAAATCAATCAATGGGTCTGAATGGTGGAACAGCCCCTTAATGTGACAATATAACCTCATTTCTTTATAGAGGTAGAAAGAGTCACTTGTCTGAAACAAAGGCTCCACAAAATACGCCAGAAAAGTAATGCCTGCAGAATATACGAGACTTGATGTATTCAAAACATCGAGCTATAAAATAAGGCGTGTTTATAAAACATTGGATCCGCATTGACATGCAAAGAGCATATTGCATGCATAAACTACCCTTATCAAAGTCATCCCTTATCTCGAGGTGTAATATCTGATTCCTTTACAATATTTAACCATTCGGTTTTCTATGAAACTTGCACGTCACTTTGTGGTGGCCGATTTTCACCCTAACCAATATTACACATTTCTATAACCGCATCCTTAATGACATCATTCATGGAGCGTGAACGGAAGCAGTAGTGCTCCACACGGGGAGGGAGGATGATACAAAGGGGAATGGTTAGTAGAGTACCACAGGGGTCTGTTCTCGGGCTTCTGTTGTATATCATTGGATACGACTAGGATCCGTGGAGAGATACTACCTCTGATAGCACGGTTAAAAAAAAATAAAAAAAAATATTAGGGGACAATCTTACACAAATCGACCTAGTCCCAAACTAAGCAAGGCTTGTACTATGGGTACTAGACGACGATAAACATACTTATATAGATAAATAAATACTTAAATACATAGAAAACATCCATAACTCAGGAACAAATATTCGTGCTCATCACACAAATAAATGCCCTTACCGGGATTTGAACCCAGGACCTCTTGCTTCGTAGGCAGGGTCACTACCAACTAGGCTAAAGCGGTCGTTGTGTATTGGAACATCTTCGACGATCAGATGGTAGAATCACTTAAATTGCTAGAAGGGAAAGTAGGTACTCTCTTTGAGATACTAAAGTATTAGCGCTTTTGCTATATTGTCGAATGTTTGTAAAAAAACATTCCCATTCATCCCAGAAACTATGTCTGCCCCTACCTGAATTCAAACTGGAATCTCTAGTTTTATCAACGAACAAAGACTAAATATTAAGTACATTCACACTCTCAAATCCGTCTTCCCATTGTTCATTTAAATCACACAACGTAACATCACCGGGCGAAATCTGGGCCGCCGTTCTAAGTCAATCTTCAAACAGTAATTATTTCAAAACAATGCAATAACAATCAAATATATCCAAACAGAACGATGTTTCCAGAGCGTCCCATATAAGTGAAATCTCTAGGATTTAATACTTGCGTCAATATTGATTTAGTAAGTTGATTACGTGCCGCTAGAGGAAAATTATTCCTGCCGTTCGATATTGTGTTATGCCATGAGTGTTTGTTGGTAGTGGCTATTTTATTCCCACAGCTCTCGCTTGGAGATTTTACTTCACTATCGACTTTATAGTTAGTGAAAATTTAATGTTCCTTAGCTACATGTTGTTTTTTCGGTTATGTTTTCACACCGAGCTTTTGGATTAAGAAATGCGAAAGCAGGCTATTTTTAAACTTTTAAAACATGTGCAGAGGCAATTTTTTGTCTACATTGCCGTTTTAAGTTTCCAATCTCAAAAAGAAGTAATCTTTGTAGGATCACTTCGTTATCCGTCTGTCTGTCAAGCAAGACCCAAGGGTTCACACAAATCAAAATGGTGTTATCAAATTAACTGTTTTCTTTTAACAGTAAAACAATTAGTTTTGACGACCAGATGGCCTAATGGTTAGAGAACCTGACTACGAAGCTTGAGGTCCCGGGTTCGATTCCCGTGTCGGGGCAGATATTTGTATGAAAAATACGAATGTTTGTTCTCGGGTCTTGGGTGTTTAATATGTATTTAAGCATGTATCTATCTATATAAGTATGTTTATCCGTTGCTTAGTACCCATAACACAAGTTTTGCTAAGCTTACTCTGGGACTAGGTCAAAATTGGTGTGAAATGTCCCATGATATTTATTTTTTTATTTTATTTTATTTAGTTTGTAGGTTTATGTGATCAAAAAATACAACCTTTGTATGTGTTTTACTATGAAAAAACCGTGAACACCGAAACATGGTAGGATCCCATTGACGTAATGTAACGTTTGGGAAGTAAAGCCTTACAACACAAATAAAGCAAAAACTTCGGAAATCCACAAATCTGTAGAAACGACCTAAAAGTGACTTAGCATTTTAAATTATTTTAAAACACTTAAACGAACTCCACCCTAATCCAGTTCCAGGTACCAAAATGAAAAGAAAATTTATCGCCCAGATGAAGATAAGCCAGCTCATATTTTGCCTCACTTCAGTACCTATGAAAAATAGCGAAACATCTGTCGAATTTTTTTGACCCACTGACCTGATATGTTTATGAATGTTCGCACAGCGTTTACTGATTTATCGCCAAGGAAAGATGGCCGAGATGCCGGAAATCGAGAATACAAATCTTCCCTTAAGGCCATACGGATGTGTGGATACGGCTCGATCGCTACGAATGTTCGTGGTGCTTCAGAAACACTAATAAGAGGAATAAAATAAATATCAACGATGGCTTCGATCCAGACCCTTTTTTGAGTTTCTCGTTATTAATCCGTACTGGTTTTTTTTGTTTTTCGTAGTCGTTAGTGAGTAACAATATCACCAATATCATCTTAAAATACGATGTGTGCGAGTATAATAAATATTTTTTTTGAGCTATAAAGTGAATAGTGCTTCGATAGTCAGCTGTGAATCTAAATTTATGACTTTTTAGTCTTTAAGAACCTTTGGTTTCTAACTAGAGTGATATTTAATTTTCATAAGTACCGTACCTAAAATTCATAGTAGGTATGTTTATTAAACGATTTAATGATATTGGTTTATTTCAGAATTTTTGTTCGCTCAATCATTAACTTATGACTTAAAATCTCGCGGCCTAATCACGGGCATTCAACTTTATAACAATTAAAATAGTATAAGCTTGCATCTCTGCTTGTTTTTGGTAGCGAAGAAGGAAGGTAAGCTCTTAACGTATCGACGAGACGACAGTTTTGTAATTTTTTTGTCAAAATATTTTAAAATTTATTTTTTATTTCAGGTAATCACAGCGCCTTCTCGTTAACAATTACAAACAGAAGCAAAGCGTGAGTAAATAATAATGTGTAACTCTACGCTGTTCCGTCCTTAGTTCGTTTGCGAAGTTCGTTTGCAAGTTGCATTAAACAAATTGACTTTAGAATAGAGTTGGACTCCAGTTAACTAAGAAACAAACAGAACATTTATAACAAGATTTACCTTTTGCTTATTTCGTTGTTTTTTATTGGATGAATTCATTTACATGATACAAAATAAGTTTTCTAGAGACCTAAAATAAAAAACTTGGTAATGACTTATTTTATACGTTAAAATTTTGGGTGTTTTTTTGGAATTTTACTAACTAAAATGGATAAAAGATGCCTTTGTTTCTGTAAGAATTTACCTTGGTAAATATAAAATGTACCTTTAATTTAATGAAGACTCAGTTTTTAATTTATTTCCTGAACCTCCTTTGGCCAGAAAGGAAGGAAACTCGGAGCAAAAGTGTATTTTTTAACTATTTATCCTTAATCATGTAAAAACATATTTTTTGGCCCAACCCACCATATTTCATTGTTCCAGTTCTTCGTATAAACAAGGATAAAATCCAATTTGAAAATTCTCTCTCGCAAATTTGGCAGTCCTAAAAAGCGGATTAGACACTGAAAGATTAAGGTTTTACAGGATAAACCCCGAGGACAGACATATTCGTGGAGATATATAAAATTAGTCGAGCCAAGGCTTATGTCTTTAGCCAAGAGTGAACGTATATCTTCACGATAAAAGATTAGTTGAAATTTGAAAAATGAAAATAGAATAATGTTCGCAAACAGATATCTCACTAAAAGCTTGTTTCATATTACAGATATCCTTTACTAGCTTTTGTTTGAGACTTCATCAACGCACATATAAAATTTATGCTCAACTCCCTATCTCTATTCCGCGGGAAATTCCAAAAAAAACCTTCTTATTGTGATGCACTGCGTAAGATGTGATCTGCCAAATATCTAATCTCTATAACAACTATGCCTAGCTAGCGAGTAAGTTTTTTAAAAATAATCTTTTTTATGCCGTATCTCACGTGAATTCCCAAAAATTATGTTTTAATTATCTATTTGCACGCATAATTTGAAGTCTATACTTGAAAGGTTTAGGTAATTATCTAAATGTAAACAAAACAATGTCAACTGATGTCTTAAATACTGTAATTCTCCTATTAAACTATCTAAACATTTACATTTCTGTATTAAAATACCTTAGTCTAGTTTGTATTACAATGATAGATAAATAAAATGTTTTAAATCCTTGAATGTGCCAAATTTGGGAACTGAAGTTTGTTTACATTTAGTTAACTACCTAATCAAATAAAAAGAGATAAGGTTACTTCAACAAATCCGTCTTTATTACTTGTCTATAATATCATAAAGGTTCTCTACTTATGAAAAATTTGAACCTCTAGGATCGAGGTTTTGGGGCGGGGCATTGATGAGTCAGTCAGTTAGTAAGTCGTCAGTCAAATATTCGGCATTTTTCTTATTATGTATATTTATGTGAGTCAAACACCTTAAATCAGTACGCAGGTATCACGAAAATCTAATATATAAAAATCTCGTGTCACGGTGTTTGTTACCGAACTCCTCCGAAACGGCTTGGCCGATTTTTATGAAACTTTTTCTCTACACTCGGTAGGTCTGAGAATATAAAGCTTCGCTTAAGCTTTACCAGATAGAAATAGAAATTGAAATAGAAAATTATTTATTTGCCAATATAAATGCACATTACATAAGTGTTTACACAGCTACTTAGCTGTAGCCATAGCCATCTAAATAGTTATTTAGATACTTATACTTACTAAAAAGCTATTAAGCTGGGTGTTTTTTGAGTTCGCGAAGAAACCGTGACTTTTGTTATACGGGATCTTCCTTTCTAAAGTTTAATGTTGATTAGTAGGTTGGTAAGTAGATATATAGGTAGTTAGGCGATTGTAAGAAAGGCAACGAACTGAGTTCTCGTTAAATAAACTTGCATGTTTTCTCCGTTTATTTTCGTTAACCAACTATAAAGTTAATTAAATACTTCCATGAACCGTGATACCGTGAATTTTAACTCATTAAAGGCTATCGGAAATAAGTGAAAGGACGAATTGTTTTTGTGCAAGTGAATTTGTTTTGACTTGTTTACAATAAATAAAGCTTTGTCCAATAAATGATCAGTTTTAATCCAAGCTTGTTGCCATTTTACACCACATAAAAAATACTGAAAAATAAGTACACGTAAAATATATAAAAGTAAGCAATACGCAACATTATCGCTTTGAAGCGATCTCTTCCAGGCTACATTTTACAATAGAAAGAAAAGTAAGGAATGGATTTCAGCAAAATGGTGCACCACCACGGCTTACTTTTTCGAATAAATCGTACATAATTACCGTAAATTAAGTTCTGCTCGTCATTAATTATGGACGGATGGCAGTACGAGTTTGCATAGTAGATTGTTTAAACAATCATCATCATCATCATCATCATTTCAGTTGAAAGACGTCTACTGCTGAACATAGGCCTCCCCTAAGGCTCGCCAAACTATATTGTCGTAATTTTTTTGACATCGGAGACGTATTTAAATATGGAGTCCATAAACCTTTCTACAGCTGCGTACGGACTGCGCGCACTCGGGTACGCGTACCCGGGCTTGCGTGCCCTGGAACTCCATGTCCGTACGCCATGTACGCGTACAGTGTACGTATGTGCGCGCAGTCCGTACGCAGCAGCTTGTGGGGTTTTTAAGACTTCTTCAAGCGTAGTGAATATAACGACTTGTATAGATGATAATGTATGATTGTAAATGATTCATTGTCAAGATAATTTTCATTACTGTACCGCTTGTTAAAATTTTGATTTGTGCGCCAAAGTTAATAAAAATAAATCTATTGCCAAATAAATGTAGCTTGCTGGCTTTCTCGATGTCTTCTCGCCGACGTCAGTCGCCTTCACCTAACACAGTAATGGAATGTCACTCCACCCGTTATCACACACACAGGTAAACATGTGATATATAATCCGTGAATGTGACTGACAATCTTCATGTTTAAACCACCTCTTCTCCCTATCCTGAATACGTCTGAACTGATGTGTTATTGTATGTACAGACAGGTATTGTTAATCCTAAATATTATGAAATTTGTCTATACTAATAGAACGTTTTATCAATGAAAACTTAAAAAAAAATGGCGACACGCACCGAGTAGGGGAGATACGCAATGAAACGGACGCGTTACGCAACGAACACTAAATATACTTAGATGTATTAAAAAAATCCAATGCTACCAAATGCACCTCGTCACCCCCAATAATCTCTTACGAAAACATTAAACGCTAAAAATGCTTGCATACCCAAATTGTGGCTAATAGTGTTATCTATCGCAACTACCGTAAGTCACGACCCCTACCGTTCCAAATTGCATTGGACTTGTTAGAAATCGAAAGACTTTTTAGACTTTTTTAAAACAAAAAAGTTTTCTGTTGCGTCTGGATAATCCTGCTAATATCATAAAATGAGGAGGAGGAAGGAGGGTTTCCTGTTTACATTTCTGTCACCATCAAAACCGTTTGAAAGAAATAAATAGTGAAAGTCATAGCAAGCGTCCGCGTGTTAGTCAATAAGCGTACTTGTTTTATTGACTCTCGCTTATTTCCGAGCCCAACCCTTTATATGCTAAAAGATTTTTAACTAATCACCATATCAGCCAAAGGACATCCAACGTCTATTGCTGGATAAAAACCTCCTCGAACCTACGTCTTCCGATTCACGGTCGCCAATTTAGAAACTTCCTGCCCCATCGGCTGTCGGTTTTACGAGCAATCAAATGTACAATCGGCCCAGACGCCAGCTTGACACCTTATAGGCCCAGTTTGCGTGCACTAGACATCTGTCCATACCAATCCATACCAATGAACTTCAACGGCTGCAAGCAAATTTGTTTTGAAACTGGTAAGCCGGTGCTTGGGCTGATAGTACCTTGCATACTGCCTCTCAAGTCCGGCAACTCTCCCGAGTTATGTCGGTAACTTTGCTCCTTCTGCGGGTCTCCTTATTTCAGATTCGATCACGCAGGGAAACTCCAAACATAGCTCGCTCCATTGCTCTTTGAGTACCTTTGACCTGAAGCCAATTATAACCAACCACGTCTCCCTTCCATATGTCGTCACTGGCAGCACACATTGACATACGTTTTGAAACACTGCGGAATTTTGGACGGTGGAATTTTAATATTTTCTTTACCTAAAAACCAAATGAAATATTCTCAAAGCGATACAGCTTTTCCGAGAAAAAGGGATGTCTGTTAAAACATTGTTCTGAATTCCTGAATACTATCCTTAGTCTCTTATTCATGTTTCGTTTCTCAAACAGAACAGAAGTAAAATATCGGGTTACGCCGAATTTCCTCTCTAATTGTGTTCCTTTCAAATACTTGATGAGCCGGGATAACCTTTCGCGTGAGCCTTTGCACTTTTAGGGTTCCGTAGAACTACATGACCTCTTAAGCTGTATACGGACTGCGCGCACATTACGCGTACCCGGGTATGCGTGTCCTGGAACGCCATATCCGTACGCCATGTACGCGTACAGTGTACGTGTACGTGTACAGTACGTGTACGTGTACTGTGTACGCATATGGCGTACGGACATGGCATTCTAGGACACGCATACCCAGGTACGCGTACCAATATGCGCGTAGTCCGTACGCAGCTTTATTGTTTTGCCATGTCCGGCCGTTTTCATATGCCATAGTGTATAATAATTTAAATATTTAAAATAAAATAATTTTCATTTGTCATAAAGCTTTTTTTTCTGAAACGGGATCTTCTTTTGAATTGTTAACAAATCTAATCTAACCTACTGTATTATATAAGATGACATATAAAAAAATCCTTAAAACAGCACGCTTGTGGATAGTTTATGCCAAATGCTAGTTAAAAAAGGTAAAGGTCGCGGGTGAGCAAGGTAATTGTTTCAGTTTATTAATATGGTCCGCAAAGTAACGCCTGATTCAATTATGACAAATTAAATTGTGAAAAACAAAGTGATTCGTTTTTATTCCCCGTCCATACCCTCTATGGGTTCAACGAGAAAAATTAACGAGTGAAAAGAGATGAAACGAATAGGCTATAATTGAATAGGTCTTTTAAAAACATGATAGTTTGTTAAGATCGTTATTTGATTTAGGGATCCACTTCCAAATGAAGGAAAACTCTCACAGCTTAGTAGACCTAACAAGTTAACGAGTAGTTGATCAAAACTTAATAAATAAATAAATAAATAAATAAATATTAAGGGACAATCTTACACAAATCGACCTAGGCCCAAACTAAGCAAAGCTTGTACTATGGGTACTAGACGACGACAAACATACTTATATAGATAGATAAATACTTAAATACATAGAAAACATCCATAACTCAGGAACAAATATTCGTGCTCATCACACAAATAAATGCCTTTACCGGGATTTGAACCCAGGACCTCTTGCTTCGTAGGCAGGGTCACTACCAACTAGGCTAAAGCGGTCGTTAATAATGAAGATTTTTCGCTTTTTACGGAACCCTTTACTGCTAGTGGCCGGACACGCTCTTGTTGTTTGTTTATAGTCGCTGAAAGGGGAGATACAATAAATAAATGTTGAAATAAATTATTGAGATTCAGCTCGGAGGCAAATTAAGAAATCTTTTACAGTAAAAATCTTAAAATAAGCCGAGGCCAATCTTCATGTAAAAATCAACTAAAGGCATCATTGTTTTTTTCATTCATTCATAAACTCCACATTTGGTAGCATAGCATACGGTTGTGGTAACTCTGAAGATGAGCTCTGGTTGAGTTCGAAACGCGTCAGTGTAGCTTGGTGGTGGTGAATGTTGGGTTTATGTGATTTGTGTGTGTTCGTACAGTGTGGAGGTGGAGGAACTGCATGAACGCACATTTCTTGCATAAACGTAACTATTGTAAGGTCGCGGGTGAGCAAAGTAATTGTTTTAGTTCATTAATATGGACCTCCGCAAAGTAACGCCTGATTCAATAAATTATTCATTCATTTGTTTCTTTACTTACTTATTCGTTTATTTCTATGTCGCCGTGTAGCTGAATGTTTTTTTTTTTTCTCATTAACTAAAACAACATGCTTCAAATCACAAATTACTTTTGATGTCAGTTCCTGTATAAAAATAGAAACGATTTGAGAACCCCCTTATTTTTTGTAATAGTTTGATAATTGAAGTAATGTCCCTACGTATGATACCAGAATGATAATGAAAGTATGGATTTTTCGGCGTTAAAGCTGGCAACATTAGTAAGAAGGAAAATAATGCCGCCCTTCAGTGAGCACACAAGAGCACAGCTGTCACCAATACGGAATTAAGAAGCGATCAATCGAAGACGTTATTATGTAGAGTCATATCAATGTTGCTAGAATAAAAAAATTGATGTATTTAGGAGTGGGACCCTACTATAACAATTATAAAAAATGCAAAAGTTTGTGAACATGTGCGCGTGTGCGGTTGTTTGTGTGTATAAATAAATTAAATAAATAAATATCACGGGACAATTCACACCAATTTACCAAGTCCCAAACTAAGCAAAGCTTGTACTATGGATACTAGACAACGGATAAACATACTTATATAGATAGAGATACATACTTAAATACATAATTATCAAACATCCAAGACTCGAGCACAAACATTCGTATTTTTCACACAAATATATGCCCCGACCGGGAATCGAACCCGGGACCTCAAGCTTCGTAGTCAGGTTCTCTAACAACTAGGCTATCCGGCCGTCTAAATACGTATGTGTGTTTATTATGCTCCACGCTAAAACGCTAAGACGGATTTCAATTAAATTTTGTGCGCAGATGGCGAGACGTATGGAATAGCACATAGACTGCTTTTTATCCCGATATTCCCACAGGATCGACGTAATTCCAAACCCAAACCTTAATCCCTAAGTCTAGGGACATGAAATTTTGCACGGGATATCGTCAAACAGCAAAAATGAATTCCATGAAGTAATTTTTGGGATTTTCCATGGGAATTTTACTAAATTCCCATGGAAAATCCCATGTATGTATGTATGTATGTATGTATGTATGTATGTATGTATGTATGTATGTATGTATGTATGTATGTATGTAAACTCTTTATTGCACATGAAAATAAAAAAATAATCCCTGGATTTCAATTCTACTGCCAGATTTGATGGTTTACGCCAGCGAAGCCGTGGGGTAAGGGTAGTAGGAATTAGAAACATATTTGTGACAAGTTTGGTATAAAGTATCCTTTTGTATTTTTATTTTTTCAACTCTATTTTTAGGGTTCCGTAGTCAACTAGGAACCCTTACCTATAGTTTCGCCATGTCTGTCCGTCTGTCTGTCCGCCCGCGGCTAAGCTCAGAGACTGTTAGTACTAGAAAGCTGTAATTTGGCATGAATATATATATCAGTCACGCCGACAAAGTGATTACATAAAAAAAACGAAAACAATTTTTTTTAGGGTACCTCCCATAGACGTAAAGTGGGGGTGATTTTTTTTTCTCGACTAACCCTATAGTGTGGGGTATCGTTGGATAGGTCTTTGAAAACCATTGTGGGGTTGCTAACATGATTTTTCTATTCAGTTCTCTGTTTGCGAAATACTCAACATTAAAGTGAAAATTTTCATTAAAATCGACCGTCCCCCCCCCCTCTAAAATCTAAACTGTTGGGTGGAAAAATTTGAAAAAAATCAGAATGGTAGTAAATATATCAAATTTACTAGGAAAATTTAAATTATAGCGGCTAAGATTGCTTGGAAATTATTTGTAGTTTTAGAGTAAATAGTAGCCTAAGGTATAAAACATACCTAAACTTAGATGATTCCGTATACATACGAAATCCTTAGAAAAATATTACTTGATTTTTTCGTAATGGCTACGGAACCCTACCTTGGGCGTGTCCGACACGCTCTTGGCCGGTTTTTTTACTTTTACGGTCATCCCGTGAAATCCATATCTTTCATACTAAATACAAACTGAAACATAGATGTACAGAAAAAACCCCGAAAAAAGTATAGGGGTTTAGCACGTGGCACGGAATGCCAAGGACCTGGGTTCGATTCCCAGCGCTGGTCTTTTTTCTGGGGTTTTTTCTGTGCATCTATGTTTCAGTTTGTATTTAGTATGAAATACATAATTGTGGTGTTACTATAACTTACTCTCACCGTTTCATCGCCATCATTCCTTCCCTCTTTCGTTTAATATTATAAGCGTGAACGGAAAAGCATGATACGAAGTTCCAAAATCGAGTTTCGCTGTATAATACCCGAACTAGCGATTTCAAAAATTCATCCTTAATGATAAAAGGAATTTTCTGGAAAAGTTTAAAGCCCCTTGTTCCAGTAGTTTGTGCTCTGTTTTGGTATATGTCAATACACAAATGTATCTGTTACTAGCTGCCCGCCACGAGTAGGTTTTAAAATAAATAACAAAATTTTCTTCCGTACAATCCTCCTCTCAAAAGTTGGTAACAACTTAAAAGAATTAACAAACTGAAACAATTACTTTGCTCACCTGCGACCTTAAATAAGTAATAAGTAATTGTTTCAGTTCATTAATATGGACCTCCGCAAAGTAACGCCTGATTCAATAAATTATTTAAAAAAGAATTAGACAAATAAAGTCACCCGTTTTAAAGTCATACGCGAACATAAATTTCTTTAGTTTAAAATTTATATAGATAAACAACCAAAAACAGTCAAATCTTTTCTCTTTATAATATTAGTTTAAAACAATACAATTTATAAGTTACAAATCGTAGCTTTCTTTCCTAAAATAACTCAATCTAATTAGAATGTAATTTAACCAAAATTTGAAACAATAATAATAATTGTATTTATCATAGTTCAATTAGGTTAATAATAAAATAATTATAGACGTTCGAAACCTAATAAAGATTTAGTAATTAATTAATTTGCGTAATTAAAGATATTCTCGGTATTTTCCAGAAGGTACTTGGAAATAATTTCTGCTTTCATTGTCGACGTAATTATGGTTGTTGAATGCAATTTTCTCGAATTCCAAAAAAATTCTATTGTTTTCTTCATTTTGGTTAAATTAAGAAGGCGCCATACAAATTGTCATGTCTCGAGATAAACATTTAGCTGTTGAAATTTAAGGTTTTTACTTGCATCTCGATCTCTTGGATATTGTAATAAACATAGGTCGGACAAGTCATCGTCAGTTAGCTGATATTTTAGCAATCGGGCGTTTTGGCATCTGAAATTTTAACCAATAGACATTTTGGCAACGGGGTATTGTATCCTTGGACGTTTTGACATTTGGACGTTCTGAAATTTGGATATTTTGACACTTGGAATAACACCGGGGGGGTGGGGCAAAAGCAAATATGCAAATAGAACAAGATTCAATAGAGTCGTTATAGTTTACCTAAGATTATGATTATCTAAAGCGGATATTATCGCGATTAACATTTGGCCTTTTTTAATTGGATTTCTTTCATAAGTAGTTTTGCAGAGGCATTCCTGAAAAAGGCGAAAAATGAGATATTTTTACAATGCTAGGCTAAAATCTTACACAATTATTTATTAACTAGGGCATCATGTTCAGAACGAGGACCCACATTGGCCCGATCGAGGTTAATACTCCCATGTTTCATAGAACAAGAGACCAATGGAGTGGAGCCAACTGGCTCGGTTCAGGGAGCCAAGAATTAACGATACATTATGACGTAGAGGTACAGGCAGTATACGTTTAAACTACATTATGTATGTAGTCTAAATCGACAGTTTATCATCATTTTAAAAAGCCACAAGAAAATTAGATAATATCGACTACCGTCACACAAAGCAAGAGGAATACTAATAGTCATAATTTCGGCCTATTTACGACCCATTGCAGGGCACAGGCCTCCATTCAGAATGAAAGGGTTTGAGTCGTAGTTCCCACACGAGCCCAGTGCAGATTAGAAACTTCACAACACCATTGAGTTTCTTCGCAGGTGTGTCCAGGATTTCTCATGATGTTTTCCTTCACCATAAAGCTCATGACATTTCATAGTAATTTCGCTCTTCAATTCCGACTAACTCAGAGGTGCAAGTCCAGCCTCGAACCCGTGACCCTATGTTTGAGGTCAAACTTAGTGGTCAAACTTTTTTAGGTCAGATTCTCAGATCGTAAATGTTTCTATATAGAGCTGCGGGTTGAGGTTCGTAGGGTGTGTCACAAATCATTGATCACTTTTGTACCTTGTCACTTTAACGCCATGTTTGAAAAGCCATGCGAAATAATGTAACAACTGAAAGCAACAAGGTACAAAAGTGATCACGAAGAGTGGACGACCGGATAGCCTAGTTGTTAGAGAACCTGACTACGAAGCTTGAGGTCGCCGGTTTGAGACCTGAGGCCGTATTGTCTAACGCTTCTGACGCTTGCCTTCGCTTTCACCATCTCTTTCTGTCCTCATCTTATACTGTTTGACAGAAAGAAATAGTGATTGCGAAGGCAAGCGTCAGAATCGTTAGACAATAAGTCTGCCGGTCGGCGCAGATATTTGTGTGAAAAATAAGAATGTTTGTACTAGAGTCTTTGATGTTAATTTAAGATTTAAGTATATATATATTTTTTTTTATATAAGAGGTGGCAAACGAGCAGACGGGTCACCTGATGGAAAGCGATCACCGTCGCCCATGGACACCCGTAACACGGGGGGCATCACAGGTGCGTTGCCGACCCTTTTAGGAATTGGTAGGCTCGTTTTTTAAAGATCCCTAAGTTGTAACGCTCCGGGAATGCTGCCGCAGAAAGCTGATTCCAGATCTTTGTCGTGCGAGGAAAGAAGTTTCGCTTAAAACGCACGGTACTAGAATGCCAATCATCAAGATGGTGAGGATGGAAAGACAAACGGTTCCTCGAAGTGCGGTAGTGGAATTTAGCCGCAGGCAGCAATTCGAACAGTTCGTCAGAACACTCCCCATGATAGATACGGTATAATATACAGAGAGACGCCACATCCCTCCGCAAAGCCAAAGGATCGAGTAGGCCAGAGAGTGCCTGATTACCGACAAATCGAGCAGCTCTACGTTGGATGCTTATTTATCATATAAGTATGTTTATCCGTTGTCTAGTACCCATAGATAGTACAAGATTTGCTTAGTTTGTGACTAGGTCAATTGGTGTCAATTGTCCAATAATTTATTATTTATTTTATTTATTTATTTATGACGTTGACTGTACTTAAATAAAACAAAAGTTTCCACGAAAAAAGAACCATCAAACTTAATTCAAATAATGTCAAATCGCTTCAATCAAACCAAGAATATTAAATAAAAAACTGGATGTTGCCTGCCGAACTATGAGTTGAAGCCAGGTTCATTCACCTTTGCTCCTATGTTCTATCTCTTTTCAACACTGTGATATATTGCCAGGTTATTTATAAAAAAACTTTATTTTTTTTAGAAATACGAATTATCCGGCATCACCTAATTAATTTACTTTAAGCTAATTTCAACAGAAATTTATGTTTTTCTTATAAAACTTTCTGCAATAAAATTTACTTAGTTTTCTTTGTATTATACAAAAAAAAGAACCCAGTCAAAATCCTCATTTCACCGGTATGCACCTCCTGCGTACTATGGCAACACTAAATGGCCGATATGTCAGAATTGTCAGAAGTCATTCACCAATTTCAGAGGATTTTTACGTTAAATAAACGTTTTTCGTCGATTTACTTGGGTTATGCGCTATGTATTGCATAGTAAAGCATTGTAGGAGTAATTGGAGGCCGAAATCCGACATAAAACTTCACAGGTGAGTACTTATTTTACGAAAGTGTTCTTTATTCTTAGTGGCAATCAATTTTCCTATATTTTGCTTCTAAGCTTTGTTAGTTTTTATTAAAAAACCCCACGAATAGGTTTATAAAGTTAAGTTAGAAGTATATTTTGTTTATTTGGAGTTAAACATGACCTTAAATGAAAAATTTAAGAATGTGTGGTTTTACTACTAGGGTGACCAATCCTTTTTCATGCATGGTATTTATTCGTATTGAATGGAGCTAGATAATTCATATTACAGTATATAATAACATGTTTATTGTTTGTGTCTTTACAATTAACATGAATAATATTTTACATTGCAGTTTTCCAAAAGATGAAAGAAGGAGGCAAAATTGGCTGTCGATTGTACCGATAAAGGGAAAGGTGTAGAGCGTTTGACAATTTGCAGCTTGCATTTTAAGCCTGAAAATTATGACTATGACCCAGAAAGACCGGGACGCCTACTCAGTACAAAACACCCTACTCAGTATTCTCACATGTGTAGAAAATAAAGAAACTGTTATAACGTCCTAGTATTTTATTATTTTTTCCATTGACAAATACTTCCCTTATGTTTTGCAGTAAGTATTTGTAGCGTCCTCAGGTAAAAGGTGACCTTTTGCCGGATATCAGTAAGGCCGAGTAACTGCAGAGTGGCATAGAAATGCAACCAGAAATGGACCTTATATTGACGACTGACAAAAAATTGGTACCTTTTACTTGAGTTTGTGAGGATGGATGTTCACTGTCATGATAAAACGGTTGAATAAAAATTTAATAACAAAACGTGCCAAGTGCGAGTCGGACTTGTGCACCGAGGGTTCCGTACAAATTTATATGAATCTATGAACATCCAGTCTTAGCAGACCCCTGTTCCTAAGCAAAATGTGCGCAGTGTGGGATCATTGTAGATTGGTTACTGATATAGACAGACAGACAAAAAAATTTATGCTTTCTGCTTGCAATTTATGCTTGCAATTTTTCTTTTATCTGTTCTATAAGACAATGCTTCGTACCAAATTTCAAGATTCTAAGTTCACGGGAAGTATCCCGTGCGAGTGTCGAAAATTTGCGGCAAATGGCTGTAGGTATCTTTTGATTGCGTTGGGTTAGAAGTTTGATTTTTCACAGCTCCAAGGGACAGTACAGTAGACTTGAGTATTTGATTTAAATTTCAGCTTGGTACCTCCACGCGTTCCTGAGAAAAAGGGTCTTGACAGACGGACGAACGGACAACAAAGTGATCCTATAAGGGTTCCGTTTTTTCTTTTTGAGGTACGGAACCCTAAAAATTGAATTGAATTGAAATTGGTTGAATTTAATAAATTACAAAATTTATCTGTTGTATAAAAGTATGTCAAATTCCGCGGGATATTCCTAATGTATGCTTAAAGAACACCCTAAAGAACGAGATGCAAGATCGGCGTGACGTAATTCAAGGTAATTTTTTCTGGCTTCAAAGGAATGTTCGGCATGCAATATCCAGTTTTTTATTTAATATTCTTGAATCAAACAAAACTTGATCAGACGATCACAATACTTTTTTTGTCACGATGACAGCTAATACCAGCTAATATTTGACGGCATCATAATAAAACCAATGACTTGTGACATTTCCAAGAGATATTTTATTTGCTCCTCACAATAGGCACGAGGATTATCGAAGATGACCCTTTCAGTATAAAGCCTTTCTATTAACAAAATGCCGCCCACATTTTTGCTGTCCCTAAGATATCTTGTAAAAGGTTGAAACTTGTTGTCCGGGTTCACAACCTGACCTACCCTTGTTAGTGGTATTATTATTCCCCAAACAATAATAAACAGTACAGTACCATAACAATAGTAAATAAGAGGCATGTGTCTTTCAAAAATCTTCTCACTGACAAGCCATCGTAGTGTGAAGGTTGGTTGTCAAGGTTGTGCCAATACTAGTACATAATTACAGAGGCCGGGAAGTAGGAGGTCTGAAAATAGGTCGTAGGCTATTTTATATCCGTATTCTCCGCGGACGGAGTCGCAGGCAACCACAGAAATAATAATAAAGAGGATAGAAATGCCTTAGTTCCTATTTTCTTCCGGAACTCGTGTCGCTGCTTCATCCCCTCCACTTACTGTGTTAATGCGCACATGCAAAAGACCGGAACCGTACTACGCAATCACGCACACAATTACTAATATTTTTGCTTACAAACAATTATGAACCTTACACCTAAGAGATAGCGTTAAATAACACTCAACGTAAGTCATACCCACATTTACACAACGGCGCCATTTATTGGCCGCGTCGGCATTATGTCTGTACTAGTCGTAACCTGTTTTTTTGTCCGTACCACGAACTTTTGTGCAAGACGGAAAGGTTATCAGAAATTACTTTACATTGCTGCGTATAATTCAAAACGATCTGCGTTTTTATGGGCATGAGTAGCAATGGTATATGAAGTTTCGTGTTAATAACGTGTAAACCAATATTTCATAATGAAATATTTTCTCAAGTTGTATTTTGATATAAACCGCATTATTACATTAAATTAATACATACCAATGAAATGTAATCCCCTTATTAGTGTAATTACACAGTGTGGACGAGTTTCCGCAATTTCTAATGCTGCAAAACACCATTTTAATGCACTTGTTGTCATACCCACGTTTCAAATAGCACTGAGCCACAAGTCGCGCGCTTGTGACCTACGAGTCACAAGCGCGGCGCCAAGGTCACGCGTCTAAGGCACTTCTATCCTCTTTATTATTATTTCTGTGCAGGCAACAGCTAGTAAAATATCGTAATAATATATCGTAATACGAGTTCTTTAATTTAAACGCTAGGACTATGGTTAATCTTATTTAATATGCTCTAAAAAACCCTAAAAAGCCATGGTGGCCTAGTGGTTTGACCTATGATCTCTCAAGCAGAGGGTCGTGGGTTCGAGTCCGGGCTCGCGCCACTGAGTTTTTCGGAATTTATGTGCGAAATTACATTTGTAATTTACCATGGGCTTTACGGTGAAGGAAAACATCGTGAGGAAACCTGCATACACCTGAGAAGAAATTCAATGGTGTATGTGAAGTTCCCAATCCGCACTGGGCCCGCGTGGGAACTACAGCTCAGGCCCTCTCATTCTGAGAGGAGGCCTGTGCCCTGCGGTGCGACGTATATAGGCTGGAATGATGAAGATGATGAATAAGCTCTACCTATGTATATAGGGCGCGCGCGTACGCGCGTGTATGGTACAAATCAGTAAACGGCTTTCCGACTTTTAAATTATCATTCCACGTCATGATTGATCAATACAGTCAGGAAACATCCTATTACCAATCAGGACTGCAATTCGAACGCATTACGCCTATTATCGCCGTAATCCAATAGCATCCTTATCAACCGTTTGACAGCCTGTCGTCTGCGTTACTTTTGTTTTGCAGTTTAACAGAGTTAGCGTTTAACTTCCAGCTGAACTTGGCTGTAATTTTGAATTTAAATTTGATAATTTATTGAATCAGGCGTTACTTTCCGGAGGTTCATATTAAAGAACTTAAACAATTACTTTGCTCACCCGCGACCTTGACTAGGTTAGTTTAAATTAGATGTAGGTTTGCTTACTAATTAGCAGTATTATTTGTTTTGTTTCTTTATTACTAGCTTACGTTGCAGTACCGTTTTATTTGCCATATTTCTTGTCCTTTTTATTATTTATTTATTTATTGTGAACACTGTTTGCTCGGCATTAAAGTAAAACCAATTCGCCGAGAAACGTAGGTAAACATATTAAAAACTAAAGTACTAAAAAAAAACTTACAGATTTAGTATATTAATTTAACAAAAAGATAAAAAAAAAATGAAAATAAAACAAAATTATAACAAAAATTAACATTACAACACATTTAAATACAAGTGGACACACGAACATCCATCATCTCGCAGAACCTCAGACATTCATCGCATACACTATTCCAGCAATCAGCAAATACGTTTGAATTTTCCTTGATCATAAAGCATAATGACTACAAAGATTGAGGTTCCGGGTTCGATTCCCGTGTCGGGACAGATATTTGCATGAAAAATACGAATATTTGCTCTCGGGAGTTGGGTCTTTTATATGTATTTAAGTATGTATCTATCTATATAAGTATGTTTATCGGTTGCAAAGTACCCATAACACCTTTGGGACTAGGTCAATTGGTGTGAATCGTCCCGTGATATTTATTTATTTAGTTTTATATAATGACACTTTTAAATCAAATTTTAGTTTTTTAGTTACAAGAATTTAAGCTGGGCATTCATTATTCAGTCAGAAATATTTTTTTTATATTTATAACAGTTAAAATTTCTCTATCTTTGAAATTTGCGTATAAATTGTATTGAGTTCAACAGGTACGGGTTCCCAATTTCTACCACTTCTTACAACAGCTTAATAATGGATTTGGAAGTTTCACATTTCGCGGCATTGCTTTGCACGCGTTATTTTCCTTTAACCAAAAGCCCCCAGTGAATTTAATACTAAAATCCCACTAAAGCATGCACGCTTATTGCTTAATGCGCAGGGGCTTGCATTCCCTGTTTATTTCTGTCAAACAGTATAAGATGGTGACAGATAGAGACGATAAATGCGATAGTAAACGCTGATGGATTAAGAGCAAAATAAACCAGGATTTAATAAATAAATAGGAATTTTAATTTGTAAAGATGCGACGTATAATATTACAACATTGACAAGTAATAACCAACCAAGTAGGAGAGGTGAAGACAGTGTCGCCATCTAACGATAACTGATAGACATCAAATGACATCTTAAACTGTTTGGTTTATACAATTTACTCTAACAAACGCCCGCGGGTTAAACAATACGGACTCTGATTTGAGCCCGAAACGCTAAAGCGAACTTGATAGACCGAAGTGCTTTTACTTTTGACCCCGTTCTCAGAAATGTACTGAAACAATTACTTTGCTCATCCGCAGCCTTACGATAGTTACGTTTATGTAAGAAATGCGTGTTCATGCAGTTCCTCCACCTCCACACTGTACGAACACACACAAGTCACTCAAACCCATCTAACACCACCACCACACTAAAACACCAACACAACCGTTCACGATGCTACCAGATAATTATTATACTCAAGCCCGTAGCCTGTTCTTATAATTAGCTTCATAAATATACACCGTGAAATTTTAGTGGTTGTTTTCCCGAAACGAGGTGATTTAGTATCGATTGTACAATCGATTTATAATTACTATTTTGACTAGAGTCAAAAATCCAATCGTGAAAAACGAAAGTCGAAAATGACCGCAAGCCAATAGTAACGCTTCGTTGGTACAAGTAGCGTACGATCGTACGATAGGTTAGTTACCAACGAAGCGTTACTATTGGTTTGCGGTCATTTTCGACTTTCGTTTTTCACAATTGGATTTTGGACTCTAGTCAAAATAGTAATTATAAATCGATTGTACAATCGATACTAAATCACCTCGTTTCGGGAAAACAACCACCAAAATTTCACGGTGTATAACTTAATACCAAGCTCTGAAACTCAAAAAGGAGTTCTGTACCCTGTAGTGGGACCTAAATTGGCCGAAGATGAATATTTTTTGATCATTTTCAAGACTTTTTTTTAGACAGCGAAAATAATGAAGGTGTGCCCTTCTTACCCATTGGCGTGAGAGAAAATACGATAGTCGCCTCACTGGATGCCATTCGTAATAATGGTATCGGAGAATTTTCATGATGGAATTTCTTACCTGTAACAAAATATCTAGGTTGTTATAGACAAGGCAACACAAATTAGCGTTTTACGAATACTAGAAGCTGGACAAGTTCGAATGTGGGTGAATTTGAGATGTCTAGTTGGGATTCAGTTGAATTTTCAAAAACTCAACCTGGGAGCGCTAAATGAATTTTTCGCAGACAAAGTTGAATGACCATATATAGTAACCCGAAATATTAATAAACGAATTATAAAAAAGGAAATAAAATCTAGCTGGGATACTGCCGTTTTGCTGATTTTTTTCCCAACTAATTCATTTGCCAACTGTTTCATTTCCCAACTGTGTTTTTCTGAAACTGTAAACTATTATACAAGATTATACTCGTATTTCAGGACTATCATGTTGAACCCTATAGATTCAGTTAGGCTAGTTTAAATAACAGTCCTGAATAGTTTACAGTTTTAGAAAAAAAAACTGTTGGGAAATGAAACAGTTCTGTTGACAAATGAATCAGTTGGGAAAAATGACAATTGCGTAAAGGCAGCGAACCATCTAGCTACTACACAATAAAATACGACCAAATGGTATTCTTTTGGCTTTGGGTATGTCCTAAAACTGCAGCTAGTATACCGAAGGATGGGCAGAAGCGTCCTTGATTTTCACGGTATCCCAATGCGGTCGCCAACCTGCTGACCAAGCGGCGACTATGACTAAGTCAAGGAAGAAACGGTCTTTAGAACCTGGCGGCCCAGCAATTCCAAACTATGGTAGCGGCTTAGGTTACGGCGAGGCAGGGGGTGCGAAGAATCCCCGGGAGCGATCCGGCTACCAAAGCAGTTGCAGCGACGACCTGATTAAGGTTGTGGGAACGCGATGGATGCGGATGGCACAAGACCGATCTTTTTGCCGAGCCTTGGGGGAGGCCTATGTTCAGCAGTGGACGTCTTTCGGCTAAAATGATGAAATCGTATTCTTTAAGTATCGTAAAATCGCACGAACATCAAAATAGACGACCGTTCAGATTGTCCAAAAATGTACAAAGTAATAGCACCGCACATGTTTTCGAAGGCAATAAAACCTCAAATTAACTTTACTGGCGATGTGTTCGGCAACATTAACACAATTCCTGTCTCGCTGATTCCATTACTCAGCCGACAGTATACGATCAGCTAGTGATGGTGCATAGAAGACTATCGATATTTTCGGTAACGATAGCGTCGAATGGGTCAAAAGACCGACACGATTTTTTTCTGAAACCGTAAACTTCTCATAATTTATTAAAACGGCATCATACAGAACCCATTAAGTTAGGTTAGGTTTGTTTTATAACAATCTTGAAAAGTTAACGGTTTCAGAAAAAAATCGTGTCGGTCTTTTGACCCATTCGATGTTTTAATACATTCGGTCTTTCGTACTTCGGTATTGTAATACATACCTATTTGCGATCCAGAACATTGTAGGTAATAATGCAACGTTTGTCATTATGATCTTTATTTTCATACTATATAAGCCTGCGTTTGACCACAACCACGCCTGATGGAAAGCGAAGATGAGGCCTACGATGGAGCACGCTTCCCTAGTATCTAAATGCTCATTTACCCTAGACTTGAAAGCGGCCAAATTGTAGTGTTCAGGGACACAGTCGCAAGCAGGGAATTCTACTCCTTAGCTGAGCGGTTGATGAAGGAAGAGCGAAAACGCTTTGTGTGGATTTTGGGAATACTGACAACGTAATGGAGACCCCGCCTACTTCTGGGTGACCTGTGGAAGAAAGGAGCAAGTGGAATAAGGTCGTGCAATTCCGAGGCACATTCACCGAAATGTAGCCTGTAGAATACCGATAGGGAAGCCACTCTTCTGCGATGACGAATTCCATAACCATATATTTTCCATAACTCTTTTTTTTTCTCTGAAACTGTAAAATTTTCAGGAACTTTGATGTGGTCATCCTGTAGAACTCTATCTAGTTTAGGTTTACTCTATAAAAAGCCAGAACAATGAATAGATTCAGAAAAAAAGAATTGTCGAAAATGATCATGATCCCAATATAGACCCATGATAATAAACTGAAGAAGAAAAATATGTGTAATAATGAATGTGCCGTGTAACGATTACGACAGGGCTGGATGAATTATTTTTACTCGCAAGTGATCGCAGAATGTAATAGCCTTCGGTGACTCCTGTTTGTATTAGACGTAATAAGACTTGATAGAACAGTTGAAACGTGGTCCTCCGCACACAAAATTTTCTAAAGACAACAAAAACGATTGGAAATTCTACCTCTATTTTCCCTGAACTTTACAATCTGAACTGCAAATCAAGAGTAAATGCACATCTTCTAATCAAGAGTATTCTGTAAAAGCCAACGACTTCGCTCATCATCAGGGGTGATTGTGGTTAAACGGACGACTATTTTGCGTGAAAAAGAAGGATTAATATTGATAACATTTTATTAATTCAAAATGAGTGAATAAATTACAAATTATATTCAAAGACACAAGAAAAAAAATCTAATAATATCAAAACCATCGATAACACTTTTGAAAATCTGTATTCAACATCAACGATCGATTATGAAACTATCGACACTTTGACAGCACTGGACCACGATTAACTATTTCTTTTTCGTCTCACGTATACGACAACTTTGTCAAATTAATGTATAAAATTCATATCACGCTTCAAACGTGACATTAAACAAAACTCTTTTTTTAATTAGGCAGTAAAAGATCTTTCCTTTTTAGAAAACTATCTTTCAATGAAATGTTATTTTGTAAAAGCCTTTTAGCCAGTTGAAAAGCTGAATGGCGAGTGTAGAATCCTTGTATTAGGCATATTTATATTCTACTGTGTAAAAGTTAGGGAAGCTTTAGAATTCTGGAGCTATGTGGATGGGGCTATTCAGCATGCTTAGTTCCTCACTTATTTGTGTTTTAACTTGTTACAGCTTTCTGCGAAAGAGCTCTTAAAACTTGTGCGCCTGTCGTGGCCTAAAACAAAACACTTCAATGAATTAACAATTGGGGTTGCCTTTTTTTGCAATGTGTAATAAATTGAAAACCATTTCAATATAAATGTTTTTTATAATCGTTTCTTGTAGTTTTTATTTTTAATTTTAATAAAATTTAATTAATTTATTATATCTTTGACTTAGACAACTAATGATGTAGGCGGTCCTAACTATACGTTATAGGATGAGGAATATACTTAATTACTAGCTTATGCCCGCGACTCCGTCCGCGTGGAATTAGTAATTTGGGCAGCTTATTTTTTTATCAAATTTGCTTTTTCATCAATTATGACCCTCCTTAGTTCCTCGATATAAAAAAAATTACCCGCCCCCGCACTCCCCCCCCCGCAAACCCCTACCCCCCACCAAACCCCCCGCACACCCGCGTTCACATTCACCACCGTACTCCCAAGTCAAGCGTGCCTATAGAAGTTTTACTTCAAAAACCCCTGATTTTGAAACATTCTTCGGCTCCGCTCCGCTCCTATTGGTGTTAGCGTGATGATATACATATAGCCTATAGCCTTCCTCGATAAATGGGCTATCTAACACTGAAATAATTTTTCAAATCGGAGCAGTAGTTCCTGAGATTAGCGCGTTCAAACAACTAACAAACAAACTCTTCAGCTTATTAATTCTTCTAAAAACTGTTCGATATTTTTTTTAACCGACTTCAAAAAAAGGAGGAGGTTCTCAATTCGGTTGTATGTTCTTTTTTTTTTTTTTTTTTTTTTAACGTGTGTTACCTCAGAACTCCGTCATTTATGAACCGATTTGGAAAATTCTTTCGTTGTTTGAAAGCTTATGCTTCAAGGTTGGTCCCGTTGTTACCGGAATCCAGTTCTGATGATGGGATCCATGAAGAATTGAAGGAACTCTTCAAAAGTTCAAGGGAAATGTAAAGCGATTTTAGTATTTTCAGTGACAAATCGAGCATTTGCATTCATAAAGTGTCATTTGGTAAACTTGATCTGATGAAGAAGACCGCAGATGGCCAACGGAACTCCTCAACGGGTCAAATCTTGCAAGTTGAATTTGACTCACTTCCCGGTTTTTGATTGATTTCATATTTTACATGCATGTGTAAATCAGGTGACAATGCAATATTATTGTGACATGGAGCTAATCTGATGATGGAGTTGGAAGGTGGCCATAGAAACTCTATAATAAAACAACACAACCCCGTCGAGTTTGGGTTCATTTGAAACGTCTTGACGAGCACTTTGATCCCAGATGGTAACCAGGGTCTGATGATGGAGCTGGAAGGTGGCCAAAGTTACTCCATAAAGTAACGGCACTTACCCCATCGAGTACGGACTCATTTGACTCGTTTCAACGAGTACTTTGGTCCTAGATGGTAACCAGGGTCTGACAATGAAGATGGATGGTGACCATAAGAACTCCGTAGTAAAACGACATAACCCCATCAAGTTTGGTCTCGTTTGATTCGTCTTGATAAGTACTTTGGTAACCAGAGGCAAAAAGTACAGTCAGTAAAGAGTGCCAGTCCAGGCCATTAGCAACAACTAAAAAGAAAAAAATAAATAAATTTTAAATAAAAAATAAAACCGCCTTCAAAAAACACCCAAAAAAAACTTGGAAATAAAAAAAAATTAAATAAAAAATAAAACCTCCTTCAAAAAACCCCCAAAAAAACAAAATAATAATTGATTGAACCGACCACAATAAGCATGAAAATATCTTTCTACTAATCTGTTTGAAGTTGGTGCCTCAGCACGAGCCAGCAGGAGTGGACCTAGTAATCTAACTTACCTACATACCTATTATAGGGCTTCTACACTCCTGCTGGCTCGTGCTGAGGCACCAACTTCAAACAGATTAGTAGAAAGATATTTTCATGCTTATTGTGGTCGGTTCAATCAATTATTATTTTATGTTTTTTTGGGGGTTTTTTGAAGGAGGTTTTATTTTTTATTTAATTTTTTTTTATTTCCAAGTTTTTTTTGGGTGTTTTTTGAAGGCGGTTTTATTTTTTTTTTTTTTTTTTTTATTAAATAGACGTATCTTTCTTATTTGTGAACCGATTGAAATGAAACAAACACTAAATGCTAATCCAAGAAAATACCAACATATCAGTGAAAACCGCATCCTTCTAGGTTAAGCCGTTTCTGAGATTAGCGCGCACAAACGCACAGACAAACAGACAAACAGACAACCGGACAAACAGACAAACAGACAATAATTCTAAAAATCATTGTTTCGGGTTCTATTGCGCTAATAAATAGCCCTAGTGACAGTTTTTCTCAAATATCTTCAATGTACAGACATCGACTTGTTACAGATTTATTATATGTATAGATTTGCAATTCTTCGCAAGTAATGCATAAATTATACTACGGAGTTTAATTTGGACCCGCGCCATCGACTCTATTGACAGTTTACCACTTCGCTACAGGTAAAAAATAGATGAATGCCGGAGCTCACATACGCATATAGATCAGTTTATAAAATAAGCTGCTGTGTGGGAGCACTAGATTAAACTCTGACGTCATCAACCAATATAGCTTTGTTAAGTAATTTTGAAAAAGCAGTGAAGTAAATAATTTTTTTTTCATATAAGTAACTGACTTTTCTTTACAAGAAAAAGTAAAAACAATTGGTATTTTTTTTTAAATACAATCCTAATTGTTTGTACAAACAGCAGTAGCGTGCTGTGAACGGTCAAGTGACCTGGAGAGTGACAGCAGCCGTCTTTGGATGCCTTTAGTTTCAGAGTATACAAGCTTTACCATTCTCGTCACGGAGAATGAAGAGAGATTTTTTCTAGGACTGGTCTTCTGAGTCCTTCACTCTTGACCGAGTAGCCTTGGTCATGAAGAGTCGCTCCCGACTGTGATTGCCACCTTCGCGATTTTTGTCCAATATCTTTATTGGGAGGCAATCTGCCACTGGGATCTTGGTAACAGATTTGATGGTATCTGTCCATTGAATTAGTGATCGACCACGTGGTCACTTGCCCTCAACTTTACCCTGAATCACCAATTTTATTGCTCCATACCGTTATTTTTGCGAATAACGTATTTAAAGAACCTGAGAATTCGTAATTGTACGAACGACGACAGGCTAAGAGTAATAATCAAAAGTAAACACTTTTCACCGTATAAATACATTGTCTGCTCAGAAGTTCGGAAACATTAATATTTATATTACACTAGACGGGTAGAAATACAGAGCAACTATTATAATAAAATTTAGATTATCATTACTTGCAAACCGAAACATTACATTACTTTATTATTTTATTAACTGGCTGCGAAGAATTTGTTTATCGCTATCCCGCAGGAACTATGCAATTTTCCGGGATAAAAACCATCCTATATTATTTCTAAGGTCTCAAACTATCTCCATACCAAATTTTATGTAAATCCGTTGAGTCGTTATTGCGTGATTGAGTAACAAACATCCGAACATCTTCACAAACTTTCACATTTTAATTTATTACTTACCATTAGTAAGTCCGTTGAATGTTTTAAATCTGGCAACAATTTGCCGAAAAAGCTCAAAGCCACACGGACAAGTGCTTGGGCTTATTTTATTCTGTTTGTTAGTATTTGTTGTTATAGCGGCAGCAGAAATGCATCATCTGTGAAAATTTCAACTGTCTATCTATCACGGTTCTTGAGAGATACAGCCTGGTGACAAACGGACAGACAGACGGACGGACGGACAGCGGAGTCTTAGTAATAGGGTCCCGTTCTTACTTTGTGACAAATTATGATTTACGTATCTGCCGAAGAACGCAGTGATAAATCAGTGGATGAAGTTTGCTAACGCATTCGCTGCCGGTGGTCAGACTCAAAATTTCTCCAGGTGCCACAAACGCACATATACGTTCAAATGACTGCAAAACTATGACAGCGGCATACTGTTTTAAGCTTTCGTGATTTTCACTCATAATTACTAAACTAAACGGGACTTATCACGAAATAAATATTTATTTATTTACCTCGACGTTTCGGCCACATTGCAGCAACCGTGGTCACGAGTTAACTGAAGTGTAGGGTGTCAAGTTCGTTTAGCCGCACGAGTCTTTCGAACTACCCGCACTTGACCCCGATTAGAATCAGCACCCGTATCTCGAACTACCCGCACTTGATCAAGATTTTTTAACGGCACCCCATCACACCGACACACAACACTCACAACATCCGACGACCTCTCCGAACACTCCTGCCGACGCCAACATTTGTTTATTGCGTGATAAGTCCCGTTTGGTTTAGTAATAGGTAATAGGTAATAACGGGCTAGTTTCCGCAACTCGACGTCTTTTACGCCCCTATTTTGCGTAACGGTTTAGTTTATTAATTATTATGACAGCGGCACTAGGCGAAAGTTACAAAAACGCATTCATGCGTTGCTAGAACTGCGTGTGTTAAGGAATAACAACCTGACAAAACAACGTTGTTGAATGAAAACCTAAGATATTTTTTTCCGTAGCACCATGAAATAAGCCGTGGTGTCCTAGCGGTTTGACCTATGACCTCTCAAGCAGAGGGTCGTGGGTTCAAATCCCGGCTCGCACCTAAAGAAAGAAAGAAAGAAGAAAGAAATACATTTATTTACAACAACACAAGACAGATCATCAATATTTTACAAAACAAAAGACAACACGAAAACTAAAAGATAGAATGTGTCATTGCGGTTGCAAATCGGACACTGGCTCAGCATAATGCTGAGGCGTTTACAGCACCCCAGCACTGATTTTCAGCCAGCACCGTTGGTGACATCTGAGTTTTTCGAAATTTGTGTGCGAAAATATACATACTTAGGCTATAATTTACAATTGTATATTTATACAAGTTAACACTATAATTAAAAATAAATAAAACTAACAAAACTACAACTAGGTAAAATTAACAAAATGTTCCCCCCGCGTCATGGATCCAAAGTATTCCAAAGATACTGGCAGCATTACCTCGCTATACAGCAATGCTGATACGTTGTGCGAGGAAGCTGCCAGCTCTTCGGTCTCCTGTGGCAAGTTAAGGTCTTGTGCGAAATTACATTTGAAATTTACCATGAGCTGTACGGTGAAGGAAAACATCTGCATACACCCTGCGAAGAAATTCAATGGTGTGAGTGAAGTTCCCAATCCGCACTGGGCCCTCGTTGAAACTACGGCCCAAGCCCTCTCATTCTGAGAGGAGGCCTGTGCCCTGCAGTGGGACGTATATATGCTGGGATGATGATGAAGATGACCACCATGAAATGCATTTGTTTGATAAGCTCTTACGCTCAGGACACTCAGTTTTCTTTTGAATAGTTTTTAATTCAAACCTTAGTCGAAGCGCATTAAATTTTAATTCAATTTTTCGATGTTGGACAAACTTTTATTTAAAAAGCGTACCTACTTCCTCAAACTTTGCCCGGGTTACGCCTGTCTGTCACAGTGCCGTAACTTTCAGACCGTTTCACTCTGACAAATACCGTCCCGTTGAATTTTTTAATTCTAGCTCTAACTTTCAGACCTTTTAATTGTTCGTTTTCCGTTGTTCAACGCTTTTCAAAAGTTTTTTGAATAACAATGAGGTGGTCGTAATGTTGTGCTCTCCAGGAAAATATCGTTTATTTTGATACATTAGTTTTAATTCTACTTCGAGAACATTCGAGTAAGTCAAGCAAAATAATTCTCAACTTTTTTTAACATTTTCTTTTCAATATACGAAAAGTAATGTTGCGTCAAAAAATCTCAATCATCCCAGCCTATATATGTCCTACTACAGAACATAGGCCTCCTCTCAAGATGAGAGGGCTTGGACCGTAGTTCCCACGCGGGCCCAGTGCGGATTGGGAACTTCACATACACCATTAAATTTCTTCTCAGTGGTATAAAGGTTTCCTCACGATGTTTTCAAATTACAAATGTAATTTCACACATAAATTCCAAAAAACACAGAGGTGCGAGCCCGGACTCGAACCCACGGCCCTCTGCTTGAGAGACCTTCAGTTCAAAACACTATAGCCACCACAACTTCCCAATGTGTCAATAAAATCTCAATGTGTCTGTTTAAAATTATGAAAAATTGAATGAAGGTCAACTTCATATACGTATCCTCTATTATGACGACAGAGTGGAGACTAAAAAGTTGGGCCACGTTGAATAATAGTTGGCTAATATTAAACGTCTGACTGGAACAATAACTATTATAACAGCAAACTCAACATACAATGATTAATTTCCGTGTTACAACTTACAACGGAAAACTTTTGTACAAATTTAAACTACCAGCGCTATGGTGTTTTTTTAGGGTTCCGTACCTCAAAAGAAAAATAACAGAATGTTTATAGGATCACTTTGTTGTCCGTCCGTCCGTCCGTCTGTCTGTCAAGACCCTTTATCTCGTGAACGTGTGGAGGTATCGAGTTGAAATTAAAACCATGTAAGTCCCTTCAAGCTGTTGTTGCAGCAAAAAAACGTATATTTCGACACACTCAAGCGAATCAAAAGAGGCCGTGGTGGCCTAAGTAAGCCTAGTGGTTTGGCCTATGGCCTCTCAAGCAGAGGGTCGTGGGTTCAAATCCCGGCTCGCACCCCTGAGTTTTTCGGAATTTATGTGCGAAATTACATTTTTTTAATTTAACGTGAGCTTTGCGGTGAAGAAAAACATCGTGTGGAAACCTGGATACACCTGCGAAGAAATTCAATGGTGTGGGCAAAGTTCCCAATCCGTGTGGGAACTGCGGCTCAAGCCCTCTCATTCTGAGAGGAAGCCTGTGCCCTGCAGTGGGACGTACATAGGCTGGAAAGATGATAATGAAGGGAATCAAATTTATATGGTGTTTTCTATTGACCTAGAACTATGAAATTTGTCAAGTAATAGCGACTTACTTATACTACAAATATAGGATAAATAATCTGAAACTATACATTTGTAATTTTGTAACGGGTCCCTACTTATCAACATGAAAGGGTCCCACACTGCGTAAATTTTCCTTAAAGGTAGAGTTCTGCTTACACAGGAATATAATAGATAGGTACATACGGCTGTTTACAGCGTATATTTTGACATAACTACAAATTTGTACGATACCCTCGGTGCGCAATTCCGACTCGCACTTGATTCAACTCCACCCGACCATTGATATTCATAATTATTTTTGCTCACCGTTAAAATTGCCTTCCAAACTAATAAAATCATTTTCATTAAAATGACGCCAGAAATCAATTTTGGCCACACGTTAAATGAATAAAATGACGAAGCTACAAATTTGTATTTGATATGATTTAATACGGACAGAAAACCTGGAACAAATAGGTATGAGTTCATGGTTAAATTGTTTAAAACCCTATTTGTGTTTCGACAGAGTTCTAATTCGTTTACCTTTTGGGAAGATACAGAGTAATGGTATTATGGGAAATCCAATGAACGCTTTGATGGCCGAACATTCGAATAATTCCCCTTTTAACGTGCCAAATGAAATGTAGGAATAAATTAATATTGTGACGGTTGGTATCAAACGAGCTTGTAAAGTTTAAAAAAGAGAGAGTGAGTGTATAATATACACCGACGAGCAAAAATAAAGGGTCGGTTACAGAAATGACGATAACTACAAAACCCGCTGTGATAGCTTCTTCGAGTAAAATGGGTTTAGGAAATAGTTTTATTCTTAACAAGAAAAAAAATAATTGAGAATAAAATTAAACTCTTTACTAAACTAATTTTACTCGAAGAAGGTATCACAGCGGGTTTTGTAGTTATCGTCATTTTTGTAACCGACCCTTTATTTTTGCTCGTCAGTGTATTATGTGGATTAGAGCAGTGTTCCGGAAAGTTTGTGCCGCGGCACACTGGTGTACCGTGGTTATTAGTTGGTGTGCCTCGGAAAAATAAGGTTATCTAATAAAATAAATAAAAGTACTTAAACAGATGTAAATCACGCTGATTCACATGATTTTTCATTTATGGTGTACCTCCAAAAATTTTCGTTTTACTTGATGTACTTTGAACACAAAAAGTTTGCAGAACACGGGGTTAGAGCTCAGAAAAAAAAACGGGCAAGCTCAAGTTGGAATCATGCACTGAATACGGCGTTTTCTTTGACTTGTTGCCAAATTCACAAATCTGTTATAACGGGTTATTTTCTATGATTACGATTGATCAGGTGTAGCCCCAAATTATTATTTTAGACTTGATACTTTCACGCAAATCTAAGATAAAAGTTTTAACAGATAGGCAGATATACAGTCGTGTAACAATGTGATGCCATAAGTGTTTCTTTTTCCTTTTGAACAATTGATGAAATTATTCTTTCTTTTCTTACTTATTTTATTTATTTTTGATAATATATACAAGTATAAAATATAGTTATCAATCAATACAGAATGTTTGCTCCGTTTCAGTAGACAGTAATATACCACTGCGGAGTCTGCGCACGTGATATATCATACGAGATGATCAAAAATCCTTTTCTTCCCGCCGCACCGTCTTATGCTATTCACACCTAAAAATAAGCTCAAAACATGCTCGGCAAGCCGAGCGGTAAACTTTGAACAAATTATCTTTTCACAGTCATCATCGTCAACGTGTGCAAACAAAAATTTAGAAAAATACATATAATACAATATAAAAAATTAGCTCATAGATAGTTTGTTCTCAAGAGTTCGTCTTCGGGTTAAAAGAAATTAATCAACGAACTAAAACAATTACTTTGCTCACCCGCGACCTTACAATAGTTACGTTTATGCAAGAAATGTGCGTTCATGCAGTTCCTCCACCTCCACACTGTACGAACACACACAAATCACATAAACCCAACCATCACCACCACCAAGCTACACTGACGCGTTTCGAACTCAACCAGAGCTCATCTTCAGAGTTACCACAACCGTATGCTATGCTACCAAATGTTAAACTAACAAACCAAAACAAATGTTTTAACTTGTCACTGTAACTTCTCAAGTACCCACTTTATTTTTCTTATTCTCAAACTACCCCACAAAAATTAACTTTTATTGACATATTTAAAACTACCTTGAATTTTTTGTTTGTTAAATTAATCAACGACAAGTCATCTAATTTCATCAAAGTTTTTCCTTTTTGTTTGGGAAAACATCAAAAACAAACCTCGACTCCAGTTGCGATAAAAAGTCCAAATCGACCTCGCGTTTTGCATAATATTAAAAAGGTATTATTAGAATGTCAATTTTCCGAATTCTTTTAGCGCAAATTTGCTGTTTTAATTTTAATTTTCACGGAATTTACCTGTCAATCGCCATAAAATGTTAGTATCAAAGCTTTTGTAAGACTACTGAAGTTTTTATTCAGTCATGTTTATTCGCATTTATGTTCAATTATTTTTTTACATTAATTGCTTTGATTTCAGACTCATTGAATCCAAAATTCCAAATAAATATTGAAAAAACTTTGGTGCCCTTTTTTTTAAATCGTCGTCTGATTTAGGTTTGTTTTTGTTTTTACCTAATTAAGCTAACAAGAAGAAAGAAGGAAGATGTCGCTTCAGATCTTATCCGTTTAAAATCGATTTATCGCATTAAAATATTTATCTATCAGGTTGATTGAAAGTATACAAGTGTGCTAGTTGACAAAAACGTGACATGACCGATCTTGATAGCTGATTAAAATGTGTTGCTAACTTGAAGATTTTCTTGACAGTTCGTCATCTAAAAGCTAAATTTTGCTTGAAGACAAGTTGTTAAAGTCAAGGAATCATACGAAAATTCCATACGAAATCAATCAAATGGTACGAGAATGGAGAACTTTCTGTAAAAACTAAATAACCTGTAATATGCGCAATCAATTAGAAAAGATACTTTTAATTAGTATTTTAATCTTTGTTAATATTTTAGCCCTTTTCACAATCCTTATTCGTATCGTTTTGAATGTAAAAAAAAAAAATATTATGTTTATTGCAAATTAGCGTTACAAAAAAATTTTTCTTATACTTATTTACAATCTTTAATTATTTAAGATTTTTATAACTAAGGAATGCGAAGGGGGCGCCCCTACGTTTGTAATTGAACGAGGAGCAAGGCCAACACCTGATCCAGTGACCAAGCTGAACGCGTCGGAATGTCACACCCCCCGCCAGAATGTTGAATTGTCTACCTACTTTGTTATGTTTCCTAATCTTCGGATGTTAATATCATTTTTTTTCTGGTTTTGGTCTTGTTCTGTCTGTGGCTATGATAAAATAGGTCCCAACTAAATTAGTCTTTTTTTACTATTTTTGTTTCTGTTTTGTGTGGCCTTCCGTGATTTTGGCCCGGTGAAAGGCCAGTGCTGGTTTTTAACCAGCAACACGCTGAGCTGGGACCTTTTTATAACAGCGTTTCATAGTGTTTTTGTCTGTACTTCTAGCCTGTTTATATGTTATTGTTGTTATAAATAAATGTGTTTTCTTTCTATTATTTTAAAGGACAGCACGTTGTACAGACGTTGAGAGTCCACTCGGTTTGATCGTTCTTGCTGTTATTAACTGTATACTACATCGCCACTCCTACCATCCTTTACAATTTTAAATTGACATTGAAAAATTACCACGATCAAATGATTGATGGTTACGCCGTCTGCGTTTAAAAAACGATTCGAACGCTTAATTTTTCTGTCGTCAGATGCCACTGGTGTCGTGTGATGGATTGGACCGGAATAGAAATAGGGAGCAGAGTTTAAAGGCTTTTATAGAACCTCTCCTCTACAGGGTGATTCGGGAGATGTGGTCCGAACCAACGCTACACGCATAGAAAATGATAATGGATCATCATTATGTATATAAATAAAATAAATAAATAAATAAACCACAACATTTTCCTTTATTTTGTCTTCAAAAAGTTAAATCCTCGGTCCCAGGCGTTACCCTGATGATTGCTAAAGCTCAAACTCCTCTTTAACTGTGACGATAACATTTTTTTACAATTTACTAGCTGTTGCCCGCGACTCTGTCCGGGAATAATAGCGTTAGGTATAAAAAAATAGCCTAAGCTACAATAGAGAAATATTTCTCTAGGCAGATGTTACCCTGATGATTGCTAAAGCTCAAACTCCTCTTTAACTGTGACGATAACATTTTTTTATAATTTACTAGCTGTTACCCGCGACTCCGTAATAAAAAATAAAAAGTAGCCTACGACCTATTCTCAGACCTACCGAATATAGACAAAAAAAATCATAAAAATCGGTCAAGCCGTTTCTGAAGAGTTCGATAACAAACACCGTGACACGAGATTTTTATTATTAGAATAAAAATAATATTAACCAGGTGTATGGATTAAATTACGTACCATTATAAGATTTAAAAGCGAAAAAGTTTCCGGGTGCGCCGGTGGGACTTGAACCCACGTCTCCCGGGGTAGGTTCGGTGAGCAGACGTAACTGCTAATAAAATAAATAATATACGTACCATTATGTTTACAATTTTTACTGTCTTTTATTTTCTATCTTTTACTCCCAAAAAGATTTTTTATCAATCCAACTACTCTCCGAAATTTCTGTCGCCATGGCAGCAGACATCGAATTACCTCAATCTCTTTCAGCAAAGCGATTCAAAGCCATTGACAAATCTCAATTCCTTTCATAAAATAAGTTCTGCCGAATCCGGAATAAACTGCTAATTTTGTGGAATGTGGGTCGCATATAAATAGAGCAGACGACATCTAGAATTCCCTGGTAAAGATCGAATAGAACCAGCCACGGGAAGCTAAAATTTATTAAAAGCATTATTACGTCTAGTACTACTGGCAAGGTCGTCTTTGAAATAAGAAATCTGAATTAAAAAGAAAACAATTTATTTATTGAATCAGGCGTTACTTTGCGGAGGTCCATATTAAATTGGTCCATATTAATTGTTTCAGTTCATTAAAATGAAAACCTTCGAATTTATTGACATAAAAGTTTAAGTAACTTGGTAAGTATTGAATAATTTTAGACCTTATAAAATAAGAAGCCGTAGTGACATAGTGGTTTGACCTCAACCTCGAAAGTTTTAAGCCTGGGCTGGCACCTCTGATTTTTTTAATTTGATCTTTACGGTGAAGGAAAACATCGTGAGGAAACCTGACCTGCCCATACCGGAGAAGAAATTCAATGGTGCGTGTGTGAAGCTCTCAATCCGCACTGGGCCTGTATGGGAAAAACGGCCCAAGCCCTGTTTTCTGTGTATTAAGACGTATATAGGGGAGAATGATGATGATGATGATGATAAAAAATAAGTTAAATTTTGATACAATTCCCATTAAAATTAATAGCAACTGACTGTGAAACAAATTACACTCCTTTTCATACCTTTCATTGTATGAATTTAGAGTGTAAATGCACTTTACTAAAATACGTTAGTAAAATCCTTTGATGACATGCGAGCAAGTGCTCTCGAGTTGCCAGTTGGAACCCGGTTTCCGGAAAATCCAATTATTATTATGGATAATGTACAGAACGTATACTCATAATCAGAATGACGTTACTCTAACACTGTTCTAAAGCCAATAATGTGAAGCGTACTCGTACATATTTTACTAACAGAATACACAACAAGCAACGATAAAGAAGACTATCCTCGGGAATTTTTCTGCGGGATCACATTAGAAATGATGCAATGCAATCCACGTGGCTGTTTCAGGGCATTGCTCCTAGAACATCGGCTATCAAGCCAATGTGGCCAAAAGGTCCTCGAATGGCCTCCACATACTGGAAGACGCAATGTAGGTAGGTCTCCAACAAGAAAGAAAGCCGATTTAGTTAAGATTACGAGAACGCGTTGGATGCGGATAGCGCAGGACCGTTCTGATTGGTGAGCCTTGGGGGAGGCTTGTGTTCAGCAGCAAACGTCTTTCGGCAGAAAATATAGTTGGAGATAGTTGGTGCTGTCTGTCACAACTTTACAAAATTCTGAGAGAAAGCATGTCCCCTGCTTTGGGATGTTAATAGGCTGGAATGATATGCATCTATGTGTTTAAATTACTAACTAGATGGCGCTTTTATCAAGTCTCATACATTTGCACAGACAGTATGAGTTCTGCATCGCACTATCGAAGTTTTTAACATCCGTTAGTACCTATATATACAATGCCAGATTACTTGCTTCGGCAGTACATATACTAATGATTTCATACCCCCTCCATGGTAGCGTTAAACGTTTAACGCAACCTTGTTGGAAGCCGCATTTAGAAGTTTCACTTCAAAAATAAATTCAAGTCTAGGGTGAATGAGCATTTACTAGGGAAGCGTGTTCCATCGTTGGCCTCATCTTCGCTTTCCATCAGGTGTGATTGTGGTCAAATGCAAGCCTATATTTGTATAACATAATAATAATAATGATTTCATGAACAAACTCACAATCAACATTTTTTCGGCAGCCGATGATTCATTCTCTCCTTATAAAAACCCTAGAGGGTCCAATAAATACAATTTAATGACGATACACCGTCGATCCCTCGCCAAGTTTTCATACTTATCGCGGCGGTTTCCGAACGCAACCATAACTCCAAATAAGGGTAGGTGAGCCAAAAACGCTCAAGTTCTCCCATTTTAATATTTTTCACATAACGTTAAAATTTAAGAGTAAAATATGCCCCGCCGTAAATATTAACAATATGAACGTCCAAACCTGTTTGGACTCATTCCAAGCTTATATGTGCCTACGAAGTAGCGCATTTAGCTATTGCTCTTTTATAGTGTCAAAATGTAGTTTCAATGTATTAAGTATATTAGGTTTTTATCAGTCATTTTACGATGATCTCTGTGACATTTGCAATGACAGCGAGGATACTTTTCTCGTTTAGGTTAATTTTATCCACATTGCCGCTTTGTCCACATTCCCACTTCGTCAGCAATCCCATTTCGTCCACAATCAATTCCCGATTCGTCCACTTCCTATTTTGTCAACATTTCCACTTCGTCCACATTCCCACTTCGTCAACATTCCCATTTCGTCCACATTCCCATTTCGTCCACATTCCCATTTCGTAACAAAATAGTAACGAAATTGGTAGTGTATCTAAATAGTATTTTGACCCGCACGGTGCTTACCAAGTATTTTTCTTAACGTGAATACCTAAATCACAAAATAAAATCCTATGTTGACTAAGTGGGAATGTGGACGAAATGGGAATGTGGATGAAATGGGAATGTGGACGAAATGGGAATGTTGACTAAGTGGGAATGTGGATGAAGTAAAGGACCAAATGGGAATGTGGACGAAATGGGAATGTGGACGAAATGGGAATGTGGACGAAATGGGAATGTGGACAAAATGGGAATGTGGACGAAGTGGGAATGTGGACGATATGAACCTATTGGACATTTTATAGCAAAGTCAAAAAGTTTATGGTAGTTTTTAACGAAATTTTAAGGATCGTAGCTATCTATTATGAACATGTGCTACTTTTTATCCCGGGGAAGTGCAAAATTCCTGCGTAAAACAAACTAATCCCATTATTTTTCGCAATAATTCTGCGACGTCGTCCAAACAGAATTCAAATTTTTAGTAAGTAAAGCTTCTTCAACACTTTCATTGAAAAAAGCAAAACTTTGGCAAAGCATTAAATGTATAGTGAAAATAAACGGATCACTCACGTTTTAAAACGAGTTTAACTCGACATGTTTCGGGCTAAATAGATGTACAAAAATCTATCGTCATTATCATCATTATCGGTTAGTTAATTATATAAATCTACTTATTTTTTTATTTAATATTCAATAGGAATTTTTAGAAAATAGTTTTACTGAATGTATGTAGTTTTTTACTGTTATAATTATTTACTTGCAGGCCCAATTTGAAGAGCCTAGTAATCGTAGTTACGGAGGTAGGTTCACTCTGAATCGAACATAAATATTTATTCCCTATTTCAACTTCAATAAATCCGTCCTAATTCCTTGCCTTCATCACAAAGAAAACCTCTATGCAAAATCGTAGCATTCTAGGGCCAAAGGTTTGGCTGGGCGTTCATGAGTCAGTCAGTGAGTGAGTGAATTAGTCAATCAATCAGACTTGACCTTTCTTTTTATTCCTATAGATTATTACTTACTGCCACAAGGTAAACTATAACACTATTGTATGTTCTAATAATATTCACACTTTGATTTATTCTGTTTTTTTTTATGTGTGGTGCATTGATGGTCCCAAATGAAGACCAGAGTCATTCGCAAGATCGGCAGTTTTTACTGATTGGGGACCATTTTGTGTCACGCGAATTTACCTCATTTCATTAAGTGTTTTCTTTTTATTGTTTTTATCCATTTTATCACAAATAAAATGTTTCCTTTCTTTCCTTAATATTTTAGGTAACAATTTTTTCCACTAGATTTTGAAGTAGCGTTATTCGTTAAGCTGAGAGATTTAAATTCGCGTGTCAGGTCTTGAATTTACGATATCCGCTTTAGCTAAGCTCTTTAAAATATATAATGATTTATGTGTTGCTGTTTTAATTACCCACTTGAATAGAACGAAAATTTATGTTAGTGAGTAAATTTAGAGAAGAGTATAGGCCTCCGCTCAGATTGGGAGGGCTTGGATCATAATTCCCAGGCAGGCCCAATGTGGATTGGAAACTACATTCACACATTGCGTGCTGGTTTCCACACGACGTTTTCCTTCACCGTAAAACTCATGGTAAATTTGAAATGTCATTTTTAATATAAATGTTGAGAAACTCAGTCAGAGGTGCGAACCCGCGTTCGAATCCACAACCCTCCTGCTTAAGAAGACATTGTTCAAACCGGCTGCTACGGCTTTTTCTGCGTATCCATTGTGTAATATTTATTATTTAACTAAGTTTTTCTCTTTCTCTCTCATATCTTTACACTCTTTTAACACAGAAGAACCATCGTGTTTTCAATCCCACTACTATTCGTATCTGTCAAGTCTTTAACAGGGTTATATGTCACGCTATCTGTAATTGGATTACACTAACGGGCTTTGTAAGGCATGATTAAGTCTGATAAATAACCTTAGTACTGGTATAAGGGAGTGAGTGAATGATACGAAGGCAAATCAAATGTCAGGCTTGTTCTTGGGCAGAGGTCAAAAGGCCCGTGTTCCGCCTTTATTCATATTTTCAAGAGAAAGATAAGGCTAGATCTAAAAGAGGCATTAAAACACAAAAAAAATATTAAAAGTTCGTCAAGAGTTAAACAATTGTGTAAATAATTAAAACTGTTTAGCGTTTAACAAATTATAAACATGGCTGAAAAAACCGTGTAACTAATTTCCCCTAAACATCTCTATTCTTCCCGTGAAACTCCGAGGCCCCTTGTTTTGGTAAAACATCGTATTTTCACATTATATTAACAACTCGTAAATTTCTCTGGTCCTAAACTAACATCAAGTTACAGGAAACCGGGCATAAACATTGTTACCTATATCAACAGTAGGTAGGTACTGAACACAGATTTTCGACATAAGCTTATTGGCTTATAGACGTTATGCTTGGACAAGTCTCACGCAATTTTGATATTAAGAAACTACTGCAGAACAACAAAATTTAGATCGAATACATTTTTAAATATAATTAGACTGAACGCGTAATGGTACTACTATAAATAATGGGGATACGATGACCGTGAAGCATAATTACTAGATAAATAATTGATAACATACCTGCTATTAAATGTAACATAACATAAAACAACAATTCGATGTCACAAAATCAAACTAAAAAAAACACAAGAACAAAATTAGTAATGGTTTTGTTTTAGGACAGAATTCCTGCTCCGGCTTCGTATTGAAAGGTTTTCATATGTCTTCTAGTGTCTCTCACCCTCATGGAGACTGCTCGTATGACTGAAACTATAAAAAAATATAATTATTTGACCATTTATGGCCACTACTTCAACTTGTTGCTTTTCTAGCGTTAGAAATACCTTCACAGTATAATCTTAAAGTTTTGCCAGAACAAATGTTACGGTAGAATTTTTAAAGTAAGACTTTCGCTCAAACAACCTAATTGATTACATTGGCATCTTGAAATCCGAGGTACCTACGACAGCTTTATCTTGTTTTTTAAGTGAAAGTGCAGGGGAATGCACTACCGCGATATTCAGTATCCTATGTTTGAATCCAGATTTTTGTCTATCTGTATGCCAAGTTGTGTTCAAATACATTAAACGGTTATTCCATCATTGACTAACAAACATCCGACATCTTCACAAACTTTTTCACTTATGATAAGATTCTAACAGCAAAGCTGTATGACTACAATTTTAATTTAACGTTGGCAATATGCATTAGCATTCCTAATATTTTAATACTGTTTTTAAGTGTTTATTATGTGTTTGGAATAAAGGGTAATTCTTGTGTCAGTCAGTATTGCGTCATCTCTCAAGTCTCAAGTTGTTTTGGTAAATTTTCGAATAGAAAGCTCGCTTCATAACAAATTAGCAAATCAACTTATATCGTCCGACATAAAAAATAACACAGAGGGAAAATAAATATAAGACAGCTGAATCAAAAGCACCGCATTGTAGTTTTTTGCTAAAATTATTTTGTTTCTGCCTTAGAAATCCAGCCAGTTGACGTTATGAATTATGTAAGTACGCTTGTAAATCACGATCGTGACCTCAGGCAGTTTGCTAAATCGAATGTGCAGCGGAATCGAAAATATGATGAATGTATTTATAAACGTTCCGACTGGAATACCACGTTTTGCTGAAATACATAATGAAATGTGGTACTTAAGAGAATTTAGAATGTGTTTCAAATTAGATAGGTATTTTTTACATTACAAAATGAAAAGACTAATAACAAAGAAACTAATAGCGAAGGTGATGATAATGTATAAAAAGGCTAATTAGTCTTCGGGAAGCGAAAGATGCATGTCAGGATCGTAGCAGGTGGAAACAAAGAGTCCTACCACTGTGAAAGAAGCGTAATTGTATGAGTTTTGAGTTTGCAACACCTGTGATATTTTGTTTCCTTTAGGCACCTAAATACTTGGTATATGATGATCGACTTGCACATCAACCTCCTTTGTCTTATAAAAACGAATAATAGAAAAGATACAAACAGTTTTAATATAAGTTAAAGAAAAATGATGCAAAGAAAATGAGTTTTACTTTAGCATATGACGAAAAACGAGATTCCCTTGTCTAATCTCGTTTGATAGTAAGTAATATAGCACAGGTAAGTAGATATAACCAATCGTGTGGTTGTCGACTACACAGAAAACACCCTTATTTCTAGAGGTATGTCCTTGTTCATTCTGACAATTCTTTGATGAAATATTTATTTCTCGCAAAAGGACCGCTTTAGCCTAGTTGGTAGTGACCCTGCCTACGAAGCAAGAGGTCCTGGGTTCGAATCCCGGTAAGGGCATTTATTTGTGTGATGAGCACGAAAATTTGTTCCTGAGTTTTCGATGTTTTCTATGTACCTATTTAAGTATTTATTTATCTATATAAGTATGTTTATCGTCGTCTAGTACCCATAGTACAAGCTTTGCTTAGTTTGGGACTAGGTCGATTTGTGTAAGATTGTTCCCTAATATTTATTTATTTGATTTATTGTAGTATCACAGTTTCTTGTACTATTATTGAGTGCCAACACTTATAGTAATGAAGATATTGTCTGTAAAAATGAAAACTATTAAAAGATTTAGAATATAATTATTATATTCTTCAACTACTTCCAAAAACTTAGCAAATAACTCGACTCACCAGACAAGATATATTTATTCGTTACACATGTTAATTAACATTTCTTCGAAACTAAGCAAAACTGTTTTGAATTAAATGATTTATTTCAGCTCGATGTCAACGAAACTATATTCAGAGAAGTTTGATTCCGAAATTGATTCTGCCAAGAATAGATTTTGACAGCACTCACATTGTATAATTACGCTAATTGAACGATGAATATTATATGTATTATGCTTTTCAAGACCTATAAATTATGTATTATGAAAGCTGCCAAAATCGTCAATCATAACTGATTTGATTTCACTGACTTTTTACAAAGTCCAAATAGTCCAAATAGATGCCTAAACTGTCTAACAACCCTTTTAGCCCTAACAGGTGCATGTCGAACCAATATCTGAATACAAAATGCATAACAATCCCATGAATAATGTATAAAGAAGCTTCGGTGTAAATATCGGCCCCACAAAAGAGGGTAGCGCGAATCGCCTCCAATGTCCATCACGGAAAAAATATTTTCCCAGGGATTTGGGGGAAGGGGGGGGGTACATCATGAATATATTGTCGGCAAAAGGCTTACAGTATTCGATTGAGAAGTCGGCACTGTGTTTTAAGGCAAAGAATTCGAATTAGAAAGGAATTTGTTTTAGAGACACTTAATTTTGGTCAAGCCTTGTTGGTTTTGTGTTTGACTGCTTTGGAACTGATAACTGAGAAATGAGACTTAAAAAAAAGAAATCTGGTGATGACGCTATTAACTGTTATACTCTAGAAAGACAACTTTATTCAAGACATGACATACCAATTCTTTGTCAAGATATTTAACAACAATAACCAGAACTACAAAGACACTGCAGTTTTATTTACTCAAACAAAGATACAATAAGTGTGTTTATTCAGAGGAATAGACCTTTATTAAATCAAGATAATGTTGCAGCTGCAATATATACGAAGATAAAAATAAGCCAAACGAAATAGAAACTTAAATCGTTAATTGAATATTGACTTACATTCGATACTAAAGAAAACATGTCAGATTCTATTTTAGATCTTGTAAATAAATTCACTCATTTTTATTATTCTAGGCTATGCTGAAATTGTGATACATTTTTCTACGAAAAATTTTATTCAAATTTAACGACGTATTTTTGCATTAAGTATAGAGACGAATTCTTAGTGTTATACTTCGCTTAAAATACTTCATTTCTGATTACCCCGCCAGCGAGAACTGAGAATCCACTTACAATGCAAATCCTCGTATTTGTATGTAAAAGTTTACATTTGCATGGGTCCCGTGAAAAATTGTACGTGGTGCGTGGATTACGATGAAACTTGAATGTTTAGGAGTCTTGAGAATTGAGAATTGTTCGTTTCAAAGGTGACAGAATCAGCCTCAAATTACGAAAAAACTCGAGCAAAAAGGTAAAAGGACTGAGAAAAAATAGAGTGTGATAAAAATTATGACGATAGGATAAAGTATTTATTTCGTACTAAATACAAACTGAAATATAGATGCACAGAAAAAACCCCAGAAAAAAGACCAATGCTGGGAATCGAACCCAGGTCCTCAGCATTCCGTGCCGCGTGCCATACCCCTACACCACCACTGGTCTAGAGATTAGACACGAATCTTTCCTATACATCATACATTTCAATCTGCTAAATCATCACCTTATGCAGTGACAAGCGCACATCTATGTTACACCCTCATCGAGAGATTTTAACACTCCTTCGGAACTAACCGCTCACCTGGACAAGAGATGGCGCTACTGTGCAACTTTAAACAAGTTAGCTATGAAGTATCTTTTTTTTTGTACTTATTTTTTCAACTTCATTTTTTTATTACTTTTACGGTCATCCCGTGAAATCATATATTTCGTACTAAATACAAACTGAAATATAGATGCACAGAAAAAACCCCAGAAAAAAGACCAATGCTGGGAATCGAACCCAGGTCCTCAGCATTCCGTGCCGCGTGCCATACCCCTACACCACCACTGGTCTAGAGATTAGACACGAATCTTTCCTATACATCATACATTTCAATCTGCTAAATCATCACCTTATGCAGTGACAAGCGCACATCTATGTTACACCCTCATCGAGAGATTTTAACACTCCTTCGGAACTAACCGCTCACCTGGACAAGAGATGGCGCTACTGTGCAACTTTAAACAAGTTAGCTATGAAGTATCTTTTTTTTTTGTACTTATTTTTTCAACTTCATTTAAAAAAAGTAATAAAAAAATGAAGTTGAAAAAATAAGTACAAAAAAAAAGATACTTCATAGCTAACTTGTTTAAAGTTGCACAGTAGCGCCATCTCTTGTCCAGGTGAGCGGTTAGTTCCGAAGGAGTGTTAAAATCTCTCGATGAGGGTGTAACATAGATGTGCGCTTGTCACTGCATAAGGTGATGATTTAGCAGATTGAAATGTATGATGTATAGGAAAGATTCGTGTCTAATCTCTAGACCAGTGGTGGTGTAGGGGTATGGCACGCGGCACGGAATGCTGAGGACCTGGGTTCGATTCCCAGCATTGGTCTTTTTTCTGGGGTTTTTTCTGTGCATCTATATTTCAGTTTGTATTTAGTACGAAATATATGATTTCACGGGATGACCGTAAAAGTAATAAAAAAATGAAGTTGAAAAAATAAGTACAAAAAAAAAGATACTTCATAGCTAACTTGATAGGATAAAGGTTTTTAATGATAAGAATATTAAAGTACATCATAAAAACATTCAAAAATATTAATTTGATAATAGATGCCCACCTAAAAATTAATTATAGGCAACATCTATCTGACAAACGTCATAAAATTTTGTTCCTTATACACTATTTTCTTCTTTCTCCTTTGTACTGGATCTTGTAATGTCATTTCATGTTTAGGAGTAAAAACAATGATATTTGAAAACATGACTTACGTTAATATCATTAAGACAATAATGGTATATATCAAAAACGCCAACTTTTAGGGGTGTAACGGTGTATGAGAAACATGAATTAAAAACAATGACTGCATAAAAGGTAGAACCACCTTCATAATAAATACTGTAATTTCAGTAAAAGGCACAGAACCCCAGAGTTAAAATGATGTATTAGGGAATAAGCCTACCTTCCTGAAAGTGACTCCCCAAAAAGGTGTTACTTTAGAAGCGCACCGCAAAAGTGCTTTTGCATAATATGTTAGCCTACCCTGGGGACGATTTTTCTCTTAGTATGAAGACGAATGCGCAACGGTGCGTGCGAATGAGTAAATTCCAGTAGATCTTAGAATATTACAACAATGAAGAAAGTAACGTGGAATTTTTGAAGTAACAACACCAATTTAAAAAGAAATTTTGATAGTGGAATTATTGGTAAATATTAAGAAACATATATTGTGCGTACTATTTCATTAGGCAATAAACCTGTAATGATAGCTGCTTGAATGAAATAAATGAATAAAATTTTAAACAAGAATAGAATGTACTGTTCACAAACGTTGTAGTAGGTACCTTGGATTTCAATTTCGTTTGCAATCAATAGGTGATTTTGTCCGAGTGAAGGTTGTGCTTTAAAAATGTTAGCGTAACCTTTTTTGAGGCCAAACGCTAAGATTGCTTATGTTTATCGTGACGGCATTTCTCACACGAACGAAGCCACGAGTTAAAAATTGTGGTGTCATAGATACAAGTTGGTTTCATGAGCCTCTCTAGCGCGCACTGTGGCGCCGCCGGTCGAAACAAGCCACAAGAAAGTTAGCAAAGTAGAAAGTACTAGGTACTAAAAAACTGTAACAGGTTAATACTAATGCGTAGAAATAACTTAACTCTTTTTATTAGTGGACTTTATTACTGAAAGTCTATGGAAAATTCTAGCAATTTTAAACATCATCAGCTTGCACATAATAGATTTAAGATTACTTAGTTATCTTCATCACTTCAGGTGAAAAACGTCCACTGCTGAACATACTTAGGCCTCCCCCAAGGCTCGGCAAACAGATCGGTCCTACGCCATCAAAGCGTTCCTGCAATCTTAGCCAGGTTGTCCACTGCCACTTGAGTCTGCCAATTCTTCAAGCTATGTCGGTGACTTTAGTTCTAGCGGGAATTTCTACATTTCTAATGCGATCCCGCAGAAAAACTCCAAGCATAGCGTAGTAGTAATAGTACATTACTGCAGCGGCCGTGAAATAGGGGATTGCCGGCCGAGTAGTAATAGATGGCCGAGTGTTAACGAGGCCATCTAGAGATACGAGGCCGGCAATCCCTGTTCGTGGCCAAGGCTTGTATAGTGCTTTTCTCAAATAAATCCAAGGAAATGATACGAATGTTCAACTTATATATTCATATTTAATTCAAATTGTTTTTTTTTTGATTCCCGCCAAAATATTTTTTTTTCCAGCAATTTATTTGTAAGCTGTTCCAGTTAATGTTTTTAACGCAAAATCTTGAGATGATTTATATTTATTAAAAAATTACGACCTTATTAATTGGTTATTTTAATAAATTGTTAACAATAAACGCCAATCCTTATTTATTTTATTAAATCTAGCCAAGTAAGATATTAAAAAGTAAATTCACAAACTAAATTTTTCTTAATTGGCAGTATGTCATTGATAGTCAATAAAAGAAAATACGACCCACTAAAACAAAAGACAATCTCTTTGCTGGCCTTGGCCAGCAATGTTTGTATGAAATTCCATTATTGTCGTCTAATTTGAAATTAGAACGAATCTTCCTCAACTGCTATACAATGGCATACTTCGTGTTCTATTGTCACGACTATAAGGACCACATTTCCTTGGATGTTTGAGAAAAATTAATTACCTATCGTGTTTAATCCCAGTTTAGTGTAAATTTTGTTGCGGTTAATCTAATATGCTTTCCATCGCAATAGCACTGACATGAATTCAACCATTAAATTGTATTAATGACTCACGGTTACAGTTTTGGACTTTTACCACCCTTGCAACTTGCACTCACTCAATGGCATGCACTAACAGCTCGAAATCTCTGCTCCATATTCAGGAACAAGACGTCGAGTTTGGAACTAACGAGCACTAGGATAAAGTGTGCAAGTTTCCACTGAGATACTGACAGGAAGTGGGGGAATTATTTCGCACGCCCCAGATGAGAATTTGGCTTGTTACTTCTCAACTCCTGCCAGACTCAGTCGCGTTTAAATTAAAAGTTGCTGAGACATTCAATAAATGTGATGAGACACAAAGCAATTGTTTAATGTTTGTGAATTTGTTTTACGAAGACACTGGATCGGCGATGTTGAGTTTATTTTTAAGTGTTGGTATTGTAAAATTACTTTAACCACACGTTCGTATTAAGTGGCTGACCGACTCATTAATACCTGTCTAAACCTTGGAACTATAAAGCTGAAAACTTCCTTCAACATGGTTGCAATAAAGAATCGAATTGCAGAAGAACCACCTAAAAAGAATAAATTCTTAGAAGACTTAACTAGTTATTGTTTAAATTATTATTTTTTTATCCTTGACATTTTAAACTTATTTTAATGTAAATTTACTTATTTATGTTTTTATGCTATAACAATCCCTAGTGGCGAACCAATTTTATTGTTATTTTTAGTTACCTATCAAAATTTAGAATTATTTTTTTCCGAATATTTCAAATCCCGAATGCTTCATTTATCCGAATGCATTTTTTTCTGAAACTGTAAATATTTCTGGATTTTTATAAAACAACCCTAACCTAACCTAAAGGGTTCTACACGATGGTCCTAAAATAAATCCTGAAATATTTACAGTTTCAGAAAAAAATGATTTCGGAAAAATGAAGTTTTCGGGATTCTAAACCTTCGGAAATACAATTTTCTAAACATCGATAGGATCCCGTTATTTTTATGTAAGTATGTTAATTATGATGTAAATTATATCGAATGAATAAATAAAACTGTCTAAACTACAAAGTTCCGGGCTTCAAAAATTTTTACGACAGGAACGTTCAGCCTCAAAATTAACGTTAAATTGATAGCCCTGTCACTTGAAGTAATTTCAAACTGCAAGATATTATTATTGACTAGCTTTTTTACCCACATTATCGTCCGCGCAGAGATAAAATACAACTTCAGTCCAGTTCTCTATCGCATCGTTAAGCCAAGTATCAATACCTCTACCATGAGTTTACACTAGTTTACGTGACCGTACTCGCTAGCGACGGCGTAAATGATTTGTATGGAGAATTGTACAGCGCCTCTAGCGGTCACTTACGGAAGTACAATTCTCCATACAAATCATTTACGCCGTCGCTAGCGAGTACGGTCACTGTAAACTAGTGTAACTCATGGTAGAGGTACAAGTCTCTATAACAGTTACAGAGAGATAAGGTTGCTATGAATTTAATATTTACGTTAGTAAATGCCATTCATTCGTTATCCCGTGGGAGTTTTTCCTGTCAATTACACCAACTTTTAAACGACTGACAGTTATGAGGTTATGACAAATACCATAATGTTACATCAGAAAAGTGAATATGATCGTTAAGTTTTCTTAATTTTTCTTTCCATGTACTGATTTTCTGCATTGTTTTCTACGTGGTGTGGTGCATTAAAGAGTCACTATTGTATTGTATTGTAATATCAATATGCTTACCAACAGTTTTTAATATCGTGTGATGCCTACTGGAATAAGCACAACTGTCTGTAGATTGCCTCTCGCATTTATACGTAATTTTTCAACTCGCGCCGTTATCACGGAGGTTTCTCTGAGATAAATCCCTCACAAGTGGCTTACGTACGAAATAATTAAAGTTTTTTCCTGTCGCGTACCCTTTTTCTTGTCTGGGCAGGATGAAGACGTTTCTTTTTTGTCGTGCATTAGCTTGATCAGGTTTTTAGGGACTTGTCACTATCGCAACGATGCTAGCTCTTAACATTATTATTTATTAAGGAGGATGGCCTGTAACAAGTTAATTTTGGTGGTAAAGTCGTATTAAGAGTAAAGAACCGCAGCATTATTATGAAGGTTTGCTATTAATTTTAATTTATTTTGTTATTTTAGGCTTAGAAGTCGTGGTTGCGTACCTAGTGATTTGACATAATATGGCCTCTCAAGCAGGGGGTTTTTCCCAATTTACGTACCAAATAGCATTTGAAATGTTCAATGGTAAAAGCACAAAAAAGTTCAGTGGTAAAAGCACTTGGCTCTTGTATGATAAAAGCAATTAAATACGGTACCTTAACATTCTCATATTATAATCTTGATTATTTTAACTCACTGTGAAAATTAATTTCCTCAATTATTCCACTTATTCTTGCAAAACAGCTTGTACCTACTTAAAAATTTAAAAAAAAATGTTTATTCAAGAAAACATTACACCATCATTACGTAAGACTATGACGTAAACGTAAGCAAAGAGAACGATCAAACAGAATAATACTAAATAAAAGTAAAAATAGAAACCGTCTGCGAAAAGCACATCTTTTAAAACCTTTAATAAAAATAATTGCGAACCGTATCTTTTCCAATTTATTTTCATTGAGAATTATGTCCATAAATTTGAAACCGACCTGATCATATTTCAATGTGAATTTGGCAGTCCAATAATAAAAGCTTCTGCAGAGAAAAAGCTGCACAGTTATAAAAATCGACTTGTTTTTTACGTATCGGATTTCCGCAGATAGTTCGAGGCGCTCCTGTAAAAAGGAGGATCAGCAAAAACATATCGGCCCTTTCCATGGGATCTGCTTATACGCTTGTTTTTTTTCTGTGTCCACCCAACCATAGCATCAACACAAAGAAAATGTTCACTCTAAGACATTAAAAGTTGTACGTTAGCAACTCTCGGGTGATTCAAAAAGACGCTTTAATGGCCTGAGGAAGTTTCCTAACTTTCTTTGTAAGCGGTAAACTCACTAATTGAGAAGTTTTCGTGGATAACAGGGGCAAGGGAGGGTGAAATTTCCCTAAGAATAACCTCGAAAAATGATCCGTACATAGTGAAGGATCATTCAGTTTTGTTTTAACGAGTTTGTTTTTTTGTTGGAATCGGTTTGAGCCAGTCAGACGGAGTTTAACAAGGAAAAAGGAAGGGTAAATGTCGGTCTCGCTTTTGTATTATCAGATCAATTTCCCGTTTGAATTTTTGATTAAATGCGCTGGCCCAAATAAGGCTTCGACAATAAACCGAAAGCTCAAGGGCTTGAAATATTGCCTCGATGTGATTGATAAAATTGTTAGCTGAAAAACAGACACCGTGACTGTGTCGAGAGGATTCTTCGAATTGGTGTCAACCAATTACAATTATTGCTTGGACCGATCGTTTGCGTCTTTATCGGCTGTATATTCTCTTCTAGACTTAAATATACTGCTATTGATTTTACTTACTTCCGCCGCTGTTGCAATGTGAGCAGAATGTCGAGGTAATTTTAGCCATGTATTTAACTAGCAGCCGTGGTGGTCTAGTGGTTTGACCTCCCAAGTAACAAAATTTGGTACTATAAAAGTCCTGAGAACGATTTAGAGCGTGCTAACTAGTGTTCATGATTAGCACTGTAATGGTATTGTAAACGTTTATAAAACCACGAAAAGGCCCTAATTACATCACTGATTTATTCTATAAGTATTACATAAAGGCTTTCACGGTGATAAATTAACTCTATAGTTCAAAAAAAAAAAAAAATCAAAAATAGTTTTATTGGTGACAGCCTTTTATAAGCTAGAGAAGGTTGGGACCTCCCATTAAGTACAAAAGTTGAAATGTAAAAGTGTTGAGAAACGCATTTTAGTACTAAAATAGTGCTGTCTGCAATGCTTATGTCACAAATGTGCTCTATAAAAGTAACCAAAACATGTTTATAGTGCTATTTTTTACCGTAACCGATTCCAGTGTTTTTTTTATCAACACTTGTTCGCCATTTTTTTGTGTTGTATTTGCCAAGAAAATATATATAATTTATGCTTTATGTCATTTGCTGTCGTTGATCGTTTAAGGACTGTAACTCTTCCGTAACTTGCACTTGCAAAAATAATTATATCGATAAAATCATTATGCTGATTTCAAATTTGACAATGCGCCCTCATAATTCTCATGTTTTAATTAAAATGAAATATATTTCAAACTAAATACAACGGGATGACCGTAAAAGTAATAAAAAAATGTAGTTGAAAAAATAAATAGAAAAAGATACTTCATACTTAACTTGTAAAATTAAATAAATAAATTAAGTAATAGTCTCGACTATCGCTGCTATAGTACACATTGGATCCAGACGTGCTGCTAATATGCTATTATAGCAAAAGCAGCAGCCATATTTAGAAATATTTAGAATTTAAGCTATTTAGCAACGCACCAGGAGTAGCTATGGTTCTATTTTGTATTATAGAAGAGTTTTCATTACGCTTACAGAACAAGCCCCATAGCGATGTTGAGGGAGCTTTTAAGAAGCTAACACGTTACGTAATGGTCGTGCAAGGTACTTTTATAGTGCAGATTGATCCTGTAATAGTATTTTCGATGCTGCTACAATACTAAACTGTAAGAGTTATTTTGGCGCATTATTAGTGCAAAATAGATACATATAAGTGTCAGCAAGGTCATCTATAGTACTAAATAAAACCATAATCGCTTTATTGATATCTATTACAATGCAACACTTTAAATATTCTTTTGTATGGTCCTGTAAGCGTTCTAAGAGCTAAATTATAGAACTTAATCTTAAAGAACCAAAATGCTCTGTTGAAAAACTTTATAGTACAAGCAGTCACAATGGTTACCATCATAGCATAGGCCTGCTATATTACTGTTTAGTGATAAAAAGCCTTGGTTATAGAAGTTTTTGTTACTTGGGCTATGGCCTCTAAAGCAGAAGATCGTGGGTTCAAACCTTGGTTCGTATCTCTGACTTTTTCTGAATTAATGTGCGAAATTACATTTGAAATTTACCATGAGCTTTAAGGTGTAGGGATCACACCACCTGTATGTGTGAAGTTTTGCACTCCGGACCGAGCTCATGTGCGAACTACGGTCCAAACCCTCTCATTCTGTTTGGAGGCCTGTGCCCTGCAGTGGGACGTAATATAAGCTGATATAATGATAATTTAACTAGCCGCTGGCCGCGATTGCAACTGCGATTGATTTAAAACATATCGATACCTCTGGACATATAGGCGAGTGAACTGTGTAATCTTTTGTTTCAGATGATGTACCCCAAACGTACCCGGCACGGCTTAGAAGTGGTGTACAACGAATGGAGGATGGGCTGAGGGGGACATGTGGCGGACGTTAGCGATGCCTGTCTGCCGGGTCAGCTACAGGCTTGAGATTGGCCTGGTCGTCATCCTCATTATGGTGCTCGGGTTCTTCAATGAAAGTCAAGGTTAGTCACTGTGTTAGCTCAATTCAACTATGCCGTGGTAGACTAGGTAGTTTTGGGCTATGGCCTCTCACAAGCAGAGGGTCGTGGGCTCGCACCTCAGAATTTTTCGGAATATATGGGCTATAAACTATAAATCACAAATTGAAACAGATACAAATAAGAGATAAGCTTAACTAAACCTACAAGGTAAAAATGTCGACAAAATTTTCTACCACAAGCATTGACCCCTAGACTCTGGCCGCATTACCTCTCTGAACTGCTATTCCTAATCTTTGAGTGAAGTATGTGGTGGTGCCTGAGGCCAAAAGCAGACGTGGTGACAAATCTTAATATATGACAAATATAATGTCCGGAATTACATTGGAAATTTACCATCAGCTTTAGGGTGAAGGAAGTCAGTCCTACGCGCACGCACACCTGCAAGGAAATGATTTGTGTATTTCTAGATATGCATTGGGCCCGCGTCAGAATTACGGTCCAAGTTCTCTCATTCTGAGAATGATGACGACGAAAGTTTACTTGTATTTTCAATTGTGGCCACTTACTTATCTCGTAAAATTGTTTTTAAAATAGATTACGTGATAAACTGTCTAGATTTCCGCATCACATTCTTCTAACAGATTACCCCACGGAACACCTCATACGTCTTCCCGTAGTTTGACAGCTCAAATACCTTTATCGCAAGGAAAATGATGATCATTTGACAACGTGATCAGCACATCCATGTTACACTACATACTTCATTCTAGATGTGAGTTGATACGAGCATGCTAGGGTTGCATATCGTCAGTAATAGTGCAAATCCACTTATCTGCAATACGTAAATACTTAGCACGTATCTGAACTGTGTACATGTAGTTTTACAGGGGAATGTTTTTACTTCATATTTTGATTTGTTTTCAAATTAAATTAGGAAATTAGATTGATTAATTAATTTATTTAAGATTGGTTTTGGGTCCAGTTTGACCAGTGGTGGTGCGGGTTTAGCACGCTACACGGAATGCTGAGAATGCTGAGGTCCTGGGTCTGGGGAGCCATAATTCAGTTTGTATTTCGTGTGAAATATATAAATTTATTTATTTATTTATTATGGTTTGCCAACAGGTAAAATACTATAACACTTTCACTACAACCTATTAATAAGAAATGGAAGATTATTCACCCAATTACAGGCAAACATACAAATACAACACAATACAAATTACTACAAAATAACATTACGACATGAATTAGTAACCATAAAAATATGAAAATATAATAATAATATGGTAATTTGTCAGATACGCGGAATTCACCAATGGCAGTTAAGGAGATTTGCTCTATACTCGACGAAATGAGAATTAGGTTGTCGCTTAAATCGTTAGACCAACGACTTTTTGTCATTTTGTTATGTGGCGGGCGGGCCGTCCCTCAGGTTAAATTAAATTATGGAAAAACATCTGATATGATATGACGAAGCATCAATAGCAAGCAAATAAAGCAATATAATAAGGTATAAAGTGTCAGATAGATTATGCAAGAAATTTCGTGTATTTATGGCTCGGCCATCAAGTTTCGTTTCGAACGATAGTTCTTGGGCTGCAGTTCCCATGCGGGTCCAATGCTAATTGGGAGCTTCACACACACAATTGAGTCTCTTCGTAGATGGTGTGTCCAACTGTCCAAATTTCCTCACGATATGACTTCCTTGACAGTACTGTACCTAAAGCTCTGGTAAATTCCAAACGTAATTTTACACATAAATTTCGAAAAACTCAGATGTGCGAACCCGAGCTCGAATTCACGACCCTTTGCTTGAGACGCCATAGGTCAAACCACTAGATTTTTGAGTGTTGATGTAAGTAGCTGACAAAGCTTCAGAGTCACACGCTTAGCCATATTGGGATTACTCCCATCCATCCATCCATAGCAGCCCTTAGTTCGTCCGTCTTCGGACATAAGTAAGCCTCCTCTCCATTTCTCCACGCCTGGCGATCGACAGCCATATGAATCCATCCTCCACCCGCCTGTCGGCACCACCACACTGACAGAGAAGTCTGCAGAGAAACTCCGTGTTGCACAGAGAGCAATGGAGAGGTCAATGCTCGGGATAATTGTCATGCATCGAAAAAGGAATGAGCGGATCAGACGAGTCACAAAAGTTCCAGACGTGGTGGAAGAGATCGAGAGGAATAAGTGGAAATGCGCAGGGCACATTTCCAGGATGAATCACGGTCGTTGGGCGAGGTGAACACTCGAGTGGAGACCTCGTGAAAACACTCGCAGTAGAGGAAGACCACCAATGAGGTGGAAGGACGATTGGGATTACTAAACGAACTTAATTGTGAGTCTCTCTGGTAAAGTAAACGTCCCTGAGCTCGACACTGATCCTATACATGGAACCTTCAATCGTATGTCATAGTAAGATAGGTAAAAGATGGGTGTCATCTACTGGGCGTTGAGGTGTCTAGCATTGTACGTTTACCTTACGTAACGTAACATTAATGTAAAACTAACATGCTAGTGTCAAATGTGTGAATCGTTATCTGGAAAGAAAATATAGATTGATTTTCGCGAGTGAACGCTTGACGAGTTCTCGGGGATTCTCCAAATTGACAATTGTTAGATGTAATGACTCGGCACTTTGTCGAATGTCTAGCGAAGCTAACGACACTTGGTTGAAGTCAAAATGTTTCTTTGGGAAGAGGAAATGTTACGTGCTTATGAATGTGTGTGTTTTTATAAACTTCAACCTCTTCGAGTTCGAGTAGCCTTGGCTTCGCATAATTTAATAAGTCATAATTATCATTAGTTATAATTATCATTAGCTTTAAAGTGATTGATTTCTGAGACAGTATAAATGTTACACGCTATATGCCGAAAAACGGCTATCATTTTACAAGGCCAAAAAATCCTTAACAGTATTGCTCCCACGTTTGCTTATTCCATTCTCCAGATTGCATCAAAAGCAATCTCGGAGCAAATCTCCCCATTAACAAATACCCGATGCCGAGAGCCACAACATTTGTGTGTTTGTCCAAATCTCGACAAATGTTTGAACAACTAATGTGATTATTTCGTGTAAATAGATCCCGCCCGCGATAGTTCCAAACATTTTACCATCGGTAGTGTTGCTTTCGTGCAGAACTGTCGTCAAATTGGATTGCTTGTATTTCTTTATTATGGAACGTAGTTAGAAAGTTTTAGAATACTTACGTATATTTAACCACCAAAAGTGGGTGGGGGCAAAAGGTTCTCGAATGATGTCCTCCATGTCGTGTCCGACAAAGGCGAACCTTTAAGCTCATTTGTTACTTATGTGCCCGAATATAATAGCTGGCAAAGCCAAACTTTGTTTTGAAGGTTCTATTACAAAGTGCGCAATGTAGTTGACCACTATCATTGTATGTGTAAGTGTAGGTAGGTCTCGGACGGGTCTTTTTAATAAGGCGTTTGGCATCCAGGTGCTCTAAGCGATGCGTTTCAAAACCTGTAATAGCCTTATTATCAGAGCTGCGCCATTCTGGTCTCTGTTTCGCAAGATCTTCCCAACTCTCACATAGGATATTACATGCGGTGAGGTGGCGCTTGAGGACATCCTTGTAACGCAAGAACTGGCCTCCAGGAGTCCGCTTTCCCTCCTTTAATTGGGAGTAGAATACGGCTTTAGGGAGTCTACCATCATCCATACGTACAATGTGTCCGCACCACCTAAGGTTCTCGAATAAAAACATGATAAGCATTATCGTCTATTTTTACATTTTCTTTGAAATAAAATACTATGTAAAAATACACCGAACAAACAATATTCGTTAAAAATAATTCTTCTGTTCGAGAAGTTTGTTAAATAAAACTATGAGATTAAAAAATTCATTGAATTGTGTTTCTGTGAAATAGTTTTATTCAAGTAAATATTCGTTAAAACAAAAATACCTATCTATACCTATAAAACAGTACCGTGACTGACTGACTGACTGACTGACTGACTGACTGACTGACTGACTGACAGACAACGCACAGCCTAAACTACTGGTGCTAGAGACTTGAAATTTGGCACTCATGTAACTTGAGTATTGTAGAGGTGCACTAAGGAAGGATTTTTCGAAATTCCCACGGGATAGGGATATATCTAGACTTTCTTTGTTTTTTTGTTTGTAGTGGAATCTCTGAAACTATTGAGCCAATTTTAATTTTTTTTTCACCAATAGAAAGCTACATTATCTTTCATTGGTTTAAGTTGCTTTTATCCAGGAAAATGCGAAATTCCCACGGGATAGAAATAAATTAATTCAATTTCGAGGCTGATTTTTAAGATACTTACATAGTATGTGATATGACTATCCCTGATTGACATAGGCTACTTTTTTTTCGGGAAAATACTAAATTCCCACAGGATCGAAAAAACTGAACTCAACTTCGGAGCTGAATTTAAAAATTCTTTCACCAATAGAAAGCAACACTATCCTTGATATAGACTACTCTTATTTGGGAAAATGCTAAATTCCCGCGGGATAGAAATAAGTGAATTCAACTTCGGGGTTGATTTTAAAATTTTCTTGCACCAATAATAAGTAATAGTATCTCTGATTGACATAGGGTACTTTTTTACGGGAAAATAAAAAGTTCCCGCGGGATAGAAATAAGTAAAATCAACTTCGGCACTGATTTTAAAAATACTGTCATATAATATGATATGACTATCTCCGATTGACGTTTGTTACTTTTTCATCGGGATATGTAAAATTCCCACGGGATAGAAAAAACTGAGTCTTCGCGTACGAAGTCGCGGGCAAAAGCTAGTTAGAAATAAAAATACAAGTACCAAATACCATATACATAATATATAATGAAACATTTTTTGCGGAACGAAATTCTATGAAATTTTTGTCTGTAAAACAAGGGGCATCCGCATTATTAATTTATGTTCATTTCTGATTTCGGTAATTTTTATTTTTCATACTCTTGTTTCCAACATCCCTGTCAGTCGTTCAAATATTAACTGGAAGAGATCCCTTCAATGGATAAGTTTGCCTTCTTACATCTGTATCTTTTGTTATCTGTTAATTTGTTTTTAACAACACGCACTCAAAATGACGCCACTACAATACCTACCTAGTAGGTACTGTCTACCTACCTACCCTAAATCATCTAAATAATGCCAGTAAGTAATCTATCTACGTAGTTTACCTAGTCGCCCTCATTTTGTTAGTTAACTATAAAGTCAAAAACAGCTTTGACTTAAGTGTTCAAACATTGTTTGCTTCAGGCAAGTAATTTCTAAGTCTGAAACAATTATATGGCCTACGCCATTGTCTGAACAATTATCGGAAATTTCGTCTCAATTAGAACTTTGAAGGATGTTCGTATTAAGTTTTTATGACGTCGTCAATTTTATTCAACATTCATAAATTTAATAAATCTGTATTTTTGACAGTAAACGGTCTAAGAAAATTATAATGATGTTGTGTCTATGCAAAATCCACCTTCTACGTCTATTGATTGTACTAATAAAGGACTTATCAGCTTTTCCATTTTAAACTTCAACAAAGCATCGAAAGCGGGAATGATTATTGAAATGCTGCCGCGTTTGAAATTTTTGGAAAAAAACGTTTTATACCTTCTAGAACCCCTTTAATCTTACGAATAATATAAACAAGATAGTTCGTGAAGATCTTCGGAAACTTGTATTTTGTGATATTACTTTGTTTGGATGGTTAAAATGTTCAATAATCAACCAGACGACCAGATGGCCTAGTGGTTAGAGAACCTGACTATGAAGCTTGAGGTCCCAGGTTCGATTCCCGTGTCGGGGCAGATATTTGTATGAAAAATACGAATGTTTGTTCCCGGGTCTTGGGTGTTTAATATGTATTTAAGTACGTATCTATCTATATAAGTATGTTTATCCGTTGCCTTGTACCCATAACACAAGCTTGCCTAGCGTACTTTGGGACTAGGTCAATGAGGGTTTTCTGACAGGTGGAATATCGCTAGATGGCGTTAGTATCGTAAGGTCTATTTGACGTAACACCCATACAACAAATGTCAAAGTTGTCAAACGGACCTGACGATACTAGCGCCAAATAGCCTCTCATAGAAAACCCTCATTGGTGTGAATTGTCTCGTGATATTTTTTTATTTTTTATTTTATTAGTAAATCATGCAATAAAAACCTATTCATACATACTCGTAAGCGATATTGATGATTCGATCCTGTAGCGAAACCCCAAAGCGAAGCGAAGTGTAGCGATAAAATAGTCGATAGGCTTATAAAAAAGATTATTACGTCGGGTGACAAGCAAAAGTCACTAAGTACCTACCTAAAACAAAGCTCGTATCTCAGTATGAAATTACTAACTAGATACGACTTTTTGAAGAGCAGTGACAGAAATTTTAGTGAGTTTTGCTTGTCATCCGGCGATTATACACTAGATAGAGATGGGCGGCATGAAAACGTCCCGAAAAATATAAGCCAACAGTTGGCTTATATGTCATTTGCCTCCCTTCAGTTTGAATGACGTAACGCGATCGTAATATGAAGCTGTCAAATGGATTTTTGGACGTTTTGTATCGCAATGTTTGCTACTGACAGTCTATCTAGTGCATAAATAAATAATCTAAGTCGATAGGCAATCGCTTCGTCTCTCTTGTTGGGACTAGTGCCTAAAGCTTGTGTATTATTACTATGACATCTAAAATTATTCACCTAATCTTCAACATTATTAATTCAGTTGTCTCTTTGAACATTAACCTCACCAAGATAATCGATCTACGATGAAGCTCGATCAAAATTAGTGGTTTTGGATTACAGTCAGACGTCAGTTCAAAGGATTCAGATAGTTGAATTAATATCGTTAATTCTCAGGCACACGATACTGATTAATAGATCAGATTCAAGTTAACTAATGTATAACAAAAACTATTATTAGGTAATTAATTTAGTTCAACACAAGCACAGTTGAGGTCAAAGCTATGTTTAGGTACACTTTACTACTTAGTCGCTGTATGTCTTCTGACATTGTTATATAAAAACTAGCTGTTGCCCGCGACTTCGTCTGCGAAGAATAGGTGTAGGTACACAACGACCTATTCTCAGACCTACCGAGTACAGACAAAAAAGTTTCATAACCAACACAGTGTTCTCGCCAACAAACTGTCATATCAGTTTGGCGAGTGGATTTAGATAGTAAGCCAGTGTATGTGATACCTATGAGAAATAAATTAAAAAAAAAAAATCGGTCGAGCCGTTTCGGAGGAGTTCGATAACAAACACCGTGACACGAGATTTTTATATATTAGACTAGCTGTTGCCCGCGACTCCGTCCGCGAAGAATGGGGGGGGGGGGGTATAAAAAATAGCCTACGACCTATTCTCAGACCTACCGAGTGTAGATAAAAAAGTTTCATAAAAATCGGCCCAGCCGTTTCGGAGGAGTTCGGTAACAAACACCGTGACACGAGATTTTTATATAATTATTAGATTTAAACATGAACTGGCAGTTGCAGTGCTAATTGGGAACTTCACGCACACTATCCGCAGGTGTGTGCAGGCCTCCTCCCTGCTTTCCTTCAAATATAATTTCGCACGTAATACCGAAAAACTCAAAATGTGAGCGCGGCCTCGTACTTTCATCCCTCTACTTGAGAAACCATAAGTATAACTACTAGGTTATCATGGCCTTATTTAGTAGTAAATATATTAGATTTATTCCTTTCATACAAATACCTACCCTATAATTTGTTCCCCGAGCCAAACAAACGTGCTTGTACTAGGGGCGTTCAATAAAAAGTGAGAATGAGTATGTTATAAACAACTTTTACTAAATGTCATTTTATTTTTCGACATAGTCACCTTTTAGCATAATACACTTAGTATATCTTTTTTCTAAACTTAAAATTCCATTTTTAAAAAAGGTCTCATCTTGAGTACTTAAAAAATCTTGTACTGCAGCGACTACCGCGTCGTCGTCTTCAAATTTCTGGCCTCTCAGGTATTGTTTCAATCTCGGAAATAGGTAGAAATCACTGGGAGCGAGATCTGGTGAATACGGAGGATGCTTAAGGATATCGAACCGAGCATCACGAATTGCAGCCATTGCAACGGCGGACTTGTGTGCCGGGGCATTGTCCAGGTGGAATAGCACAACTTTCGAGAGTTTACCTCGCCGTTTTTCGCGGATCTCATTGCGCAATGTTGCTATTTGTTTGGCGTATAAAGTGCCCGTAATAGTGGCTCCATGCTCGAGATACTCAATCATTAATACCCCTTTACCATCCCAAAAAACAGAGCCCATGACCTTACCGGCAGATGAGCTCACCTTGAATTTCTTCGGAGTTGGAGATGATGGCCTTTTCCATGTCATAGACTGCAGTTTCGTTTCAGGGTCGTAATGATGGAGCCATGTTTCGTCCATTGTTATAAATCGCGCCAAAAAAAGTTCCCGGTCTTGCTGCATCAGGTTCAAAGCTTCTTGACAAATCTCTACTCTAGTTTGTTTTTGCGTGTCAATAAGCATTCTTGGTACCCAACGCGCAGATACCTTTTTCATACCCAAGCGTTCATGTAAAATATTATGCACGCTCCCCGTTGAAATCTTTACATTTTCAGCAATAAAACGAATTGTGACACGACGATCCGCCAAAACTGAGTTTTCGACTTTTTTCACAATTTCTTCAGTTACTGCTGTAGTAGGGCGTCTGGAGCGGGGGTCGTCCATTGTCGATGTTCTTCCACGTCTAAATTCGGCGCACCAACGTGCGACTGTCGAATACGGAGGAGCATTAGACCCTTAAGTGTCCCGCAAATCTAAATTGACTTGGTCCGTAGAAAAATTTTTCAAATCCAAGTATTTGATAACGGCGCGCAGTTCAATTTTCTCCATTTTCGCTAACGTACTCAATAGCATTGCAAAGAAATTACCGTATTTTTTTTTTAAACAAAAGACAGTTAGTTTTTTTTTCATAGCAATCAGCTAGATAGATTAGCTTTACCGGCCAGTATTTAATTTCGTAATATTAAAAGAGTTTGCATCCCATTCTCACTTTATATTGATAAACGTAACTGCTTTCTTTTCCCATCGAATTAAGCCACAGCCATTATTTACTCCGTACAGATTACAGAATATAAGCTAAAATACAATAATTATTTTCCTAATAACATTGTCGTCTGACAGACCGAGAAATATAATAAAAAAGAGGAACAATTTCCGAATTCGTATATGAAACAAAAGACGTTTTAGCGTGCACAGATGTTATTAATGTGTTTCATTAGAGCCGTAGGTATGGAGTTAGCGTTTGGTGGAAGCGACATCGACTTGAAGAAAGAAAATGTACTAAAGTCCGCGTACTTCATAACGGTGTTGACTATTAGTAAATTTTCCTGACACATATTTTTTGTTTTTAGGGTTCCGTAGCAAAATGGCAAAAAACGGAACCCTTATAGATTCGTCATGTCTGTCTGTCTGTCTATCAGTCTGTCCGTCCGTATGTCACAGCCACTTTTTTCCGAAACTATAAGAGCTATGCTGTTGAAACTTGGTAAGTAGATGTAGTCTGTGAACCGCATTAAGATTATCACACAAAAAAAGAAAAAAAAGAAAAAATTTGCGGGTTCCCCATACTTAGAACAGAAACCCAAAAAAAATTTTTCATCAAACCCATACGTGTGGGGTATCTATGGATAGTTCTTCAAAAATGATATTGAGGTTTATAATATAATTTTTTTCTAAACTGAATAGTTTGTGCGAGACACTTAAAAAAATGTGTGTGTGTGTTTTGTGTATAAAATGTGTGCCTCCCCTGTAACTTCTAAAATAAGAGAGTGATAAAACTAAAATTACTAAAAAAATATATGATGTACATTACCATGTACATCAAACTTCCACCGAAAATTGGTTTGAACGAGATCTAGTTTGTCTGTCTGTCTATATCAGTAACCATTCTACAATGATCCCACACTGCGCACATTTTGCTTAGGAGCAGGGGTCTGCTACATATAAATTTGTACGGAACCCTCGGTGCGCGAGTCCGACTCGCACTTGGCCGGTTTTTTTTACATTGTAGAACTATGAAGTTTATGAGTATTGACAATGAGGCCCATAGGAAAAAAGCTATACTTATTATTCTGTCACACGTTACAAGTATGCATAGCATTTATTTTCCTATAGTCGACATTGTCAATATTCAAAAACTTTAAGCCCTACAATGTGTCAGGATGTACTTCAGAGCAGCCGTTTACTATACGTACAGTCGGCCAAAAATATGGTCTACCACCCTACGGTTGAAGTTAATTGGCACGTCATGGTACAACGAGGTCGATTTTCCTTTGCAATAATATGATGACAGTAACTAATGACTTCACTTAGGTAGAAAAGTCAACCTGAGCGATATTTAGAGCACATAAACTTTTTTCAAAACTGGTAGATCACTTTATTGGCCGACCGTACGTGATAAGATTATAATTGTACCAGTTTTGTTATGTATGTATGTAAACTCTTTATTGTACAAAATAAGGAAAAAAAAGAAAAATATTATAGACAACCGTTGAAATGCATGTACAAAGGCGAACTTATCCCTACTTATCCTATTATCAACGAATAAGACTTTTTTAATCCTGAAATCTTTTTATTTTACTTCTGGCAAGTAAAATACGGTCGCGAAGCACGAAGAATGTCGTACATTGACCTTCACTATATCTCTGTCGGTCATGCGTAAATATTTGCAATGGCGTTCGTACAAATTCAAGTGTGTGAGTGCGACTGAGATTATTTATCTACTGGCGACAAAGAAACATAGTAGTAGGTAGATCAATGTACGAAATTTTACAGGCTTAGTGACCGCGCTTTAGCACGTTTTATGTTAGTAATTAGTAATCATCTGGTAGCATGGTGAACAGTTGTATAGCTTTGAAGATGCATGTGTGTTCCTACAATGTGGAACTGCATGAAAACACATTTCTTGCATACCTATCGAGCTATGTCGGTGACTTTAGTTATTGCGCGGATTTCATAATTTCTAAAGCAATCCTGCAGAGAAACTCCGAGCATAGCCCTCTGAACGTATCGTTATGCATAAGTGAACTTTCGTACCTGAAATACCACGTTCCCAAAATACCGTACTACATACTACATCACCTATTTACTATATTCCCATTATACAAGGGGCCTGTTGTATAACAAAGTTCAACTTCTATTACAAGCGGAACTCTCGCTTCAGTTATATTAACTAGAAAGGGAGTTCCGCTTGTAATATAAGTTGTACTTTGTTATGCAACAAGCCCCTGATGTCAAAAATGAGGCATTCCATCAAAAAAATCACTTCTTTGAGTAATTTTCGTGTTTGTATTGTGGTGTAAGGAGAATCTGGTAAGCTAGAAATGTGGTGAATAGGTAATGTAGTATTTTGAAAAATCTTGTATTTCGGGAACTTGGTATTATAGGCACGAGCGCTTCATTATTTTTTAGTTTCTTGTCGAGACCATAATACTAAAAGCGCCGAGTTGCATGTTATGCTAAATGTTTTGTTTAGAAATTAATTATTATGAGATTTGAGCTAATTTAATTAGCATTACGATAAAATTTAGTACAATAAATGTTTCGTTTAATAATGATTTATTTCGTGTACGAAAACTAGGTACATTAAAAAATTTAATTAATTTGAAAATTTAAAAACAGCTTGTAAAAGTTGGACATGAGACACAGAAGAATTAGTCAATAGAGTTATAATAAAGAGGATCTATCAAATTCTGCAACACGGTAATAATTGGGGATGTCTAAAAAAAATACCAATGGTTTTTATATTTTTTTTGTATAAAAAAGTCAATTATAAGAAACTAATTTAAATATTTTGTCATTTAGTTCTCTACTTTTTTCAAAATTAATTATTGAAAATATTTTAGTTGATGACGTCAGATTATAAAATTGAGGGCTCCCTCCCACATTGCCAAATTTCTAAATCTATCTAAATGCGTACGATAAGGCAAACCCTTTAATTATTTTTTGCGTAGTGGTACACTATACACTGTGTCACTTTACTGGCACTGTCAAAGTGCTAGATGTCAGACAGCGGGTCCAAATCAAACTTCGTAGTATAATCCACGCGTAAATTGTGAAGAATTCTAACCACACAGAATAAAGTACGACTTGAACCGGTCACGCAATTTACACCAATGTCAAATGAAGGTCATTGCTTATTTGTTATATTATAAATTCATTACATAATATTAAAATTAAATAACTACAGAAAACGAGTTAAAAAGCATTTATCTCGAAATGGTTTTCGATTTACTATATATTGCAAAAAAATAGACATCCCCAATTAGTCACTGATACCATAGTAGCACTAAGTTATTTCACGATAGTTTTTCCTTTAAATAACCCCTACATATAACAAAAAACATTTTAGTTATTAAAATAATGGTTACATATAAATTCAGCAGAAGCAGATTGCAGGGAAGGAGGCGTGATTGCGTGTGTGTAGGTATGTTTACTGGGTTCGTTTGACCACATACCCTGTAAATATGTTTTTATCGAAATAAATTTTATTATTTTGAATCTAACCACGCCTTTGACGTGGTACACTATCATTTGGCAACCACGATGGGAGGATAACACCCATCAACTGATATTCTTTATAGGATAACTCATAACACGATTCCCTCATGGATTTTGTATGCCAACAACTGGTTATGACGTCACGCATTTACCAAATCAATCGACTATTAATTTTACACCAACTGAAAATTTAATCTTGCATTTTATTGAATAATATCTTTTTACTATTAGAGTCGTGTATTGGAATTATTATTCTACGTCATCCGCTATCAAAAAAACCCTTAGGCACGTCTCTTAGGGACTCCGAATAATTTCAAGACAGTGTAAATAGAAAAGTAAATTTAATAAAGGAAATAAAATGCTTGTCCACTTTTTATCTCGAAACAGAGTAGTCTACTTACTAAAAGAGCCTCTTCAAAAGACTACCATAAAATACTCGAGCCTTTCAACAAACTTTCGCTTTATTACTGTGAATATTTGAAAACCTCGTTTTATACGCAGCTTGAGAATTTTCCCAGCCGCCTTAACTTAACGACTGGTAGTTAATGTTGCCATATATTAATAAAAGGGTAATAATTCGCCGAAGGAACACTTGAGATATACCGTTTGTTACACCGATGTTCTTAACTTTATTGGTGGAAACACGTTGCTTGAAAGATTAAATATAGTCGAAAATGAAAAAGTTCAAACATTGTACTGACCTAGGCCAGGCACACACCCTACCAGAAGAGTAAATACAATAACCGAAAAACATATACATAAATATGTATAATATATGTATCTATTTATTTGTTACACACTTTTTACACCGACTTATTTGTACTGATTCCGGTCCAACAAGTTTGATGCAGTGATATGAAGGGTTTGACTGAAAATCAGCGCCGTAGCAGGCACCTCTGCAGCTTAATGCTGAGTCAAATTCCTTTTCAACATTTCAACTATGTTTTTTGTTTTAATTTTTTTTTCTCCTGTATTAGTCAGTGTATTTTCTTTTTTTGATGTCGAATAAGGTTATGTCTATGTCTATTTCTACATGTTTATTTTGTAAAGACTCCTGTAATTTTTAACTTAGTTTTATGCATGGAACTTGTTTTTCGTCACTTAGTTTTCACCGTCCTTAAAAGTAAAACTCTTCATTGTACATAAAATACATGAAATTGTCAGATAACAAAAGAATCCGATGTAAAATACTACTAATAAATACTACTAGTAAATACTAATTCTTAAAATTCCAGTTAATTTTTGAACTATTGACAAGACATCAGAAACAAGAGTAGACCAGACAACAACCAGACGCACAGACTGTTCTCGATCTGTATATGATCTCGTTATATTAGGTATAAAACTATGAAGTAAACAAATCACTGATTTCTAGTTTTAGGACAATACATTTTTCTATGTCGTGTCGTTGCTGATCAACTTTTGCATGCTAATTATAATTATGTTCCTTTGTTGGACACCGGCCTCCTCTTAACATGAAATGGCTTGGCTTGTAGTTCCCACTCCCACATGATTAGTTTGGATTGGAAACTTCACACGCGCTATTGAATTGCGTCACGATATTTTCTGTAACCGAAAAGCTCAGTACATTTCAAATGTAATTTCGCACAAACATTCTGAAAAACGCAGAGATAAAAACGATCCCGAGTTCGAACTCACGGCCTACGTAGGTCAAAGCTACTAGGCTAACAGGACATTTTTTTCTTCCACAAAACAGTTTCTGCTTCCTAACAAAGAATAACGGATCTGATCAAAATATTCTTCCGCCTGCTATCAAAATCATTACAGCAAAACGCCAAGTTACGCAACACAATTTCCCAACATTCAAAGCCTATCGTAAACGAAAACAAAGCTTGTTAAAACAACCCGGTAACATTACGTTTCGGTGTTATATACGTACTTTACGAGTCTCAGTAACGTTCATTGCATATTCCCAGCACGGAACCAGTATAACGTCCGGATCTTCATTGCAAAAGAAAGTTGAAGGTGCTAGCGAAAAAAGGGTGTTATGTATTCAAAGAAGCCCCCGCAAAACCGCACCTTTCACTTTGGCGGGGTAAAATCGTTATCACCTGAGTGTGATGAGCGTTAAAAAGTTTTTTTTTGCAAAATATAGGAGTGCTCACTCATGTGTTTTTATTGTGGGCGTCTTATGAAAATTTGCTGCGGCTACATTCGTTTCGCGTTTAAGATATTTTCGTTAGAAATTTCAGAAGGGATGGTAACTTAATTGTGTTATAACTTGTTGATAATGTTGGCATTCTTCTTGGTAGTGATGGTCCTTACGAAGCGCTGGTAGTTTAAAAAAGTGACATGTAAACGAGCTCTTTTCGGCCTACTTGCTGAATAAACGTTTTGATTTTGATTTTATGGTATACTGATTTCAAATAAAATACATTAAGCTAATTAATTACAAGTGGGCGACCTCCAGGGTATTTTTTATTTGTAATTTTTAGTTTTGTAAAATTTTGTTTTATTCTGTCAACCTTTGATTTTACCCACTAAGCTTAATTTATTTGTCTGCAGATCATTAAAATTTTAACTTAAATTTAAACATAATAATAGGTAAAGAAATAGAAAATACAGAAATAAAAGTCCGTAAAGAAGAAGAAGGCGGAGAAACAAAAATATCGTGTACAGATGAGAGAAAGAAAAGACGCAAGAAGCAATAAAAATAGATCACAAGGGGCCAGTAAAAGAAAAGTTATGCTTTGGATCTACTTTAGATTTTAATAAAAGATAACGAATTAGAACAGATGATAAGAAAAAACATGTACGCTACTAAGAGTTAAAACAATGGTACAGGTTGTTCCTAATAATTTCAAAGAGATAATAACAAACCCTGTGAAAACACCATTTACTTACATAGCGAGCGTATAGCAATTACTGAATAAAGATCCAACGTAATTTAGAACCGATCGGACCCTACGTTTGATGTTAGCAAACTTCCTCTATCAGACTTTTCCTCCATCGAATTCACGACGCTAGTTCACATCACAATGTGTACGGAATAAGTAATTCGACGAGCCTAATTTTCTCCTTTTTCCATTATTTATTTGGTCGTTCCGTATCTATTTAGATAAAAGGGGTTTCGGAATATTTTGATCTTTTTTGCTAGTATTTTTTCCAGAACAAGGTTTGTCCACTTGAATTTTACAACTAGAAAACGTCGAGCTAAAGTTTTTGCTTCATCTGGCAGTTTGGCGGGGAACATTTACTCATAGAAGCGATGGCCGCTGGGGACGTGAAGTTGTAAAATGATAGTCGTGTACCAGGAAGCGAAAGCTGGCTGGCCTCCTGTACAGTGCAAAGTCTGTTATTGCCGCATAATCGTTTCTATGGCCACAAACACATAATTTACAAAGCTTAAATGAACACAAGTTTAAAAAACCGCCTAATGTTCCGTGCAAATTTATAGGTATGTCAAAATATACCTACCCTATAAGGCCTTGGTCGTTCTGACCCGCCACGTCCGTACGTGCGACGTCCCGAACGCGGCGGGCGAGAACGACCACTCCCGAACATTGACGAACACAACATATAGACGCGGGCGGGCGACGGGCCGTTGCCCGCCGCGGGTGGCGGGTCAGAACGACCAAGGCCTAAACGGCGTGTCTACGAAAATCCAGTGTGGGCAGAGCCCTGCGTCTAAATAAAATTGTACTTGGCTTGCGATCATTTTATGGTTTTAGGACACCCTTGATTTAAAATTTTGTTTTATTTTTGTTATTTGATATTGTAGCGGCAACACATTATCTATTTATCTATACAGGGCAATACAGGGTGAAATTTTGAACGTAATACAAAATTAGTGTTTCAAGCTTAGTTAATGCTCAATAACATAATGCAATTTACTCAATTGTTCTGATAAAATTTTGGATTTTCATACATTGTTGTAGTTAAATTAAAAACTAAATGTATGAACGCCTTAAATTTAACAATACTAATTCTAACAACTGGGTAAATGCATTATGTTATCCAGCATTAACTAAGCTAGAACACTAATTTTGTAGTATCAACTTCAAAATTTCACCAATGTATGTACGTTCATTATTTACCCGAAGTAGTTATCAGTGCACCTTCAGTTTAATAACATAATTAAAAACAATTACACAATTAACAATGATAATCCACAGATTTGCTATAAGCTACCTTTGCATTACATCCCAATTCCAATAGTACATTACTGCAGCGGCCACGAAATAGGGGATTGCCGGCCGAGTAGTTATAGATGGCCGAGTGTTAACGAGGCCATCTAGGGATACGAGGCCGGCAATCCCTGTTCGTGGCCAAGGCTTGTATAGAGTTTTTCTCAAACATGCATCATCATCATCATCATCATCATCATCATCATCACCATCACCATCACAATCGTCGTCGTCGTCATCATCACCATCATCACCACCATCAACATCATCATCACCATCATCATCATCATCACCACCACCATTACCATCATCACCATCACCATCAGCATCTTACCTTACCTTAAATAAGCGTAGTAGCAGAATGTCATAATGAACCAAAACGCAAATATTGCTTATAGTTTTTTTTTAATGGCTAAATGCTATGATGCCATAGACCTACAAACGTCATGGTATGAAACAATAGACGATCACTTTGCTGGCCTTGGCCAGCAATGTTGTATGAAATTCCATTATTGACCTCTCGTCTAGCCGCACCTGCATTGTGACACTTCGTGGCGTATTATAAGGAACATAACGTCAATATTACATAGCATGTTTGAGAAAAACTTATTCCATACCACTTTCTACTTGGCACATACGCTAGTACATCTACATGGTATGTTAGAGGATAAGAAAAAACAACAACAGGAAGGCTTCTTCTTGTTGGCTCCGTCCGCATTAATACCTTTCAAATGACCAGGACACCATGGGGTCATGCTCGGAAATCCGTACCAACAATAAAAACAATAGTATACCAAACCCATATGATATGTCGCTTCATAATTGGCAACAGTTGGGCAATTGTGGAGTACAGTCCGCTAGCATATATCCTCATAGCGTATTGATCATATCAGACCTGTTCATATTAGCTTCGCCCTTATGAATGCCTTTCAAATGAAACGTCCCCATGGGCCCGTGATCGGAAATCTGTCCAATAATAATAATAATCTACAAGTTAAGTATGAAGTATCTTTTTCTATTTATTTTTTTCAACTTTATTTTTTATTACTTTTACGGTCATCCCGTGAAACCATATATTTCAAACTAAATACAAACTGAAATATAGATGCACAGAAAAAACCCCAGAAAAAAGACCAATGCTGGGAATCGAACCCAGGTCCTCAGCGTTCCGTGCTGCGTGCTTACCCCTACACCATCACTGGTCTAGAAGTTAGCGACGAATTTTTCCCATACATCGTACACTTCAGTCTGTTATAATCACATTATGCAGTGATAAAGCGCACGCAGCACGGAACGCTGAGGACCTGGGTTCGATTCCCAGCATTGGTCTTTTGTCTGGGGTTTTTTCTGTGCATCTATATTTCAGTTAATATTAATTCAGCATAATAATCGCCTTCAAATTCAGTCTCATTGACGGTTTCACCTTGTTGCCTATACTAGTTTCGGCTGAACAGCACCACCAATAGTTTTACAATACGCTGCGGGCTCCGCCGCCGCCCTTATTTTCACTGACCCGGTTTCCGTATTCAGCCGTCGTTCACATGCGGCTAATCCTGGAATAAACTCGAATTTTCCCTCCCCGGTTAACTTGGCATTCATCATTTGCCTCATTTACATCCGGTGTGACCTTCTCTGCACACGCCTGTACTTCCCACGGTCGTGATAGAGTTTTTCCTTATTCCGGTAGCCTTATAGCTAGTCCTTTTGCCTCTGGAATAGATTTAAGGATTGATGTTTTGGTATTTTTTTTTTCGAAGTAAGAAAATTGCGAGTATTTTCTAGGTTACGAGTATTACCCCCTATGGTTAGATTTAGATTGTATCGCTTGTAACAATTTTTGATTGTACTTGTTATCTCAACGAAGTATTGGGAACTCTAAAGTTCTGATAAAAGTTAATTTTAAACTATTGTAATGTCTCCGTGGGATAGTACCCGAAACACATGATATTTAAAACTTCATATATCAATCCGATACCAGATGGACGGACGATTTGGTGAAGGCCGCAGGTTCAGGTTGGACGCAAGTCGCATCCAACCGTAATGATTGGGCGTCAATGAGAACAACCTGCAAATGTCCAGCAAATGGACGTCTTACGGCTGAGATGATGATGATGATGATAGCAATCTAACTGAATGCGACAGTTGGTCATATCCATATCTAGACACGCGGCAGCGTGTCAAGCCAAGTTCAAGCAAAGGGAACTGGCGAAGCACTGCCGTGTGTATATTTACACGAACCATTTGGAGCCACTTTTTGACACCTTCATAACTCAAAATATATTCACCACAAACACACCAAATTTGGTTTATTTACTGATACCAATAAGATTAACTAGAATCCTAAATTTCATAAATATAGCTTAAACCGTTCTTGATATACAAACGTCCAAATATCGCTATTTTTCCACTCACTGACTGACTGGTAGATCAAAAACCTGACCCACTTCCAGATGTCCTAGGAAGTTCAAATCTGGCATCCAGACAGGTAAACCAGCAAATGGAATGTAGAAGATAAGATGATTAGCCAAATATAAGATGATTTGTATGTGAAAAATAGCCAAGTCAAATGTTAAGCTACAATTTAACAAAAGTTATCTACTTTGTGTAAATTATTAGATAGTTAAATTTAAGAATTTATATTTATAAATATAAAACACTGTTGGAGTAGAAAAACCAAAGAAATAGAGTGTTATACTTGTTTAGGATGTTATTTTTTCTAACAAATAGATTTCAGTATTACCTGCAGAACTTGGCACCCGTTTAGATCTCAATCCTTTTGTTGGTGAAGTCCATAATCAAGCATATTTTTAGTATTGAACTCGGCTAACATTTTTGACATTTATGTTTTTGGTGGGTTTCTTTTACGCAAAATATACAAAAAAAATGTTGATGCCCACTTAACACAAATACTATCCTAGGAAATTGCAAAGTGCCCGGAAAACACTGAAAAATTAACTCTATGTCAACGAAGTTGCATACAAAAGCTAGTAACCAGTCAAATATAGTAGTAGTCAAGTGAACAGATGCAGATTTAGGGCATTGTACTGGAATATGACATTACTATTAATAAAAAGCAGCTTTTAAACCACGAGTATCAAGCATACATCTTGACGGCGACTTTGCATGCCATAATGCCTTCCTGGTTACAAACATAACTAGCATCTAATGAATAACTTTGCAGTCTCCATTAATTTATTTGGAAAGCAATCAAGACTGCCAAGTATGTTTAAATCTGCGATGAAACTTTGCAGCTTTGATGGTTGACGTCTTAAATCTTCTGAAAGCCGTTGGTTCGTACAAAGAAATAAAATTCATAATGTATGTAATATCAGTGGGCAATGACACGACACACATTAACCTAGTTCCAAACTAAGTAAAGCTTGTACAGTCAAGGACTTTAATTCATGAGCCACCATGGAACCTTTTCAAAGGAAAAGTCCTCACGATTTTCCTTGTTAATTAATGCAATGTCACTATGACGTTTTCTGTGAAATGGTTCCATGGTGGCTCATGAATTAAAGTCCTTGACCGAACTATACCACCTGGCAACGGACAATCAAATGGTAAATTCTTACTTAAATATAATATTAAATAGTTACCACGGACGGACCTTACTCCACCACTGTGATGCAGTTTAAACTAGTACGGGAGTGAGGTACAGGTACAGTCGAGGTCAAAGATATATTTACACTTCACTACCTTGTCGAATTGTTTTGTAGAACAGCCTGTAAACTTTGATATATTATATTAGACTTATTAAGTCTAACCACAACATTGAAATTAAGTTTGGCAAAGTTAGATGTCTAAGAAGTTAGTAACCACTTTTATGTAGACATGATTCAATACATCTCTACAAATAATTTAAAATTATTATTCTATCTGATACTATGAGTTTTATAATGTTTTCACTGTGTGTTTATTTAAATAAATACAATCAGTATTTAGGTGCTTTACAGGTTACGTATGTTGCAGCATAGGTAATGATTATATATCAATATGTCTTGTTATATGGCGTACAAATAGCCACAGGTTCACATGCACCATGCATTATAATAATATCTTAACCAAATCAAAATCCCAAAAGCAGTCTATCAAAATATTCCTGGATATAATAATGCTTTCGTGATCAGAAATTTATAGAAGCCTGCTTTAAATTGTACAATGTCAACCAGTTGCACTATTTTTTAGTGATTTGACAAAAGAGAGTGCGTGTTCAGATATTTTGAGCACTTATACAGCTCAGATGTTTAAGGTAGCGGGTGTTAGTATTTAATTTGCTTAATAGGTACCTCTATGGGTAATCTTTGGTTAAATTTGGTTGGTGTAAGGCAGCGCGGAAATATCGCATGCCAGTAAAGTGCACAGATATTTTCGACGTGTTATACGTAACGTCTTTAACCGGTTTTCTCTGAGCCTGCTCCATTACTAATGTAACAGGCTTAACGAAAGAAGCCCACTTGACCTAATGCCTTTAGTCTAAGCCTCTTAGGCTTTGCGTTGCTCGCCAGGCTGATGACGGAAAGGCGTAATGTCGTTCCTTGACTTGTTTCTAATTACACGATCTTCATTTTAAACTTTAGATTTTAGACATTTTACAAAAGTTCACTACGTACATGTGGCCGCTTGTACTTTGATAATTTTGTTCTCTTTAGAAAAAAATAAAGGCCATTCAATAAACGACTCCTTTTAAAAACGTTTATAACTTACTTATGGAAGCATATTATTATTATTATATTTTTTAAAGTGTCTTAAGATATAGTTTTAAAGCAACATTTTATTATGTTTTAATTTTACGGTTCCTATATATCATAGAATAATGTGTAGATTTTTTTCTAAACCAAAAAAAAAATCAAATCTTTCTCGACATTCTTCACCATATACACTAGATCGAGCTTAGATTCGAGCGGTGAATACTAACAAGAAAACCGAAAAAATACAAAAATCGAAAAGAAAAAATTTCGAGTTCAATAGTGAGAAAATTCTGTTCAATTTGAAAACGAGTAGTAGAAGACAATTGCCAAATGTTTTTCGTTCGGTAGTCAAAAATTTAGTCGAAGCGATATTTTTCTAGCAATTCACAGATACACGCCGTTTTCGAATAGTATTTTCACACGCGATTCAGTGTGGTATAGACTAACCAAAAATAAAAATAAAATACCCTTCTACATTTTTAACACGTCACTGTACTTCAACTAAAGCATTATGATTTTTCATACTGCTAGAAGCACAAGTAAATAGTGCTAAGTCTGTCGCCGTTATCCTGTTAAGGGTACTCGAGTGCTTTATAAGGAATTAACCAGGCAATTTCGCTAAAACTACATCGCGTTCTTAAACGTAACCATAGCGCAGCCATTACGTACTTTACAAATAGCAAAAGCCCAGCTAGTCGAAGGGAACTCGTCTCTAAATTGACACAGCGAAGGTCTCATTTGAGTGCACTAGGTAGTCTTTCAAAAACATGCCGTGGAGCTATAAAAAGGAAGTAAATGAGACGTGAACCGCCCGATTAAAGTCTGGTAATTTGGCTAAATGGCGGTAGGTAAGCTTTGAAAGGGTTAACTGGGAAAGCATGGATGCGGTAATGTAGTTAGTATAGTACAACTTTTAAGTTCTTCATCGGAAAATGGCAACACATTTAAATATTTTTGTTTTTTATTATTAGCAGAATGTTAGTTAACTAAATTTAATTTTTTTTTTACTTAAATTTTAACAACAAAATATAACAAACCAAAAAATTAACCATAAAACTAAATTAAAATATATTCAGGAGCTGTTTCACCACCCATTGATTAATTTTAACTGACTGATAAATGTTATGCCGTCTCCGTCTATTCGAACAAAACAAACAGAGACGGCATCACATTTATCCGTCAAATAAATTTGATCAATGGATGGTGAAACAGGGGGTAAAACTAGCTGATTCATTTTTTTCATATAGATAACGTCATTTAAAACAAAATTAAATCTAAAAATGGCTCCCGTGGCTTCGAACCCAAAAGGCTTGCAGTGTTCCCTCGTTGAAAAGCGATATTAAGAGGGTTTATACCTGCTGAGCTGGCAACGTTGCATTTTTGTTAGTTTTCCTCGATTATTCCATAAAAATTTACTGAAAATTAAAAATGTTTTGTATACAAATTGTTCTAATATATAAGTTAATGTGTCTACTGCAATAATAATTTGTGATAGACTTTTATTTTCTTTAAAAACGAACAAATTATTACATTAACAAATTATTATTTAGTATAAACCCTCTTAATTCAATGAGAGATACAGCTCCCATGCACATTCACTACCCTACTCGAGTCAAGCGTGCCTATAGAAGTTTTACTTCATAAAACCCCGATTTTGAAACATTCTTCCACTCCGCTCCGCTCCTATTGGTGTTAGCGTGATGATATATAGCCTTTGTCCTTTCTCTGGCTCTAGACTATCTGTGTACCAAATTTCATTTAAATCGGTTCAGTAGTTTTAGCGTGAAAGCGAGACAGACAGACAGAGTTACTTTCGCATTTATTATATTAATATAGTTAGGATTGTAATTAAAACTTTTAAAGACTGTGCTAAGCGTGATATGGCCACCTTTAAAATTGGCCATAACGACTGGGAAAATCTAACGGAAAACCGCGCTGTTTGGCGTACCTACAGGTTTAATTGGAGGGTCGCAAATATTGCGATGAGGCCTGGTTCAAGGCATTTGCTGACAAGAGACAGAAACGACATCAGGACAGTTCTGCACTAATCTCCGCAAACTTCTCTGGTCAGGGCCATCGGGCTAATCAGCTGCGAAGGTCGTTGTGTACAATACGCCAATACGCCATAATTCGTCTGAAACAGACGCATAGGTCGAAATAAAATGAATTAAAACTATTATCCAAAAAAAATTGGACATAGTGGTGACGAATTTGTAGATTTGTACGGCCAACGCCGGGCGCAAATAAACTGAAAGTGGAATAAAGATAATAATGTATAGAAAGTTAATGACATTTTCATTCCAAGGAATCTAAAACTTTAACTACCTACTTTAAACGGTGTTTTATTTACATGTTTACGATTCTGTTGAGGAACTTATTTGACCTAGTTTGAGCAGTATTTCCATTCATTCGTAGCAAGTTTTACGGACGTACCCAAAACTTGTGGGAAAATGCTAAAAGACACAAATACATTTAATTCATTGTCGTCAAAGAAAATATTTGGCTCCATGAATATCGAAAAACGCTCCTTAAGCTTTTGTATCTGTAACACACTGTTGCTTTTTTACCTACTTATAAAAATGCGTGTCAAACTTTATGTTTTAACTTAAAACATCAGTTTATTTTCATCTGTTTCTTTGATATTTGATGTTAGTTAGAAACAGATAAAACCTAAATTTTGCTTTAAAAGATGTTACAGTAGGTATTTAGTTACAACTGACTTCTTGGTCAAGCTTTTATTACTAAGTTTACTAAGTTTTTAAAATGTCAAATGGGTGATTACTTGCGGCATTTAATTTTTACTTAAATACTCGCACGGTTTCTCAAAAAACTATCGTTAAAGAGCATCACAAAAATGTTTATATCAGGATAGTATTATCATGAAAATATACAGTCGCCATTATTAAGATAACGGGATTAAAATTGTTCGGGCGCCATAATGTAGCGCAATTTTATAAAAATGGGGAAACCACTACAAACCACGTAGTAATTTATGATATCATGAATACCAGGCACCAAGATTATTTTTCTCGAGAGCTGTCCTATTTTTTCTGTCATCCACGTCACGTCCCAAATCTCTCTCCTCTGTCAAGCTCCCCTTCTTTTTAAATTCAAGCTGACAGCCAAATCAGCCAGACCAACCACGAGACACAATACCAATAAAAAGGTTACACTAATAAATTTGTAGCATATCAATTGCTACAGTACTTACCATTGGATTAAATATGGACATCTCAAGAGTTTTTTTTGTTCACTTTTAAACCGCTGTAATTCAAAAAGTTGCTTATATGACGAGACATGTTCTTTCCGTGGACCCTTCAAGTGCTGAGCTATCAAAGTCCGTAGTATCACTACATAAGCACTGTTAGTAAAGTGCCAGTCACAAATTGCAAACGTAAGCGCCGTTAGAGACTGAATAAAAGACGAACATGAATGAAAAGAGTGAATGAAAAGAAACGAAGACTTGCCAGCTTGCGATGATAGAAGTAGGTGACATGCTTTTGTAAGAATGTGTTGGATTGAACGCAAGGAAAAACTTTTGAAAACAGAAAATGGAGATTGATTGACTGTGGGAAGTTGGATAGCAAACACCGTGACATGAGATCTCTAATATATAAAAATCTCGTGTCACGGTGTTTGTTATCGAACTACCGCAGCCCAAATCAAATAAAAAAAAATGAACAAATTATCAAATTAATTTACTATCAAATTTTTTCTCCACATTTGGTAGATCTGCTAGGCGTAGGCTATTTTTATACTCATGTTCTTTGCGGACGGAGTCGCGGGCAATAGCTAGTTTTTTTATATTAGAGGATGTTCAATCCTTTCAGCTATAACGATCATAAGAATGATTGTAAATTTAGTTATGGTAGGCAACCTACTAAGTTTACGCATAAATAGTTAACTAGTAAAGTTATTCTCTCATGGTGTCAAATAGAATATTGAATGCGTGATTACTCAGAACAAAGGGTTGATTAAGAAATTATGTGAACTCAACATCTGAGCCCAAATGTAGCTCAGGTGAATGGCTTTAATTCTGGGGTGTGTACAACCCTTTTTTACACGTGGCCCGTATAAATGTTGGATATGGCTTTAATGAGTGTAGCCGAATTTATAATGTGAGGTAATCCAACATTGTAGAATTATGAACAGCCGTCCTTTTGAACATTGGAGCTGTCATTAATGCGTGAGTGCGTGTTCAGATATTTTTGAGCTTCTAAAATATCTGTAACAACCCGGGGCATTCATATCGGTTCTGTCCAAATGTACCCGGACCTGTATGCTTCAAATGTCACCGTCCGGGTAACGTAACCCGTGATTGTCCATCATGCAACCACCAATTTACAAACCAAAAAAACTAATTTTTACCGGTGAACTGCAAAAGTCTACTGTTTCACCGGTAGTTTTAACTGATTCAAGTGACAATAGGCTTTTTATTGAGATTGTTGCTGCCGGTTGCCGTGTTAAGGCGCTTTTAGACTCGGGTGCACAAATGTCACTTATAAATCGATCTTTTCTTTCAAAAGTTGGCGTTCCATTTAGCACTAAAAATTTACCGTCTGTAGTATCTGCAGATAATTCCCCCATTCAGATTTTAGGTACAGTTAGTTTGTCTGTATTTTTTAATGGTTCTAAGGTTCCGCACAATTTTTTAGTTGTGGATAATATAACCTCAAGTATGATATTGGGAATTGAGTCTTGGAACCGGTTTGGACTCACTACGGTATTAAGCCGTGCCTTCGATAAGGAAATTAAAGAAAACTTATATATGCCTGACCCAAATATCCAGGATTCTCCTTTTTGCGTTAGCGAGGCGCGTTTCATACAAGCTCGCAAATTTTTGACGCCTGTTCAGGAAATTCGTCTTCAAGAGGTAATATCGGAATTTGGAGAAATTTCATCAGAAAAAATCGGTTTAGGAAAAACTTCTTGGCTGACTCACAAGATTGAAACTATAGGTCCACCTATTCGTCAGAGATACTATCCTCTCTCACCTGCTAAATTAAAAATTTTGAACGTAGAAATTGATAAGATGTTGGAAGCAGGTGTTATCCGACCGTCCCGATCTCCATGGGCTAGTCCGGTAGTCATGGTTACAAAGAAAGATGGATCTGTAAGATTCTGTGTCGATAGCCGTAAACTAAATAGCGTAACTGTTCGTGACTCTTATCCTTTACCACGCATACAGGATATTTTAGATAACCTAAGAGGAGCAAAATATATGACATCCCTTGATTTCCGTAGTGCTTTTTGGCAAATTCCACTCCATGATGGAGACTCATGTGAAAAGACAGCTTTTATTGTTCCTCAGCGTGGTTTGTTTGAATTTGTGCGAATGCCTTTCGGTCTTACAAACGCCGCTTCAGAAATGCAGCGATTAACTGATATGATCATTAATTATGAATTCACCGGATTGAGCGACGATTGCGTGTTTGGATATGTGGACGATTTGATCCTTGTTTCACGAGATTTTGACAGTCACGTCCTTCTTATTCGTAAAGTGTTGAATCGTCTTAAACAAGCCGGTTTGTCAGTTAATTTAGAAAAATGTGAATTTTGCAAGCCAGAGTTGAAATACTTAGGATATATTGTCAATGAAAATGGTCTTCAAACCGATCCTAAGAAATTAGAAGCTATAGAGAACTACCCGGTACCTAACACTGCTAAATCTTTGAGAGCTTTTATTGGAATGTGTTCCTATTATAGGCGCTTTGTCGCAAATTTTTCGACTATCATTGCCCCGTTGACTGCCCTTATTGGAAAAAAGAAAGGTCGTGACTGTATAGAGTGGAACCCGGATGCTCAAAATGCCTTTTCTAAATTAAAAAAAGAACTTATGAGTTCTCCTTTAATGGCTTGCCCGGATTTTTCAAAGCCATTTCTTCTCCAATGTGACGCTTCAGCTATAGGAGTTGGTTCAGTTCTATCTCAAAAGATTGATGGTATCGAACATCCGATTTCTTTTTACTCTAGATTGCTTACGAAACCAGAGAAAAATTATGGAACGACTGAACGCGAATTGCTAGCTGTATTAGAGTCTATTAAACATTATCGTGGATACTTAGATGGTATGAAGTTTACGATTATAACCGACCACATAGCGTTAAAATGGTTATTGACTCTTGACAATCCGTCCGGTCGTCTAGCACGTTGGGCAACGCAAATATCTCAATTCAGTTTTGATATAGAGCACCGCAAAGGCGTCTTAAACGTCGTTCCGGATTGCTTATCCCGTCCTCAGATAAACTTAATAACGTACAATGAAGGGATAAACAATACAACTGACCGTTGGTATAAAAAGATATTTTTAGGTGTTCGTAACAATCCTCAGATGTTTCCAGCTTATTCGATTCAGCAAGGTGTCCTCATGCGCCGTATGCCTTTAGATTCTCCTCTTCATGGTGATCCGTGGCGTATTGTTCTTCCAGCTGATAAAACACGCGAATCTATTTTGGAAGCACACAATAATCCACCTTCTATACATCCTGGTACTATGAAGACCTATCTTTTGAATAATTTATTGAATCAGGCGTTACTTTGCGGAGGTCCATATTAATGAACTAAAACAATTACTTTGCTCACCCGCGACCTTACAATAGTTACGTTTTAGTTCACCTATCTTTTGCTAAAGAAAATTTATTACTGGCCGAACATGTATCACGATATTTCCGAAGTGTTAAGAGATTGTTCAACCTGTAAAGCTCATAAGATTTCTAATACTAAACCACGTGGAAGAATGTTATACCCAAAAAGCGTTACTATGCCTTTGCAGATGATTTCGATTGACTTAATAGGTCCACTGCCCTTAGCATATTATGGGTATAAGTATATTCTTACCATGGTGGATGTTTTTATCAAATATGTATGGTTGGTACCCCTAAAGAGAGTAGATGCTAAAAGTATCTGTAATGCGCTCGAAAAAGAATTTTTTTTAATATTCGGTGTTCCTACATCCATTCTCTGTGACAACGCAACTGTATTTCACAGTAATTTCTTTAGTCGTTTCTTACGTTCTTATAATATTGGGGAGCCTTTCTTTACGCCGTATTATTCTCCTCAAGCGAACACAGTCGAAAAATACAACCAAAGTGTCGTTACTTGCCTTTCTATTTTAGTTGAACAAAACCACCGAAGTTGGGCACGACTTCTACCTAAAGTCAAATTATACCTAAACTCCTGTATAAATTTAGCAACGTCTTACTCCCCAAATTTTCTAATGTTTGGAAGAGATGTTATCGTTGACGACAGGCAGTGCCGTGAAAATCAGTCTCTAGGCGGAGATATTGCCGAAAGACGGATTGACCGAGCATCATGTCTTTCTTCACTCAACGAAGTATTTGCTAAGGTCGCCGACAACCTTTCACATGCTTTCCTCGCAAATTCCAGGAGCTATAACCGAAATAGAGTTACGATTACCTTACAAACAGGCGATATAGTTTGGAGGAAGAATTTTGCTCGTTTTTTTTTAAATTCCAAAGGACGTTTGGTCCGTCCTTTACTTTTCTTGTCCCAAAATATTCGGAAAAATACTAACAGATTATTTTTTCGTATAACTTTTATTTGTTGACTTAGTTTAGGTTAGTTTAGATGAGCACGGCATTAAGCGTTATTAGACTTTGACTGATATCTTATTTATGTTAATTACTACGAGAGTCAGATTGATTACTTTTCTTCATCGTTTATTATCTCAGTTTTCTTCATCTTTTAATTTAAGCGGATTCGGTGTTATGCAGTGATATAACGATTCGTAATTTTTCTTTTAGTTTTACTGTTAAACACTCTTAAATAGTTTTTTTGCATTTGATGGGCCATTATTGACTAACATAGTTTTTTTGCAACGTATGTCCTTATCATAATAATCGCGCGTGTGTACTCGCTTTAAGTCATATTCTAAGTGACATTAATTTTGTCAAAGGTTTTGTTCAATGGAAGTATTAAATACTGAGTGGCCTTCCATATTTAAATGTTCCGAACTTATCGTACGAATAATGTACTTGTTGTTAAAAACTACTTTGATTTATGTGTTAGTAGATTATGCCTCCTTACGTTTATTGTTGCATATACTTATGTATTTTATAAGAGTTACGCACTTTAAGAATTCGCTTGCTTTTTATTAATGAATCCGAGCCGTTGCGTCACTCTAGTCTATCTTATTAATATTGTGTTAATTGTGTAATCACGGAAATTAAGCTAAAAGCTTTTTCTACAGTGAACAGTGTACTGGGGATCACTTCGCCATTATGATTGGCATAGAGTTTATTATGGTATCGGAATCTCTCATAACTAGGGTTGTCAAAAATCTTTTGTTAAATTAGGGTTATCTAAGATTTTATAATCAGGGTTGTCAAAGTTTATTAAATTAGGGTTGTCAGAATAATATTAATAGGGTCAATGTTAGTATGAGTTTTAAGTTTTTTTCTTTTGGAAAGGGGATAATTGTAGCAATTGATATGCTACAAATTTATTAGTGTAACCTTTTTATTGGTATTGTGTCTCGTGGTTGGTCTGGCTGATTTGGCTGTCAGCTTGAATTTAAAAAGAAGGGGAGCTTGACAGAGGAGAGAGATTTGGGACGTGACGTGGATGACAGAAAAAATAGGACAGCTCTCGAGAAAAATAATCTTGGTGCCTGGTATTCATGATATCATAAATTACTACGTGGTTTGTAGTGGTTTCCCCATTTTTATAAAATTGCGCTACAGTACCTAATAAGTCATTGCGAGCTTTACATTTTCAGATTAAAATCACATTTTTCATAAAAATTTACTAGACATTGTTCTTTTCATATACAGTCAACCAATTTGATTCCTAGGCCACTTTAGATCCTTGCCGCATTAACTACCAGACAGTTCAGGTCAGTGCAGGTCAAAGCATTATCAACTTTCCGAACACAACTTGCAATAATTTCGCTCCAATTTCGCTATATGACATGAGAGGAAAAAGAAGTTTTGACAGACGGCCAGTGACAATTCAAGTAATTAATACGCAAACAAACTCCTTTACATTACATTTGCTCGAAAAATTCACTTTCAAAGGATGTCACGGCTCGTAAGTTCATTTTACCGCACTAGTGCGATTTTTTTACAGTTTTTTTTAATTCTTCAGTTTAAAAGTTTACAAGCAAAGAGTTTTAAAAAAATATCGATTTATATGTAGAAAAATGTATAAATATACAAAACTAAGTAATGAATTTGCAAAATTGATTGTTATTATTATAAACTGTAATTTAATTACCGCAGATTTTAATGATTTCCACCTTTTATTTATTCGAAAAAATCGCAGTGGCTGAACGCGTCGAACCTTTGCCTGATAATTTTAGTTAACCTAATTAAAAACAAAACTTACGCATGCGCATTACGGACGCGCTATTTTTGTAAAACTTTGCGTTGTTTTGAGTTGTTGATTATAGTATAAGTACAAAAACCAAACAAAATGAGTGATGTTCAAGTGATGAAGTCGACAATAACATGGAATTAATTCCGCCCGATATTTAAAGTAAGACGCAAACCGCGCAAAATAATCTTTTGCTACCAATAAGTATCTCGAGAAATTTGTTTTTATTTTATAATTTTGTGTTATTAATTGCCTATTTTCTCACAAATGTATTGTAAAACGTCGTATGATACACGGTTGGCAAGGTTTTACAAACTCGTGACGATGAAAACCCTCGCCGTGCGGCTCGGGTTTATCACTCGTCAACTCATTTGTAAAACCATACTTACCAACCTTGTATCACAAATAACTATTACAATGCATATGCTCGGAAAGTGCCTCTTGAAGCGAGTCAACATATCTATAGAAAGTTAGTCATCCCAGCACACTTTCGCAAGTGTTAAAAAAAATTGTATGGATTTTACTTTCCACACGCGTGCGGAAAAGTAACTTTTTAAATTGCCAATTCTCAAAAAGTTGGCCAACCAATCATGGTTCGTTCCGTTCGCGCCTGTCATGAAAACCCGCCACAGTAATGTTCATGAATTCAGTCCGGAGAATTAATTTAAGTTTAGTAAATTAAAATGGAGAGTTCAAGTGATGAATTTACATAGGACTTAACGCCGCCTGACGTCCTAGACCAAGCACAAAATTAAATGTGATAGCCTCCTGTTGACTAAACCGATGCTGAAAATATGTAAACATCTACGAGACTTTCTCTCAATGAAAGGTAAATCAGAACGCAACATCTTTTTCCGAAAATGTTTATGAGCGCGCGCAGACAGAGAGCGGTCTGGAGTTCCGAGTTCAGAGTTCTGCGTTGTTTCGAATGTACTGAGTCTCTTACGATAACGCACACAGCAGGCGACTGGAACTCTCGAGCGATGAAAACACAGAACTCTGAACGCGGAACTCGGTACTCCAGACCGCTCTCTGTTTGCGAGCGCTCTTAGCCCCAATTTTTATCCTCGCTTAATGCATTGTAAAATGTTGTATGATATACGTGTCGAAAGTAGGAAATTCCCAACTCATGTCGGCTAAACCAAACTCGCTTCGCTCGTTTGTTTAGATCTCCGCCATTCGTTGGGAATAGCCTACTTTCCGCACTTGTATCATAAATAACTGTTCCTATTCATTATCGTTGACACACGTTTGCAAAGATCGAGTTTGTCGTCATGACATACATCAGGCAATAATCACTGTCGTAGAAGATAAACAAATTGATTCATTTTGGCATGGTTCTATAGTGACCTAGGAATCAAATTGGTTGACTACCTACCCTTCACTTACCTATAATGATACTAAGTAGTTAGGAAGTTTTTGTTATAAGCTGTAGAAGACATCAGTTTTCGTTCACAGCTAGGTGCCATATTTTGCTATAACGACTTTTCCTCATATTACACGTAAACGGTTTTTGACATTTCCCTTTACCCCTGAGGAAAACAATAGGTTTAGTTGTCACTTTTTATGAATATGGGAAATTATTTTTACTATGTACAGTCAAGGAACTTAATTCCCTACCCTTTTCGTAAAAATGTTGTGTAATATTCGCAATGCATTTAGGTCGAAATGTCAATTGGAACACGTCAAAAGCTAGCTCTTACCCCGGCGCCACACATAGCACAAATGTTTCAACACATATTTGATCTATGGTTGATTGTATGTTTGTTCTGTTGAACAAATAAGCAAATACCGGTGCTTCACATGTGATCAAATATGTGTTCAAATATGTGTTGAAACATTTGTGCTATGTGTGGCGCCGGGGTTATGGTGACAGTTTGCCGTACGATATTCAAACTCAAGTGGGTAGGAAATTCAATTCCTTGACTGTACGTACGTATGTAGTTGTTAATATTTGTTACAGCGGATAAACATTTTTTATTGAATACAGTATTATTTAGTTTAAAATAGAATCAGTTCGATTCAGTTCTGTTTGATATGGATGTATCGGCTTTTGATGAATTTATTAAGAAACATTATGCAAACCTAATTAACACAATTATAAAACAAATTGAAAATCTCCACATTAGTGTGAAACAAATAAATAATAATTTGATTAACACTTACAAAAATAATGTATCCGTGTAAACAGGAATTGGAGCTAATTTTAAGTATTAGTCTTCAAGCACAAACTGTTTTAAGTCTGATTACTAAGTCCAAGAAAAGGCCAAAGTTCAAGCGTAGGTACTAAAATCATTAGCCCTTGCTAAATCCTTTAACAATAAAGTCACTTTCACGTCGAGAAGGCATATTAATTAATCACAAGATCATTAAATCAACATAAACTCCACATTAGATACAATGGAGTAATTTGTAATTAGCAGACGTTATATATGGAAGCGATGACTCCACAAAGATGAGGAGCGGCTCGTAGACAATCCTTGGAACCGGTACCAAAAATACTTGTGACATACCGGTATTTATCCAAAGAACCGGTAAATGGAAAATACCGGTTATCTACAATGGTTCTCAAACCTGTATGCCACGCTGCGTTTAGTGCGGTGCGATATGAGTGAGCAGTTCCTGTTTCCACGAGAAAACTCACAACGTGAGTAGGTCTATTTTTGTCTCAACCACCCGTCATGCCTTTTGGAGTACCGGTATTTTAATTTCTTTAAGCCGGTAAATTTCAGCATTTTACCGGTTTTCAAGGTATCGGTACGATGTAGGATCTACGCTTTATACCGGTACCCTGGTACCCAGTCCAGGTACCGGAAAATACCGGTATTTCAAGCCCTGTGCTCAAAAGCCACGGGAACTAGAGAATGCCTTTCCAGCGGTGCCATACTAAACGGTTTCATCCCACTGTCCTACTTATAAATAATCTTATAAACGTGAACGTTTATTATGGATGGTTGTTTGTTATTTTACACTAAAACGGTCTTACAGATTCTTATGAAATTTGGCACATGGATAGTTTATTATCCGTATTAACATAGAGAATACTTTTATTCCTTGTAAATTGCATAACGCGAATTGCCATTTGAAAGAAAGAAATAGTAAATGAGATAGCAAGCGCTCGCGCGTTAGAAAATAAGCATATTAATGGCTAGGGACTGACAGCGGTCGAGACGCCCGTTGAATCACCAGCTATACATTTCAGTTGACAACATAGCACCAAAAGTCTTACTGCGTCTCTGAGGTATTAAACTGAGGAACTCAATTATAAACTAAGTGCGAAACTGAATTTAAGTTACGCCGTTGCTCGTAAGTGAAAAGCCGGTAAGTCGCAAGTAACGATGTGCTTTTGTTGTCTTATGATAGTTTTAAAGATTTGTGCCTTCGAGGTAACCCAAATTAAAATCGTGTTCATTTAAATCAGTGGTCCCCAAAGTGGTCTACATTGACCTCCAATGCTCGACGAAGACCTGTGAGGGGTCTACATAACAAAAAAAATACACATTTTAAGTTGATTACTTCTCAATAAATCAATGTTTAGTCTGAAATCTGGTATGGAGATGGAGATATCTAGTTTGAGTTCCTGGGAAAGCTACAGGATAATTTTTATCCAGGAAATTTGCATAGTCCCCGCGAGATAGCGTTAAAAGTTTTCTTTTCAGATGGAGTCGCGAGCAACAGCTAGTTTATAATATAATATTTACTATGGATTTATTCGCACTAACGTTCGGTAGACTCGCGACAAAGACTTTTGCACCAGTCAACTACACGGCACGCTTTGTGCTCTCACTATTGTTGAGAGAATTTAGTGTCTAGTTTACAATCTAGATCGTAATATACTTGGTGTACGTAAAGGCCGTGACTATTTTTTCCGTTATCCGCGTTAGGGTTCAAGCACTTGGCAAAATTATACGACCGAATTTCGGCGGAATTACACCAGCAATGGTGTTTTTATAAGCTTTTATTTAACTTGCAATGTTCATATGTATCGGAAGTAAGTAAGTAACACGAAACTTCAAAACCCGCAAACCATTTTTCAACCACTACCTAACTACTAGAGACATTATTTTTCCAAAATGAAGTCCCGTTTTGCCTGGCAAGCGAATTACAGTCGGGCATTAACCGAAGTTCCGCAGCTGATTATGCCAACATATGACGTAATTTCGGAAAATGCGTTACTAGTAGTTGAATAACATTGCAGGCGTCAACACCCCGAAATTTGGTAGCGTAATTTCGGCGCTTATAATGTGTCGTATCAGCCAAATACGTCGAAGCGTAAAATTAGCAGCGAGACTTTTTTAATACATTTTTATTAAGGTTCACCAACAATGATTAACAAGTTTTACAACAGTACATTGTACTTCATTCTTGTATCTTCGGCATCTTATCTTAACTTAATATTAGAAGTCATTTTGGGATACACATCGACCCGTAAGAATCTTATGTGTACCTAATTACCCCTTCTTTGTGCCTAGTCCATTTCTTTGGTCACTTTAACCATAAATTGGATGATTGACGGAGCGGTAATGCCTTAAAGTCTCCTGGTACGGGATATCTGTCGCCAATTAAGAGTCTCATTCTTAACATTCTTCTTCTTCATCTAGTGCCTCTTTAATTCTAAAGGTTGGCCGTTAGCTTCATGTACTCCTCTCTATCAGTAGCCTTCTGGAACAACTCTTCGACGGAGGCGTTTCCCGTCTACTCCCGGATGTTCCGCAGCCACGATTTCTTCCTTCGGCCAGCGCATCTCTTTCCCTCCACTTTCCCCATCATAATCAATTGCAGCAGCGAGTATCTATCATTCCTGAGCACGTGGCCGAGATACTCTATCTTGCGCCTTTTGATAGACGTCATCATTTCCCATTTCATTTAAGAAAGAAAGAAAGAAAATACGTTTATTTACAACGACACAAGACGCGTCATCAATATTTTTACAAAACAAAAGACAACACGAAAGCTAAAGATAGAATGTGTCATTGCGGTTGCAAATCGGACACTGGTTCAGCATAATGCTGAGGTAGCACCCCAGCGCTGATTTAATTTTTTTTTAATTTCTTGGCTTTTTTTCATCATTGTTAATCTGGAGCCATCAAATTCACTCATGATGCGTTCCATTATTTCAACCTCTTCGCCACATATTTTGCAACCTTCATTGTCTTGCAGTCCCATCTTTGTTCCGTAGCGATCTGTAAATGCCCCTTTATCACCCGACTGTCGAAGAAGGGTTATGTTTTTCGAGCGTAATGTATGACGAGCATTAATATATAAACGTTTCCTAATTTGCAAAATAATATATCTATGTAAGATTTCCTAACTAAATACACATACATAACGTTCAAAATATTGTATCCAAAAAACCCACCACAGTAATGTACACGATAAAAAAGCAAAATGAAGTCAACAACCTCGATCACAATATTGTATACGCCATTGCTCCCTTTTTGAAATATACGTGTCTACAACGCAGTGTCATTAATATGTAAACAATTACGTTTGATTCATTTTCCATAACAATGTATTCGCGTGGTCTTAGCGTTGCTCGTAATTTGCAAGGAAAGACGACAGAAATTTTATTTTCTTGTGAATCTACCCTCAAATGAATGAAGTATAAGAGATAGATGCAGATCAAATATTTCATACTAGCTTTTGCCCGCGGCTTCGCTCGCGTGTATTCCAAAGAACCAAGATATCAAGCAAGCAAGCATACAGGCAAGCAAGCAAGCAGGTCCACAATTGACCGAGAAATCGGTGAACATACCTACATAAAAAAATTCATAAAGTGGAATGCATAACCTCCTCCTTTTTTAGAAGTCGGTTAAAGTGCCCTTTGCGGCCTACTTACAGTATAAACTTATGAATTTTGAAATTTTAGCTTTCTACAACCAGTAAAACGCAAAATCCCGTTTTTTCCCGTTCCCGTAAAAATTTCGGGAAATGTTTTCTTAATGCTCCCTTACACTCCCCAAGGAACCCACTTGCCAAATTTCAGCTTTCTATGACCAGTAAAACGAAAAAGCCCGTTTTTCCCGTTCCTGTGGGAATTTTGGAAAGTCCTCTCTCAATGCTCCTCGACACTCCCCAAACAACCTACATGCCGAATTTCAGCTTTCTACAACCAGTAAAACGAAAAATCCCGTTTTTCCCCGTTCCCGTTGGAATTTTGGAAAGTCTTCTCTCAATCCAGCTCTACACTCCCCAAGGAACCCACTTACCAAATTTCAGCTTTCTTTGACCAGTAAATAAATAAATAAATAAATAAATATCATGGGATAATTCACACCAATTGACCTAGTCCCAAAGTAAGCTTAGCAAAGCTTGTGTTATGGGTACTAAGCAACGGATAAACATACTTATATAGATAAATAAACACTTAAATACATAGAAAACATCCATAACTCAGGAGCAAATATTCGTGCTCATCACACAAATAAATGCCCTTACCGGGAATTGAACCCAGGACCTCTTGCTTCGTAGGCAGGGTCACTACCAACTAGGCTAAAGCGGTCGTTAAAACGAAACCACCAGTACCAGTAAAACGAAAAATCCCGTTTTTCCCGTTGCCGTGGGAATTTTGGAAAGTCCTCTCTCAATGCTCCTTTACACTCCCCAAACGACCTACATGCCGAATTTCAGCTTTCTACGACCAGTAAAACGAAAAATCCCGTTTTTTCCCGTTCCCGTGGGAATTTGGGAAAGTCCTCTCTTAATGCTCATCTACACTCCCCAAGCAACCTACATGCCGAATTTCAACTTTCTACGACCTGTAAAACGAAAAATCCTGCTTTTCCCGTTCCCGAAGGAATTTTGAAAAGTCTTCTCTCAATCCAGCTCAACACTCCCCAAACAACCTACATGCCGAATTTCAGCTTTCTACGACCAGTAAAACGAAAAATCCCGTTTTTTCCTTATCCCATGGGAATTTATAATTACCTACATCTATGCCAAATTTGAACAGTCTAGTAATTATAGTTCATAGGATTCCGTTGAACTGAAAATATAAATCCCGTTTTTTCCTTATCCCGTGGGAATTTTGAAAGATCCTGAAATTCATGTTTTAAATAATGTAATACCTACTTGTGTATCAAATTTGAAGAGTCTAGTTATTATAATTACCGAGATAGGGTCATTCGGAATCGAATATATAAATCCCGTTTTTTCCCTTTCCCGTGGGAATTTCCAAAAATCCTTCCTTAGTGGATGCCTACATGGTATAAGGTATCTATGTGCAAAATTTCAAGTCTCTAGGTCCAGTGGTTAGGGCTGTGCGTTGATATATCAACAGTCATTTAGTTTATTTAGATATTTCAACCCCATCGCATCCCATCCAGGGAGATGGTATTTTACGTCTGTCACGTCGGATTTTAAAACCGTTGTTGTTTTCATAACCAGCGACCCGATAAACCATAGAAACAACACCCATGTTGATTTTCAGACTTTGTTACCCCTTTCCCCCCTTTTAGGGGTTGAATTTTCAAAAAACCTGAAACACGTGTTTACTCATTTATCATTAGGAGTACTTCTGTGAAGTTTCGAATAAAATAGTCGAACTAATCTTGTTTCCCCATACAAACTTTGGACCCCCGTTTCACCCCCTTAGGGAGTGAATTTTGAAAAATCCTTTCTTAGTGCACCCCTACATGCCATGCCAAATTTTGAATCTCTAGGCCCAGTGGTTTGGGCTGTGCGTTGATATGTCAGTCAGTCAGTCAGTCAGTCAGTCAGTCAGTCAGTCAGTCAGTCAGTCAATCAGTCAGTCAGTTTCTTCTTTTATATATATAGATTTGTCTTCGTCACGTTTGTTTGGATGTGTCACACAGAATAGATGTGTTACGTGGATTAACACATAGGATACATTCGGGAAAATGCAAAGTTCCCGCGCGATATGAATAGGTAGTAAGTGAATTCTACAGAAAAATAAACTGTCCCTGATTGAAATAGACTTACTTTTTCCCGGGAAAGTGCAAAGTTCCCGCGGGATAGAAATATTTTTTTAGATCGATATAAAAAACTTTCACTACTAGAAAAGCTACAGTTCTTGACTGACATTGGATAACTACTTTTTCTCCGGGTAAACGCAAAATTCCCGGGACACAGAAATAAGAGAATTCTACATTTAGACAGATCAAAAATCTTTCACTCATAGAAAGCTGCACTGTTTTGACGTAAGCTGCTTTTATCCCGAGAAAGTGTAAGGTTCCCGCGGGATTGATATAACTGTTTAGACCTATTTTGAAAATTCTTAAATCTCAATCAAAGGCAGTGTATCTTTCTATTAGTGAAAGATTTTTTTTAAACAGTTCCGTAATTGAATTCACTTACTTTTGTCCCGCGGGAATTTAAATGTTGGGAAAACCATTCTATATCCTTTCCCCGGACTCAAACTGTCTATATGTATACCAAATTTCATTTAAATCGGTTCAGCGGTTAGGTTAGGTATATATCCCCATACAAACTTTCACCTCCCGTTTTGCCCCCTTAAAGGGTGATTTCTGAAATAAAAACCACCTATGTCCTTTCCCGGCATTCAAATTATCTGTACACCAAATTTCATCAAAATCGGTAAAGCGGTTTAAGCGTTAAGAGGTAACAGACAGACAGACAGACACACTTCCGCATTTATAATATTAAATATAGATTGAAGAAAGAAGAAAAGAAGCTATATATCTTGAACCGTAAATGCTAAACATTTCTGTGGCCGCTATAACAACAAATACTAATCTATATCTATATATATAATATAATATAATAAAATAAAGTTAAAAACTAAAGGGGATCGTCATACAACAAACGTGCTTTTTCAGCGTTTTTAACTCCGGCGACGGTTGCTAGGTGACAGCTGCTATGCTGTTCAGACGTTTACCTGGCTATAAGTTTACTATTTTGGTGCTTACATTTTGGCGATTTTTTACCGAACAGTATTTAAAAAAACTCTGTACGGACCGTTGACCGGTTTGTATAATGACTGAAATGAACAAAAATGTTCCAATCATTGCATTGGTATACATTGTTATGAAATATTGAGCAAACATAATTGTTTACATAATAATGGCACTGCGTTGTAGACATTATTTTGAAATTATAACGTATATAAAAAAAAGGGAGCAATGGCGTATACAATATTGTGATCGAGGTTGTTGACTTAATTTTGCTACAAATATCGTGTAGGTACATTACTGCGGTGGGTTTTTTGGCTACAATATTTTGAACGTTATTATGTATGTGTATTTAGTTAGGAAATCTTACATAGATATATTATTTTTTTACACGCTTTATATTAGCTTCACCTGTAAGTTTGTATGTATGTTTGTATGTTTGTTTGTAACCGACTCCTTAGGGCGCGATTTTGACCCACTTCCCGGTATTCGATTGAGCTGAAATTTTGCACATATGTGTAAATTGGATAACAATGCAATATTATTGTAACATGGAGCTGATCTGATGATGGTGCTGGATGGTGGCCATAGAAACTATGTAACAAAACAACACAATCCCGTCGAGTTTGGGCTCGTTTGATTCGTCTTGACAAGCACTTTGATCCCAGATGGTAACTAAAAAAACTAAAAAACTAAAAAACACGCTTTAAAAAATAAAAAATAAATTTTAATAAATTTCAATTCACTATTCTTAAGCTGAAGTGGGACTGGGCTGGACACGTCTGTCGCATGCACCCACAAAGATGGGCTCACACAGTTACTTGGTGGGTGCCGGAGAACGGCCAGCGACGACGAGGCAGACCAAGAAGGAGATGGCGGGACGACTTGGACGTGTATGAAAAGGACTGGCCTGATATTGCGCCAGAAAGGGAGTTGTGGAAGTCAAGAGGAGAGGCCTTTGCCCAGCAGTGGGACACTATGCCAGGCTAATAAAAAAAAAAAAAAAATTCTTATAGTGCAGTAAAAAATCTTAATAACCAATTATTATATTGTTATATCCAGATCAAAATTTGTAAACAATTCTAAATATTGATAAAATAAATAATAATAGTTTAAAATATTTTATTGTAAAAAAAGCGTGGGGTGCTTTTTAAGATGTTATCAAAATGATAATCCTTGACAATTGACACCATGCACCCCACGCTTTTTTTACAATAAAATATTTTAAACTATTATTATTTATTTTATCAATATTTAGAATTGCTTACAAATTTTGATCTGGATATAACAATATAATAATTGCTTATTAAGTTTTTTTACTGCACTATAAGAATAGTGAATTGAAATTTATTAAAATTTATTTTTTATTTCATTTTTATTTATTTATTTTTTTCTTTTATGTCAGTGTAATATTTGTTTGTGTGGCCTTCCGTGATTTTACTATACTGTGGCCGGCGGAAGACCAGTGCTGGTTTTTTAACCAGCGACATGCTGAGTCGGGACCCTTTGTAGCGACACCAACATGTCTACCTATGTCTATGTTTGTATTTTTAGTTTTAGCCTGTGTACGTGTTATTGTTGCTACAAATAAATGTTTTTCTTTCTTTCTTTATTTCTAACTACTTGCTAATGCAGCTTTTACATTGTGCAACTTTTTGGTCTTCACCCATCTACGGTATCACTAAACGGGTATCTATAACATCGTATGCCCTTAAGTCAAACACACACTTAGGGGTTGTTTCACCACTTTTCTTAAAGTTCGGATTAGCTTAATCATAACCTTATTTGACAGATGGAATTAAAATTTCCGTTTCACCAGTCTCGATTAGCGCTAAGTGACGGACAAACTGTTTCTTAATTTGACCATCAGATCAGGAGGCATTTAGCATTTTTATCCGTCACATAAAGTTAGTTTATTTTTTTGTGGCCATGGTTGGAGAGCCCTTCAGCCGGTTTCAGAAAAATAAATCAAAGTATTTTTTATTTTTTAAAGAAAGAGGTCATGCTAAATTGCATAAAATAATTTAAATATCAAGATTTGAATAAAAAAATGTAGGTACACTTTTAGTATGTAAAAATAAATCCAAAATTTCGTAATATTTTTTAATAACAAACTTTTTTTCAGTGGCTCAATCGTTTGTTCTACGTGAACTTTTATGTCGCCATTAAAAAAAAGTTTATCTGTCAAATGGTTTGGCGCCACTTTTCGATTCGTTTTACGCGATTTTATTTTTCTTTGTTATTGTTAACAAAGTATCGTGAATAAATACCGTCTTTGGATCAATTACAATGTTACATATTCGTTTATGCAAAAAAAAATAGATGTATTCAAAAATTATACAGTTAACCATTTCTTCTGATTTAATAATGAGTGACTCTTTGAACGAAAGTGTGCGAACAGGGACGCGTGGTCGTGAAATGCGCCGTTGCCATTCCGACTTTTTGTTAAACCCACGATTAGTTGAGTGGCACTTAGTTTGCACAGGACCGGAGTGGTGAAACTGAAAAAACACTAGCTGACAGATTTGTCCAGTGCTTAGTTTATTCATTGGTTACGTAACCAGTAGTTTGACAATAAGGTGGTGAAACACTCCCTTACACTATAATAACTTATAGTGTGGTTTTTGTCATAGGCACAGCGCACTACGGAGAGGATAGCGTGGGCTCGTTCCCTTACTTCGAGTACAACGTGCCTCGGAACGTCACCACCGTGGTTGGCCAGACAGCGTTCCTACACTGCCGGGTTGAACAGCTAGGTGATAAGGCGGTGAGTGTAGCTCAAAATACTTGTGAATGAAGGCATTTATCAAACCCCAATGCACCTACTAATTTAGATTATTATTTTTACGAGAGGGAGGAAAACTAACGGGCGGTTCATCTGAATGGGAAACGACCACCAACGCCCGTGAATGTCAACAACTAAACTCAAGGAGAGTTACTGATCTGTTGCTGGCTTTATCACTGCGTAATGTGATTATAACAGACTGAAGTGTACGGTGTATGGGAAAAATTCGTCGCTAACTTCTAGACCAGTGATGGTGTAGGGGTAAGCACGCAGCACGGAACGCTGAGGACCTGGGTTCGATTCCCAGCATTGGTCTTTTTTCTGGGGTTTTTTTCTGTGCATCTATATTTCGGTTTGTATTTAGTTTGAAATATATGGTTTCACGGGATGACCGTAAAAGTAATAAAAAAAAATGAAGTTGAAAAAAATAAATAGAAATAGAAATAGAAATAGAAAATTATTTATTTGCCAATATAAATGCACATTACGTAAGTGTTTACACAGCTACTTAGCTTATACCTAGGAACTAGAGATTAGCAGCGGTTCTCACACTAGGTCGAGCCTGTATCGTGAGAACCAAGTGATTTGGCATAAAAGATCAAATAGTAAGATTTCGCTTTTACAGAGCAGAGATGCTAGCATGCACAAAAACAAAAAAAAAAAAATCACGTTATAAGCTAAAATAAGAAAATAAAGAAAATATATAAATGGATTTCTAACAATAACAATACCTGCAACAGAGACTGCTTGCATATGTGTGTGTAAGTATGTGTGTGTAAGTGTGTGTGTGTGTGTGTGTGTGTGTGTGTGTGTGTGTGTGTGTGCGTGTACGCGTGTTTGTGTGAGGGTGTATCTGCGTTTGTGTTTGAAAACTTACACAACCTTTTTTAGTATTTCCTCTGTATCTGTGTATGAGAGTGAAAGTAGCAAAATTTTTAAATTGGTGGCCATCTGTTTAACGGTACAATTCCCAACATCACACAGTCTTGTGATGCGGTTATACACAAATGGGTGAAGGAAATGTGGAAAACGGTGCGCATAGGCTGTTCGAACCGTAGTTTGCGGGACGCGAAAGAATAGAAAAAGAGAAGATACTTCATAGTTAACCTTAAAGGAAGTTTATCCCATTTTTTTGAAAGGCCCGATGTCATAATTGGTCATCGTCAAAGTAATTGTTAACTTTTCTTGATTTGTTATATGTTCCAAATTATGATAAGTAGTCAAAATTTGACGTGAGCTTTATGAGAATAAAGTTGAAAAATATTAATGAACGAAATACTATAATCGTCATTAAATGACGATTAAAATGATTATTACACCATTAGTAAAATTTATTCAGTGAAATCAAAAGGGATTCAATGTGAACGACCGCTTTAGCCTAGTTGGTAGTGACCCTGCCTACGAAGCAAGAGGTCCTGGGTTCGAATCCCGGTAAGGGCATTTATTTGTATGATGAGCACGGATATTTGTTCCTGAGTTATGGATGTTTTCTATGTATTTAAGTATTTATTTATCTATATAAGTATGTTTATCGTCGTCTAGTACCCATAGTACAAGCTTTGCTTAGTTTGGGACTAGGTCGATTTGTGTAAGATTATCCCCTAATATTTATTTATTTTTATTTAAAAGTAAACTATACTAGTATATTATTGTACAATTATTTTAATATAAAAATGAATTTATATCTTGTCCATTACTTTTTGTAATCTAATCTGATACGTTCATTGTGCCTTTTATCTGGCGGCTCTTTGTAAATATTTCAAATTAAAAATAAATGTCATGGTCATGAACAACAATAGGTGCCTCCATCATTAGCAAAAAAAAGTTTTCTAAATGCATTTTTTTTCGCTCACCTTCAATGGCACTCAAAGTTCGAAGACTACGATTCTCAAACTTTTCGACAAACTTTTCCAAATAAATTCAGTACACCCCTATTATTCCCAAGTAGATATTCAAATCAAATTCGGGTAAAGTGCGCGGTATAATTTACAAAGAGGGCTTAAAAGGTTCGATTTTGTTCGCGAATTCCGAAATTCTGACTATGAATGTCGGGGTCCTAGTTGTGGAAGTATTAGGAACTTTTCTTTTGTGTCCATTGTTCGTTATAAAATTTATAGGTCGGCCATTTTTTTTATTGGGAAACCCGTGACTTTCGTCTTTTTAGGGTTCCGTACCCAAAGGGTAAAAACGGGACCCTATTACTGAGACTTCGCAGTCCGTCCGTCTATCCGTCTGTCCGTCTGTCCGTCTCTCACCAGGCTGTATCTCATGTACCGTGATAGCTAGACACTTGAAATTTTTTCGGTTGCCGATATAACAACAAACACTAAAAAACAGAATAAAATATTTTTTAAGGTGGCTCCTATACAACAAACGTGATTTTTTAACCGTTTATATAGATAATGGTACCTACGGAACCCTTCGTGCGCAAGTCCGACTCGCACTTGGCCGGTTTTTGATCCATGCACCAAAGTTTTAACACTATGTTGAACATCACCTTCTTGTAAAATACCTAGATTCTAAATCTAGAGATCTATTATTTAATTTATCCCAATTCATACCATTGCGTTTCCAGGGTTTTTTCTAAACAAAAAAACAACCACTTTACTGAAACGCATACTATGTATAGGTACTTCCTCCGTATTGTCATAAATAAATAGTAAAAAAAGTTTTATACCAAAAAAAACACCATACAAAAAAAAACAAATTTTTTTGTGCAAATTTTTTTCGATTCATACTATGGTAAAAAAAAAACCCTTTGTGTAGGAACCCGACTCACCTTTACCCGGTTATTCTTATAAAATTTTCGAAATGTTCTATTCTTCTAATTTTAACGCACTCACTGCCGTAAATGCATGTCCAGTGCGCGTGTCCTGGAACGCCATGTCCGTATGCCATGTACGCGTACACTGTACACGTACACGTACACGTACTGTACACGTACACGTACACTGTACGCGTACATATGGCGTACGGACATGGCGTTCTAGGACACGCAAGCCCGGGTACGCGTACAGTGCGCGCAGTCCGTACGCAGCTTAAAATTATGCGCTTTTATGACTTCCGCTTTGAACCGCTGTCATAGTTTGGCAGCCATTTGAACGTAACATGTGCGTTTGTGGCACATGAAAGAAGTCTCGAGTCTGACAACCGACCATCCACAAAATATTTTCAGAAAATCGTTACCCTAAAACACGGCGCATCTTGGTTTCCCATAATTTAATAAGTCATAATGTATCATTCTTCATAATCAACGTTAGTCATAAATAATGTATCGACTCAGGCGTTACTCTACGGAGGTCCATATTAATGAATCTCTCTTATTTTTTTATTTTCTTAAAAAAAAAAATTTAATCTGTTTATTGCAATTAATGTTACAAAAAAAAAACAATTTTTCTTATACTTAGTTACAATCTTTAAATATTTAAGATTATTATAACTAAGGGCGAAGGGGGCACCTCTACGTTTGTAAATGAACGAGGAGCAAGGCCAACACCTGAAAAACACTTGAAGGTCGCAGGTGATCAAAGTATTTGTTTCAGTTCGTTGGTCATAAAGTCTTTTATTTCTGGACCAGTATTTATTCAGGATTTTTTTAAATGCTATCTTTAAGAATGGTCAAGTTAGGTTTGTTTTAGAGCCATTCTGAAGAAAATACTGTTTCAGAAATAAATCTCTTTAATGACTAACGTTGATTATGGAGAATGGTACATTATTATTATTATGTCTTGTTATATTATGTGAAACAATAGAGACCCCTAAAAACAGTTAACGAGAATCAAACAGAAATACGGTTAAACCAAAGTGATCGTGCTCGGAACACTCTGGTTTATATGTGCCTTGCAAGTTATTACGCAGTAAAAGAGTAGCATTTGCTAAATGTTTACGACCACCGTTTAAATTGCACATTTCTTAAAAGTTCTAGCTACAAATTGCCCTGTTTGAGAAAAAGGAGCGGAATTATCAAAAAATGAGTTGTTGGTTTTTAATTCGATGCTGCAACTACAAAATTTTCTCTTTCAGTATTTTTCTAGTAAATCAGAAGGAATCTCTTAAACCCTAATGCTATTACAATATACTCGCTAAATCAAATAAATAAACTCTTCATGTCTTTTAAGCATGTTGTACCTACCGCAAAGTCAGGTTATTAGCCCTAAAGGGTTACTTTGGCCATGGAGATTTTCATTCATCCCACCTTATTATAAACGTCCCACTTGTGCAGGGTACTGTTACAGGCGTCCTCTCGGAATGGGGATTGTCTCGATCCAAATTTTATTATTACATACATTAAACTGATGGGCGATGGCACATAGCCATATGCCTTTAGCTCATCGTTCATGTTTTAATTTTTTTTATAGACCCGTTTGGTACGTGGTTTGTATATGGGCCAATGTTACCCTCCATTGGGTCAAAGTGCTCCGACTTTACGCTAGCTGAGTTTTTTAAGAGCCTATTCTTCTATTCCCTGAACTAAAGGTTCCTCTAATGCCACAGAACTGACATTTAGCTGACAATTGGCCTTTTTATGCGGGGAGCTTCATTGTCTAAAACCACCGCAGCTTTCAATTTATCTGACCTATTTGTATTTATGTCTTAATAGGCTCTGTGAATTAAGGCTTCAAAAATGTTATTTACTAAAGAAGCACGTGTTTTTTAAATTTGTATTTTGAAATAGAGGGCTATTTTCCGCAACTCAACGTCCATAATGTCGCATATTTTGCGTTAGATTTTTTAAATTAATTAAGTAACTATGATCGCCAGATCCTTCAAATTTCAGAAGCAAGGTTATTATAACAGTAAAAAACAAACTCAGGATTTTTGAAAATTCCCACGGGATAAGAAAAAAACGGGATTTATTTATTCACACACTGATGATATGATAGATTGCCATTGCCGGATTTTTGTTTTATCCAATGAAAGAGATAACAAAACGACGCGGATGAAGTCGCTGGGAAAAGCTAGTTATTTATAAACGCAAAGATTTTTCGAATCCTTTAATAATGTTTTTGCAAAGATAAAAGAACCTCCCGTTTGTACTAACTCTTTGTAGTAAGCACATAAACATAACATTCGGTTCAGTGAGCAGGGACTAAGACAATTACATACAAAGAAAATAAAATAAGTAACAAGATTATTTCTTACCTATTTTGGAGCCTTTTGAGCTCAAATTATTGTAGCTTATGCTTATGACTTTACTCGATTTTTGAAGAAACAGTTGCACGTAATAGATATCATAGCTCTACTACTAGACGGAATACGGGCTATATTTTGCCAGCTGTAGCACTTTAGACATTTTTAAATGGGCATAGACAATCTCCATACGGTCGTTAGTTAACAATCGATGCGTTTTAAGGAAAAGTAAGCTAGATAGGTAAGTCATTTTGAATTTCAGATTTAAAAAATTAAATACAATACAAAAAATCTTTAAATATGGAAACAAAACTGCAAGTAGGTACATAAATAACTTTAAGCTGATAAACAAATAAGTCTTTGTTAAAAAAACATTTTTAAAATATTGTTTTTACTGACTGTATTTGCATTATTTTCCAAAGTACAATACATAATAAAATACTTATTGTCAAGTCGATGTCACTAACGTTAAACTTCCATGATGCCAAGACAATTCAATCCGGACCGCTAGAATTTCACTACCAGATTTCCATTGTCATTGGACTTACATAGTTATGTTAAATTTTAGAAATACTAGAAACTGGCCGAAAGCTTTACATTTCGAAACTACGCCTTATATACATACGAACAAAGAATTAGTTTAGCTATTCAAAGAGGAAACGCTGCCAGCATCTTCGGCACCTTGCCTAAGGGGACTAGCTTTCAGAATATGTTTTAGTTATAATTATCATTATTTTATATTTTTGTTTTCTTTTTCTTATTGTACATATTTTTTTTAGTCTATAATAGTTGTACATATATAATATAAATAAACTTCATATGAACAAACTTACAAACGTTGCAAGTTAGATAAAAGCTAGTAAAAATGTGTCAATTTCAGAACCGACTATTTTCGTACTCGTAGGGACCATTGTTATAACTTATAAAGACTCGACAAATTACTTAAACAAAAATTCACCATTCAAAAATCGTTACACAACCGGGGCTTCAGCAAAACTAGTTATGCAAAATAGCACATTGCGATTTTAAATCGAATTTGCGGCGGTAGGCGGCTGGAAATGTTGTGAAGAGGGTATTTGTAACAATTTGCCTTTAAAATGAATCAAACGGTGCCTGCGCGCAATATAGAGGTTAGTATCAGAAGAGAAATGATAGATCTTTTTTCACCACACATCATATTTTATTTTTTATAATGTACAGTTGCGGAATGAAAATTTCTGTCATCTTAAAGTCGACCTTTCCTGTCAGACAAGTTGTTGACGACGAGGAATCACACAAAATTGCAATGATGATATTGACAGAAGATGTTTGCATTTAGTTTTAATATTCATATACTCGTATTATACATATAAGAAGAGGCTTTTAAAACTAACCACGACATAGAAAACTAACTAAAAAAATATTTATTATCCGCTGGGGCGAAGCCACAGAAATAAGGCAGTTTTTTCATAATAAATTTCAGAATCACGATAGCACAGTTGTAAAAACAAGGAAAGTAAACGATTGATGGGATACAAAATATAGAAAACACATGAAATATTTATGTAATAGCATACGAATCTTTTAACCGGCTATTTCTTTCTTTTGGAATACATAATTTTCCTGTCCCACGAGTCAGAAAAAGCCTTATTGTATTTTTTAGCTGCGAATCAAACAAAGCCTATACGAAATTGCAAGGTGAATACTAGTCGCAGCTTTGAAATCTTACTAATACTATATACGAAAGTTTGTGTGTGTTTTTTACTCCTTCACACTAAAATAGCTTAACGGATTTAGGTGTTAATTGGTACGTAATCAGCTGGACGTCTGGAATAACACGTAAACTACGTTCTATCCCGATAATATCGGGAGTCAGAAAAAGCCTTATTGTATTTTTTAGCTGCGAATCAAACAAAGCCTATACGAAATTGCAAGGTGAATACTAGTCGCAGCTTTGAAATCTTACTAATACTATATACGAAAGTTTGTGTGTGTTTCTTACTCCTTCACACTAAAATAGCTTAACGGATTTAGGTGTTAATTGGTACGTAATCAGCTGGACGTCTGGAATAACACGTAAACTACGTTCTATCCCGATAATATCGGGAATATTATTCCCAGACCCAAAATCTTGACCACTAAATCTAAACACATTAAATTTTGAATAAAGATTACAATGTCATTTTTTGGGATTCCCATGGGAATTCAGTAAAATATAGCAATTTCAATTCGACTATCAGATCTAATGGATTACGTGAAAAAAATCGCGGATAAAAGCTAATATTATCATCATTTCAACGAGGAAATGCTGCCAGCATCTTCGGCACAATGCCGCAGGGGCCATTTTTAGATCTAGTTTAGTTTTTATTTATTTTAGTTTGTAATAGTTAGATATTTAGTTTATAGTTAAGTTTTATTCACTGTTATTTATTCTCAATTGTTTTATCATTATTATAAAACTAACAGGAATTGATCAAAGACGGCAAAAACGAAAATAAGTATTTCAAATATTAAAAATAGTAAATTAAAAAAAAAACATTATCCGGAACAACAACTTTAAATTAAATTAAACACATACAATTTTAAATCATTAAGCAAGCAGAAATAACAATAATCCCCAAAAATTCGTTTACAGTAAAATTGTGAAATACTCAAGTATTACAAAAAAAAACAAATATACCGGTTCTCGCAATAAAAGTACTTTATTTTATTTGCATTCATACATTTTTTAATTAATTTTGAACTTGATTGCTAAAAGAATGTCAAAATTGGACAAAAACTGAGATTGATTATCTCTAAATAACATATTACACATTTGAACTTACATACATTTCGTGGTCGCTAAAATAGAAAAAAAAATTATGAAAATTCTGTTTTCCCGCGTATTTCGATGTTTTATCGGGATAAAAACTCTTAAAATGTAGATTACTGTCTTTATTGGTTGTGTAGGCATCCCGTTGATTCCTAGTTAAGCTAAAATAGTCTAATCAATAGTGGGGTAGCAGCCAGCTTTGTATCTCCGGCCCGCTCTTGATAAAAGATACCAAACCGTTTCGCTACACAGTTCTCGAGTTAACGTCGGTTTTTTTTTGTAGACATTTAATTTGTAACATTGAATTCGCTAGGTACAGGTAGTTTAGAAATAGCAAAAACAATCAAGTTAGTATTCCAATGACGCGGTGCCGTACCAACTGGATTCCCATCGGGTTGTCAGTGCTGAAATCTTGTGTACAATAACTACGAGGAAAATATACCTAATACACGCTTTTCTCCCTTCCCGGGTTGCCTAGCGAAAATATTCACACCACGCCACTTTTTTTTCTCCGGACTGTAAACATCAAACATACTGGCCTCAAAACAATATAATGACTCTTTAACCTAACCAATACAGAAAAAACCGGCCAAGAGCGTGTCGGACACACTAGAACTATTCAATTCAATTCAATTCAATTCAATCATTTATTGCATTTCATGTTGTACATAAGGTCTTACATCATTTTACAACTAGTATTGTATGTTGATGGTTTTTCAGATGTAATTCCTTATTATATGAGCCGATTTCAATTTAATTTTTTTATTTGAAAGAAGATACTTGTAGCGTGATCTTATAGGTACTTAAAGAAAAAAAATGCTTGCAATGGCGGTTAAATTACAATCTTAGTTTAGATTTTTTTTTTACAAAAACCTAAAAACTGCTCAACTGATTAAATTTTCCTAGAAAGTTTTTATTAAGTTTAACTTACATGATTTTTTTCACATTTCATATTTTTTAGACTTGCTGTTTAAAAGTTAGAGGGGGGGGCACATTATTTTAATAAATAAATAATATCACAGGACAATTCACACCAATTGACCCAGTCCCAAAGTAAGCTAGGAAAGCTTGTGTTATGGGTACTAGGCAACGGATAAACATACTTATATAGGTAGATACATACTTAAATACATATAAAACACCCAAGACCCGAGAACAAACATTCGTATTTTTCATACAAATATCTGCCCCGACACGGGAATCGAACCGGGGACCTCAAGCTTCATAGTCAGGTTCTCTAACCACTAGGCCATCTGGTCGTCAATTTTGAACTGTCGGAGTGAATATCTCCGAAAATATTCACTTTATCAAAAAATGGTTTTAGCAAACCCCGTTTTATTTTTAAACACCTATCCAATGATACCCCACACTATAGGATTAGTCCAGAAAAAAAAATCACCCCACTTTACGTCCATGGGAGGTACCCTAAAAAAATATGTTTTAGTTTTTTTTACTTTATCACTTTGTCGACGTGACTGATATATATATTCATGCCAAATTACAGCTTTCTAGTACTAACAGTCTCTGAGCTTAGCCGCGGACGGACAGACAGACGGACAGACATGGCGAAACTATAAGGGTTCCTAGTTGACTACGGAACCCTAAAAATTAGGTATATAGACAAAACATACAAAGTAATCAATATCTTCAAAACTCTTTTTCTTTTTTTTCTACTTCCAAGGAGATTTTGGCTATAGTTCACACGCGAGGCCAGTGCAAATTGCGAACTTGACTAACACCGTTGAATTGCTTCGCTGGTGTATGCGCAAAAAATAGAAACTCGAAGTGATAACTTTCATGATTAATTTTAGTTATAAATTCTTAAAAAACTTCGAAGTGCAAGTTTTTTTTTTAATACAAAAGTTTAAAAAATAAGCCGTAGATTCTATTGCCAAGCTGAGGCATTGTTAAAACAAATTGCCCATAACAAATTTCATTTGAAAAAAGTCTTTTAATTGTAAAAGACATTTTATTTCGTGCACCCGAAGGTTTAAGTTCCCTTGAGTAAAAACCCGAAGACCATGACATACTTAAGGGAAAACTATAAATTATATGATTCAAGTCACGGAACCATTGAACTGGAGACATCCATTGCTCCTGTTTCAACCCCATTGAGTGAATGTAAGTGCTTTTATGTCTTTATTTGGAGCGAATTCTTTGAATGTCGTTAAGCGCAGAAAACTCAGTTATTGCATTTCCTGTGAGTAAAGTGGATGAAAAATTTCACACTACTTTTTAGGGTTCCGTAGTAAACTAGGAACCCTTATAGTTTCGCCATGTCTGTCCGTCTGTCTGTCTGTCTGTCTGTCTGTCCGCGGCTAAGCTCAGAGACTGTTAGTAATAGAAAGCTGTAATTTGGCATGAATATATATATATCAGTCACGCCGACAAAGTGATTATAAAAAAAACTAAAAAAAATTTTTTATGGTACCTCCCATAAACATAAAGTGGGGGTGGTTTTTTTTCCCCGACTAACCCTATTGTGTGGGGTATCATTGGATAGGTATTTGAAAATAAATAGGGGTTTTCTAAAACCATTTTTTGATTAAGTGAATATTTTCGGAGATATTCACTCCGAAAGTTCAAAATAATGTGTCCCCCCCCTCTAACTTTTCAACAGCAAGTCTAAAAAAATATGAAAAAAATCACGTAAGTTAAACTTAATAAAAACTTTCTGGGAAAATTAATCAGTTGAGCAGTTTTTAAGTTTTTGTAAAAAAATATTTTTAAACTAAGATTGTAATTTACCTACCCGCCATTGCAAAAATTTTTTTTTCTTTAAGTACCTATAAGATCACGCTAACAGTATCTTCTTTCAAATAAAAAAAAATTGAAATCGGTTCATATAATAAAGAATTACATCTGAAAAACCATCAGATTAGTTACCCAATTCGCCGATAGATGGCGCTGTACCGCCGACGTTAAAACTCTGCGCGCGGTGGGAGTTGGGACCAAAATTTTTTCGTACCTGCTACGGAACCCTATCTTGGGCGTGTCCGACACGCTCTTGGCCGGTTTTCTTAGAAAGTTTTGGTGACGCGAAATATTTTCCTATGACACTTTTTTTGATGGAATCTATTTCACAGTGATATCCATAAAGGTACTTAATGAAATTAATACAAATAGTGATTTATCCAACTTCATGTTTTTTTTTTATGAAACAACACATAAAAAAAACTCTGGATATACGTTAACTGAATGTTTTTGCTAATTTTTTGACTGTTTAATCATCATCATCTTAGCCTATATACGTTTCACTGCAGGGCACAGACCTCCTGTCTGAATGAGAGGGCTTGGGCCGTAGTTCTTATGCGGGTCTAATGCGCGCTGCGAACTTCACACACACCATTAAATTTCTTTGCAGGTATGTGCAGATTTCCTCGCGATGTTTTCACACACCATAAAGCTCATGATAAATTTCCAATGTAATTTTGCATGTAAATTTTGAAAAAGCGAGGCCGGGTCCCAATGCACGACTCTGCTTGAGAGACCATAGGTCAACCCACTAGGCTACTTCGACATTTTTTGATGCTTGGGTATATAAAATAAAAATATCTAACGTGGTTTCAAAATTATTATCAAATTAAAACAACAAAGAATTAATATAAAGAAAAACATCGTCAAAAAGAAAAGTTTTTGTTTCAAGTCAGATTACCATTCGGGGTTCAACTCAAGTTATCTAAATAGCCCTCCAGGGGGCACAGGATTTGACACAAACTCGAATTATTCATTTCATTAAGAGAATAGGCCTTAGGGGAGAGACTTAGGCCCTGAGATGTTAGGAACGGTCAAGGTTTCTATAACTTGGGCCTCGGGAATCTTAGCCATCTACATATAGTCATACATTGAGAATTTCGATGTGAACATGTTCATCTTGTTTAGGTACTGTAAAATTCTTTAACAAAACGACGCTATGCATAACTTTTTGTCTGGAATCACTTTTTTAAAAAAAGGGCTAAGTGCGAGTCGGACTCGCACATCAAGGGTACAAATTTTTAGGTATGTCAAAGTATACGCCGTGAACAGCCAAAACTATAACAATCCAGTGTTAGTAGAGCCCTGCTTCTAAGTAAAATGTACGTAGTGTGGGATCATTTTATATTGGTTACCCCCCTTAGTGTACTTTGGGTACGGAACCCTAAAAATACTAAATTTTTAGCAGCTGTGTGAATTATCATCCAAAGTGGAGATCATTGGAGAGTTCCGTCCTGCATAGACAATTCTGGGCAGCCATAATTTTACTACCAGATTCACTGTCACCAAACTTATATAAGTAGGTACGCCAATATTTTCCCTCAAACTGATACCAACAAATGGTTGAAAAATAGTTTGCTTATTTTGTAACCACAACGTACTTAACGAATGATACCGAACACAAGTTGTACACTCAAAGTCAAAGTCAAAGTCAAAATGTATTTATTCAATAGGGATGGTGACGCCATTAAAAAATAATTAAATACATAGAAGACACCACTCCAATAAAAAATGCTTTATTGTAGCCCTGAAAACCAGATTAATATTTGTCGGATTTAGAACGGAGCAATAATGGGTGAAGCACGGTTTTCATCATCGGATTCATCTTGGCCCTCCATTTCCGAAAAACGCACAAAAATTACGAAAAACCGTTATAAATTCGCTGGCTAAATGAGGGAAGAAGCACAAACGACAAATAATATGGAAAATGCAATAAAGTGATTCAGGTGTGATACGCTCACCAATTAGACGACCAGGCGACACGGCGGGGGAGCAAATGTGATCTAAAGTTACTGTTACACATGCTCATTTCAAGCATGAAAGCATGCTTCTATTGAGCAGTTGCTACTTAGTAGCATGTGTGTCGGAATGTTGCTCAAAATTAGCATGCTCATTTCGAGTTTGCTTAAAAATCGACAGGCGTGCGATTTTTGATCATGCTACCTGCGGCGCGGGCGGCGCGGGTGGAAGGGGGCGTGCTTTAAGCGCGTCTAAACAGGTTTTGAGCATGCTTATTCAGGAGCATACTTAAAACTAGCATGCCTATTGCTAGCAAATGTAAACTACTCATAAGCATGCTCATATTGAGCATACTCAATAGCACGCTTTTTAGCATGCTATTTTAGAGCATGTGTAACAGTACTGTGCTAAGCCTTAGGCTCCGATAATATTTTATTTGTTTTGGCGTGATCGTCTAATTTGGACCGTTTTCTACGTTGTGTTTTCGTTTTAAAATAATACTAGTGACCGGGGTTCACAACTAGGTGAACTATTAGACTTTACATACTCATGTAAATAGATAGATTATAGCGAATATATGTATAAATTCTTAAATATAAATCCACAGACAGAAATGGACAAAGATTTAACACTTAGCATTATTTATTTGCTCTAGAAAACATTGTATAACAATATGGTCTATGTTCGTGTAGGAGGAGCCCTCTCCCCGCTCTCTCCAGTAGAGCTCGACGCCTTACTGGTCACTCTCCCTCGAACCTGCCACGACCATTGCAAGGGAATAACAAGCTATGTCGCCCGTCTATAGATCGTATGTATCAGTCACCAAATGAGTAAGAGGACAAACAAGAATGTAGTTACTCCTGTGGTAGGATTTCATTACTCCTAAAATTTACACGGAGTAACTACCCTACTCACTTGAGACTACTTCTATTCCCCCCTTAGACTCTAGTATAAAAGAAGGTACTTCGATTAGTGTATGAGTAAATTGAAGGACGCTCCATTACTTGGTCTACAACCCAGAACGAGTAATTGGCCTCCCCCCACGTACCTCCCTAAGACACCCAATTCTGCACGGATCGCCTCGAGGGACGTTTTATCCTTAGCCGCAACCTCACTAACGACACCTATTGCCGAGCGAGTAAGTAGACACCCCGTTGGATTACGCATAATCACTACGTGCCGATTGGTCAGACCGAACACTAGGGGGCAACCTTCAGCACGCCAGAGGCAGAATTGGCCCCTGGAGACCATACGTATATCGCCAATCCTCGCACCCAAAATAATAATTTTGATAATCTACAGACCGCATAATGAAAGCTTCACATCAACCGTTGCTCAGCCTAGCCATCGCAACTGTATCGTCTGTACTATGGTACGTGATGGTGTAGCTGCGTGCTATCAGGACCATTTCACTTGGTCGGTCGTAACTATACTGGCATTTGTGCCTACCAGTATTGTCACTTCCCCACTCTCAGAGTAATAGTACGGATAGAAGTGTGGGAAATACTTTCTCTATACTGGTCTGACTAAATCCAAGGTTAATATTGAGGACTGGTAAGTATTAGTGGTTTAATTTAGTCTCAAGTATTATGAAACCCCATTCTAGGTTCTAATAGGTTAACAGATTTTATACCAAAATCAAGGGATGAATTTTGAAAATGATATTCTTTCACTAGAACAAATAAAATAGATAATACAATACACCATACGTCTAAATGGACTTGTATAACAGCACAACAAAGGTAATAAACAGTAATAATATGGCCGTCTATCCATTTCTATCAGTAATTGATCAATTACTTCCCAAAAATAAATTCATAATAAAACACGAGGTTAAATAGTAGTAACCCTATTAAAATTATACTAGGAGTTCTTACCTAGGAGGTACAACTGTTTCACTGTTTAAATACTCTGTGGTATTATCGAAGATAGATTCCCCAGTAGGTTACAAGATCTCCGGTAGCTTAGATAATATTCACTTCAAATATTACTTCAAGACGAAGGTACGACAACATAAACGCACAAGGTTCTCAGTCAGAATATTGTTCAGATCCACTGTCAATTATCGAAGATTTCAAAAAGATTTAAATTTAAATAATAATTCCAAGAGAAAAGACATTAAAAATTGTATTAGTTAAATAGAACCCTATTACTCATTTTGACATTAACTGTCAGTCATCAAAATCTTGTTTAAAATTGAACCTTAAATTTCGTTGACCTAAACATCTAGCTTACTATGTAGCTTTGTTCTATATGTATGATTTCAATAAATGTTTAACCGCGAGAGTCAACCCCGGTAGGTTTAAGTTAAGATCGCGTTTGATTAAAATATACTATAAGTTCCCACTGCCACGTTAAATAAAATTATAAAGACACTTAGCTAAGATTATGATCCAAACACATCGCGTTCCCAGCATACAGCCCCGAAGTCTGCATCTCCATACTCCAGCAGCTCTCCTCACAGCTTACTGCAACTCGCAGCTCTCAGCAGAACTCCAATTAGGAACCCGCCGTCATATCCAGTGAATGGATATCCATGTCAAACAAATTATATATTAATATTGTATCAAAATCATTATTCAATCCTGATATGATTCAGGAGATTTCATAGATCATGTATTCCTGCGATGTCAGTTATATTGGTCCAATAGTTCCAATGCCTGACGTATGATGGATATAATAATATACTGGAAATAAGTCCATTATGCTTCGGTTTAAGATATAAATTATTATTGAATTTCCAGTCGTCACTTTAATCCCTGTCATATTTTTATGTAATTCATCATGATGTTGCTGTAGGTACTGTGGCCCGGCGGAAGACCAGTGCTGGTTTTTAACTAGCAACATGCTGAGCCGGGTCCCTTTTTGTAGCAGCACTAATATGTACATTTCTATGTCTATGTCTATACGTATGTTTGTACTCTTATTTTTGCCTGTGTATGTGTTATTGTTGTTATAAAATAAATGTTTTTCTTTCTTCTTTCTTTCTTTCTATCACTACTCCATTGTCCAAATTCCCCATAGTTCCCCAATAAAACATCAGTATTTTGACTTACACGTCAAATGATTCCTCTCGGTCTTCACTCCATCAACCTTTGACGTAGACTCCTCACTTCTATTCTTCTATTCCACATGACAGCTGACGTCACGCGCCTCTAGGCTCCCGCTATTTCTGAAAATAGTTAAATTATCCTGCGAAATATCATTTTGGACTTAGGGCAGTACTTCACACTGATACACCATTTAATTCTCTACACAATTCTCATTATTAGAACACTCCCGATTCAATAGACACTGAGTTATAGTCATTTAATCCCAAACACAATATCACAAGTTTGTTATTATTATAACTTCACTCGTCTGTCCCGTAGATTAGACATCAAATTGACATTTCTCGATGTTGCTTTCTTTGGAAACCAAATATAACTATCTTTGATTAGGCGAAGCCTTCCCTCAGCTTTACACGGTCTCGCTATATGATGATTGGTAAATAAATCGACTGTTGTTTATAAAGCTTTCGTTGCTGTAACTTCCAACGTCGTAATTCATAGTCACTTCAAGTTGTCGCATTTGTGGAAAGTATGAGGAAATAACCGTTGGAAAATACACACACACACCACACGACACTTCACTTTATTTTTATTTGATTTATTTTACTACGTTACCTCGTTTTTCTTCCTGACATCCCTCATGTCAAAACCCCCAATCTTTTCTTTTCTTTTTGACCGGTCTCATTAAACAAGGTTTGTTATTGAAACTTTTTCAAAAAAATTAATACCCATATAACGAGTTCAGTACAGTACCTTTAATTCCGACGCAATAACCATCCCCCCGCGATCGCCTGACGTTCCCTGATTCACGGAGTGAATTCCGATGATAATTACAGCAAACCTCGCTAGAGGGCGTTGTATCGCAGGTATTTCTATATCCATGGTTTCCCATGGATATAAACGCTGCGCTTACGACAAAACAACTTTGAACATTTAGGTTATCGTCGCTAGATGGCGCTTAAATCAATCGCGCCAAGCAATAATAAGCAATTATTCGATTAACTGCAAAATAAAAAAAATTATTGATTTAAAACAAATAAATAGTTAGTTGATTGAGTTGAAGAACATTGGACGTCATAAGTTGCTACTTGCCATTAAAACTCTATGGGAGAATTTGTGTTATGACAGCTCATAAAAAGTACGTCAGTTGATTGGTGGTGTCAACATCCCTATTACTATTACAAGCACTTATAAATGTCGAAGAATCTACCACCGGTTCAGAATAACCCTGTTGAGAAGAAACCGGTAGGAAACTCGACAAGGTATATTTTTTCAAACAGATCTACAATGTTGCTAAATCACATTACATCTAAAGTATTTAAAACAACCTAATTTTTTAACACAGTAGATACGCTATTTGAGACTAGGGATAGCCAATGCGGCTCGGAATTATTTCCAAACATCCCTATCTATATTACACATATGTATTATTATAATCATTAATTTGATAGTAAGTACACCTTAGATATTAAAATTTTCTTGACGATGAATTTGAATTTTGTATCCGTTTGGTCGGTTATTCTACACCATATTATTACATGATTTCACACTGTATGACACTGTTTTCTAAGGGTGTTGCCTTTAACAAGCTGTCGACGATAACATAACATTTCAGGATAGTTTGAGTGCTCAATATAACGTACCTACGTATTAGCAGTTGTCAAACATGCTTCGTCATCGACAAACCGTCCTTTTTAACCGACTTCAAAAAAAGGAGGAGGTTCTCAATTTGGTTGTATGTTTTTTTTTGTGTGTTACCTCAGAACTCCGTCATTTATGAACCGATTTGGAAAATTTTTTCGTTGTTTGAAAGCACATGCCTCATGGTTGGTCCCGTTGTTACCAGAATCCAGTTCTGATGATGGGATCCATGAGGAATTGAAGAAACTCCTCAAAAATTCAAGAAAATAGTATAGCGATTTTAGTATTTTCGGTGACAAGTCGAGCATTTGCATTCAGAAAGTATCATGGAACTCTGTAATAAAACGACACAACCCCGTCGAGCATTAAAAATAGAATTTTCAACATAAACTTATTTCGAAGTCAAACTGATGATTTTATCCTACGCATCTATTTTATACAGAAACAACTAAAAAGCAAAAAATAAAAAAAATTAAATAAAAAATAAAACTTCCTTCAAAAAACATCCAAAAAACTATGTAATAATCATTGAACCAAACATAAGCATGAACATATTATCTTTCTTCTAATCTGTTCAAAGTCGGTGCCTCAGCACGAGCCAGCAGGAGTGTCGAAGCCCTATAGATAGTAGGTATGTAGGTAAGTTAGATTACTAGGTCCACTCCTGCTGGCTCGAGCTGAGGCACCGACTTCGAACAGATTAGAAGAAAGATATGTTCATGCTTATTGTGGTCGCTTTGGTTCAATGATTATTTCATAGTTTTTTGGATGTTTTTTGAAGGAGATTTTATTTTTTATTTAAAATTTTTTTGGGACAGCAATATTAAAAGAGTTTAGTAAAGATATCTCCATTTTCCTAGCTGAAACGTGAAATGTTTTTTTACATTATTTTTTTATTTACTTCCGAAGATTTCAACAGGCACATTTACTTATGGACTACGGCTTAAAATACCAATTTACGCGTTTCCTTTTAATCTTCAAAACATCAGGAAATAGTGGTACGGTCGAGGTGAAAGCATGTTTTATTTTGCTACCTTGTCACCATTATTTCGTGTTTGAAATTTTGTATAAATTTTTCAGAAGGCATGCAGTGACAAATTATTAAAGTATACAGGGTGTTACAAAATTGCCCGTAATAACTGAAGGGTATGGAATTACTCCAGTAAAGAATTAAATTAGTATACAGTTGTGGCCATATAATTAAGAACGATTATTTATTGAGATGATTTTTTCAAAGTAACAAGTATAACTAATTGCCCGTATTTTTTTTATTTCTCTCGGTATTGCAAAACTTTTCCGTACTACCGGTACATTCATTTATGCAACATAGTTGGCTAAAAAATTAATAGAGAAACTTTATACATTCGATCTGAACCTAGTATTAGTACTTACTGGCTGGTCACGTAATTAAGAACGCTGAATAGTTTATTATTTTTTCAAATTTAAATAGAGAACACTATGTGGCTCTGTGGTTGTAGATTATTATTCGTATAATTTTGGCGCCATTTCGTGCTGTTAAAGTCTTAAAAGTGATTACTTCGTATAAAAACAATGGGGAAAAATAAAAGTTGTGATAAATCTACAAGAGAAGTAATAATAAAACTTCGCGAGAAGAATTGGTCGTATAAAAAGATAGCCGACCATCTGCAATGTTCAAAAACAATGGTTTTCCATGCCGTAAAGCATTTTTCCACGTATCAAACTACTTCAAACGTTCCGCGTGGACCTAGACAGAGAAAGTCATCTCGTCGAGATGATCGAAATATCGTTCGTTTGGCAAAACAAAATCCTTTTAAAGGGTCTAATGAGTTGAGAAAAGAATATTTTGGCGAAAACAACCCTTCAGCAATCTCTGCACGCACTATTCGAAGGCGTTTGGTAGAAAATAAGTTGAACGGAAGGATAGCAAGGAAGGTGCCTATGTTGAAACGATGTCATAGGCAAGCCCGACTTGCATTTGCAAGAAGGTATGAAAACTGGACAGTCAGACAGTGGAAAAACGTTCTTTTTTCTGACGAGACAAAAATAAATAGGGTATGTTCTGATGGAAAACGATACGTACGACGCCCTCCGAATAAAGCATTCGACCCAAAGTACACAAAAGTGACATTAAAGCATGGCGGGGGAAATATGAAAATTTGGGGGTGCTTTTCTGGACATGGCGTTGGACCTGTTAGGCTGATAGAAGGAAACATGGATCAATTCCAATACAAAAATATACTGCAAGAAACAATGTTACCATATGCCGAAGACGTGCTTCCGGTTATTTGGTCATTCCAGCACGACAATGATCCAAAGCATACTGCACGCACCGTTAAGGAATTCCTCACATCACAATCAGTTTCTGTCTTAGATTGGCCAGCCAACAGCCCAGATCTTAGAGCATCTTTGGTGCGAAGTCAAGAAAAAGATTTCAAATCGACAGTGTGGCAATTTGAGAGAGCTGTACGACGTTTTCTTAGAAGAATGGAACTCTATTTCTCTTGCGAAATGTCAAAAATTGATAGATTCAATGCCTCGCCGGTGTAAAGCCGTAATTAAAAGCCGTGGACATGCTACTAACTATTAATTTTAGTTCAAATGTATTAAATTGCTTTTTTTTCTATACCAACTTCACATTAATATGATTTATTTAATCTAAGTTTCATATAAAACAACTCTCGAGCAGTTTAATAAATCGTTCTTAATTATTTGTCCAGCTTCATTACTATTTGAATTAATTATTATAGAGAACAAATAAAATTTGTAAAAAAAAAATGTTAGCAATTATACACTATTATTCTTAATCCCGTTTGCTCTATCCATGTGGCTATTTTATAACATAACTTGTTACTTCTAAGAAGGAACACAACTAGACATGTGACAAAATTTAGATAAAAAAAAATCGGAAACTTCAAATCGTTCTTAATTGTATGACCACCACTGTATATATTTTCTTTATTTCATAGGTATGTTTTCAATGTCGGAAAAATAAGTGTTTTTAATAGTAAATTAAAATATCGACTGAGATTACGCACATCACTATTTAATTTCGATATTGGTTTTTTCCATAACCATTATAGCTAGAAAAAAAAGAACAGCGCGCAAAATTACAGTTTTATTTACTGTTCATGGGGTTTCAGGCTTTAGGGGTTATTTTGTAACACCCTGTAGAGATATCTTCGACTTCCACTATACCACATTATCGCCTCTGTTAAGATTTTAGTTTTCTGATCAAGCTTTATTTTTATATTTTACATCCTAAAGCGCCTTAAATAATCTTCATTTACGTTATTTTTAAACAACACGAGTACTAACATAAACATTTCTTAGAACTCTATTTCTATTATCGTTTTCGACACCAAAGGTAAGAAGAGTTTGTTCACCTTCTTTAACGTATTTGGTACTCTGCTATATTTAGGCAAAAAGAATTAAGTATAGATCTTCTTGTATGTAGTAGTGTACGAAAGTGATAAAGAACTTAGACATTTTTACAATACGGAACATCAACTCGTTTGTACGGATACGCAACAACAACTACATTTAAAACTATTTAATTGCGTTTTAAACCTATATCTGTTTCCAATTGCAGATTATTCAATCTGCTTTTCAAATGGTCATTCTTGCATAATACAATATTGATATTACTTATATACACCCGAACAAACTTCGCTAAATCGCCGTCTGACTTGTAAATTGTTTTCATGCATAAAGATTTTTATCCAAAGTTCGAAGAATAGCCAGGCTTAAGTGCTAGTGAGTAGAGCAGTGCGCTCGCATAACTGATTGCCATTAAGGCAGAGAAGTTTCCAAGTGGCGACTGCTTACCGGAAGCGCGAGCTTTCTATAAGCACGCTAGGCGGTCAGCACATTTACGCTATTCATGTTGGTTAGTCTGCAGTATTGATGGAAATAAAAAATCGTGCGTGCAGTTCCTCCGCACGGAAGAAGTGAAACTTCGTAATGTGGAAATGAAAAAGGCTTATACATTAATATGAACCTTATTGCAATAACTTAAAGAACTAAATTTACTTATGCTTCTATGTGTTTAAATTACTCGCTAGATGGCGCTTTTATCAAGTCTCATACATTTGCACAGACAGTATGAGTTCTGCATCGCACTATCGAAGTTTTTAACATCCGTTAGTATATATACAATGCGAGATTACTTGCTTCGGCAGTACATATACTAATGATTTCATACCCCCTCCATGGTAGCGTTAAACGTTTAACGCAACCTTGTTGGAAGTCGCATTAGAAGTTTCACTTCAAAAATACTTAAATTTCTCCTCTGTGACTACGCGTTGACGATAGAGTAACTACGCTTGTATGACGCATGCATATTTTTTAGTATCTTCTCATTAGATCAGCACACGTTTACAGATATTTCGTTTGATTTTACAAACACTTCATTGGACAATTTCTTAACAATCTGAAAACTTGGTCGGATGGCTTACTTCAGATTAGATTGAGTTAGTTTTATAACTCTTCAAACCAAATCAAATATTTCTTCGTGAGAGATGTCTTCACCATTGCTCTGGGTCGTTTCTGGTGCAAAGGTTGCCTATTGGCGGTTCAGCTAGGCAATGCTGCTAGTGATGTGTTGGGCACCTTTGCGCCTGGTACGATCCGGGGCTGTTTATTTGACTGACTATTGTTTTCTTATTTTGTTTTTTATTGTATTTTGTATTTACCTGACTCTGTGATCTAATTCATGCGTGCCGAATAAAGTATTACCAAGTGAAACATTCAGTCAAACTTTTATTGCTGAAACATTGGTGATCCTATTTTTGTTTAAAGCCCACCATTCAAATACGTATACTTAAAGTAACACATAATTTAAAGAAAACTGTCAGCACCGTCATACTTTACTCTTAGATGAGTTTCGCGCTCAAATGTGGGACATCATTAGGAATGCCTGAACTACAACCAAGAATTTTAAAATTAATTATATAAAATTTCTTTAAAAATGTTTGTTAATTTAATTATTCAGTTTTAATATCTTTTGTTACAGGTATCATGGATAAGAAAAAGAGATCTTCACATACTCACAGCAGGAATATTAACGTATACATCAGACCAAAGGTTTCAGGTATGCACAATTTTGCACGAACTAAGAAGTTTAAATAGAGCAATAATAAGATTTTGCACTTTTTAGGTGTTACATTTAACGTTAGTAAAAGATGCATGCAAAGTCACAAATATTTATATAAAATGGCTACGATGAAAAACCAATGATATTGTTGCTACTGATTATGATAATGTCAAAGATATGTAAATATGATGATACAATGATCAACTATCAAATAAAATTACTATATAAAATGAGGAAATTAACGCAGAGGTATTTTTTAAAGGTAATAAGACCTGACAAGTCCGAAAACTGGACGCTACAGATCAAGTTCCCTCAAGAGAGGGATGCAGGCATATACGAGTGCCAGGTCAACACAGAGCCGAAGATGTCTCTAGCATTCCAGCTGAATATTGTGGGTGAGTCAGTAGTTTATTTGAAAACTTTATTATAATATAATAAAATGGGTGGGCCAAGTTTCTTTTGTAACAAAGGACTTACACGAGATACATAATAATATGAAAGTTAAAGCAAGATATCTAATAAAATTCTATGGATTACAAATAATCAATCTTACTTGGTATATAGATCCGTAGTAGTGTTAATCTTTGCAGGAATTTATTAACAAGACAATCAGTTGCACAGCAGCAGCAGAGCTGGCTGTTCCCGTATCTCTTGTTTTTGGTGTCTAGTAGAGCGATTTCCGGTACAGTTGATAATAACGGGGACGCAGATCCACAAGTCACAAGATAATGATATGCATCATATACGCATGCCACATTGCGGTACTGCGTTGTGTTTTGTCTTTGCAGGCTTGTTTGACTTCGTAGGGTCATTCGTCAAAACTCTGTTCAATTCTGTCAATTTTGTCAAGTCCAAAATTTATTTTTGTTTATTCTTGTCTAGGGCACTAAGTAGATTTATTCGGATTGCGCAAGTTGAAACAAAAACGATATCGTAACTGTTTTCTTACGAGAAAATTTTTACCAAACTAATATTCGATTTTGGAGCACATGAGCCAAATGCACTAGTGTGTATGAATGAAACCTGAAACCTATTGTTTAAGTATTTAAACGAACAACATCTTACAAAAAATAAAACTTTATTATTTAACATCACATTTATGTACAAAACTTACCAAGTTGTACAGGAGTCCCTAAGTAAACTCATAAACCACCTCAAATATAAGATGCCAAAGTTAGCAAACTTGACAGTGCTGGACAAACTCCCCTGATATTACAATTTGCATCCTTAGCCGTTGCTAATGCCTTGACGTTGCTAGGGGAAGAAAATACTACAAAATACTCAGAAAGCAGTGAGTAAAATACTATGGAGTATTTCTAAGGGAGAGTTTGTTGTAAGGCAGAAAATGAAGCTGATGAATTTATAAAATGTGCATCGTAAATTATGATTAAATTGAATGAGTAAAAGTGGCGATTGGCTTCTATTGCGAGCTGCAAGAGTAATATCCAGCTGCTACGAAATTCGATTTTCAAACTTCTTATTGTGCTTATACTTCTTACTCTTCTGTTTAATATTATTAGCAAAAACGGAACGATACAATACGAAGTTGAAAAATCGAATTTCGAAGTACAAAGCCACATAGCAACGACGTTTACTTGTCAATATGCTCCACTCGCCGCAAGCAGGTCACCTGATGGTTAGTTTTTACCGGTGACTTAGCCGCAAAGCCAGAGGGATCCCAAATACTTTACTAGCCCTAAATTAAAAAGATGGAATGTCTTGCGGCTGATTTTTTGATGTTAAATATAATTGCTCAAATGTAATTGACGATTAATATCATTGTTAAAATTCGCATTAACGTGCCACTAATTAACAAATGTTAACGCAATGAGCTCTCATTGGAAACACAAAGTCAAAGCTTGCTCAAAACAACTCATAATAATGCTCAAATTAAACTTAAGTCAGTAAAAATAACAAGTTGTATAATCGTTGTTATACTTCCCTCCAAAGACCTAATGACTACAGACTAGCGAGATCGGCCGCTTCACAGAGTAAATAGGGCGATTTCAGCTAATGGAAGCACCTCTTCACTTCGGTTACTTCTTTTACAGGGCATATTAAAAACTTCTCACTTTAAACTTTGAGCTTTAAGGTGAGAATTACCTAAGGGACGTTTCTTGGTGAATGTTAGTTGATTATGAATGAATATGCTAAGCGCAAAGGCACGTTGTTAATTTTGCAAATGGTAGAATGCTGCCGCGAAGTAGCAGTGTTTGCGCTGTTATGTTAAAGCGTGGAAATTACCAGCATAATAGGTATTAGGTATTCCATCTTAGCCCTCTAAGCTGGCAAAGCATAGTCCTCTGGCGTTTCTGGTGTCCACAGGGTGGTGGTGCTCTAACTACTTACTCGTTAGCCACCTTATGTCATAAATTTTTTTTTAGATCTTTGTGAGTGCCTGTAGGTTGCGTGATGTACACAGCTCTGCTGCCAGTTCACACTTGTTAATTAGTCGTCTAAAACTGAGGTCAAAGTATCATTACTTCTCTTAATCTTCGTAAGTCCTCTTATAATTTTTAAGGTACAAATCACATAAATCGTATAAATAGTTTCCAAAATCACAAAGCTGGGTATTCTCGGCTCTATCTGTAGTACCTACATTATAGTTTAAAAAACCAGGACTTACGAGGAAACGTATAAATTTGTTGATAAACTATTAGTTAAGGTATGATGTCATGCTTCTTAGAAAACTTCTGAATCTACAGATTACTTATCAGCCACTTCATTAGTCTTTTCTCGTCACTAACCTTAGTTGGATAAGACTAGGGTTAAGCAAGATACTTCATCCACACAAAAACTAGAACTCCTTTGTTAATAACATCTTTCTAATCGATAAAGTTCCCTGTTCTGATTGACTTTCAGAAGAGTATATCAGGGCCAAGCGATCCAAACTTCCAGAACTTTCGACTTCACAAAATATTGCTTTATTTTTCCGCCTTGCCGGATAAAGGTTGTATAAATATTAAAGATTGCGTCTATATTTGAGTTATGTTCTGTAATTACTGTTAACGTCTGTTTTAACATAATGATGTTTGTAGAGGAGCATGTTGGTTAGAAATTAAATGTTTGAAGTGTGTCCAGACAGCGAAATATTTTAGTTTTATTCTTTTTCTTTTTTAGTTTCAGATCTTTTAGAAAAGTATTTTTGTTAGTCTAACGTTTTATTATCATGTCCACTGCAGAGTTAAAATAACAAACAGGGTTAGTTAGAAAAGTCAATTGTGTCAACATTTTTGTTCTGTGACTTAAATTTAAACTTCAATTTTGATACTCGCAGGAATATGTCTATTTTTGCTGTTACGGAGTATCTTTATTGTTTTAATGCTGTAAATATATGGTAATGCTATAAAAATCATTTATAGCTAGTTGATTCTCGTTTGACTGTTTGTTGGATCACACCTTAACAAAGAACCACAAATTGATCAGAAAAATCAGGCTTTTTATCAAAAGTAGATACCTGAGTGAAACGTGCCTTCAATTTAAATAATTATAACTTAATGTTATACAAAGAAACCTTGACTAAACTAGAGATTAGTATGTAATAAATCGAAAAAATCACGAAAGAATCTCTTTTCACAAAAAGATACTGCTGTAGGCCATTTCGTTATAATCTGTACAAAAAATACTACCCATTTTCAGCTTTCGAAGGTTCGTCAAATACTTCATTAATTTTATGAGAAAAGCTTTCACGAGGGCTAGGTAATATTTCGAAGCAGTAACATATTTCCTCGTAATGGTGAAATTTTTCAACACCTAAAATTCTAGAAAACTGGAGCAGGATAGCGTTTATTGCCCTGATTTAGAATGTCTTTGCCCTTTTGTCCGTACGATTTAAGGTAGGAAAATATCAAGAGCTTTTGAAAAATGTTTTCAAACAAAGGAAAGCGTATTTGAGCATCAAAAAGTCTTTTGTTTTTAAGAGTGTCTTCAAATGTTCTTGTATTTATTGCTTTTATCTTTATGTTAGATACCAATATAATATAGTAGCTGTTGCCCGTGACTCTGTCTAAGAAGAATTATTCATCTATGGCTGTCTCGTGGAAACTCTGCAGTTTTCCGGGATAAAAATATCCTATACGTCAATCCAAGTTATGTACTATACATATACATGTGCGTTCCTAATTTCATCAGAATTCGTCAAACCTTTTTAGCGTGAAAGAGTGACAAACATCCACACATCCACCTAGAGACCTATCCATACAAAATTTTGCGTTTATAGTATTTTCTTGTAGCTATAGAGTCTTTACAGCAATTAGTTAAAACTTACAAAGAAAAAAATGTGACAAATTAAAAATCATCTAAAAAACACAATAATGTTCAATGGATTTTTCTTACTTTTCAACTATTCGTTTTTGAACAGTTTTTACCATTTGGGTAAAGAACTAGAAGAATAATTAATTATCAAACTAGACATTTGCGATATCGATTTCAATAAAACAGATACTCCTATGTTTGAACTAAAATTTAACTACAGTTCGTAAATAGGGAAGTTACGGTTGACTGTTGACATAGTTTTCAGTTATCTGACTGTCAATAACAAATATTCCCGTGGAATATTTTTGTGAATATTGACATTTGATTATTTTGTAGCGGAATTTAAAAAAAAATAGTTTAATAATAAATAATGAAAGGATTGACAACAATAATAATAAATAATGAAAGGATTGACTCAAACTAAACAAAGCTTGTACTATGATGTGTACTAGACAACGGAACTACTTTGCCCGTGTTTACTTCTCTTATTTTCTCCTCCGGATCTCCTCATTTCTGATTCGATCACGCAGGGAAACTCCGAGCATAACTTTCTCCATCTTTCTTTGAGCGACTTTTTTTTCATTGCAAAAAAATATAAAGAAAGAAAGAAAGAAAGAAGACATTTATTCACTTTTACAAGACACACATACAAGAAAGTACACACAATTTTACAAAAAAAAAATCAAAGATAACATACAATGAAGTAACAAACATGTACATACACAGCTCTGCATGTGTGTCCCCGCAAAAGTGAAACGGTCGCGGACTCAGCATTATGCTGAGGCGTTAGACGCCTGCAGCGCTGATTTTCTGTCAGAACCGTCTGTGACTCACGGAACGATACACAAATATACTATAATAAACCACTTACTTATATAGAAATAAATTAATAAAATGATAAAGAATTGATAAATAGTATAGATTTACTTTAGAGCAGCATAATAAGTTAATAAGTAAATAAATAAATTAAAATAAAGAAAAAGTAAACGAAGAAGATATGTTTAAAAACAACAGGCTGGTTTAATCAATGTGTGGGTGCTGGTTTTTACGGATAGGATTTTTGGAGCGTTAAGAAGGGATCCTTCAGCTTGCGCTTGAAGGTGTACTTACTTGACGCTCCTTGGATAGGGGGAGGAATATCATTCCAGCACTTAGACGCCGCGAACTTAAAACTTCCACGGAATGCCGCGGTCTGGTGTTTAGGCACAAGAACCATAGCACTCCTGCGCTCACTCTTCGACCAAACAATTTTATTGAAGAGGTACAATGGTGTCCTGTAGCGTCTCACACCGAACAGAAAAGTGGCGAGGTGCATGCGCCTGCTGCTGCTGAGGGGCATATGCTGCCGGGTTTTTTTTTGTGTATTGAGATTGAATGTGTGTTAATTTTGCCCACAGAAGCCAAAGCCCACGTGTTGGGCCCAGCAGACCTCTACGTGAAGACTGGCAGCTCGCTGATGCTAACCTGCGTCTTGAGTCAGGGTCCTCACGACCTTGGCACCATATTTTGGTATAAGGGTAAGTCATTCGAACACTAGAAGATTGTTTGGGATTGATTTAGTTTCTTCGTGATTTACGATCAGTTCACCAATTTTTAAGAGTATTCGTTCACATAGGCCCAAACTGATTCTATAATCATCATCATCATCATTTCAGCCGTAGGACGTCCACTGCTGGACATAGGCCTCCCTCATTGACACCCAATCATTACGGTTGGAAGCCACTTGCATCCGCCCTGAACCTGCGGTCTTCACCAAATCGTCCGTCCATCTCATTGGTGGACGTCCCACGCTGCGCTTGCCAGTCCGTGGTCACCATTCGTTAATTTTTGGGCCCCAACGGCCATCTGTTCTATGTGCTTTTTTGGCTTTATACACCGTGAAATTTTAGTGGTTGTTTTCCCGAAACGAGGTGATTCAGTTTCGATTGTACAATCGACTTACTGTACTAGAGTCAAAAATCCAATTGTGAAAAACGAACGTCGAAAATGACCGCAAACCAATAGTAACGCTTCGTTGGTACAAGTAGCTTACGATCGTACGATAGGTTAGGTACCAATGAAGCGTTACTATTGGTTTGCAGTCATTTTCGACTTTCGTTTTTCACAATTGGATTTTTGACTCTAGTCAAAATAGTAATTATAAATCGATTGTACAATCAATACTAAATCACCTCGTTTCGGGAAAACAACCACTAAAATTTCACGGTGTATAGGGGCATCCTATAATGATTGATTTTATTTAAAAGGATAAAGCTAGCATATATAACCTCAATTCAAAAATCTCTAACCAACATCTAACCCAGCACAGGCCTCCTCTTAGAATGATTGAGCTTGGGCCCTAGTTCCCAGTATGTCAAATGTACTTCACCGTAAAGCTCATGGTAATAATTCCGCACATAAATTGCGCGAACCTGGGCTCAAACCCACAAGGTAATTGAGGTACCGTGACTTTTTTTTAATAAATCTGCTACATCCTCAATAATCTCAACCTATATCCAAGGCATTCCCATTTCCCGCCCGTGCCTACCTCAATTTTTCCCACCATTCATCTTTAACTCTTGAATAATTAACCCTCCTTCCCTTCCAATTACACAATAGTTTGCTACCAACCTTCAGCCGCCAACAGGCGAAGTCAAACTTCACATAAATCCGCCAAATTGCGTAGACTCAAAACAAACAAATGACCGTCGTAAATTACTCCCTTATTTGACACACCGAATTTGGTCGGTTTTTACAATCTCGTCCACTTAATCTGAAAATCGGGGGTCAGCCGTTTCCTATGTATATTTTACTCGTTTTACTGCTATTGTTAAACGTGGGTTTGCGTGCTGTGCCTGGCTTTCATAGATTTGAAATTACTGTTTTGCGTTCGGAATCTGATTTGGTTCTTTGTCGAACAATACTATTCCGGCTGGCTGACACTACGTGGAAAACGGCGAATATTGTGTTTTTATTGCCAGTAATGGGTTTTCGTCGGGTTTTATATAGCATGTTGTTAGGTGAAGTAGATGACACGATTGGATACTTAGTTTGAATGGGAATAGTATCTTTTATAACTATAGCAACACTATACACATAAATTCTTGTTATAACTTTTAAGGTTCCGCGCCTCAAAAGAAAAAAAAACGAAACTCTTTTATGATTACTTTGTTGTGCGTCCGTCTATTTAGTTTTCATTGAAAATCTATAAACGTCAAATTTGTAAAATTAAGTATAATTTCAGAGAACTAAATGAAAGAAAAATCAGAAAATCGTTATATATCAAATCTTAAAATAAGTTGTTTAGTTTTAAAATTTGATAAGGTATTACGTACATTGTACCATTGTACTTATCGATATATCGGATTTTAACTATGGTGGCATTGGTGGCCTTAGTGGTTTGACTTATGGCCCCTCAAGCAGATGGTCTTGGGTTCGAGGCCGGGCTCCTCTTGAGTTTTTTGGAATTAATGTGCGAAATTACATTTGAATTTACCATGAGCTTTATGGTGGAAAAAAATATTAGTAGGATACCTGCGAAGAAAATCTTTGGTATGTGTGAAGTTTCGGGCTTGCGTGAGATCTGCGCTGCGGCTCAAGCCGTCTCATTATGAGAAGAGGCCTGTGCCTTACAGTGGGGCGTGTATAAGCCGAGATCATCTGCTCCCACCGAGGATCGAACCCGAAACCTTAAGCTTCGTAGTTAGGTTCTCATCGTTAGTACAAACTTAGCCATTACTTTCAATAGAATTCAAATATTATGATTTACTAATAATAATACTGTACATAATCACATAATTCATTAAATACAAAATGAAAACCGTTTAAGTTTGAGACGAATCCAGATTATATTAATATTCTCAGCTAAGCAATTACATTGGAAAATTAATAATTATAAACTGAAAAATCTTAACCATAAAATAATAATTTCTGCTACACAGTTTATTTAATTTCAAGTTTAGTAAATTTCAATTAAGTATTATTTTAAAAAAATAGTCTGAAAATGACAAATTTATTACTACTTACAGTATAGTAGTTAAAGTTAGTGTGTGTTGCCAGTGATGACATATGGATCCCAGGCGTGTTGCTTCACTATGGGCCTGATGAAAAGGCTTAGAGTTGCTCAACGAGCTATGGAGAGGGCTATGCTCGGAGTTTCTCTACGGGATCGAATCAGAAACGAGGAGATCCGTAGAAGAACCGGGGCCACCGACATAGCTACACGGATTAGCTCGTTGAAATGGCAATTGGCAGGCCATATAGCACGCTGAACAGATGCCCGTTGGGGCCCAAAAGTTCTGGAGTGGAGACCACGGACTGGCAAGCGCAGCGTGGGACGTCCACCAACGAGATGGACGGACGATTTGGTGAAGGCCGCAAGTTCATGGTGGATGCAAGTTGCTTCCAACCGTAATCATTGGGCATCAATGAGAGAGGCCTATGTCCAGCAGTTGGACGTCCTACGGCTGAAATGATGATGATGATAGTACCTAGTTAAACTGCCAAACCCACTTAAACGGCAACATAAATGACACAGCATTAACTCCGCAGTTGGTTTATTGCTCGAAGCTCATAACGCCAAACTTGCACTGTTGTAGCTTAACTCGTTAAGTGTTAGGCAAGTACCGCTTACAACTTAATAAAATTACAATATCTTTGCCCCTCCACACGTTTAAATGTTTACGTAATGTTCTGAAACAATTATTTTGCTCATCCGCGACCAAAGCGCTAAGCGAAGCAAAGTTGGCCGCGGGTGAGCAAACTAATTTGTTTTAGTTCATTGATATGGAGAACCTTTTTGCGCCATCGGCCATCAGTTCTACGAGCGATATTCCCTGCCCACTGCCACTTGAGTCTGGAGATTCTTCGACCTATGTCGGTGACGTTAGTTCTTGCGCGGATTCTATGTTGTCTATGTCCTTGGGTTCTTGGTTTCTCGAGTACCTAGCGTCCACGGACCGGACAACGCAGTGTAGGTAGGCCTGTGACAAGATGGAGCGACGACCTGGTTAAGGTTGCGCTTTGGATGCGGATGGCGCGCGCGGGACCGATCTGTTTGGCGAGCCTTGGGGGAGGCCTTATGTTCAGCAGTGAACGTCTTTCGGCTGAAATAATGATGATGATGTTGATTGATATGGACCTCCGTAAAGTATCAAATCATAAAACCTTACTACTGGAGTAGCAAGGCTAGTTAAATTAACTCATGCGTAAAGATAGTTTTAACGATCGAACGACACCTATTTTATGCAAGCTTTTATTCAAATTGCGAAGAATGTATAGTCGCGGAATGAAAAAGGTTCGTCAATTTTCAATCTTAACTCGCTGGCATAGAGTCTAAAAGTGACGAACCTATTCATTCCGCAACTGTACCGGTCAAATCTTGCAAGTTAAAGACCACTTCCCAGTTTCTGATTGAGCTGAAATTTTGCATGCATTTAAAAGATGACAATGCAATATTAGATGACATGGAGCTGATCTCATGATGGAGCTGGAAAGTGGGCGTGGGAAATCTGTAGTAAAAAGACTAACATCATCGAGTCTAGTAACATCGAGTTTGGTCTCGTTTCATTCATCCTGACGAGTCCTTTGGAAATCAGGGGCAAAAAAGCTTGTATTAAAAAAATATATTTTTTTAACAAATACTTATTTAGTAGCAGTTTATTTGTGTCAGAATTAAAGATTTTTATAATGCTGTTTTTGTGTAAAAACAAAATACTATATCAACCACTATATCAAGGTTATTAAAAAATATATAACATAATATTTATTAAAATCGTTACAATGGAACATACATGGAAAGAACATAATAATAACAATTAATTACAAAACATTCAATTTTGATTAATTATTAAGGCTATGAAAAATAAAATAAAATAATTTCTTGAATCAGGCGTTACTTTGCTGACGTCCATATTAATGAACTGAAGCAATTATTATTTGCGGGTGACCAAAGTAATTATTTCAGTTTATTAATAGTACATTGTGCATCAAGGGCCGTAAGAAGGGGGTTACCAACAAGAGACTATTAGAAGCCTGACGCCGAAGGCAGAGGGCTTTTAATGACTCGACTCCTTACTGCCCGTGATACACACAATGATTTTCATCACAATGCGAGGAAAAAAATCTTAAAATTAAATTATTTTGACTCTAGGCACTTATAAAATAAAATAATGGCTACCCACCAACACAGATTGTCACTTTTTTCGAGTCATCACCATAGATAATGTAAACTGTGTTTAGTTTAGAATTCGAATGATCATTACGGTCAGATTCTGCCAACATGGTAAAAAATACTTACTAAAATTGTTGCAAAACTATTTGATTTAAATTTAAAATATAAACGAAGTTACATGAATCGTAGATAAGTTTTGTGTTGTAAAAATGGGTTATAGCTAACTTTTAAATATAAAGATAAAACGTTGGCTGACTTAAAACCTCCTTAGTCAGAAATCACATACCTACTAACTTGTTTGAAAATGTTGAAACTAAAGTTATAAATAAATAAATAAATAAATAAATCTTTATTCAAAATAGGTTTTTACAATATAAAACTTAAGTCTAAACAAATTAAAAGTGAAGAATGACACATGCCTGAACTAGGAAGATCCTGTGTCTCAGGCGAAAAAAGGACTTACACAACTAGACATAACTATATGAATTAAGTTAAATTTAATTAAATTAACACTTGCAGAAAAAAGAAACCGCTATGTAGGTAATCTTAGTACTAAGGTAAATTAGGAAACATTATTAACAATAACATAATAAGTACCTATTATCAAAACAATGTGTATTTTAAACAAGGTCAATAATTTGAACATATATTATAAATCCTTGGAGAGGAAAAACTGTACGTAAATCCATAACTCCCTTAAGAACATTGTTATTTAGTATACATACAGGCATGGAATAACACCATTGAGGAGCAAGTATGATGAAAAATTAATTTAGAGATAGTTTAACGATTAAACAGTAACCTTTTTAGACATATTAGTTAAGTAATTGAACGCTAACAAAACCGCAGAGCGGCGGCCACACCACCTAACCACATCCGCAGTGTTGTAGCCGCATTATAAAACCACCTACGCAGTAGCACTAAAGTGATTATAAGGCAAATTATAGTTACACCAGTTTCAGTACAACTTTTGGGTAAAGGATTAAGCTATATCTGTCAAAATATTAGGCGATAGCATCAAACGGGGTTCTCGAGTGGCGGCCACGAATCGGAAGACGCAGTGTTGGTAGGCCTCCAACAAGATAGAGCAACACGACGTAGTTAAGGTTGCGGGAACGCGTTGGATGCGGATAGCGCAGGATCTGTTTGGCGAGCCTTGGGGGAGGCCTACAGGGTGTTACAAAATTACTCGTAATAACTGAAGGGTATGGAAGTACTCCAGTAAAGAATAATTAATAATTGGGAAATACAGTGGTCTCGGCGCCGAATATAATTTTGTACCTTTTGGCGTCGAGACCCTTGGTCCGTGGGGCCCTGGTGCTCTGAGTCTCTTCAAAGACTTATCAAAGAGACTCAGAGATACCACAGGAGACCGAAGAGCTGGCAGCCTCCTCGCTCAACGCATCAGTCTTACGATCCAGCGAGGAAATGCTGCCAGCGTCTTCGGTACCATGCCACAGAGGTCATTTTTTTAGTTTATTTTATTTTAATATAGTTAGTTTTCATTTTTATAGTTTGTTAGTGTTTATACTTAGTTAAGTTTTATTCATTGTTATTTTATATTCTTAGTTTCATTAAATTTAATACATTTTATTAATATTAGTAAAGAATTAAATTAGTATATATTTTTTTGGGATGGTGGGAGCTCGCCTTTGATAGGAAGGAGTGGATCAATTAGAGGAGAGGGCTTTGCACAGTTGTGGGATACAAAAATAGGCTAAATAAAAAATAAAAATATTTTTTTTTAGAAAAAAAAGAACAGCGCGCAAAATTACAGTTTTATTTACTGTTCATGGGGTTTCATGCTTTAGGGGTTATTTTGTAACACCCTGTATGTTCAGCAGTGGACATCTTTAGGCTGAAGATGATGATGATGAAAATAAAAACCAACATTTTTTTTCCAGGATCAAAAATAATAGAGTATAAGGAAGTAGAAGAGAATGAAATTGTAGAGGAGCCAAGAATCCGGCTCAAGACCGAGTGGACGGAACAGCTGACGTCTCGGCTGACCATAGAGAAGCTTCTGCCAGGGGACAGTGGCAACTATAGCTGCGTGCCAACGATGGCTGAGGCGGCTTCAGTCAATGTTCACGTTATAAATGGTAAGAGGAGTAAAACTGACTAACGATATCAATAGTACATTGTGCATCAAGGACCGTAAGTAGGGGATTACTTACGAGGGTCTATAAGAAGCCCGACGCCCAAGGCGGAGGGCTTTTAATGACTCGAGTTTGTAATCCTTTTACTGCCCGTGATAAACACAATGATTTTCATCACATTGCGAGGAAAAAAAATCCAAATATAAAATTATTTGCTCTCGAACACTTAAATTGAATAAAATAATGGCTACCAATACAGGCTGGCCAATACAGATAGTCACTTTTTTCGAGTCATCTACCATAGATAATGTAAAACTGTGTTTAGTTTAGAATTTGAATGGTTAATTACGGCCAGATTCTGCCAACATGTTAAAAAAATACACTCACTAAAATTATTGCAAAACTATTTGATATAAATTTTAAATGTAAAAATAACGATTTTCCATGAAGCGTAGATAAGTTTTGTGATATTGCTAAGTTTTAAAGATATAAATAAAACGTTGGCTGACTCGAAACCTCCAAGTCTAAAATGACATACCTACTAACTTGTTTGCAAATTTTAAAACTAAAGTTAGAACTCCCTTGGGAAGAAAATATGTACGTAAATCCATAACTTCCTTAAGAACAAATTAGGCCTTTGTCATTTAGTATACACAGGCATGGAATAACACCATTGACGAGAAACCTAGGCTCACCTTGGTTTTCCATAATTAATGACTATAAAATTAATGACTATATCATAGACAGGAGTGTTTAGAAATGATTCCGATCCGCAATGGCGATCTCTAGTCTCAAATAGCATATCTGCTGTGTTAAAAAAATTTAGTTGTATTAAATACTTTAATTGTGTGGTATTTTAACAATGTAGATCTGTTTGAAAAAAATATACCTTGTTAAGTCTCTTGCCGGATTTTTCTCATCAGGGTTTTTCCGAACCGGTGGTAGATTCTTTGACGTTCATAGGAACATCATTGATGCCTAAACTGAATAAATAATTTTTGACTTTGACTTTGAATTTAAGAAGTCATAATGTATTTTCCATAATTATCATTAGCCATAAAGTGATTTATCCTGAAACAATATTTTATTCAGGATTTTTTTAAATAAGATAACCTTATTCAAGTAAGTAAGTAGTAAGTTGGCTAGGTTAGGTAGGGTAGGGTTTTCATCATTCTAGGGGCAAGCGTTTGGGCTGAGCGTTGATGAGTCAGTAAGTTAATCAGTGAAAACTTTTCTTTTTATACGTATAAAAAAAAATAGATTTACGTTTGCATTATCGGATGCAAAGCGGTATGGCATCGTTAGCAGTAATTATACGTAAATGTGCCCTCGTTGCCCTAATGGCGATGCAGTGAGGCTAAAGAGGTTTTTATGTCCCGGTAAATCACTTCTGTGTTACGTTAATAATTGAACGGAATGATATACATAATTCTAAATTTTATTTTATTTTTTTATTTATTATTGAGGTCAGTAAGGATTGTTCTAACTTTCCATGTCTACGGATTTCTATGTCTACAGATACCCATGCATTCTACGGATTCCCATATCTAAAGATTCAGAGTGTACGAGTTTCTATGTTAACAGATTACCATGTCTACTGATTTCCTTACAGGTGTTATAGAAGGAATCGCTGCCCTTCTAATATACTATGTAGAAGGGCGAGGCTCAGGCCTTATACAACGAAATTTTGTTTTCGAACTTTGTATTGTGGCATTTCGTTCACTCTGATAGTATTGAGCAAAAGAGTGAAAGGGACGATACGATATGAACTTCGAATTTCGAATTTTGTAGTAGCCCCGAAGCGTTTCAACCTCCGCATTTCGTGTGTTACGAAAATCAACTAACAATGTGTCCAATTGGGATTCCCAGTCGGGGTAGACATTTGTGTGAATAATACGAATGTTTGTAACTAACTAACTAACCCCCTAACTACCCCCTACCCCTAACTTTACAAATAATTTTGAAACGGCGAACACACTGACACATAAATGCAAAACGCACACACACACACACACACACACACACACAAGTACTATTTAGAAATGTAGTAAAAATAATAATAATAATAATAAGAATGCTAATTTGTTTATTTTTGTTTTTGTTTATTTTTTTCTTTCATCTTAGCGCATAACTCTTACAGTAAGATGGAAGAGCGAGCCTTCCTGACACAGGTACATTATATACCTAATAGGAAGAATCGACCATTTATGTACTTACCACCTAAGTTGGAATGAAATAAATACTTAATTTAAATTTGAATTTTTGTGCTCGAGTCTTGGGTGGTTTAATATGACGTATTTAAGTACCTATGTATCTATCTATATAAGTATGTTTATCCGTTGTCTAGTACCCATAGTACAAGCTTTGCCTAGTTTGGGACTAGGCAAATGATGTGAATTGTCCCGTGATATTTATTTTTTATTTTCATGAAAATTATCCTTAGATAGTCGTAACACACGGGATATGGCGGTTGAAACGTTACAGAGCTCCACCAAAAATGTTAAAGTATAATATATATTGAGTTATTAAAAACATGATAGAAAGCCATTATGAATTAGGTACCTAAGGGCCCTCGCCCACGGCGACTTTTTGTAGCGATGCAGTAGCGATGCTGCCGCGCGTTCGCATCGATACAGTCGCGATGCGGTCGCTAGCTGTGTACTCTCGCCCACATAACACGATTCAGTCGCGATGCAAACGCGATACCGTCGCGCTTCTGACGCGATGCAAACGCGATACCGTCGCGCTTCTGTCGCGATGCAAACGCGCGGTTCTCTACTAACGCGCCACCTTCCCTCCGTTCCCTCCCCGATGTCGTCCGACACGGTCGCGCGTTTGCATCGATACAGTCGCGATGCTGTAGCGCGTTAGTAGCGCGTTGGCATCGCTTCTTTAACGCGCGTTAGTAGCGATGCTTACGAAACGCGCGACAGCATCGCTACAAAAGGTCGCCGTGGGCGAGGGCCCTTACTTACAATCTGTGATAATTTTAAGTGTCTACCAATACCGTTCAGAATACACCATCTCAGATAGAACCCCCGATGTCCTTTTTGCAGGGAATAATAAAGGTTATCAACTTATCAAGCTCTTTTTTTCCACAGGAGAGCATCCAGCCGCGATGCAGCACGGGAACGCAAATACAGCATCTCCCTGCGCTCTGTCAGTCAACCTTCTAATCTCACTTTACTGCACCTTGGCAACCCTTTACACAAGCACGGTTGACGGCTTCAGATGAAAACACACAGCTTTAACAAACGTTTGAACCAACGTTTGGACAAATTGTAAATGTATTTTAATGTTCGATTAAAAGTTTTATATGTCGATTGGATAGTAAAGTTGTACATTCACTAGTGAAGTTAGGATTCGGTTTGTGTAAATTTTTAATGTTAATGAGATTGTAAGTAGTTTTCTTTGATACACTTTATAGTTTGAGAGAGAATTGTGTTTAGCAAGAATAAATGTAGCAAATACAGTCATTATTTACTTATTTTTAACTTTTTGTGTGTAAAATAGACTAGAAAAATCTACATACGAATTAATATTGCTAGTGTTTTTGATGAATTTGATTTTATAAAAATGAGTGTATTTTTTGAAAATCTTATTTGATTACTTGATATACGCAAGCGCAATGTTTACTTTGAAGATATGCTTACGTTATAATCGTTAGTTATTTACATTTCATTTTCACTCTTGCTACATGTTTTCTTTTTAATAAGGATTCTTTCAAGTTAGATCTTTTCGGATTATTATAAAAAATGCTTTATGTGCCTCGAAAGGAAAATATATTTCGTTATACAGCAATTGGTGCCCAAATTTGGGTGGAAAATAAAGGTAGAATGAGTTTTGACATCTTAAGTACGTTAACTTGAAGCTTTTAAATCATAAATAAATCAATTAGATACAAATTTTTACTACAGAACACAACTAGAATGACACAACACAATTTATCTATAAAATTAAACATTATCATGCACGAAAGTTGATTAGCACATTTGAGCAATACTGTAAGTTGAAAAATTACGAAGTTAGTAATTTTATAATAATTTTGAAATTTGTTTCGAGATTCTTTAGCAAATTGGACTGTTCGTTTATACAGAGTTGAAATAAGTATGCCTATGTTAAAATGGCCTTCGAATTAAAAATGTACATAAATATTTAATTATTTTAGCAAGTTAGATAGGAAGTTGGATTTGTTTAACACGTTCGCGGACAGTAAGTCACACCTGTTTGACACTAAATATTTGTATGGAATATTTGGAACTGTTATAGCAGTTTAGTCATAATAGTGCTATCGAGTAACATTGTATATGACAGTGAATGCTATATATATCGAATGTCATACCAGCTGCGTCCGTGTGACGCGGTTTTATAGGACGTTATGTGACTACGAATGCTATAGCTTTGGACTGCTATAGCAGTTTTGTCAAAGGGCCTTGGTCAGATGTAATATAATTGTGACGGCAAATGCTATAGCAGTTACCTGTTATAGCATCTCTGTCAAATGTAATGTATTGGGTGCATAAAAATGTCGCACGTATGCTGTAGCATTCGAATGCTATAGCAGCCTAGACGTGTCATAGTCTTAAAATAATGCTGCATATGACAACTATGCTATAGCTTTCGACTGCTATAGCATTTTTTGTCATATTGTATGGCTTAAAAGAGCATAATACGTGTCAAGGAATGCTATACTAATGCTGTACTAAACATAGTTTGTATAAAAAAAAACATAAGCAGTCAATCAACGTTTGTTTATTTAGTAAATTACCCAAAATACTTACAATCTATAACTTAAAATCACAAAACAACAGCTTCTTTGGTTTTGTCATACACACATTAGGCGCAAAGTAATAATTATGTATTATACCTAGTAAGTAGCTATCTAATAGCAAGTATTCTAAATAAACATTTTTATGTTATGTATAAGTAAACAGTAATCATTAAGTAATTACTTAAATGTTTCACTAAGTAGCTTTTATTCGGATATATAACATCAGACAAACAGTAATCAGTCTCAAGTCTCTCTACTCCTCACATCTAGGAACTATAATCATGTAAGGCAAACAATTAAAATTAATTCTCGTATTTAACGCTGTCTCATAGACATAATTAACAGAACCATTTATCACATCAGTCTCGAAATAACTAATCTTTTACAAGATATGATTAATAATAATTACTCAATAATAAAAAAAATGAGACAAACATTTCTAGGCTACTGTGCAAATCTGAGATCAGTATGCCATATTTCAAAACATGTTGGACAAAGGGGTGGATGACCGTTGCATCCCTTGCACCGGTAACTAGTCTGTTTGACAATTTTATTTTTTGTGCACACTCTGCATTTCAGGAAAACTTTATTACGTTTTGTGGTTTCACGTATAGGTATCATTTCTGGCCAGTGACCGAGTCCCAGTGCGGCTTCAGCAGGCGGTGCCGCGTCTATAACTTCTGCCGCGTTGTTAGTCATTTGCTGCCGCCTGCTCGAGTGTTTCTTTTTCAAGGAATTCTGAATTATTTTACTAATTTCATTTGAATTATTTAGCCCCAAATATGACCGTACAATTGTTTCCCTAAAATTTAGTAGGGTTTCTCTGGGATTACAATATCTTTTATACAAAAAGAAAGCATTGGATATCATCATATCAAAGATATGAAAGAAAACTTTTTTATACCAGCGCAACGTTTTCTTTGGAGTGGAATAATATGCAAGCATTTGATCAGATCTGTCGATACCCGACATATATTTGTTGTATTCCACTACCTCAATAGGCTTTATCTGTTCTTTCCCATATCTGTTTCGGCTTGTTACTAATCGTGGGTGATGATTTGTCGTAATCATTGAGACTACTCGTTTGTCTTTCCACACAGAGACGTATATTTTTCCTTTGCGCTGCCAGACATGATCTCCCTTTTTCAACCTTTTTTCAAAAAGGTTTTTAGGATTTTGTTTTGTTTTTGTGGGCTTGTAACTAACGTCTGAATCCGAGGTAATATTGTCACTATCGGACGATACGTCAGAATGGTTAGGTACATAATTTTCGTCAGAACTATATTCTCCCGCTTCATCGTGAAATGGTTCTTGCTCAGATTCATCGGTACCTTCGGCAGCCACATAATCTTGGTCTTCAGTAGATATTTTGGATTCTTCGACGCTAGATTTGTCCAATGATTCATCACTCACCTCCTCGAACATTTTTAGCAACTTTTCACTTTCGTGGGCATTGACAACTCGTGTTGGACGAACTTTTCGTCCAACGGGCGGCGGTGGTGGTGATGGCGGTCGTGCCGGAGCCGGCGACGGCGTCTCTGCGGTGCCCCCACGTCGGGTTCGGGCGAGAACGTGTCCTCTGCCACGCCCGCCGCGTGACGTTTCTCCAACCTTGAACTTCTTTTTGGGAGGCATCTGCGCAACATTGAAAACACAGCAATAAGCCACAATACCCAAGTGCAAGGTGCAAGTAGTCAGATTGAGGGCCAACATTGTTATGACTCAAACGATATTTACCTAAATTTATCATTACAATGTTGTATTGCCAAAAATAGGTATATGAGTTTATGTGTGGATTTTAAGGCCTTTAAAGCTATTAATATTAATGCTAGTTCAATAAACAGTTAGTAAATATGCCAAACATTCCAACAAAACATAATACGCAACTAAATAATGGAATAAATGTTACTTACGATGATCGAAACAATCCTTGAAAATAGTGTTTTCGCGCGAATTTCACTGACATCACGGGTGCCTACTCAGCGGCGCACACGCCGGACGACTGAACAAACTCTCATACAACCACGACTGCTAGAGCATCTGTGTGCGTAAAAGGGGGGATAGGATAGGCGAAGACACATGAGTTTTTGTTAGTGTGCGAAAACCATGTAATGTGACAGTAAACGTTCCCAGATTGCATAGAATATGACAGTGAATACAAGGCTACTTGTATTCACTATGGCAAAGCGTATTCATTAGCATTCCCGTCGAGAAAATAGTCCCAATAAAAGAATGCTTTGGCATTTGCGTCACAAACCGTATTCGAAATTCGAATGGTATAGCATGTCCGTCCGCGAACGTGTTAACATGAAGGAAAGAAAGAAATATAGAGTTGTATAATTTAAAGGATAGAATACTACAACTTTTACTGCGCATTATTAAAGAAAGTTTATCACGTTTATCATTTCTACACTTACCGAAATTCACAGTAGCTTCTCTTCAGAATATAAAATTTAGTTGTCTTGTACTGTAATTAAAATAAATGAGGTAGCAAATAAGCTGTTAACGTTTTCACCAGTGCAGGAGAATAACAAAAGACATTTTAATGCTTATCAATTATGTAACGCTGACATTTTTTTTCTTTTAATGGTCCTACTGCATTTTACTTCTCGTCTCTGTCAAGAATGTATTCCTTTAAAAGTTTTTACCTTTATAATGAGGACCGGAAAGCTTAGTGGTTACAGAACCTGTCTACTAAGCTTGAAGTACCGGGTTCGATCCCCAGTCAGGGCTGAGAATACGTGCGACTACAGCTAAACCGTTTAAATGAGTCCCCGCCCGCACCTCATGGCGAGGGTGAGGTCTCATTTAAACGGTCTAGCTATAATTTGAAAGTTTGTCCTTGGGTCTTGGACGTTTAATGTATATATTTAAGTATGTAAATCGCTGCCTAGTACTCATATCTCAAGCTTTGTTTACTTTGGGACTAAGTCTATTTGTGTGAATCGTCTCTTGATATTTATTTTTTATTATTTATTGGTGTAAAAGTCCAAATAGTACCGCCAGATCATTTTCAGTCTGCCTTTGCTTCGGTGGCCATGCTACGAAACCCAAACGATAAGCTATTAGATAATTGAGCGTTTGATAAAAACAATGGTTGATTAGTTAAGTTTCATAAATTAAATGTATATGAAACTACCGCGAGACTCACTCATAGTGAAAAAATATACGAACAACTCAAGTCTATGAACGTGAGTTGTCCGTATATTTTTTCTATGCTTAATTTTTTATTTTAGTTCTTTAGGTTTTCATCCTGACGAATACATATTGAGTGTTAAGATGTGGATATTATTTCCTCTCGGCTTGTGGTATGCAACAGAGTGCTAAATAATTATGTTCCGTTTTCGTGGGTATAATAATATTATTTGCCTCGTTTTAGAAACTTAACTAACTAGTAAAATGGTAATTAAATTGAATGGTCGAAATTTTCAGATATTTTGTATTTTAGAAATTAAAAACAGTATTATTTTGAAATATAATTTGTTTATTTTCTTAGTAAATAAAATATCTAGCATTAAGTAAATACTATTTTATAAATACTTGTAAATTAATGTAAATAAATACACTGTAAATAATTATTTTAAAGATCAATTAAAACCTTAAACATATTAGTTTTTTTTTGTTATATCTGTAGAGTTTATAAATTTTAAGATTTGTTGTGTTTCTTTAAAGAGTTACGGAAAATAGAGACAGATGAAAATGTTTATATAACAATAGAACTAAGGAGAACTTTGACAAATAAAGATAGTAACTAAATGAGGTTTCATTTATCCCGCCCGTGCGACCTGGGGCTAAATTCAGAAACTGCCCAACACGATTTACGAGCGGTAATTCAATCGTTTGGGAGAGGATAGGAATGGGTTGAGCTTAGGATGAGCCTTATTTTCCTGTTAATTCGCTTTGTAAATAAATAAATAAACAAATAAATAAGGCTCATCCCAAACTCAGCCAAAACCTCTCCTCGCAAACCAGTGATTTTTGGCGTTCCTGAACAGCAGTTCAAACCAAACCCAACCCAAACGATTGAATTACCAAATCCGTGAAGGCCCGTTCCTGAATTTGGCCCAGATATTTATATTGTATGGGGTATATCTCCAAAATGCCTTATATACCAGTCTGTTATAAAAAAGGGTACATTGCTAGTAAAAACGAGGGCTGGACGTTTATTCGAGAATTTCAACCGCCTCATTTGTCTGTTCACCTTTGATGGGGCTTTCGGTTATATTATTAGAAGTCCAGTATGTCTACCAAATAACTGGAAAATGTATGAACTGAACTGAAGCAATTACTTTGCTCACCCGCGACCTTACGATAGTTACTTTTATGTAAGAAATGCGTGTTCATGCAGTTCCTCCACCTCCACACTGTACGAACACACACAAATCACACAAACCCAACCATCACCACCACCAAACTACACTGACGCGTTTCGAACTCAACCGGAGCTCATCCTCAGAGTTAGCACCACGACCACGGAAAATTTATCAAAATCTTCTGTCATTTCTTAAAAAATGTGACCAGATGAATGAGGCGTAACGTTGCAACGCTCGAATAAACGCCCGATAAGTAAAAAATGTTACATGAACCCGGGATCTAATCGGCAATTCTAACTTTTCTTTAAAGTAAAGCTGATGGTAAATTTCAAGCTATTTTGGTAATGTTCGGGCCATTTTTAGGGTTCCACACCTCGAAAGGAAAAAGCGGAACCCTTATAGGATCACTTTGTTGTCCGTCCGTCCGTCCGTCTGTCTGCCGAGACCCTTTTTCTCAGGAACGTGTGGAGGTATCAAGCTGAAATTTATATCAAATACTCAGGTCTACTGTCCCTTAGAGCTGTGAAAAAATCAAACTTCTAAGCCAACGCAATCAAAAGATACAGCCATTTATGCTGCAAATTTTTGACACTCGCAAGGGAATCAAAACCTACAGGGTACTTCCCGTAAATCCACAATCTTGAAATTTGGTACGAAGTAAGGTCTTATAGCACAGATAAAGGAATAATTGCGAAAAATATATATTTTTTTGTCTGACTGTCTATATCAATAACCGATCTACACTGATCCCACACTGCGCACATTTTGATTAGGAGCAGGGGTCTGCTAATACTGGATGATCATAGAACATTAAAAACATAGGTAATTAAGAATTTATTTATTAAGGGCAACTCATAGCCTAGCAATTAGAATCATTAAAAATAAAGATTAGCTAGGTATGTCATAACTGTATAATTGTTATGAAATAAACAGATAAAAAAAATAAAAAAATACATATAAATTTGTACGGAACCCTCGGTGCGCGAGTCCAACTTGCACTTGGCTGGTTTTTTTATTTTGATGTAACTTTTGACTTTTTTTAATTCGGATAATTTCATCCCAGAATCACGAGCTTTTTTGATCCTAGTATGAGAAAAAAAGTGTCCCAAGTTTTTTTTCCCACTCCGTTACCATTTCCATAGACTTCATATGAACGTAACGAAATGGAAGAATCGAAAATTATATGGAAGTTTTGGGACACCTTTTTTCTCCTAGTAAGATCGAAAAAGCTCGTGATTCTGAGAAGAAATCAAATTTTGCAAATTAAAAAAATGAAAGGTACAACAAAATAAAAAACCGGCCAAGTGCGAGTCGGACTCGCGCACGAAGGGTTCCGTACCATTATCTACAAAAACGGCAAAAGAGCCCCCTTTAAATACTTGTTTTATTTTAATTTAATTATTTATTTTTAATGTGAATACATAACTAAATATTCTGTAAATATTTCAAGCGTCTACTTGTTGCCGTTATCAATATCGAGCAAAAACGAGCAAAAAATCACGTTTGTTAAATGGGAGCCCCTTTAAAAAATATTTATTTTATTCTGTTTTTTAGTATTTGTTGTTATAGCGGCAACCGAAATACATCATCTGTGAAAATTTCAACTGTCTAACTATCATGGTTCATGAGATACAGCCTGGTGACAGACGGACAGACGGACAGACGGATAGACGGACGGACAGCGGAGTCTCAGTAATAGGGTCCCGTTTGACCCTTTGGGTACGGAACCCTAAAAATTGCCCATTCAATTCAAATTCATTTCAAATACTTATAGCACAGAAGTTCTGTCAAAACTCAGAGATCCGAGCCCGGGGGCTTGAACCCACAACCATCTGCTTGCGAGGCCATAGCTCAATCCACTAGGCTACCAAGACTTTTTTAAATTCTAGAACATTGTAAACAAATTAGTTTACATTTCAATAGAACTGAAGTGGAAATGAGTTTCAGTGAAAAACACACTTTCCGATTGCCCGTAAAACGGTGCAATGTAAAAACTAACTTTGTAGTATAAGCGCCGCGATAGATTGCACAGGTGCTGTAAAGTGAATTTTATGCCCGAATTTTACTGGCAGCTTTTTATCTGATGTCTTTCACTTAGCGAAACACTGCGGATTTTTGCATTTGTTGCAGTTTTAAGTATTTTTACGAAAGAAATTACGAATTAGAATTACGAAAAAGATTATATAGTTAAGGCAATGAGTAGATGGAAATGTTTTAAGATAGTGACCAAAAGGACATTCCAAGATCACATAGCACACAGAACAGATTACCGTTGGGGCCGAAAAGTTCTCGAATAGAGACCACAGACTGGCCAGCGCAGCGTGAGACGTCCACCAACGAGATGGACGGATGATTTGGTAAAAACCGCAGGTTTTACAGTAAATGCAAGCTGCTTCCAACCGTAATGAGTGTGTATCAGTATTGAGGCCTATGTTCAGTAGTGGACGTCCTCAAGCTAAAATGATTATGATGATGACCCGACTACGGCAATAAGCTTAAACTTCCAGCCACCGAAATTGGCACTCAATAACGTAAGCTGACCAAAATAACAAATTTTAACATCCAATATGAATGAATACCTTCAAAGCCCCACTCATTCAATATTGAGGGAATAAATCTTAGCACGACTTTAACAATGACGCCGCTCTAAAGAGACGATTTGAAAAGGCAAAATACTCACCCAAAATTGTGGAGGTATACGAACGTTTTGTCAATATTAATTTTTTTTTTGACAAAGGCATGGGCGGCATTAAATGCTCTGATTCTTTTCATTTGCGTGTTTTACGTTTCGTCTTTATTGGAGTGGGTTTAATTTCCTTTCGCCGGTGTTTTGTTACGTTTATTAGTTTATTCTTGTCAAATATCCTTCATTTGTTGGTGTTAGATTTTTGAATGAAGCTATAATTGGTAACATCGTTCGAAAAAGAAGTAACCGTAGGAGGAGAAATGTTCTCGAGTGGCGACTAAGAGGGTCATACACATTTTTTTGTTCGCGTCTCCCCAGTCCTGTGAACATAGAAAAATAATCTTTCACGCCACTGCTCGAAAATGTGGCGAAAGATGGTCTGTTCTTCTGTATGTGGTTCTGTCCGCTGATCACTGATTCGACCAATCAGAACACGACTTGTGCTGCATATGAAATTAAATTGGCCAGTGAGAAGTCGTTTTATTTTTTTAATAACATTCATCCCTTCACGGATAGGCAAAGGAATCAGATTCCATACAATATATCTGTTTTTAATAATTGATTTTTATTTCGTCGCAGTAGTCGTGAAAAGCACTGTATTAAGCCTCGGCCGAAAGTGCAATAGATGGACGAGTTAGTTCGAGGGCCGACGCGTTGCTTTCAAACCTCTACAACAATGTACTCTTGTTAAACTCAATAGTTTATGGTTAAAATTACTTTAAAGTTTCAGCCACATTGTAGCGGCCACGTTCAGTTATCCATAAATTATCTCATTTAAGTCGTGGGGATAGTAATAACTGTGTAGTTCTATCATATACCAAACATGTGAACCCGGCTTTAAACTAACGTTTGCTCTGAACTAAACATAGACGTAGGACTAACAGACAGCTCCCACCGGTACAAAGATGCCTGTCTGCTGCATTCGGAATATCCTCTTTAATTGACTTGAACAGGCTCTGTACTGGTAACTTACATGTGTGGGTAACCCGGAGAATGTTTGTGTACGCTTGTTATGAAAACTGTATACAGATCCTTCAATCTATCTATCTTTGGAAACAATTCCGATCCGCATTGGCGATCCTTAGTTTCAAATAGTGTACTTATCTACTGTGTTAAAAAATTTAATTGTATTAAATACTTTAGATACGTAATGAAATTTAATAACAATTTAGATCTGCTTGAAAAAAATATACCTTGTCGAGTTTTTGAAGGATTCTTCTCAAGAGGGTTTTTCCGAACCGGTGGTAGATTCTATGACATTCATAGGAGCATCAATTGATGCCTAAATTGAATAATCAATACCTACTCAATTCTTTATTGCGCTTCCGCAATGTATGTTCCAGATTTTATAAGAGTACAATTTATGATCATCATGGATCCTGTTGGGCACAGTAAACATTAAGATGAGAGGTCAATTTTAATTATAACAACTATAATTACAACTAAAGTTTATACATATATTATAATGTTCAACATAGATCTAGTGATATACTTCTTCTTACTAGATCCCAGATATCCTATAGGTAGATAGTAGTAGAGAACCGCATTATGTATAAACAACATTGTCGGTCTCTATATATTTTGTATACACCGTGAAATTTTAGTGGTTGTTTTCCCGAAACGAGGTGATTTAGTATCGATTGTACAATCGATTTATAATTACTATTTTGACTAGAGTCAAAAATCCAATTGTGAAAAACGAAAGTCGAAAATAACCGCAAACCAATAGTAACGCTTCGTTGGTACCTAACCTAAAGTACGATCGTACGCTACTTGTATCAACGAAGCGTTACTATTGGTTTGCGGTCATTTTCGACATTCGTTTTTCACAATTGGATTTTTGACTCTAGTCAAAATAGTAATTATAAATCGATTGTACAATCGATACTAAATCACCTCGTTTCGGGAAAACAACCACTAAAATTTCACGGTGTAGATTATGCGATATGACTGCGCGGACCGCACGGTCAGATCGCACGCACGCGCAATATTATAGAGACCGACAGTGCTGCTCATACATAATGCAGGCTGCGTTCAATTTGACCTGACCGCTACCGCAGAACGCATTCAGTGTGACAAATTCTTTATGGTTTGTTGACCTGTGGCTTTTAAAGCAGAGTATCATGTATAGGCTTGAGCTTGGGCTCGCACTTCTGAGAAAAAGAAAGAAAGAAAGAAAAACATTTATTCGTGACAAAAGAAAAAAAAACAAATACAAAAAGAGAAATCGGAAACAGATACTTAATAAATATTGTCACGAAATGGTCCCAACTCAGCATGATGTCGGCCTTGCAGCCGACGCTGGTCTTCCGTTGGAACCAATCCGACAATTAAAAATTGGCAACAGCAATAACACAGTAACAAACTAAATAATAATACATACACACATCTGAAAATATACAACACAAAACACGACTAATATGATAACAATACAAAATAAAAAACAATAAAAAGTACGACACAGAATGCATAACCCCGACTGCCTTTGCCCCTTTCCTTGCCCCTTGCCTTCTGTCTGTTACCTCTTAACGCTTAAACCGCTTTACCGATTTTGATGAAATTTGGTATACAGATAATTTGAATGCCGGGAAAGGACATAGGTGGTTTTTATTTCAGAAATCACCCTTTAAGGGGCAAAAAGGGAGGTGAAAGTTTGTTAAAGTTGTAAAAACTAAGTTGTAAGTTGTTAAAAACTAAAGGGGGTCGTCATACAACAAACGTGCTTTTTCAACGTTTTTAACTCCGGCGACGGTTACTAGGTGACAGCTGCTATGCTGTTCAGACGTTTACCTAGCTATAAGTTTACGATTTTGGTGCTTACATTTTGGCGATTTTTTACCGAACAGTATTTAAAAAAACTTTGTACGGAGGTAAGGAACCCTTCACAGACGAGTCCGACTCACACTTGACCGGTTTGTATAATGACTTAAGAAATGAACAAAATGTTCCAATCATTGTATTTAATACATTGTTATGAAATATTGAGCAAACATAATTGTTTACATATTAATGGCACTGCGTTGTAGATATTATTTTGAAATTATAACGTATATTTCAAAAAGGGAGCAATGGCGTATACAATATTGTGATCGAGGTTGTTGACTTAATTTTGCTACAATTTTTTTTGGATACAATATTTTGAACGTTGTGTATGTGTATTTAGTTAGGAAATCTTACATAGATATATTATTTTGCAAATTAGGAAACGTTTATATATTAATGCTCGTGACTGTACACAGGCTAGGATGATGATAATGCTGTTTCGCATCATAAAACTAGACATGGCAAGACGAACGAAAAGCGCTCTAGCAAAAAGAAAATAAAAACATTAATAATTGCAAAGCTCATTTTCATACAATCCAAATGAACTTTCATTAGTTTATACTAGGAAAAATAATATCCACCGAAACGCGAGTAAGACAAATGTCACCTTGAGCTCGTCATAGCCGACATTACCCGAACGTTCATCTCCGAAAATTCACGAAACAACCAATGAAATATTCCATTGCGGTGCTTAATTAAATCTAAAAAGCTACCCTCGGGAAAAATTTATGTTGTTTACAGAGAATAGCTGACATAGCTGACACACCTAATAGGGAGGCACGGGAACAAGTTAGCTATGAAGTATCTTTTTTTTTGTACTTATTTTTTCAACTTCATTTTTTTTTTTTTTTTTTTTTTTATTACTTTTATTACATTTCGTACTAAATACAAACTGAAATATAGATGCACAGAAAAAACCCACCAGTTAGACCAGTGGTGGTGTAGGGGTATGGCACGCGGCACGGAATGCTGAGGACCTGGGTTCGATTCCCAGCATTGGTCTTTTTTCTGGGGTTTTTTCTGTGCATCTATATTTCAGTTTGTATTTAGTACGAAATGGAGGCACGGGAATTAAAAATATTAAAGGCATGGCCCCTATTATTCTTGCAGCAAACAAATGCAGGATCTGTATGGAGCGGTTAGACAAATTAAAGGGGAATTTTAGATGAAACATTAACGGCTTTAATGAGCAGTGTGACGAGGATTGTAGTAGCTCTGTTCAAGTCAGCTATTAGGCAGAAAAATACAGTAAAATTGTTGCGTATTGGTGGTTGATGGTAAAATTTAGCAAGTGTTCTTACTGAAGTGTGTTCGATAGTTCTCGAAAATATAGCTCCGCCAATATCGAAGTTGACAAAATACGCTATCAGTACGCTTAGTATAAGTTTTTCACGACACTGCTCGAAAATGTGGCCATAGATAACCTAAATCCAGTACTCAAAACTGCCTATATATGTACATTTAACAGCTGACTCATTTATGGCGCACAAACACGACAACTAAGTTACACTAATCGAAAACAGGACGTATCAGTATATGTATTTCATTATACGATACGACTTTTTGAAAGATAATTTCTGAATTTCATTCCTGGCGTGCTGAAACGACATTATTGGACCAATGAACAGTAATCGTCTGCTGCATGCGATGGATGGATGGATGGATGAATGGATGGACGGATGGACGGACGGACGGACGGACGGACGGACGGACGGACGGACGGACGGACGGACGGACGGACGGACAGACGGACTGGATGGACGGATGGACGGGATGGACGGGATGGACGGGATGGACGGGATGGACGGGATGGACAGAATGGACGGATGGACAGATGGACGGGATGGTCAGGATGGTCGGATGGACGGATGGACGGGATGGACGGGATGGACGGGATGGACGGAATGGACGGATGGACGGATGGACGGAATGGACGGGATGGACGGGTTGGACGGGATAGACGGGTTGGACGGGATGGACGGGATGGACGGGTTGGACGGGATGGACAGGATGGACGGGATGGACGGGACGGATGGACGGAATGGACGGGATGGCCGGAATGGACGGGATGGACGGGATGGACGGAATGGACGAATGGACGGGATGGATGGACGGAATACACGGGATGGACGGGATGGACGGGATGGACGGGATGGACAGAATGGACGGATGGGCAGATGGACTTGATGGACAGGATGGACGGGATGGACGGGATGGACGGGATGGGCGGGACGGATGGACGGATGGACGGGATGGACGGGATGGACGGGATGGACGGGATAGATGGATGGACGGGATAGACGGGGATGGTCGGATGGACGGGATGGACGGGATGGACAGGATGGACGGGATGGACGGAAATGGACGGGATGGATGGATGGATGATTATGATGATGATGATGATAATGATTTCCTCGCATTAGTCGTGAAAAGCACAATGTTTAGTCTCGGCCAAAAGTGCAATAGATGGACTCGTACTTTCGAGGGCCTCCGCTACGCGTCGGCCCTCAAACAAACTCGTCCATCTATTGCTTACTTTCCAGCCTCTACAACAATGTACTATTCCTTCACTTCAATACTTCTCGATCGCGTTTACGTAAAAATTTCAATTCTATGGAAACATGGAAGCGCGCGCGCGGAGACGCTGTCCATGTTTCCCTAGCAATTGATTTTTTTACGTAAACGCGATCGAGAAGTATTTTGGTGAAGTAAAACTTATACTAAGCGTACAGTACCTCTACCATGAGTTTACACTAGTTTACGTGACCGTACTCGCTAGCGACGGCGTAAATTATTTGTATGGAGAATTGTACAGCGCCTCTAGCGGTCACTTACGGAAGTACAATTCTCCATACAAAACATTTACGCCGTCGCTAGCGAGTACGGTCACTGTAAACTAGTTTAAACTCATGGTAGAGGTACAGTTGCGCGCTGTGCGGTACTTTGGCAGTTATTTCACTAATACCAGTAGAATGACAGTACTTTGTCATTCTATTAAATAATTAAACCACATTAATTTTCATAATGCTTGATTCAATTTATCTGTTTAACTAGACAAGTATCTTCATCCGTTGACTACTACTAACAATAGAAGCTTTGCTTAGTTTGGGGTTAGGTCAATAAAATTGGTGTCAATAATCCCATATTTTTCTATTATTTATTTCCAGTCAATCAAACCACTTTTCGTATTACCAGCTCTATGCCAAATAAATTCAAACCCAGTTGCGCAACATTCAGATAAATTAGAGCAGTGGGTATAATTTCTTAAAACAAGAGGGTGGCGTTCTGTACATTCCCGAACGTCTGAAAGCCCGTCTTAATTAGAGGCCTATCAAAAATTCCTTGCTGAGTAAATTCACACGGCTTGTTGGTAAATGGTAGACGGTAAACGTTAGACTGTGACTCAATTTATTAAAGCTCGGCTTTCTATACAAGTTTTCGTATGTTTGACATGTCTATCCGTCTGACTGTCTGTTTATCTGCGGCTTAGCTTAGATAGTGCTAGAATGCTGTAATTTTCAACGCTATTGTGTTTAACACACGGGCAAACATAAAATATTTGTTTATGGTACCTCTCCTACACGTAAATTGTGGATGATTTTTTTTATCGTTGTAGCTAAGTAAAAATATTTAAGCTCATTAAATTGGAACTCCGCAAAATAGGGCTTGAATTAACAATTGCTTACAACCCTTTTTCTATCCTGTTAGATGTAGTATGACTATAAATAGTTAGCTATAATTATATTGCACCGAGTGACCCATTTGTGGGATTGCTTTTCTTGTCTCGTTAAAATACATCTCATCTCCAACCTATTTGGGTCTCACTGTGCGTACAACAGGCCTCTTCTCGTAAGAGGGCTTGTGTTTAGTTCCCACGTGGGCCTAATGCAAATTGGAACCTTGAAACACTAAACGACCGCCTTAGCCTAGTTGGTAGTGACCCTGCCTACGAAGCAAGAGGTCCTGGGTTCGAATCCCGGTAAGGGCATTTATTTGTGTGATGAGCACGAATATTTGTTCCTGAGTTATGGTTGTTTTCTATGTATTTAAGTATTTATTTATCTATATAAGTATGTTTATCGTCGTCTAGTGCCCATAGTACAAGCTTTGCTTAGTTTGGGACTAGGTCGATTTGTATAAGATTGTCCTCTAATATTTTTTTTTTTTTTTACTAATGAACTACCTACTTCCCAGGGGTGTGTGTGGCTTTGGTTTTCTTGCGAATTTTACCTTTGCCGTAACGCTCATGGTACATTTTAAATTAAACCTAGAGGTATATGTTTGAACTACGGCTTTTCAAGCAGAGAACCATGAGTTCAATCCCTTTTTTGCACCACTCAGTTTTTTGGAATTCATGAGTGAATTTACGTAAAATCATCATCATCATCACTTCAACCGTAGGACGTCACTGCTGGGCTGCTGCCTCCCTCATTGGCACCCAATCATTACGGTTAGAAGCAACTTGCATCCACCCTGCACCTGCGGCCTTCACCAAATCGTCCATCCATTTCGTTGGTGGACGTCCCACGTTGCGCTTTTCACTCTGTGGTCTCCATTTGAGAACTTTACTACTTTACTTTACGTAAAATATACTATCTAACATAAAACAGGGTTCATGGCACTTTTTAGTCATATTTGACTTGCATTTTCGACAGCATTAGCCATCTGTAGGTCCATCCTCATTCATACATATTTTCGGTTAACAACGGCAGTGGCCGATAAGTACAAATGAGTCCAACGATGCCTTTTGGCTATACAAGACCAACCGCATATAAAGCAAGAATTTGCCACGGAAAGAAGACTTGTTATTCAATTATTGAGAAACCTGTATCTTTAAATCAACAACTGATCTCGTCAAAGATTAAACAGTTAGGCACTAGAAATGTTCATAATTTCGTCACAGTAATTTCTATTGAAACGACAAACAATTAGGTAGACCGAAACGTCTCAAGTCCTTCAGGCATTATTGGAATTAAGATAAAAGTAAATTCTCTCGGGGTTCTAATATTAATAATTCAAATAGATTTGTCAGAAGCAAAGACAATTTCATTCAGCTTAACGAAGGAAAAGCCTCTTTATCATATTTTATCGTGTAGAAAAATTACAATTAATTATTCCGAAATGCTTCTCCAACTTTCGAGATTCTTTATTAAATCAAAACCTGGCGTTTCAAAGCATTTGCATCATAAAAGTGACATAATAGACTGTTACTCCGCGGTGTTACAGCAAAAAAAGTTTCACCTTAAACGTATTTTCTTCATCTACATTTTATTAAGTCGGGACATTCTTCCGAGCGAAAGTTTGAGGCACGGTGATTGAATATTTTTTTTTTATTAAAAAGTTCCATGGGCGACTCGTTTTCGCTTTTTACTTTTTTCGATTTAGGGTATCCAAAATCTTTGGGAGTTCGGCCGAAGATTGCTAACAGCTGAGTGGGATAATCGATACCCTTAGTTTTATCAAGTTTTGTAATTTTCTGGCAGCTTCAGTAAAATCCTACTACCATTATAAATAGCGACCCTTGAAAGGATAAATTACTTATCTCAGCCACATTTTGGTCTAAGTACGTGGAGTTCGAACTCAAAATGTATTTACCTACATAGTGTATTTAGCGCAAATTGTCGCTTAGATAGCTAATTTTTAAGCGTCGATAGGTACTAGTTTTTTTTAAATAAAATGGCGTCTGTCCATAGGTACTAGTTCTACAAGCGTATCAATCGCTGACAGTGTCCTGTCGCTTACATTGAAGAAACAACAGTTAGCATGAAATTTTAACATATTAAAATTTTACTGCAAGCTGTTGAATATTCAGCGCTTTTAGTATGTTTTCTTATCGTCATTACCAGTTCAACAAATATTTTCAAAAGGTAATGATGCTCAGGGTTAATTTTTCAATGTAAACTACAAACAGTACCGATGCTAAATCTAGTTTGACTAAAGCTCTTGCGACTTGTGTTTCCACTGTGGTAAAAATTATGGGATGGTAATGATTAATAACCGAGCGGTAAAAACGCTTGAATATTTACCCAACACACTGTGGCGTTTACAAAAATATTTCGTTTGGTGTGCTCATTTCTTCAATATAATGCTACAGCATACAGATAGTGGTTGAAACGCTAGAAAAACTATGTCAAAGTTTAGAGTATGTGTGATTGTTACTCTTTCACGCTAAATGGGTGAATATTCAATGTTTTTACGGCATTTTTTCTCATTATTATTTCAGCAAATATTATTAAAAAGGATGACGCTAAGAGTTAACTTTTTATGACAAATTAAGGCAAATGCTAAATCTAGTTTGATCAAGTTTCGTGCGACTCGTCCTATACTTGTGATAATAAACAATCATCGAATGGTAATGATGTTTAACCAAGCGGTCAAAACGCTCGAATTTCTCCCAAAAAAGCTGGAAGAATTAGGATGAAATTCATGTAAGATAGATGGACGTCTGGAGTAACACCTACGCCACAAGTAGACACACATTGCATTGATTTGATTGTTTTGAGGCTCTGGATAAAATCCCGAAATTCTATAGTATGCGACATCGTCATCTCAACCTACATCTACCAACACTCCAGGGCACAGCACTGATTCTTTTCTCAGGTATTTTCACACACATTTTCCTCCGAAGAGTTCAAAGGTTGGGCTCGAACCCATAACGACCCTCTGGTTGAGAAACCATGGATCAAACCTAGTGGCTATGTATGTGTGGATGTCAGGGCACACATAGACACGATATTCCCTCAGATTTGGGATAAAACCCGAAATCTCAAACCTATGTATGTATTGTGTGTCGTATTTGTTACTCCATCACACTAAAACTAAATGAACGAAGAAAATTCGTATGAATAGCTAGACGTCTGGAATAAAACACTGGCTAGTTTTTATTCCGATATTCTCACGGGACTTATATAAAATCCCAAAGTCTTAACAGCTAAGTCTAGAGATCTAGTCGGATCGTGCCCAATTTCTTACCGTAACTTGAGACGTTTCAATTTTCATTATAGGTTTGAATTATTTTATAGTACTTTATGCAACGGTTGTTTAAATGAGGTCTCAAAAGGCGAGTGGCGTGAGATGCAATACGAACCGTAGGTAAGTATTGCAATACAGGGTTATTTTTAATTCACTGACATCCTCTTAACCCTGAATTCCTATCACTCAAACAAATGTTTTTTGTTCTACGACTTTTTAAAATGAAGCACTTTTTTTCCCATACAAATACACAGAGTATCGTAAAAATAAGAGGTAATCTCAAATTTTCAAAACGTTATTACACCATAAATATTAAGTTATGACAAAAGCCGTAAAACAAAAAACATTTGTTTAAGTGGTAGGAGTTTAGGGTTAAAAGGATGCTAGTGAATTACAAATAACCCTGTATATGTCACCACGAGTGTTTTAGACCAAATTATGCACCGTTGAATACAATAGTTTTCTACGACTATAGGTAGGTATTAAATAAAACAATAGGCATACTGTAATCGATCGGAGCCAGTGAAAAATATGAAAATGTTTGACATATGTTTGGCACATATGATTATTTATGGTAAACTTTGATTTTAATTGACATTCGATATTAATTATATACGTTTTTCTTATGTTGGCAGTAGAAAATATCTCGGGAATTTATATTTTTAATAAAAACCGTATGAATTCCGTTGAGTGTAACATACATTTGGAAATCTGTGGCAGCTAGGCGTATCGTTTTAGCGAAATTATGGCAGAAGTGCTGTTATGGGAAATAGAGTATAGACTTTTCTAAAGTTATACTATCTATGTTATTTTATACCTAATTTTTCGAACACAGATAAAAGTACAGAAGGAGAAAAAATGTTAAAACATTTAAATTAAATATGAATTGTATGCAACGGTGTACTAAGCGCAATTTTAACTGGTAACTTGTGGAGCAGCTAAATGTTACCGGTGATGCTAATCGCTAGTGAACCGTTAAATTTAACTAATTGAATTAAAAGCGCATTTTCTGGCTCATTTGGCTCGGGAACCGCAAAACGGACAGCCATTATATACAACTAAATGCATCAAAGTCGTGAAAAAAGTCGATTTTACTACATTTCTCGTCGAATGTCTATGGTAATGAAAATTATTAAGATTTATATCGTTCAAGACGATAGTTATTTTGTTTCCAAAAACATATTCTTAAGGTTCCTCTGTATACAACTTTATACCATAAGCTCATTCGTACGCGCGCGCACACACACACACACACACAACATACACATATGCACGGACACAGCTAAATGTAACTTAGTAATTTTACTATAGTCAATTGATGTCAAAAAAACGTTAAATCTCCGATTAAAGGTGTCTTTACATTAGAGATGTGCTATGCGACGTTGCTGTGGATATACGTTTAATATTCTCCTGTCATATCACACATACACACACACACACACACACACACACACACACACACACACACACACACACACACACACACACACACACAGACATACTCTCTCTCTCACACACACTCAAACCCTCTTTTTGTTGTTAACGTGAACGATAAGGGAACCGTCGTCGCGAGAAAACCTTAACACACCTGCGAGAAAATTGTTGGGCCACGTGTTAGTCCAAGCCCTCTCATTCTGTGAGGAGGCCTGTGGACTGAAATGGGACGTATATAGATAATAATATTCGATACATATTTAATAGGCTAGGTAACATTGCTATTGCATTTAATACCCGAGCAGGTTTATACCGGTCTCATGGTGCGATATAAATCATGCCATTTATCATGACGGTAGGTATTCGGTGAGCGGTCGGTGAACCATCTCATTAGGGGGCGTTAGCGTCGATATTAAGCTACGCACAACGATGTTTGGAATATGGAAGAGATGTTCATCATGCCAGCCTATATACGTCCCACTGCAGGGCACAGGCCTCCTCTCAGCTTTTATAGTTTTATGAAAAATACGAATGTTTGTTCTCGGATCTTGGGTGTTTAAAATATATTTAAGTATCTATGTATCTATTTTATACAAGTATGTTTATCCGTTGCGTAGTACAAATAACACAAGCTTTGCTTAGCTTACTTTGGGACTAGGTCAATTGGTGTGAATTGTCCCGTGATGTTTTATATTTATTTATTTATTTTGGTTCTGAAACCCTAAAAACGTGGTGTATAGGCTACCACAACTTAATTTGTGGCACTAAGTTAAATTAAAGCTTGTACAAAAGGTCTCACCCGCCCCATTTTCCGAGTGACAATGTGACGTAGACTTAACTGATACGATTGATTTATGTTGCTCGCTTACTAAGTCTCAAATAAATCTTATTTGACTTTTAATTTTAATACGTGCGGAAATCCTTTTCCATTGGTACGTCAGGCCCTTAATTAATGTTGGTACTGTCATGAAACGTAAGAAGAGTAAGAACGTCACGGGTTGTAATGTTTTCGTCGATTTTAGCAATGGAAAATATGACATAAATTAAACATGCTAGGACGTATAATTAAGACCTGACGTCTAAAACATGTCTATGGCATAGCAAAACTATTGCAGCAAGAGCCCTGGCGCGCAGTTCACGGTTGGATTTCTGTTCGAATCTACCTTGAAAAAAGACCAAGGATTAAACCTCTGTTAATTTTCCCAAAGTTGTTTGAAAAGTTTCAGGATCTTCTGTGAAACAGCCATAAAATTCAACCACAGTCATCTCCATGAAGTAAATATGAAAAAAGTACTTAATTTAAGTTAATTACTATCAAAACTTATAGAAACTGTGTGTGTGTGTGTCTAGCTCAAGTTCACTGTCCCCATAGAATGCTATTTTAAACTATTCGCCCTTTATGCCAGATTTCTACACGATCAGCTAAAAAATAGCTCAAATTTTTTTTCAAAAAATGTGTGATAACTAACGCACTTATCCCAAAATGCTTGTACAAGTCATATACCGACTCCCTGGACACGAAATTGACACGGAAAGTGGCGTAGTTGAAACAAACAAGGTTTAGGGCCTGTCCGCACAGCGATAGCCGCGCAGTTACGTCCATTAGATTCAATGTGTTACAGAATTACGAATAAAAAAACGGGTTGTCCCTAAAGTCGGTTTACGGACGATAGTTTAACGTGACAACGTCATAACAAAACATTCAACCCCCGCAAACACCCCCCCTCCCCCCGCACACCCCCCCCCTCAGCATTGAAAATTACCCGAGCGCTAGTACTAAGATTGTATTATGTAATATTGCAACTGGCCTTCACTGCTCTGTAGGTACATGTAGGTTACATTGCGTCATCCTTTTTCGTGTATGCAGCCGGCGTTCATCGATTTATTAGACGTTATCACGTCCAAAAACCGCGCGGTGAAATATCGCTGTGTGGCCAGGCCCTTAGTGTCTAAATCAATATTTAATTTTTCCCACTAATAGCCCTTATTCTATAAATATCTTTAAGTATACACTATAAGAGACAATGTCCAATAAACGGCGAAACATGATTGCGACATACAAACGACTACGTGCGCCTGAATAATATATTTCACTTACACAGTACTTCGGCACGAGACAGTTATTGTCATACCACCCTTGATTTAGGGTCAATAGGGTACAGTTAGAGGTTAAGACCCAACCCTAATGGCGGTAGAAGCCCTCAGGGCCGAAGGGATGATAAGCCACAGCTTATCCGATAATCAATCACCTTGTAATAATTATCAATTCGTGCTCAAGATTTTAGAGCCACCCAAGATTTTAGATTTTGATTAAAAAGGACGCATAGTCGATAAAAGTTGAAACAGGGTTTTTATAATTTGTGGATTTGTGGCCGGTTCAGTTTTTGTGATAATGCCAAAGGATAATGCAATAATGGAGAGTTGTAAAGTTATGAAAAGTAAATCAGAGTCAGTTATTTTCCTGGGTTTATTTTTTCATCTTATTAATTAGTGGCTTGTCGTGAAAGTTTAATGTTAAGAAGTTGTCCATTCTATTATTTTCATGGTTTAGTTTGTGTCAGCGGCTTCGCCTACGTGGAAACACAAAAAGAGTTATAACTAATAATAAAGTAGTTCATTGATACGGACTTTTAAAATATCCCTCCAGAATCAAAGAATTATCAAATAGGTATGTTGGTCTAAGAGAGTGGTCGAGCTTGGGTTGATTGGTCGCAAACCTTCAACACGACTTTCTTGGGGAAAAGGATTTTTAAAATATCCCTCCAGAATCAAAGAATTATCAAATAGGTATGTTGGTCTAAGAGAGTGGTCGAGCTTGGGTTGATTGGTCGCAAACCTTCAACACGACTTTCTTGGGGAAAAGGATTTTTAAAATATCCCTCCAGAATCAAAGAATTATCAAATAGGTATGTTGGTCTAAGAGAGTGGTCGAGCTTGGGTTGATTGGTCGCAAACCTTCAACACGACTTTCTTGGGGAAAAGGATTTTTAAAATATCCCTCCAGAATCAAAGAATTATCAAATAGGTATGTTGGTCTAAGAGAGTGGTCGAGCTTGGGTTGATTGGTCGCAAACCTTCAACACGACTTTCTTGGGGAAAAGGATTTTTAAAATATCCCTCCAGAATCAAAGAATTATCAAATAGGTATGTTGGTCTAAGAGAGTGGTCGAGCTTGGGTTGATTGGTCGCAAACCTTCAACACGACTTTCTTGGGGAAAAGGATTTTTAAAATATCCCTCCAGAATCAAAGAATTATCAAATAGGTATGTTGGTCTAAGAGAGTGGTCGAGCTTGGGTTGATTGGTCGCAAACCTTCAACACGACTTTCTTGGGGAAAAGGATTTTTAAAATATCCCTCCAGAATCAAAGAATTATCAAATAGGTATGTTGGTCTAAGAGAGTGGTCGAGCTTGGGTTGATTGGTCGCAAACCTTCAACACGACTTTCTTGGGGAAAAGGATTTTTAAAATATCCCTCCAGAATCAAAGAATTATCAAATAGGTATGTTGGTCTAAGAGAGTGGTCGAGCTTGGGTTGATTGGTCGCAAACCTTCAACACGACTTTCTTGGGGAAAAGGATTTTTAAAATATCCCTCCAGAATCAAAGAATTATCAAATAGGTATGTTGGTCTAAGAGAGTGGTCGAGCTTGGGTTGATTGGTCGCAAACCTTCAACACGACTTTCTTGGGGAAAAGGATTTTTAAAATATCCCTCCAGAATCAAAGAATTATCAAATAGGTATGTTGGTCTAAGAGAGTGGTCGAGCTTGGGTTGATTGGTCGCAAACCTTCAACACGACTTTCTTGGGGAAAAGGATTTTTAAAATATCCCTCCAGAATCAAAGAATTATCAAATAGGTATGTTGGTCTAAGAGAGTGGTCGAGCTTGGGTTGATTGGTCGCAAACCTTCAACACGACTTTCTTGGGGAAAAGGATTTTTAAAATATCCCTCCAGAATCAAAGAATTATCAAATAGGTATGTTGGTCTAAGAGAGTGGTCGAGCTTGGGTTGATTGGTCGCAAACCTTCAACACGACTTTCTTGGGGAAAAGGATTTTTAAAATATCCCTCCAGAATCAAAGAATTATCAAATAGGTATGTTGGTCTAAGAGAGTGGTCGAGCTTGGGTTGATTGGTCGCAAACCTTCAACACGACTTTCTTGGGGAAAAAGTGAGGTAGTTTTCATGTCTTTGCTTCCACACTGCAGTGTTGGTGTTGGAATTTATTTGTTAATACTATTAGAGATAGACGGACTGGTAGACGCAGTTTAGGTAGGCCTCCAACGAGATGGAGCGACGACCTGATTAAGGTTGCAGGAACGCGTTGGATGCGGATGGCGCAGGACCGATCTGTTTAAAGCCAAACCCGCAATGCACGGTGTCGACAGAGGCACTCCATACCGGGGCGGCCAGTGGGCGTCGCGGTGTCTCTTCATGCCCCTGTAGCGTTCACAATGGCAACGAGGGAATCCGTGCGGATTTTAGTGAGAAGGTCCCTTATGGGAGAGCCCCACATACCCTCTATTTCCCCGAACACAAACAAATGCATAAGGCGCATTTTCCGCACCATAAAAAAAATAAATGACCGTTCTGTTTGGCGAACATTGGTGTAGGCCTATGTAAAGCAGTGGACGTCTTTCGCCTGAAATGATGATGATGATGATGATGACTTTTAGAGATTGCTACCAGCAACTCTTACATTAGGTCCTTGAAGACAGCCACGGGAAGAGATGGGTCGACCCTATGCTAAAACCAGATACGGTAGGTCACTAATACATAAAATAATCCATACTAATATAAAATAATGAGAAAGTGCGTCTTTCTGTCTGTCTGTTACCTCTTCACGCTTAAAATGGATGAAATTTCTGAAACTTTTGCCCGCGACTCCGTCTACGAACTATCCTACATCCCAGGGTCTCAAACTATCTCCATACCAAATTTCATCTAAAGAGGTTCAGCGGTTTAACCCTTAAACCATTTGGCAACCCTGTCAAGAAATTCAATTTTGGACCGTAAATGTTGTTAATTTGAATCGGGTTTGATTTCTGCTTGACGGCAAATATATTGTCGGTGAAAAAGTAACAGACAGACAGACAGACACGCTTTTGCTATTACGCACTTTATAATATTACGCACTTTATAATATTAGTATGGATAAAAGTCTCTTCTAATATTTCCACAGATGTTATCGCTTCCAGACATCTTGAGTCAGTATTTACTCAGCATTAGTTGAATGTTATTACCCGCGCATGCTCAGTTTCAGGATTATTGCCGATTCGATATTCCCATTAGGCAGGCTTGAATTAGTGCTTAAAGTCAATTAATTTAGCTGGATGTACGCTGACGCCATTATAATATAGTTCAGTTCATAATAATGATAACTCATAACATGCGCTGTCTGCGTAAAATCCTGGGAATTTCATGGCAAGACAGGGTCACCAACGAGAGGGTTCTAGAAATTACACAGCTGCCTAGCCTAACCGCTCTTCTTGACCCTTAATTTGATAAAGAGATAGTACATTACTGAAGAGGCCAGTAAGTAAGCCATACTGGACAAGTACGATTTGAAATCCAAGCCAGTAATAGGCGAGGATTTCTATGTACGAGTCCAGTGGCACTTATTGGTCGAAGCTCGTATAGTGCTTTTCTCAAAAATAGAACAAAAAACTACCTACTATAACAAAAGAAATTACATGACAACGAAATATTTCCAAAAAGTAAAAAATTTCACGCTCTTTTTGAAGTATGCAACCTCGATGCACGAACGCCGCTGCCCTTTTTTTTAAATAAAAGCGTATAAGTTCTGTACTGTACACATACCGCTAGAGTTGCAGTTGGCACAAATATTTGTTAAATCACAAAAAAAAAAAATATATATATATAATATAATAAATCATTAAATAAATATGCAACTAATCAATTTATTCTGAATTCAAAACCGCTCTACTTACCGGACACTTTTGAACATTGTCCGGTATTATTAATTTACTGGTGACTTTTTAATGATGTAATGGCGACTTAACGTATCATTTTTAGAAAAGGTAAAATTACCTTTAAAAACAAAGCAAATAAAATATACCTACAGCATTTTATTGAAATCACTACGTTTTTCATATTTCCATTTGTCATAATTTTACATCACATACACTAATGTTTGCCGTAAAATATAGAAGCACGTTGTTATCAGATTTTTTAAATGTCTACTTGTAGAATACAGTTATTGCGAAGATATTTCAAAAAATCCTGAAAATAGCACGCTAACTTACTGAGTGAGGTAAGGATAAGTTAGTTCACAATTACAAAGAAATACTGTTTGAGGATTAGATTACTTTATGATAAATGAAAATTATGGAAAAAGATAAATTATAGCATATGAAATTCGGTAAAACGATCATAACAGTACCTAGAGTTTAGAGAACCCATTTTACAGCATTATTATGTCCCATGCATGAGTGAGCCAATAAAAATAAATTAAAGAAGCTTAATAAGCATTTTTGAATAATGGAGACGAGATACTCGTAATTTCAAACTAAATACAAACTGAAATATAGATGCACAGAAACAACCCCAGAAAAAAGACCAATGCTGGGAATCGAACCCAGGTCCTCAGCGTTCCGTGCTGCGTGCTTACCCCTACACCATCACTGGTCTAGAAGTTAGCGACGAATCTTTCCCATACATCGTACACTTCAGTCTGTTATAATCACATTTAGGCAGTGATAAAGCGCATCTATGTTATGCCCTCTACCTCTCTAGATACTCGTTCTCAGATACAAATTTTGCAACATCTACGTCGACGATTTCGTAGCAATTAAGCAGTCTTTATTGAGTTTCGTAACATTTTGTTTGACTCAAACAATTATTTCCATCAAAATCCAACACAAAATATTTAGAGATACGAACTTATTAAAGAAAATATTACCCTAACAAGTGAAATATGCTTTGTTTCAGTGAAATTTATTAAATTTTATATTAAAGCAACGTCATAATCATAAAGCGTCCAGTGCCCTTTGCAAAACACCTGAATACCTTTTGGTTGTATAAATTCACAAGTAGTCTAAGATCCGAAATAGAAGCTACCTTATCCCATTATGTTTAACGAATGAAAATAATTTTATATCAAAAAAATATTACCTCGAGTGGGTTTACTAAAAAATACCTTAACAGATAATGATTAATTAAAAATTTAAAAATAACTTTTTATTAAACATTGCACTCATGAGTTCAACACATCAGTGAAAACCACATCCTTGTAAGTTAACCCGTTTTGAGATTAGGGCGAACAAAACGCACAGACAAGACAATAATTCTAAAAATCGTTGCTTTGGGTTCCATTGCGCTGTTGAATTCTTTTATTTTAGGCTATTGCCACAGAATAAGTAATAGTACTAACGTACATAAAGGATCACTCTCGAACAAAGGTCAACTTTAGGTATAAAAACTTTCCTACTCCTGCTGCGTGCACGCGAAATTAAAACTTATCGTGTGATACGAGCGTTCATATTCCGTTGGGCACCGCTGATCCGAAACCAAGGGCTCAGGGTTCCCACTCGCCCATATTTGGTAGGTATATAAATCAAGAAAGATAACAGTGTGTATTAATTCAGTAAACTACCTTTAGTATGTAAGTAAGTTTTTTATAATATCGTTTAGAAGTCATTGTTTGTTGCAAAAATCACAGAAAAAAAGATGCTTAATTACGCGCGACGCGGCTAGCGTGCGAACTGAAGGCCGCGCGACAACCTACTGCCATACTCCTCCCGGGAGGAGCGCCGGCCCAACATACCTAAACTGCGGAGTGAAACCCCCCTGCTATTGCCTTTAACAGTTTTTTTAAATATTTCCAACTAGCTTTTCTCCGCGACTCCATTTGCGAAGAGTTTGTTTATCGCTATCTTGTGGCAAATATGCAATTTTTCGGGATAAAATCTACCTTATGTCGTTTCCCGGGACTCAAACTATCTCCATACCAAATATCAACGAAATCTGTGCACCGGTTTAAACGTGAAGATGTAACAGACAGATGGACAGACAAACCGATAGACAGACTGGCACACTTTGTGTAGCCTATTTTTGTTTTACTGCATGATTTAACATTTACACCATTAGGTACTTTGAAAAACACGCATTTCATAACATCTTAACTCAATTGCCAAGGCATTATGAGAAACGAGATAGCTTTATTAACTAGGGGTTTTAGACATTTCGGAAATTGATACTTAAACAGCTGACAAGTAACTGTCAACGAGCCTTAACTTGAACATTTTGCGTTACATTGCGGGCACAGAATTATTTTGTATGGTTAAACCACCATTTAAAGATTTGCTCGTAATGGATTTCCACACTGTATACAGAAGAAGAAGAAGATATAATATTATTATATTAAATTTGATATGAAATTATTTTTATCTAATAATCAGATGGGTGCAGGTCGTGTCTACCGTGGATCTTCTACTATAGGTTACTAGCAGTTTCTTGATTTTGATGGAACAATATAAGGGTCTGCAGATTTAATTAACCTTTTCTTAATTAATCTGGTTTGTTTAGGGCATACCAGCTAGCGTCTACTGCGTCGACCCAGTTACAGAACTCAGTATCCTGTACTGTGGGAATAAAAAGTAAAAAAACCGGCCAAGTGCGAGTCGGACTCGTGCACCGAGGGTTCCGTACAATTTTATATAAAACTAGCTTTTGCCCGCGACTTCGTCCGCGTAGAAGTAAAAAATGATTCTAATAGGATTTTTAATTGTTTTTTTTTCGTTATTAATTTTGTTATCCATCGCGTTTTGTTATTATTCGTTTTGTTTTGTTGTCCATCGCGGTTCAACGTGGCAATGCAGCTAGTGAATTAGGCGCCTTTGTGTGACTGACAGCATTTAATGAATTGTATTTTATATTGTGATGTGATAATTTAAAAATAAATATACTTTGATTATTATGTTCAAATGTATGAATACTTATAAAATATATTAATTTTTACTATAGTGTAGGGATTTAAAGGTTAAATAAACATGAAAATGAAATGAAATTTTATTATATTTTATGAACACGAGGCTCGGCCTTTGATCTGGTGAAAGAAAGGTACACTGGGGGTATAATCTTTTTCAAACGAAATTTTATTGAAATACTTCACCTACCGCAGTATTTTTTATTTTGGTCTTCTGTACCAAATTTGGCATATAGGTTGCCATTTCGATACACTTCAAATACAAATGGGTATATTTGACCGGCTGCAACTAACTCGCAGAAACTGCCATATGTAGTGTTGTAACATATTATCTAATGTATACTCTTCTTTTGTCCCATGATTGTTGCCATGACGGTCATGAGACATAACAGCAAATTCATCCCAATTATTCGTCACATGTCGCACAATTTCTTGACGAATATCCATTGAGCGTTCTTGTGTGCCGTCCAACAATTAAGAAACCGTGCGGAAAAGGCATGCGCCATCCCCCACTATTGGTACAATAGTAAGGTTTATTAATTTCCCATTGATGTTAACCACCTCAGCTCCCATTTTTTTTAAATAGACACACAGATGAAATGAAATTAATTACACTTAAAATATTCTAATGAAATAGTGACAACGAACTTCCAAACAAATTATACAGCAATCGCAAATATTCGCTAAGTAGGTAATCTAAGAGATTTCCAAGGAATTTTCTAAAGAAAATCTAGGTATAAGGTAAGTTTTTCATTCAAATATCCAAGAACAAATAAAATTGAAATTTCGAATTCTAAACCGATTTAAATATTGTTTTTTTTTTTCGTATGTTTTATAAAGCTGCGTTTTCACTGAGGGCTGATTTTTCAATAAACGCATAAATGTCATCAACTGGTTAAATTATAGAATAAGTTGACTAAATAAGTTGACTGACAGCACTGCGTCAGTTGCACACTGTATGCATGACGCTACAATTTAGCCGCTTTACACGTTATCCGTCAGATAATATTTATTCAATGATTGAAAAATCAGCCCTAAGTGTTCTGAACAGTTCTGAGCGAGCGAACGTGTTTATTCAGTGATAATCGGCTGTATGCTTAGTATAAGTTTTACTTCACCAAAATAATTCTCGATCGCGTTTACGTAAAAATTTCAATTCTATGGAAACATGGACGCACGGCCGCGGAGGCGCTGTCCATGTTTCCCTAGTAATTGATTTTTTTACGTAAATGCGATCGAGAAGTATTTTGGTGAAGTAAAACTTATACTAAGTGTACTGGACGCGGCTCGCTCACTCATTCATCCGAGCGAGCGGTTGCTCTGTACCACTACCATGAGTTTACAATGACCGTACTCGATAGCGACTGCGTAAATGATTTATATGGAGACTCCATACAAATCATTTACGCAGTCGCTATCGAGTACCGTCACTGTAAACTCATGGTACTGGTACAACTGTGCATTCGCTCGACATTGTACGTGTTCGGTGGGTCTCCGATGTTTGTTTACGATTTTGTTATAAACAACTGTTCTCTTTCCTCATTGAATGAAAACGGACATTTTCTATTTTGAGCGAACATCGGCAAAACCGCAATCATATTTGCTCTAAACAAATGTTTGTTCAGAACGTGAAAACGCGGCTTAACCAAGATGTCTAGTCCTTACCATTACAAATTTCGAACTCTCCGTTCCTATGAAGCCGTGTCTTCGGATCGAGTATTCAAACATGTGTCAAAATAAAATGTAATTTAAATCAAAAGCACTAAGGAGTATTGATATCATCTTCGAAGCAAATCACCCCCAAAATAACTTTCTACTCCTTTTTAACCCCGTCAAGGGATGAATTTCAATAAAATACGAAACACGTCTTCCATCAATTCTGTTAAAGAATGTTTATGCAAAATTTGAAGTAGATTGGAGCAAGGGATCACGTTATCCCATACAAACTTTGCCCCCCTTTTTTACCCCCTTAGGAGTAGAACTGCAAAAAATCCTTTCTTATCGGATGCCTACGTCATACAAAGAACAGACCCTCCAAGTTTCAGGTCTCTACGATCAGCGGTTTAGGCTGTGCGTTGATCCGTCAGTCAGGACAAAGGATTTTATATGTATAGATAAAAAATAAATAAATATCACGGGACAATTCACACCAATTGACCCAGTCCCAAAGTAAGCTAGGAAAGCTTGTGTTATGGGTACTAGGCAACGGATAAACATACTTATATAGATAGATACATACTTAAATACATATAAAACACCCACGACCCGAGAACAAACATTCGTATTTTTCATACAAATATCTGCCCCGGCACGGGAATCGAACCCGGGACCTCATGCTTCATAGTCAGGTTCTCTAACCACTAGGCCATCTGGTCGTCGTATATGTATCTATGAACATCCAATCTTAGCAAACCCCTGCTCCTAAGCACAGTGCGCAGTGTGGAATCATTGTAGATTGGTTACTGATATAGACAGACAGACAAAAAAAGTATGCTTTTCGCAATTTTTCCTTTATCTGTGCTATAAAACCTTGCTTCGTACCAAATTTCAAGATTTTGAGTTCACGGAAGGTACCCTGTAGGTTTTGATTCCTTTGCGAGTGTCGAAAATTTGCGGCATAAATGGCTGTATCTTTTGATTGCGTTAGCTTAGAAGTTTGATTTTTTCACAGCTCCTAGGAACAATAGACCTGAGTATTTGATATAAATTTCAGCTTGATACCTCCACGCGTTCCTGAGAAAAAGTGTCTTGACAGACGGACGGACAGACATCAAAGTGATCCTATAAGGGTTCCGTTTTTTCCTTTTGAGGTACGAAACCCTAAAAATCGGTCGAGTATGAGTAGGACTCGGACATGGAGGGTTCCGTACCCCCATACAATGTTTTAAAAACAGTTCAGTAAAGAAACGCCGAAATGTAAGTACTAAAATTGCAAGCTTTCGAAAAACATCCAAACAGCTTAGGCGCAAGCCACACAGAAGAGTCATGAGACAGGGGCGCGTCGCAGACGTGGCGCCCATTGAATCAGTTTTCATCTAAATGTATCGAAGCGTCGCGATCCAAAGCATACAGAAAAGACAGGGCGGAGACGCGGCCTGAGAACAAACTGCGTTTTTAGGGTTCCGTAGTCAACTAGGAACCCTTATAGTTTCGCCATGTCTGTCCGTCTGTATGTCTGTCCGCGGCTAAGCTCAGAGACTGTTAGTACTAGAAAGCTGTAATTTGGCATCAATATATATATCAGTCACGCCGACAAAGTGATTGAATAAAAAAAAGTAAAAAATTTTTTTTAGGGTACCTCCCATAGACGTAAAGTGGGGGTGATTTTTTTTTTCTCGACTAACCCTATAGTGTGGGTTATCGTTGGATAGGTCTTTGTAAACCATCGTGGGGTTGCTAACATGATTTTTCTATTCAGTTATCTGTTTGCGAAATATTCAACTTTAAAGTGAAAATTTTCATTATAATCGACCGTCCCCCCCCCCTCTAAAATCTAAACTGTCGGTCGAAAAATTAAAAAAAAAAACAGAATGGTAGTAAATATACCAAATTTACTAGGAAAATTATAGCGGCTAAGATTGCTTGGAAATTATTTGTAGTTTTAGAGTAAATAGTAGCCTAAGGTATAAAACATACACCTAAACTTAAATGATTCCGTACACATACGAAATCCTTAGAAAAATATTACTTGATTTTTTCGTAATGGCTACGGAACCCTACCTTGGGCGTGTCCGCCACGCTCTTGGCCGGTTTTTATTCAGAATTTATGTGCGAAATTACGAAGAAATTCAATTGTGTGTGTGAAGTTCCCAATCCGCACTGGGCCCGCGTGGAAACTACGGCCCAAGCCCTCTTATTCTGAGAGGAGTCCTGTGCCCTGCAGTTTGACTTATATAGGCTTGGATGATGAACCATGCGGACTAAGTGATAAAATAAAATCTTGAAAAAATGCTTCTTTGGCCCCTTTACGTAAAGACTTCTTAGTGAGAATGTTTTTTTATTCATCTTAACTCATAGTGTAATGTATTGTTGGATAGTTATTTTAAAAACACTGTAGGTTTGTTAAAACCATTTTTAGATGTAGGGTTCCGTGTGGCGTCTTAAGCAGAGGGTCGTGGGTTCGAGCCCGGGCTTGCACCTCTGAAGCCCAAGCCCTCTAATTGGTATGCACCAAAAAAAATAATCTTTAGTTTTTATATTTTTTTTGGAAAGAATAGAATATTTTAAGATACCATTTTCATCGATTTTGAATTTGGTTGAGTATTTAATTTTTTATATTTTTTTTAAGAAATACATTGGATGACGTCACAGTGAGAGAGCCACGTTCCATTGTCTAGAAAAATTCAAGTCGTACATAACATAATCTGTAGCACTACTGATTTGTCTTGTCTCTGTCAATAATAATGTCCTAAATGAACCATGACAAACATTTTTATTTATTTCTCTTCTTTTAGCTTCGATTATTTCTGTTTGTTTAATGGTGTTGATAGATATTTATTATAGATATAGATATTTTTTATTAAAATCTGATATTTCAATTCTTTTATATTTACTTGTAACGTAGTAAGTTAATAATTCAATTTGTAAAAGTATATTGGAAATACTCGTATACATTTCGGACTTTACGATAAATGACAACTGTTTAAAGCCAGGTGCGCATCATATGATTAAAGTTCTGTCTTTGTCACTCTTTGCTATTATAAGCAGGAAAGCAACATTTCAGACTGTCAATTTGCTTTAGAGTGTAGACCTGCTTTATATCTGCCTTAGCGACGATTCACTGCAGGGGTCAAATGAAGGTCATTACTTAAATTTTCTTTCTTTAATTCAGTTTATCATATTTTTAGAATCTGATTTCTGAAAACGCTTCACAAAGCCTATCTCTCCAAACGGTTTTCGATTTATTATACGTTGTCAAAAATTGGGACATCCCAATTCTGACCCTGCATTGGGAGATATATAGGAGATATGATGATGATGATATGTGTCTGAGATGCTGGTCGGACAGTGGTGAACGACCGGATAACCTAGTGGTAGAGAACCTGACTACGAAGCTTGAGGTCCCGAGTTCGATTCCCGGTCGGGGCAAATATTTATGTGAAAAACAAGAATATTTTATGCTTGAGTCTTGGATGTTTAATATGTATTTGAGAATGTTTATCTGTTGTCTAGTACCCATAGTATAAATAAGCTTTGCTTACTTTGGGACTAGGTCAAATTGGTGGCAAACTTCCCATGTTTTTTTTTTCTTAACTTGACAGCACATACATTGAAGAGAGAAAACACTGACCACGACTGAGTAGTTACACTCCATCTTCTATACCGTGCAAGTGACATTTTCAAACAAAACCGTCTAATGTTGATCTTCTAGAACAACTTTCTATTTCTTTTTTAGGATTTCGTACGGCGCTAATGGGATCCTATTACCGAGACTCTGCTGTCTGTCCGTCCGTTTATCATAGGATTCTATCTTTCAACCCTAATAGACACTTGAAATAATCACAGATTATGTATTTTTTGTAGCCGCTAAAGCAAAAAATATTAAAAATAAAATTAAGTACAAATTTAACGGGGGTCGTTAAACAAGAAACTTGTTTTTTTTTCAGCGTGTTCAACTCGAACTTTACAATGTTATTAATTATTAACTAGATACATTGAATTTTCACCGATTTCTAACTCGATCTTTAAGTTTTTTAGTGGACTATTTCTAAAACATTGTAAGGAGGTAAGTACCTACGGAACTTTTCATGTTGAGTCCGACTCGCACTTGACCAGTATTTTCTTTATTTCTCATACATCGGCCCAACATTTTAATTTTAAAGATGCACCGAACATTAAGCTCTGCACTTTAAGTTTATTTACAGTACAAAGCTCTTGAAGTAAGCTTTAGTGCTGTAAAAGTCTGCGGGTAAAGTTCGCTTGGGTGTGTAAACGAGGGTTCCGTAAAATTAAATCCGTTCACCTTTTTAAGAGTTGATTTTCCAAAAACCTTTCCTTAGAGCACGCCTAGGCACATTATATTATGAGTGCGCGCAACTATTTACTGCACATAAACTATACAACTGACTATAAAAAATTTAAAAACCCCCTAACGCAATTAGGTCGCACATGTGTTTGCGCAGCAAAAAAGCTGATAACTTTAAAAAAGCTTAACCAATTTTGATGAAACATATCTAAGAACTATCGTCAAGAAACCTGCTTTCTAATAGAAAAAACCGCATCCAAATCGGTTGACCCGTTTAAGAGCTATGATGCCACAGACAGACACATACACACATAGCGGTCAAACTTATAAAATCCCTCTTTTTGTGTCGGGGTTAAAAAACAGATAAAATTAACAAATTATATGATAAACATCTTTACAAAGACAAAGTTAACCTCAGACGTTTTGAAACTAAGCCCTGTGCAAAATTATTATCTTATTTTTAGTCTAAATAGGTCATGCGTTGGTATATTGAAGTTATATTGACTGTATCTGTTCTTAATGAGTCGAAAAGTTCTTTTCTGAAACCGTCAACTTCGGTTTTAATAAAACGGCATCGTCTAGATCTCACTAGGTTATATATTAGGTTCGTTTATAACAATCTTAAAAAGTTTACGCTGTTTGAAAAATCATATTCGATTTTGAGATAGGCACGCACCCTTAATAATGAATAGAAATTAATTTTATTTACTGTTGTTACAATCTATGAATAAATGCGCTAAGTACCTTCGCTTAATCTTGCGGCCCTACTGAGTTTTTGACGCATTGCATTCATTTAATCTCGAGCTGTATCATTACTAGCAAAGCTATAGCTATGGTCCTGAAATTCATGTGTAAGATATTTGAGGATTCACTCTAATGACAAGTGTTTATCGAAACACGATTACTTGTAGTTCGCTCGATAGAAAAAAAAAACAAAAATCGTCTCTAAAAAAATAAAATAAATTCGTAGTACAACGTAAATACTGCACGGCAGGTCATGAGTTTTTGATTGTTAATAAAACAAGATGTTTTGTAGGGCGTATTTAGTGTTGCTACATTTTTAAAATATGTATTTGTTTAGTAAAACAATGAAAATACCTAAATACACGCGCAGTCTAACCAACCTATCTTGAGCCATCGGGTTCCCTCCGTGTTCGCGCGAGTGCTGCTTCAGTTCTCCTTCGGCCATCGGACGGGGAATCGTGTCGCTCGCGCTTACGCACGGCTTTGATTCTAGCCGCTCTCACGCACACACAACACGAGTGCGTAGAATACATGAAATCGATTAGCGCCATAAGCTCGGTAGGCCCTTAAAACGAGACAGATTTCAGTGAACCGTAATCCAAACTACCTTTAATATCTGTTGTGAAAACAAAGCCCCCTGGGACCCCAAAAACAGGATCGTAATAGTTTTTTACGGCCCTAGTTCTACGCAAACACGAATCGTAAAACGGACAGTTTACGCTGTTGCGTCGTAAACTCACACATTGATGCGTAAAATATTATACGCTATGGTAATGAGGCAGTTGCTAGTTTTTACCGATAGGTGGAGAATATTTATGGCTTGGTAATGATGTAGTTGCAAGGATCTTGCCAATAGATGGCCCTCTTAAGTCTTATATGAACTTGTTGATAGACAATTTTCATGGAGGATAGTAAATTAAATGATTAGATTAGATAGATTAGATTATTTATTCCTTCAATATAAGATTACATCATAAATTGTACAAAGTCAAGTCAGGCGAATTTATTATTGAAGTCGTCAAAGCACACAAATTAAATTAAATTAAATTAAAGAATCAAATGGATGTCACAAAATGTTAAAATTGAATAAAATAATAAATGACAATAAACGAACTATGTAATGTTGTATAAGTGACAGTTATAACTAGTTTGCCTTGACAGTATGAGATCCGCTTTACACCATGCTTGTATCCTATAAAATTTTGTGCTAGTAGCCTTGATATATACGCCAAGTTTTATACTAATGTGACACAAAATATGTAAGCTACTTGGACACTTTTTTAAGTTAGAGAGACTAGTGGGTCACCTGATGTTAAATGATCACCACTGTCCATAGACACCCGCAGCGCTTTACGCGATGCCAGTGCGTTGTCGCCCCTAAAATGTACAAGCTTGAGACAATGTGCATTCTTGGCGTAATGAACGCTAGACAGAATTTTCCAGAAACTTGCTCACAATAACAACCTCTGATAGACTTGTCAGAGTAATTATTAAAAGTAAACGTAACTCAAAGCACAAAGTACAATTGTGAAATTCCAAATTAAAATCGCATTTACCGTAATGTCGACGGTCAGCAACACAAATCAAACTTAACCCTAATTACCTACGTGGGATGAAAACGAACACCTCAATTTACGTGATTACGTAAAAGCCATTATTACCGTATTGCGTAAAATATAACGTTTTCATATGAAAATTTTATGTAAATATTTGTAGGAGGATTGATTGGGGGAAAATGTGGGGTATTTAAAAAAGGCTGCCACGACAAATAATCGGATTACTGTCACATTCGAATATTATGAAACTAGCGGCTTTGCTCCTTAAAGATTAGATCGGACAGTTGTATTAAATTTCACCTTATTTCATTTTTTTTTATTGAGTTTTTGAAAGAAACGTTGTGACCAGTGACAGTATGAAAGTTAAAGTTCTATCTGTCGTGGCACTACAGCTTACCATGTGTGTTAGTAGGGATAATAAAACGACTAGAGGCAGTTGATTTTCATAGTCGAAAGACATACTGTCGCATCACTTTTCCAAGGCACAGCGTACTGTTCGTCAATATGTTAAGCGGAGCGAGGACATGAAGAAGGTGACCAATAATGTTAGTTAAAATCGTCCCGCTGTGACATGAATTTCCAATAATATCATCATTATCATCATCAGCCCGAAGATGCCCACTGTTGAACAAAGGCTTCCCCTTAGGTCGTCCTCCTAATGTGATTGGTTGATTCCAAATGTTACGCGCAAAGCCCACCTGCAAAGAAAAACGTAGAAATTGCTTTATATTGTGAGGCTGCTAAGCGAATGAGTTTAAAGTGGTCAATAAGTGCCGCAACCCAATAATAAATAAATAATAAAGCATGGGACAATTGACACCAATTTTATTGACCTAGTCCCAAACTAAGCAAAGCTAGGGTCGGTTCCTTAACTTAATGCGGCAATTACACACTACTTCGTTTACCTAATACGGTCGCCGAACTTGTTTTAAAATACTTCGGCGACCGACCGTTTGTCTTCACATTAGTCTATCCGCCTAAATATGGTAGCTTTCGCTCGCCGAATGCGGCCGATTACCGTGCTCTTCACACTTTCGGTCACCGCATGTTGAATGCGGCGATCGACTTAAGAGGGTACGATGCGCACCATTTCTCCATACAAACGTAATCCCCCGTTTCCTCCCTGGATAATGGCTTTAGAGCCAATTTTTTTTTACTGTGTAATCTTTATCTACCACAGCTATGCCCCTAGGTTTCGTTTTTTTCCATATTTCAATTAACATAAGAAATATGAGCTTTCAAAAACTGAAAAAATTGCCCGATTTCAACGTCATTTTCAGACACTCATCAGAAAAGAATCCCTGATATAAACAAAAAAAAGAAAACAGGGCATAATCTGTCCTCTAATTATTTAAAAAAAAAAATAATTTTATTGGTCCAGTTTTCGAGAAGAAAACAGGGGATTACGAAATGCTGTTTTGATCAATTTTACGCGCCTATTAACGGTCTGAGCTGCAGTTGTCCCGCTCTCGCTGTACTGACACGGAGGGGTTCGGGCGAGACAGCGACATTTCAATAAAATACCTATTTCTCAAAAGTCTCTCCGTCATCGTATCCTCTTAATGTATTATTCGCCCGCGATTAAAAAGGGATTGGAGTTGACAGTAATTCTATATGCTTACGTCACAATATGTATGAAATGACAGTTCTGACAGTCCCATTCTGATTGCGGTTTGATAATAATTGCCGCATTAGTATCCAGTTTTCCATACTAACTGCATAGAAAAGTGGATACTTATGTTAGGGAACCGACTGTACTGTGGGTACTAGACCTCGAGGCCGAAGTCCCAAACGATGGTCAGACCAGATCTCGGAACAGCTGGACTTAACGCTCAGCGCTGCACTTCATCAAGCGTCTGAACGCGGGCGACAGTTAGTGGACAAAATTAAGAGTCACGATCCTCAGCAGTGAGGGAGCGATTCAGATGATGATGGGTACTAGACAACGGTTAGATAAACATACTTATATTGTCAGAGATAAATTTTTAATACGTACTTAAATACTAATATTAAACATCGACTCGAGCGCAAATATTCGTATTTTTCACACAAATGTCTGCTCCGACGTGGGAATCGAATCCGGGACCTCTAGCTTCGTAGTCAGGTTCTCTATCAACTAGCTATCCGGTCGTCTAAACAACTTTATTGGGCTTTAGGAACATACTTTTTTACGTGATTTAACTCTAGTAGATATCCTATTTACGGGATACCGGCACAGATTAGATAAATAAATAGACAATAGTTCTCGATAATATCACAACATATTACGTCCCGCGCATTTGTCATCACATACAATTCCGTCAGTTTATTGATTGACGTGTTTGTTAAGGTTATCTTGGAGAGTTTTCCTGCTCTCGGCGCCGGTTCGTCTGAGACTCGGGAACTGGGATAATTCCGGTGCAACCGGACCGGATGAGGACGCTCTGTGTATTTTATTATAAATATGTATGTTAGTCTTTAAGGTATTTTTATATGGGCCTATGAGAATGCAGCCTGAAATAAAATTATTCTATTCTATTGTATTCTATTCTATTGTTGTCTATTCTATTCTGTTCTGTTCTGTCCTGTCCTGTCCTGTTCTGTTCTGTTCTGTTCTGTTCTGTTCTGTTCTGTTGTTCTGTCCTGTCCTGTTCTGTTCTGTCCTGTCCTGTTCTGTTCTGTTCTGTTCTGTTCTGTTCTGTTGTTCTGTCCTGTCCTGTTCTGTTCTGTTCTGTTCTGTCCTGTCCTGTCCTGTTCTGTTCTGTTCTGTTCTGTTCTGTTCTGTTCTGTTCTGTTCTGTTCTGTTCTGTTCTGTTCTGTTCTGTTCTGTTCTATTATATTCTATTTTACAAAATCGATCATCCTTATTTTTTTAAACGACTTCATAATAGAAGTATTCGTCTGTATTTTCAGAGAGATATAACCTAGGGTTCTTTGAGGCTAGAACGAATAGGCTGTTACTTAACCAGTGAGATTTACCTGATCACTATCTTACCCGATAAAAACCTCTCATCTATCTCACCTGACTGATGTCAATCATGGGTCAGTTACGAGTATATTATGTAGAAAATAAGGTTTTCAATTCAGTTGGTATTTTAACCCTTAAACCTATACTTAGTTGACAGTATGTTTAGTATAAAATAGACTCTTTGGTGTTTAGCAGAATTTTTATTCAGACTACACATACACGTAGGTAAACGTTTTCCACCTCTGAACTCCGTCATTTATGAACTCATTTGCTATTTTTTAACCGACTTCAAAAAAGGAGGAGGTTATATGTTCGACTGTATGTATCTTTTTTCATCATGAACTTTTCAGTGAAAAAAGTATTGTGAGTTGACCTAAACATCCTAGCGTGCTTGCCTGCGTGAGAACTACTTGCAGATGATGTCGCGGGCAACAGCTAGTACTGTATAAACTTGTAAAATTACATCATTTTTCTAAGAGCTTTAAAGCGTCTGGCGAAATTGCCGCCGATGGGAGAGGTCTGGCAGTATTGAATACTAATTCTAACAATATTCTCTGAAAGTTACATAAAAATCAGCCATGAGAAATCAAAAAAAGTGAGTAAGTAGTCTTTTAACGAACCTTTAGCACCTCTGGTATCTGTTGATTGGCCGTCGGCCCAAGGTAGCAGGTATTGCCTACGTTTACAGTACATACTAACACTATTTGTATCCCGTATATTTTACTCATGAGAAAATAAGTAACGTGTGGCAGCTCTGGAATCTTGGGTCATTTAGCCCTTAATCAGTATTAATAAAAGATCATAAAAAGACGCTTTATAAAGGTAATCTTCTTACTCACTTTTCACTTAGGCAACATTAACTTTAAAACCGCAACCGTTGAACTCATGCATCTTAGTAGACAAGGGCTTACACTAAATCGGCCATGAATAAAACAGGAACGATTTATCATCCGCGAGACGCGTAGCCAAGCTTATTATGTATATTAAGTGCAAGTAGCAATTTCCATAACTTTCCCTTTATGGAGTTCCTTTGAGAAATACCCTTTTATTTTACTTTTTCTGATACACGCGACCAGCAGCGAACTATTTTAATTGCGCGGTGCAGTTGCCGCTAGCGTCACAGCGGTTGACCAGATTGTTAAATTAACCATTTTCTTATGAGTATGAAATGTTAACAAAGTTAAACTGACAGTCGACTGGTCTATGACTGTGTTCCCAAGAACGCGCTTTTTCCAAGTCAATGTTAAATTATGTGCATTAAAATATTTAATAGACTGCCAAAGTGTATGCAGGAACTCCCCCTTCGTCAATTCGGAACTAGGTTACGTAAATTATTGCTAAACAAAAATTATTATGACATCAAGGATTTCTTTGAGCAGGACATTATGTAACTAGATTTAATTTTATGTATATTTTTAATTTTGCATGCTAGTATTAAAGATACCAATAGCGGAATAAGCTACCTTAAGTATCTGTAACACCTATTGACTGTAAAAATTGTCTTATTCTATGCAAATAAATTGAATTGAAATTGAATTGAATTGAAATTGAAACTATTAATAGCAGTGTAGGTGGCCTCCGACAAGATGGAGCGACGACCTGGTTAAGGTTGCGGGAACGCGCTGAATGCCATTGGCGCAGGATCAATCTGTTTGGAGAACCTTGGGGGAGGCTTGTATTTTCAGCTGCTGCACAGTGTAGGTATGTCTTTCAGCTGAAATGATGATGTTGAATAAAACATGGATTTGTCAAGGTATAGATTTAAGTAGACTTGGAGGGGCAGGACATACCTTGATACACCGGAATGTAATGCTTGTCTCCAGCATTGAGTTTTTTCAGTGGTGTTCGTATTCGACACAACACAAAAGTTATTATTTACAATAAAAACGTTCACCAACACGACACTTCACACTTTTCGCAGTTTTTCACAAATTTTGAGTAAATAAAGTTAATTTTGCGTTATAGATTATAGCGTCACTCGCGAGTCGTTTGTTTCTTATTCGAAATTCGGTGCACACTGGTAGCGGGATGGGAAAGGAGGGATGTGTTGCCAGAGTATAAGGGTGCGTTCGAGTTATGCGTGTTATGTGTGCGTTCAATAAACTTAAAAATGGCGCATAGAGGTATTATTGAAATAACAAATAGGCTACTTTTCATTCCTTTCAGCCGCTATGTCGAAATACATGACATTTTGCACGAGTAACTTTCAACACGTAAATGAAAACCACAAAATGTCCCAGGATTTCGATTCAAATGCAGCAAAACCGCGGGTAAAAGCTCGTTTGAGTATGCAGACCCCTAGATATCAGGACAACTCTTGCTTCACCGTTTTCTCGTACTATAAACCTTCTGGCTTGCTCGCACGAATACGAGGGTCATATGCTAATTTGTTGGGATAATAGATTCCGAGATACTGATGCTGGTAAATACGACTTTTGTACGTAAAAGTAATGTTAAATTGCTGTATCTGGACTATCAAACTCCATTCATAAACAGCTAAAAGGCCGGCAAAAAAAACAACATGTAAAGAGAGTCGCAGTATAAAAAAAGATAAGTACAGTTCTTGCTAGCTTTTGGGAGACAAAAAGAGAATACCTACTGTGTTGTCAAAAAAAAAATTACCCTAATTCAGCCCAAATACTTGGCATTGAAAGGTGAAACACGCACAGATTTATTATTGATTTTATTTTAATTGAAGCAAGGATTAAGGAAAGATTGAGTGAAATATTCGTGGAAAAATGGCGGATAAAAAAAGTTAACACTCAAACATTTCTTGTAAAAAAACTTGTGATTCTGATTCTAAAAGCTATCTCTACCTAACTCATCATAATAATATTCATCGTCATCATCGTCGGCCGAAATACGTCTATTATTGGACATGGCCACCCCCCAGAACACTATGGAGGTCGCTCGCATCCATCGTCCTATCAATCCACCTTGTGGAGGATCTACCCACGCTACGTCTTTAGATATGTAGGCACTATTCCACAACACATTAGTGGTGGGTCGTCGACGATTTTACAGTCGACGGAACGAGACCGTTTACCGTCGACGATAAACTAGTTTAAAAAACAGTTTAATTTTCGACTAGTTTACGTCGTCGTCGAAAAGACTACTTCAACTCTATTCTGTTGGCGTCGCGACTCCTCGCTCGCGTCGGCAATGTTCGGGTTCACTCGGTCGGTATCGGCCAGACGCTCGCGACACGACGCGACGCAACGGATTCGACTCGCGACTCGTAACCAGTCGACGAATAAACTAGTTTATCTGTGAACTATAAACTAGTTGAATCGTTCACGTACGAAAAACAGTTTATGTAAACGGTTCGTTCATGCAACGCCCACCACTACAACACATTGACCCCAGCGGTCATCAGTTTCTTCGAGCAATGTGCCCGCCCAATGTCATTTAAATTTGGCAATTATTCTTCGGTTCAAAGCAATTATGATTAATATAGGCTACTTTCATCCCGAGTAAATGGTAAGTTCCCACAGGATATGAAGCGAGTGGCGAGCAATATCTACTATCGTAAAAAAGCACTATTATTCAGGAAACAGCAGCAGCTTTAGAAAAGCGTGGATTTTATCGCTACAAAGCATGGAAAACTAATACAAAAAAATTGCGGGAATAAAAATTGAAACAGCATTTCGCTAAAGGGAAATATTTTAAAAAGACGAAGTTGGGAAGAGGAATAAACACAAGCATTCCCCGGTCGCTCCTCAAAATGTCAATTTGCTTCTGAAAGTCAACTTAAATTACTTACTCGTTGGACAAATATTTGACGTGATATAGAAAGAGCGGTTGAATGTAGACTTAATGTTGTGTTAAATAAAATGAAGATAAATAATAATTTCCTCGTCATCATCATTTCCGGCATAACCTCATTACGTCCCATATAAAACTTTATCCCTTAGGAATTTCCAAAAATCATGAAATCAGTTTTTTACCGTTATAATTAATAAATACACCAAATTTGAAGAATCTAGTAACTCTAATAAAAATAAATAATATTTGAATAAATAGATGTGGTGCATCATTTCTTACGCTTTTCCAACTAATTTGGAACGTAGGAGTCGTAGCTTCTAATAGTTGTGATGGATGTTACCACACGCCACTGTTGGCGTATGTAAGCGATTAAGAATTTCGGGGAAGTCGGTTGGGAGCGACGTGGTTCAATTGGTAGAACACCCGTGTTGGGGCGCATACCCAGGAGATGTTGGTTCGAATCCTACCGGCGCACCCGGAAAACTTTTTCGCTTTTAAATATTATAAGAAAACTTTAAAGCCGGTAAAGTTGTTTTCCAGTCATGGCGTAAATAGGAATAAATTTTTATGTTAGGTGCCGGCTCATTGCTAGCGCAAAAAAATCGTGTATTTTTGACAATTCTATTTATTTGTTAGTTATTATTATGTTATTTTCGAATGAAATTCAATGGTGTGTGTACATTTTTCCCAATTCGCACTGGGCCCGCGTGGGAACTACGGCCCAAGCCCTCTCATTCCGAGAGGAGGCTTGTGCCATGCAGTGGGATGTATATAGGCTTGGATGATGTTAGTTATTATTGTGTATTTTTTTCATTGAAGTGTTCTTGCCAAGTGTTTTTAAGGACGACTTTCGAATAACAGTAAATTTTTAGAACTAAGTTTGTAAACAATAAACATTTTCGATTTTAGAGTTTGGCCTGGAAAAGGTTACGCAAACTATTTAAAGGCACAACGTTTGCTCCTACAACACTATGTATTGGTTGCAGACAAAATTGACACGTTATTTTGGAAGCCAAAGTACTTAAACGTTCTTTAAAAAAAAAAATATCATGGGACAATTTCACACCAATTGACCTAGTCCCAAAGTAAGCTTAGCAAAGCTTGTGTTATGGGTACTAAGCAACGGATAAACATACTTATATAGATAGATACATACTTAAATACATATTAAAAAACACCCAAGACCCGAGACCAAACATTCGTATTTTTCATACAAATATCTGCCCCGACACGGGAATCGAACCCGGGACCTCAAGCTTCGTAGTCAGGTTCACTAACCACTAGGCCATCTGGTCGACTAAACGGTTCTTGGACAGCGACCTCTGGTTCTTATTTAAAGTAAAATATTATCCAACGGTATAATACTTAAGTATTTTATCCCTCAACGCTGATTTTGTTTAACTGTACACCAGGTATCATCTAAATCTGCTCTCAGCCCGAGTAACAAACATCAAAAGATCCAAACATCTTTACACGCCATTACCCACGACGTCATTTTGTCATATTTATTAGAATATAGGTGTTAACTTGCAGAAGACCTTAATGAACTAAAAACCAATTGACGTACTGTACTAATACTTTAAAACAAAACTCAATATACGCAAACATAATTTTTAGCCAGTATTCCCATTATACGCTAACCACTATAAGCGTGGCTCGAAATACAATCTTTTCACAATAAATAGCCCCAGTAGTTTCCTCGCTAAGTACAATGATGGGTTACCGAGACAAGGTTGTACTGCGGGTCGAGATTACGGCGGTTTGCTTGTAATACCATTCTAACGAAAAACAAAATAACGTATCGAATCTACCGCCCGCGATACCTGTTCGGAGTAACATAGAATATTTATTCCCTAATTTACTTGAACGCAAACATCATCCAAGTAAAACCTCAGAAGCTCAACACGTACAGAATAAAATGGTTTGGAATGTTTACTGCGTTATTTTGCCTCTTCCTTGGATCTTTATTACGTTGATTTGATATTTTAGTTCATTGTTACAACTTGGGATTTTTGGGAAAGTTACTTGAACGTTTCGAGCACATAGTAGTAATTAGATGTTACGTGTTAAAGTCCCGGGTTGTTTTTTTTTTTTTTTTTTTTTTATGATATAGGAGGCAAACGAGCAGACGGATCGCCTGATGGTAAACGATTACCGTCGCCCATGGACACCTGCGACACCAAAAGAGTCACAAGTGCGTTGCCGGCCTTTTAGGTAGGAGTACGCTCTAATTATATTGCAGGTTTTCAAAACCCATTTTTCAATTTGCTGTTAATTGTTATACTAAACGGGGCTGATCACGCAAACAATATTTCCCTCGACGTATCGGCCACATTGCAGCAGCGGTTGCAATGTGAACGAAACGTCGAGGTAAATATTGTTTTCGTGATAAGTCCCGTATAGTATAAAAATTACAATACAAATATTCTTTATTGATCACCAAAAACAGTACAGTGGCATTACAAAAATAAAAATTCAGGTAGACAATAGACGGTCTTATCGCTAAAAAGCGATCTCTTCCAGACAACCAATTACACATAAATTAATAAATATCAACAGACGAATGTAGATGGCAGAAATAACAGACAAGAGAAACGCAGTATTACTTAATAGACAACAAACAATAAAAACAATACAAATATAATAAAAATTATATAAATAAACAAATACATTCAATATAATACTTATACACTACATATACTTAATACAAAATATCAATGGAAAAAAATGTCAAAAGGCCGCATGTGAGAAAAGGATTTAAAAAGGAAATTAAAGAAACAATATAAACAAAAAAGAAAAAGAATAAAGAAGGGTCAAAGAGCGAAATTACGAGTGAAAATCACGAAAGTTTAAAACATTATTATAATAAAATTCTCTGTTAGTAATATTAATTAAATATTTTTTCACTTCTTTATTGCCGAACTGTGATCAAGAAATGAAGACGTCAGTTCCAACAGATTTGCACATTGACATTTGAAATTGACTAATAACGTTTCATATTAATGAACTTAACACGTCATTTTGATTGTTGAGTACGAAAATTGATTGACACTTCGTGAGTGGTTGTAGTTTCGAAGGTTTACCCGATGGCAAGTCATTATTCACTATATCTGTACCCCCTTATTATTTGTTAACTTAACATTCGTTTGAAGTTAGCTGTCACTTATAATAACTTAGGCCTAATAGTAACTTCTGCATCAAACAATTAATTATTTATTCGTTTGACGTTAGCTGCCACTTATAATAACTTAGGTCTTATAGTAACTTCTGCATCAAACAATTAATTATTTATTATAGGTCACTTTGGATATAATGAAGTCTGCGAAAGAACTAAAGTCACTAACATATCTTGAAAAATCGCCAAACTCAAGTAGCTGTGGGCAGGGCACATCACTCGTAGAACTGATACTATGGTATATATGGTATACTATAAAATATTTGGCTTATGTGCCAAAAGGTTCTCAAATGGGGTCCATGGACCGGAAATGCAGTGTACATATGTAGATCTCCAAGAAGATGGAGCGATGACCTGGTAAAGGTTGCGGAAATGTGTTAGAAACGGGTATTTTTTGACGAACCTTGAAGGAGACATTGTTCAGCAGTGGGCGTCTTACGGCTGAAATAATTACGATGTTGAATAGATTTGTAACCTATACATATCGTAAATCTTTTAAATAATTCTTCTTATGAAATTATCTCAAATAAAAGAGAAAAATGGCTTCTTATACATCATACTTTCCACGAAAATAACATTAAGATAACATGACAACTGACAGCTAACAAATACGCTTCTTGTGTCAGCTATCTGGCAATGTCTTCTTCACAAGATCATGTCGTTGACAATAAATAACCTTAACGGTAGATCTGATCCTGTATTTATTCAAGAGTGTAGTAATAGGCAAAGAGAAAAGCTGCTTTGTAGGGTGATGCTCAAGAAAATGTTTAAAACTTTTCAGGTCTTACCGATCGATAAAGATTACGTTTAGCTCGCAATTCCGACCCAGTTTGTGTAAATCAAATTGAGAATTACGATTTTGTTAAATAGGTACTATTATACCTTACGGTCCTTGCCTATTTTTGTACCACTACCTATAATCTTGTAGCATCGGCCAAAAATATGGTCTTCCAACGGTTGAAGTTCATTTGCACGTCATATACAACGAGGTCGATTTTCCTTTGCAATAAAAAGACAAACAGACAGTTTTGACAGTGACTAAAAGACTTCACTCAGAAAAGTCAACCTTAGCGATATTTAGATCTCACAGAAACTTTTGTCAAAACTGGTAGACCACTTTCTTCGCCGACCGTACCTGGGTCAATCAACTTTTTTTTGTAAACGATTTTCGGCTACTTTCTATGAAAACCGAAATAATTAAAAAACTGATTATTTTTCCTTATTTAAAGTATACTTTTCAAAACCCTAGATTTTTGTAGTCAGTAATGGTGTAATTGCTAGATTTATTTTATTATGTTTAGCTTCTATTTCGTGGGTGACCCAGGGGACAATGTTGTCCCCGAAATTTGTATGAAAATAGTGGTATGTCCCCTGGGTGACCGGATTTTTTCATAGAAATACTTTTTTTTTTTGGTTTTCACATACGCACTATGATAAACAGTTTATCTAATTACTGCAAAATCATGGTTTCACTAACCAGAGATTACAGAGTTACTTGTAAAGGAGTAAATAGAAATTTACAAAAAAAAGTTGATTGGCCCACCTAAGTTTTATGGCTGTTTCTTATTAATTGTGTTGGATGATAATAATTATGGTTTCTTGTTTATTATTTAAAAAAAATCTTTGTAACCTAAAATTAACGTGTTCGGTTTCATTTTATGTTTGTTGTTTTTTCAATGAATCGATAACGTGATGGTCCCAAAGGAAGATCGGCGCCGTTCGCAAGATCGGCACTTTGCTGACTTGGGACCATTTCGTGATATGCGCATTTTTTTATCCCTGTTTTTAAAATGGTTTGATATCACGAATAAGTGTTTTCTTTCTTTCTAATAAATAATGTATGTGTCCATCTATGAAACTTAGCATGTGATAATAATAATCAAATTGAGTCCATATATGCCGTATTTTTTTTTAAAGTACGATAAATAATAAACGTTTTAAAAAAGTGACATTCTATAGCCATGCCATAGAATGTAACTGTATTGATGTTTATTAAAAGATGGTTTGGGTCTTCAGGTGGTTTTATTAAAAAATGGGTATGTGCCCATCTATAAAACTTAGTGTATGATAATGTTTACTTTATGTATTCTAATAATGTTTATATTGCCGACGAACTACGCCCAGGAGGTGCTGGCGGGACGACCTAGACATGTACTTTAGAGACTGTAAAGACACTGCTCAAAATCGGGATGAATTGAGGAAATGGCGGGAGACCTTTGCCCAGCAGTGGTACTCTTTTCCAGGCTAATTAATACAAAAATATATTATATATGTTGATAGTTGCACCACCTCCTTAATCTGTCTCTTTCTTCTTTCTATTTTCAAAGGTTGCATCCCACTGTAGCGATAAAGCCGCCAATTGCTTACCGTGTACATTTTCTTAATGTACGATCCCTCTAAACTGTTTAACGAAAGACAATAACAACAGTGCATTATTGCTAACTTTACTGTGATCAAGTGCTATGTTACAAAATGTTCTCACCCGTGTCTCTAATATACACAACTGGACTTTTCTTAGAAACTACGGATACAGTATTTACTGGAAGAAACATAGTTAAATAGTACATCTAACATATTACAAAACGTACACATATAAATAGACATACAGCAAGATAAATAAACGAACTGCACATCCCGTGCACCAGATGACAGGTAGTGCTCCATAAGCATAAATCTAAAAATAGGCAAAGATAGTAAGTCAAAAAGTAGCTACGCTCTAATTCAACGTTACACCAATCTGAACCCTTCTTTTGGGTTAAATGACACTCAACGACACTTGAAAATATTGATTGACACTCTCATTGATTGGGTGTCGAGATGGAAACCATAGCACGTTGCTAGGAAGCACTCGACTGAAGGGGATCTTTTGTGCTGGCCCCCAACCATATGATTGAAGGACACTTTAACTGTTTCGATTTAAACCCTGCGCCTAGTGCAATTTCTGGGAAATATTGGTGTATTACCACGCGCAACATCGTTAAAAGAAGGGTTATGTTTTGTGTTTATAAGTAACAGATAAGCCATTTCCACGAAACAGCAGAAAGAAGTTGTAGGAGCGCTCATTGATTTGGGTCATTCTACCTGTGAAACGCGAATGTCAGATCTATTTGACATCTACTATTATTTAATCTGTGGCCATGCAGTCAAGCACTACGTATGATTTCGTGGGTTGGTCATCATAAAGTCGATATTTGCTTGTAGAAAAGTTATTGATATTGTTTTTAACGACCGCCTTAGCCTAGTTGGTAGTGACCCTGCCTACGAAGCAAGAGGTCCTGGGTTCGAATCCCGGTAAGGGCATTTATTTGTGTAATGAGCACGAATATTTGTTCCTGAGTTGTTATGGATGTTTTCTATGTATTTAAGTATTTATTTATCTATACAAGTATGTTTATCGTCGTCTAGTACCCATAGTACAAGCTTTGCTTAGTTTTGGATAGGTCGATTTGTGTAAGATTGTCCCCTAATATTTATTTTATTGATGTTAAGGAATCACACGAAATCGCTATTTTAACAATCGCAAGCAAATAGGTCCTACCACCCTTATTTATAAAAGTACAAAAGCAAGACAAACTAGTTTTTAGTTCGACTATCGACTCAAAATCGATTATTGAAGTCTTAAGGTGTGTAGGCAGGACCATCAAACACGGGAAAGTTGCCCACCTCGGACATGTTTTCCGATGTTGCGACTTACTGTAACTTATTATAGGCAAACTTGTGGGAAAACGCGGTGTTGGCCGAAGAAAAAAGTCTTGGTTGAGAAACACTAGAATGGACCGGAGTCACGACTGCTGGCTGAGCTGTTCCACCTCGCGAGGGATAAGAAGGAATTTTCGGAGTTGATGGCCAACCTTCAGTAATTGGAGAGGTATCACAAGAATAAAAAGAAGCTCGACTATTCAAGGAGCACTGGTTCGACTAAACATTAAGCCTGTTTCCAAACAGTAGAGTACAGTTTTCTATGCAACAGTCTGGTTGTACAGTTAAATTAAAGTATTTGAAAACTGACGAACTATTTTTTACATTTCTTTTTTACATTTAAGTAGTGCTGTTGTGTAAGTATAAAAGTGTTTAATTTAAGTGAATTGAAACAAAACCATTGTGATCTTAGAATTTTCCTCAAATCAAACGCAAAATGCTTTTATTTAATTTAAGCTGGTGACAAGGACTTTCGAACTTAATTAAGACTTCATCAGTTATTGGCTCGGCTCAAGCTTATTGTACAAAAAAGCCCAGTCCGCCCACACACATACACGCACACACGCATACCCCAAGACTTAGCCGTTAATATTTTGGAATTTTACATAAATTCCGTAAGAAAATTTAAATAAAAGGTATCCTATGTATTGTTACAGACATCCGGCTATGTACGTAGTAAATTTCATTCAAATCTGTCCTGCCGTTTTAGCGTGAAGTACTATAATTACAAACAACAGACGGACAGACATGGCGAAACAATAAGGGTTCCTATTGACTACGGAACCCTAAAAACACAAGATTTTATAAAGTTATGATGCTATTCTCTAACGTAATATCATTATTTCACAACAAAATTAATATTAATTTAGACGTCATCGAGATTTAAGCTCAGTCCAGTCGTTCAACGTCCTTGTAAAAGTGGGCAAAAACCACCGAGTGTTGCTGCGGACAGGTGAAATAGTGCGAAAAATTGCCCCCGGGGTCAACCCGCTACATTTTCCTCGGGGTTTTCTTCGCTGCTAGCACAAAATAGTGGGCGCAGTAGAGGTATTTAGGTAGGTATTACTTTCATTAACGCTATAAGTACAATATTTTCAACTTCACAAACAAGCTTTAACTCGATATGAATTCTCTGATGCTGATATAAATAATTCATATACAAGAACAATTAAGAAATATAATAATAACAATAATAACTAATAGTACATTACTGCAGCGGCCGCGAAATAGGGGATTTTTTTTTTTTTTTTTGAATGAGTCGCCAGAGGGGCCAAAGACGCGAAGTCTTTGCTGTTTTTTACTTTAAGGATTGGAAGGGTGACTTGTGCTCGGGAAAAATCCCTTCGGACGAACTGGGAATGGAGGGCCCAGACAGTGTCCGACTTGCACGGACTAAAAAACCCGGTCACAAGTCCCCTTCTCTATTGGTTATCAAAACAAAAACGTGTGCTTTAAATTTTGAGGAGGGGAGGGGTAGGGAGGGGACTTAATCTACCCACAGTGACCTGCCTCAGCCATTTGCTGGAAGGCCGGGAGAGGAGCATGCATTCTCCCGCTGGGCACTGGGGGTGCTTAGGTCGGTCTTTTATGTTTTTAACCGACTTCAAAAAAAGGAGGAGGTTCTCAATTCGGTTGTATGTTCTTTTTTTTTTTTTTTTTTTTTTTTAACGTGTTTTACCTCAGAACTCCGTCCTTAATGAACCGATTTGGAAAATTTTTTCGTTGTTTGAAAGCATATGCTTCAAGGTTGGTCCCATTGTTACCAAAATCCAGTTCTGATGATGGGATCCATGAGGAATTGAAGAAACTCCTCAAAAATTCAAGAGAAACGTATAGCGATTTTAGTATTTTCGGTGACAAATCGAGCATTTTCATTCAGAAAGTATCATGGAACTCTGTAATAAAACGACACAACCCCGTCGAGCATTAAAAATAGAATTTTCAACATAAACTTATTTCGAAGTCAAACTGATGATTTTAACCTACGCATCTATTTTAAACAGAAACAACTAAAAAGCAAAAAATAAAAAATTTTAAATAAAAAATTAAACCTTCAAAAAACATCCAAAAAACTATGAAATAATAATTGAACCAAACCGACCACAATAAGCATGAAAATATCTTTCTTCTAATCTGTTCGAAGTCGGTGCCTCAGCACAAGCCAGCAGGAGT